>OX402552.1:6730420-7980420 GCA_948098915.1 Lampropteryx suffumata
ACAAAATACATCTACTTTCCACTAAAAAAATCAGAATAAAATAATTCTATTCTCTTAAATTGTATCCAATGAAGTCGGTTTTCTATTTAGTTTTTAAAACGTAATTATAAACGCAATCGAGAAATGGTCATTTAGAGTTTTCACAGATTTTCTCATGGTACAAATCATATTGCAACATTACACATGTATTTTAGTTAAATAAGAAGTCAAATTGAACTCATAAAACATGAAATAACACGAAAACAAATCAATGTATAAATCTATGCTACTTCTTAAAGTGTCAAACGAAAGATCTATCAATATCAAGAATTTTTGGCTCGCGACCATCTCAGTGTCACAGTAAATGAGACGCATTCGGTGATGACGAAAATGACAGATGATGACAACTAACGAATATACTTATGGTATGATGGTATGTTGGGACAAATTACGATTGGACTGTGAGTTTCTGATCAATATTAAAACAAAATCTTCTATGTGACGACCTCTGTGGCGCAGTGGGCTAAGGTCTGGCTGAGACGCAAAAGGTTGCGGGTTCGATTCCCGCCGCGGGACAAATGTTTGTATGATCTGCAAGTATTTGTCTCGGGTCTGGGTGTTTTTATGTATAATATGTATGTATTTACAAAAAAAAACAAGTATATAAGTAGTATATCAGTCATGTGGTACACATAACACAAGCATGTGTCCGGCGTTATTTATTTATTTATTTAATTTGCGTTTTCGATTCCCGCTGCAGGAAAAATGTTTGTATGATCTGCAAATATTTGATTTATGGTGTTTTTATATGTATAATAAATAAATAATAATAATAAATATTGGTGGACAATGCACACTATAGGAAACTAAGCATAGCTTATATTGTTGACCAGATGACTGATAAAATACTTAAATATATTTATATACATACAACAACACCCAGACACAGAACAAACACCTATGTTCACCAGACAAATGTTTATCCTGGGAAGGAATTGAACCCTCGACCTACAGCGTAGAAGGCAGAGCTACTACCAACAGAGCTGAAAGAGCCGTTAACGGGTAATTATAGCGTATTATTACGAGTACCTCTTAATGTATTCCCGACGTTTCGTTTATGTTGCAATAACCGTCAGTCAGCCCGCGACAGTTAAAAGGTAATACGATATATACCCATTAACTACTAAACCAACTTCTTCTTCTTATAGTTTCACTAGTTATTTCTAACCAGTGTGGTGAAAGGATTAAAGTAAGCTCTCGACCATGCCGATAGGACCCACAGGAAAGACGAATCAGTTCATGCGGTATCGGTTCGGTTGCAGGTGCATAACGGCTGGCACCTAATCGGGCTTGTTTCATGTTTTCCTTCTCTATTGCTAGCTCTTCTGTTAGTCAGCAGGGGGACTAATCCCCAATAATTTGAAGACTATCGCAGTCGTCTCCATCATCAGTCTCCAGGCAGCACTCATCTGGGATCAGTTCCACGTGGAAATCCTCACTCGAATTGATATATAATTCAGCTAAAATTACCAACCAACTAATAAAAGTACACGAAAATATATTTAAAAAAAATACGATGATTATATTTGACCGAGCGAAGCGAGTGTCTCCGTTTTAGGATAGGCAAAAATGCTTTCGTATGTCCGTCTGTCCGGCCGGCGTCTGTCCGGATGTTCTCTACAGGTCGCATTTGTCAACCGATTCTCGAGAAATTTTGTGAGCAGGTTCTATAATTATATAGTAAAAAAGTTATATTTCAGTCATTTTGAAAAATTTTTGCGAGGTCTATAGCTCACAGAGCCACTAGAAATACTAGAAATGAAAATAAGCTCGCTGTTCCCACAGTTGTGCTCGCTAAAGTAAGTAAATCTCTCATAGGGCAATATGTGCGTTTGAAGGTCCCAAGCGAGGTGTTAGATTTGTCTGTTGGAAAATTTAAAAACGAAATAAATAATAAATAAAATATACCGGACATTTCACACAGCATCATCTGGCCCCAAAGTAAGCAGAGCTTGTGTTATGGGTAACACATGACTGATATACCTACTACTTATATACTTTTTTTTGTAAATACATACATATCATACATAGAAACACCCAGACCCGAGACAAAATACTTGCAGATCATACAAAAATTAGTCCCGCGGTTGAATCGAACCTGCAACCGTTTGCGTCTCAGTCGAACTTTAGCCCACTGCGCCACAGAGGTCGTCCAGAAATGCATTAACAAACAAGCTTGGGATCTATTTACTCTAACTCCGTAACAAAATTAGCAATAATCATACAAAAAAGCCTTAGGGCCAGATTACCTTTACTAGCAATCTGCCCTGGCTTTCAACAGTCTTCACATAATGCAATTTTCGTAAAGATCTTGATTTTTTTAAGATAAAATACAGTTCTTGCAACTTGCTGATAATGTACCTTTCTATAAATTAATGTTTTTTTATCTGTTAAGCAGTTCTTGAGTTAATTCATTATAAAAAAACATTAAATGAAATCATAGCTCTTTATAATATTAGTGTAGAAAAATATTTTTGAATAATGGTTGATTGAAATTCCAAGACTTTCTTGCCTCAACTATTCAATTACTTGAATTGGTAACTGTACTCGAATGATCGAAAATATCACACCGACCTATGTTTTCAGCTTCCATTTTCTTTTTTCCCTTTGAATAATGAATCACGTGTGACAAAAAGCTGAGTAACAATGAACAAAAGAATATACGTGCAACATTCCATGTCATTTCGGTTAATTAGATAGGTTTGATTATTACCCTGTTAACCTGTTATTATTATAAAGAAATGAACCATAACTGATTTAGTCGGTCTCACACGTACAGAACCAATAGCAATACTGTGCGAGTGATAAGACATGACAAATGTTTGTATGATCTGCAAATATTTGTCTCTGATCTAGGTGTTTTTCTATGTCCCGTTCTAGCTGTCCCGTTCGCGACTTCGTCCGCGTATTAATTATATATCACATTATACTTCGATTCCCGCCGCCACACAAATGTTTGTATGATCTGCAAGTATTTGTCTCTCGTCTAGGTGTTTCTATGTATAATATGTATGTATTAACAAAAAAAAGTAGTACAATATTTCAGTAGTATATCAGTCTTGTGGTACCCATAACACAAGATCTGCTTACCTTGGAGCCAGATGATGGTGTAAGGAATGTCCGGTATAATTAAAAAATGTACAATGTAATGTTTATTTTCACAATTCGATAAAATATATTAAATACTAAATTGCCTACCATTCCTTCACATACGCTAGTAATTCATTCATTTATTTTTGTTATATAATTAAATGAAATAAAAAGAAATGTATCAAATATTAAGTTTTAGAGAAATAAATATTTTGTATATATTTTTTCATTGACACAAATGAAAGATACATTAATTTGCTTTATAGTAGTTATGCAACAATTTGCACCGAGAATTATTTATCGTGTTGTAGGTATCATGAATTCATGAGGCATTTTCGGTTATCTACGGGTGGGGTATGGGGGAAAATCAATATGTATGTTTACCTGCTCGCCTAGATAACTACTATCTATATGTGTGGCAACTATCAATACACTAGCCGACATGCCATACCTACTAGATATATCTAGCTACTGGTGTCTCGTGTGTAGCGTTGGAAGTATAAATGTAGTATGTTATATATTTGTCTCATTGTTTAAAAAATACATGAAATCAATTTATCAATGACGATCTCTGTGGCGCAGTGGGGAAGGAGGGGATGTGCGATTCCCGCCACGAGACAAAATGTTTTTATGTTCTGCAGATATTTGTCTCGTGTCTGCATATTTTTTTTTTATCTGTAATATGTATTTATATACAAAAATAACGATGTCAGTAGTTTATACTATATAAGTAGTGTATATCAGTAGTATAGTACTATCACAAGTAGTATATGAGTCTTGTGGTTCAAATATGAGGCTAGATTATCCTGTGTAAATAAATAAATATCCATAGTTGTTAATTTATTTAATGGTAGTTTTGGTTCGACATTTTACCTTTCATAAATATCCCTAGTAATATTATAAATGCGAAAGTAACTCTGTCTGTTTGTCACGTTTTCACGCCTAAACCGCTAAACCGATTTTGATGAATTTTGAATAGAGATAGATGGGACCTTGGAGAAGCACATAGGCTACTTTTTATGTAGGTACCAAGCGTGCGAAGCCGCAGGCAGCAGCTAGTCATAAAATATATGCCTAAATCTAGATCTGATCACGTCTTTGTTTGTCGAGTTGTTCTTTCTGAGGAAGTTCAGTGAATGATAAGATATGTGAATGATAACATCAATAAAAGTCCAAACTCAAGATCTGCCAACGAGCTCTGGAGCGTAGTGTGCTAGGGGCGAAAAGGACAGACATAGTTCGCAATACAACCTTGCAAAAACCGGGATCGCAGACGTCGGAGACAAGACCACCAAATTAAAATGAAGTTGGGCGGGGCACGTCAGCCATATGAGTAAAGGCAGGTGGGCAGAGGTCGTCACACAATGGGTGCCTGATGGGCGACGCAGCCGGGGCAGGCCGAAGAAACGTTGGCGAGACGATCTCGATGCCTTCCAGAAAGGATGGTGGGAAATGGCGGGGGATAGGACTAATGAAAAAAACTTTGGGAAAACCTTTGCCCAGCAGTGGCAATGTACAGGTTGATAAAAAAAAAGATACAACTTCAACTATTACGAGTATGTAAGCAAACGCATCTCTAGTTCTAGAGTGCGGAGTTCTGAACCGAAGGACCAACTTTCTTGACATTTTACTTTTAAAATGATAAGTCAGTTAAAGTTAAGGCGATCAAACAACGAGCGAGTCAGCGAATTTACACAGGCTGCGTCACCGCAGGGACCGACACGGTAATAGCGTTTATGGAAGTTTCAGTACAAACAGCATAGTTATACGAAGATAGAGCAGTAATAACTAAGACTGGCAAATAGACGTGAAACTCAGTCTAACAAAAGCCATCGTCATCATCATCCACAACTCGATTTCAGCCACTGTCTTCGTTTGGTGCGGATGCTCCGCCTCGACCTTGTGCCATAGCAACCGTGGCAATATATCAAAAGTGATTTGACACACACATTATGTGATATGAAGCATAAAAAATGTGTGCATGTGTGCAATAAATATTAACGTGAAATGTAATGTGAATTTCAATTAATTTATGGTGGGAGTGCCAACGGATAATCTCTCGACATTCATAGAAAGCGGGTTCTGGTCGAAAGGTGTCTTGTTCAGGGAGTTCAAGGAATCTCTGTCGCAAGACACCGCACGAACTTCATCAGTGATGAAGTATAAAGTTTTATATTTCGTATAATGGCATTAGTCTTTATTAATGGGCCATTCTTTTTGCTACCCATAAGTTAAATTATTTGTTGCCTGATAATAAATGACTTGTTATTATTATTATCCAAACCGAATGAATGTGGTTATGCCAGTTAAGGGTTTATACTAAAACAAAGAGTTTCCGTTCTATATAGTTATTTTTTTTATATAAGTACGCTTTTGCTGTTGTAAATACATTTAGTTTTGGTTCTTGGGTACACGTTTGGATAATTGCATGGGCTACTTTGTCATGTAAATAGCAAAATTGAATTATAATAAATAATAAATAGTCCCGGACATTTCACACAGCATCATCTGGCCCCAAAGTAAGCAGAGCTTGTGTTATGGGTACCACATGACTGATACACTACTTATGTACTTTATTTTTTTTGTAAATACATAAATATTATACATAGAAACACCCAGACCCGAGACAAATACTTGCAGATCATACAAACATTTATCCCGCGGCGGGAATCGAACCCGCAACCTTCTGCGTCTCAGCCGGTTCTAAGCCCACTGCGCCACAGAGGTCGTCAATTGTTAGAACAGACTAAATAAAGTTCTATCGTAGTGTTAATGTTATCCGCTTGCTTGTTTGTTGAGTTTATGGACATTTTCGTGTAACATTTAGTGTGAAAAGGTTATTGTTTTTTGTTACCATTTAATAGTATATTTTTAACTTTTCGATCAAAATTAATATGATTTTAGTAGTCAACGAGTATTTATGGCGTATTACCTTTTAACTTATTAGACGCAAAAGGTTGCGGCTTCGATTCCCGCCGCAGGACAAATGTTAGTATGATCTGCAAGTATTTGTCTCAAGTCTGGATGTTTCTATGCATAATATGTATGTAATTACAAAAAAAAAAGTATATAGGTAGTATATCAGTCATGTGGTACCCATAACAAGCACTGCTTACTTTGGGGCCAGATGATGCTGTGTGAAATGTTCAGAATTATTATTTATTATTATTATAATTTAGTGACAACGTTTCGGTAATGTTCCAATAACCGTTGTCGCGGGCTGACTGATTTCATTGGCATTAATAATGTTTTATGTACATTAACCTAGTTTAGTGTAGACAAGTCCTAGTTTTCAAGATTTTCACTAAATATTATAATGCCTACAAGCTCATCCAACTCTATATTTCATGTATTTATAGTTATGCATACCTGTGTCTTCCTCAAACTCGACCTCCATTGCTGAACGTTTTCATTCTCACTCAATTATACTCGTAATTTCAAACACTCAACGCACATTTTCCTGTCAAATCTTTCCTTGACATTTTTATGCTTTAAATTCGTGTAATTTTAATATGTTTACTGATAGATAACACGAGTGGCTTTTACAGTGTCACGTTAGCCCCTATCTTAAATCGATTGTATCGTATAAATCACTGCAAAACATTCACTAGTGACGTGCGCGCTATTTTAATTTCATCGATAAACCTTGTCGAAAGGTTATAAATTTAGAACACGTAAAATCACACAGATATATATAGTTTATCACTGTGCGCTTAGACACGTTATCGTCAGCTGAAATACAGCAGTAAACAAAGCAGAAGCTTGTTCACGAAACGCCTGCGCGCAACGTCACGGACATTTTAAACCTTTTTTTCCTAAACACACAAAATTTTATTAATTCAGTCACATTTTGCAAACACTAAGGGAAAATCGAGCAACATTGTAACCCTGCCACGTCACTACGAATTTGACACGCCAGTTGAATCGCTTATCGTCTTTCGTTTCACTTGTCACATCGAATTACTTCTACTATGCAAATTCCATTGTGAACTTTTTCTCATCTATCAGTTTTAACCAACACTTAAGTCACATTTTTCATTGGCTTATTTATGCACTTTGGTTGTGTAATTTTTAACTTTAGCACTATATTGCGTTTGACAAAATTGTTTTAATAATAAAACGGTGCGTATGCATATGACTGGAGGTCGACTGTGATAAGCGCCGACGCATGCCGCGACCACGCGCAGACGTAAACTATCGTGATATTACATTATAGTTGCTCTTCTTATTATTATTTGTTTTAGCTAAATATTAGCGTGTGTGTGGTGATAAGACATTGGCGTATTTGCTCTAATTGTAACACAGTTTCCAAGGATATTTGAACATCTTCTTTTCACAGGAGCTTATCATTTATTCAGTGATGTTCTTATCCAAAATCACCGGTATTTGTTTACTGAAACAGAATTGTATTTTTTTGTCCAATATTTTGAATTAAACATAATTTGATGTATACATAGTTCTGTATAAAATCAAAATGGTGCCTGGAATGCATTTTACTGCACGATGCACTGTAGTATTTGCTTGTTTAATTTACGAGTAACTCCATCGTCAGTGAATGAGGGCTCCGATGTAGCATAAAATGCTCGATCTATAATCGAACTTATCACAAGACCAGTGAACCATGTTTCTGCGATGTGGTTTATTGCTTAACGTTTCGTTCGTATTTTCTGCGATGTGGTTTATTGCTTAACGTTTCGTTCGTATTTTCATACCAGATTACAAACCATCGATTATTATAAAGATCGATTTGATGAAAATTTCGGAAAAACTTTTTCACATCCCTAAACTGTAATCATTGTCTGTTGAAGTTGTCTATCTTTTAAGAATATAGGCACTTATTTATATGTATTTAGAAGTATTTTTGAGTGCGGTGTTGAGATATTAAGATTTGCTGGATGCTCTGTTCAAGAGTAGACATCTAATTTCCGTGATGGTGTATTTATACGTATGACAAAGGTCTCGGATACTCAAGAATGTACGTATCAACTTGAATACCTACCTTCTTATAGCCACAGTAAATATATGTAAATATTTTAAAATTTCATCCGTTTCATGTCAACCGTTTTGAGCTTCACTATCACTATTTTATGGTATAAAACAAAGTCGCTTCCCGCTGTCTGTCTGTCCCTATGTATGCTTAAATATTTAAAACTACGCAACGGATTTTGATGCGGTTTTTTTAATAGACGGAGTGATTCAAGAGGAAGGTTTATATGTATAATACATGCATAATATAGTAGAGAAACCCTGATAATTTTAGAGGTATGAAATCACATAAGACATTCTGCAGTATATTTAGTATCAGCATTGCACCCGTGCGAAGCCGGGGCGGTTCGCTAGAAATATATATATACTTAACATTAAATAAGACGTAAAAACAATTGAAGTAGGTACCTTGGCCACGATTAATATTCATTTGATCAACTACCAAACAACTAACTATTATTTTAACAACGCAATGGGCTAATGGGATCTTGTTCCCCAGAACAAGATCCCATCGCATTGTTAAAATAATTTTACGGCGTCTGGTATAAAAAATGTATAAACCAAGAGCTGGCCCCTATCTAGCCCAGCTTATTAGCATTGCTATTCAATTGCATTGCCACCAGTTTCTTGTAAACGCTGCCCTCTGGTAGTGTTCTGGATTAGTTGAGCAATCTTCAGATCGTTTTAAACAGTCCCTAGAAAGGTAAATTTTGCACATGTAAATAAATGTCTGTCTATGTCTGTGTCTATGTCTGTCTACATGTATTTTATTGACGACCTCTGTGGCGCAGTGGACTAAGGTCCAAGTGAGACGCAGTAATATAATATGTTCTTATCTATTTACAAAAAAAAAGTATGTAAGTAGTAGATATATGAGTCATGTGGTACTGATAACACAAGCTCTGCTTAATTTAGGGTCAGATGATGCTGCGTGAAATATTCGGCATTATTTATTTATTTATATTATTGTATAATACGTGAAGCTAAAACTTATACCCCTTTTTACAAAAATTGCGCGGACGGAGGAGTATGAAATTTCGCACACTTATAGTTTAAATAGAGAAGGAGTGCAGAATGCTAATATTTTTTCTAAATTATGCTTAAAAAAAATTTAACTGTGGTCGTATTTCGACCAACGGGCGGCAACTAGTTTATATTATTGTATATTATTCTGTACATTACTGTTATAAATTTCTGTAAACGGCTATTTTATTTAGTACAAAGTATGATAATACATTATGAAATAGGGATAGGCGAATAATTTGTTTCGATAAAGCATCGTACTATGCAGCAGTAGGTAACAGCTGACGCAATAAACAAATTACGTCACAGAAAAAAAACAAACAATTCCTTCATGTAGAGGAAACTAAGACCGGCTTCGAATTTTATTTATCCTGCTTTGTTCATATATATAACAGAATTATGTAATTAACAAATTAGTTATTAGTACAATAACATTTGTAACCCGGTAACTATTTTATTTTAACGTTATACCTACCTAACTACCTACTTGCAATACCGTATAAATATTATTGACGTGATAACGTCTTATAAATCGATGAACGCCGGCTGCACACACGAAAAAGTGTCGCGTTCCGCCTGAGCCGAGCATGCAACCAAGAGCACGGAACAAGCGATAGAGAGGAACGATCGGCCTAAGCGTTCGGCTTGTGACGCATCCATCAATCCATCCATCCATCCATCCATCTCTCTTCCACTCCATCGGCCGATGCGTCCGAGTAGAAGAGAGACAGAGGCAGCACACAACCTACACGTGAACTGTTTTGTTTTGTAAACCGACTTAACAAACATTTTTTTTGAACGCCAATAGCACCTACTTATCTAGCTATTTTCATTGTAATAATATATGAATTATTCATTAAATGTATGTCGATTATTATTGGCAATAATCTGATCGCATCAAGTTAAGACACTGTATACTCTTTGATACGCAACAAATTTATTATATTTGGAAACTACTATTACTAAACTAGAAGCTTCTCCCGGCGGCTTCGCACGTCTAGTACCCACATAAAAAGTAGTTTAGGTTTTACTCCAAAATATAACCTATCTCCATTTATCCATTTATGCATAAAAAGGTAAAAAACAAACAGACAAATAGACATACAGACAGAGGCACTTTCAAATTTATAATAATACTAACTAAACCCGGCCACGCGTTGCTGTAGCTCAGTAGTTTTAAAACATTGAACCAATATACGCTAACCTCTAAAATTATCAGTGTTTCTCTACTATATTATGCATGTATTATACATATAAAACTTTCTCTTGAATCACTATATCTATTAAAAAAACAGCATCAAAATCTGTTGCGTAGTTTTAAAGATCTAAGCATACATAGGGACAGACAGACAGCGGGAAGCGACTTCATTTTACACTATGTAGTGACTGCAGCCCGCGGCTTCGCACGCTTAATACATTTATAAAAAAATGCCTAGGTCCTACCCTAAGATACAATCTATATCCTTCTGCTATTAGGATCCGTTTAGGCGTAAAAAGGTAACAAATAAATAAATAAATAAATAATACAGGACATTTAACACAGCGTCATATAGCTCCAAAGTAAGCAGAGCTTGTGTTATAGGCACCACATGACTGATATACTACTTTTATACTTATTTCTTAAATATAATTCATAGAAAAATACCCAGACCCGAGACAAATACTTATAGATCATACAAACATTTGTCCCGCGGCGGGAAGCGAACCCGCAACCTTCTGCGTCTCAGCCGGAAAAAAATAGATATAGACAGTTAGTAAGCATAATTATATTCTGTCCTTGTTATTTTGATGGCAATCTTTCCAAATCTTTAATATTATGTAACTAAATGTTGAGGCTCTCATCTGGCAACAATGTTTATAACACATCATTAACCGTATACCTATATTAAGCAACCCTAAAGCGAAACTTTTAGGCTGCTCGTCCACTAGACACTTAATATGCATTGTACCAGGGGGTTTAATCAAACTGTTATACGAATGTCATACTAGGCTATGACCCGGCTGTGGTACAAAAGATTGCGGGTTCGAATCCCGCCGCGGGACAAATGTATGATCTGGAAGTATTTGTCTCGGGTCGGGGTGTTTCTATGTATAATATGTATGTGTTTCCAAAAAAATAATTATATCAGTAAAATATCAGTCATGTGGTTAAAAATACACAATAACACAAGTTCTGCTTATTTTGGAACCAGATGATGTTGTGTGGAAATGTGGAAATATTTTTAGATGAGGTAAAACCTCTGGACTCGTGACACCGTTACCATGCGTCTCGCAGGGCTGCCGCGCTCGCCCCATTTGATTATAAACCTTAATTCACATGTTTACAGTCTACTTTTGTATGGAGAAGATTACTGAGTTAGGTTCTTTGATATATTGACACTAACAACAGCCACTTGTCTAGATAACATTTATTGCAGTTGCACACCAGTTCATAAGTGTGTACTAAAACATTTTAGTTCTGACCATTACGGTCACTGCGCCACCTTTTCTTGTGATCGTATAGTTGAAGCTCAGAACTTTACTCACCGACCTATTACAGAGAGCCGCATCAAAACATTTCAAAGTAGAATTGAACACAAAGTTTCCCTTGTACCATGCATCGATGATCCAAATGTCTTTTCACCACATTGTCTAATTTAATAATTAAAGAACATGCTGATATGTTTACAGTAAAAACATGCAAAACAAAAAATTGTGCTAGATTTGTCGACTGGGCTACACCGGGTATTTATAGAAGTAGGAATACATTGTATGAATTATATGCTACCAGAGAGACAATGTTAGATGATCCAGTTTTTATCTTATATGTTAGGAATTACTCAAAAGTCTTCAAAAAAGTTTGTCATGCGGCTAAGTCACTGTTTTTAAAAAAATAATAGAAAACTCAACAAATAAGATAAAAGCAACTTGGAAATTAATTAATAATGAAACAGGTAAATCAAGGGCTCGCAATATACAGTTCAAATTAAATATAAATGGTACAATTTTGACTAAAGAACAGGATGTTGCGAATGCATTTGATAGTTTTTTCTCAGATATACCAAAAATAGTGACCAAATCGTTAAACTCTTCAGCCTCCAGAGCTTCCGTTCTATTAGAATCTAGTGTTGCAAAATGTAAGAATGAGTTTAGTTTTAGCTACATTAACGAGGCTAGTATTGTAAAAGCATTCAAGTTAATTAATATAAAAAATACAGAAGATCTTTGGAGAATGTCTATAAAGGTGCTGGGTGTCATTATCTTACATATTGCACCATGTTTAGCTTATATTTTAATAGATGTATCGACGAGGGAGTTTTTCCCGATTTCATGAAACACAGTAAACTCATTCCTATGTTTAAGTCTGGAAGTGAAAGTGATCTCGTTAATTATAGACGATATCGATATTACCTGCTTTAAGTTAAATCTTTGAAAAAATAATTCTTAATCAGTTATTATACCACTTTAACGTTAACGGCCTGCTACATAGTAATCAATACGGATTTACTAAAGGTCGATCAACAGCTGATGCAGGTATAGCGCTCTTAAAGCATATATTTGAGGCCTGGGAGAAGTCACAGGATGCAGTTGGGGTATTCTGGGATCTATCTAAGGCCTTTGACTGTGTGAGTCATGCAACCCTAATCACAAAGTTAAAATGTTATGGCATTAAAAGCCGGGCGATTGACCTCATACAGTATTATCTATCCAATAGAGTCCAGAAAGTAGACGTGGATCTTTGGAATCAATTATTGATATAGGGGTACCTCAGGGATCGATACTAGGCCCTTTTTTATTCCTAGTATCCGTTAACGATTTACCTTTTTTTGTAAAAAATATTTGTGATATAGTTTTATTTGCAGACGATACGTCTTTAATTTTTAAAGTTGATAGAGGTAAAACCAGTATTTGCGATAACGTAAATGAATCCTTATCGTTAGTTCTTAACTGGTTCACTGTAAATAATCTTTTGCATAATTCCAAAAAAACTAAATGTATCAAATTCACTTTGCCAAATGTTATTCATAGCCCGTCCAGCATTGAAATAAATGGAGAGGCAATGAATCTTGTAAATTCCACGATCTTCCTAGGTCTTAATATTGATGCAAAACTACAGTGGGGACCACAAATTGAAACGGTAGGCTTAGTTCCGCTGCATATGCAGTTCGTGCGATACGGTGGCTTACTGATGAAGCTACAGCTAGACTAGTTTATTTCAGTTACTTCCATAGTGTTATGTCATACGGCATCATTTTCTGGGGGAAAGCAGCTGATATTGGTAAAATATTTGTAATTCAAAAAAGGGCAATACGTGCCATTTATAAAATGAAACCACGAGAATCTTTGAGAGAAATATTCAAAGAAATTAATATTCTAAAATTTGTTATATACACATAAAAATAGAGATGGGAATCAGCAAAATAGTGACCTTCATAAAATCAACACTAGGAATAAACATAAATTATACATCCCTAGGTTTCGACTAGAAAAAGTTAATAAATCATTTATGGGGAACACGGTGCGCTTCTATAACAAGCTTCCTGAAAATGCTACTAAACTACCTATTAAGAAATTTAAAGCATACATTAAAGGTAGTCTTTTGAAGAAAGCTTGTTATAATATAGATGACTATTATTATTGATAAGAATGCATGGCCTCATGTCGCTCTGCCGTCAGACAGTTAACCGACACACTTGAAATGTATAATCTCTCTTGTATTAGTATTTCGTAATTAAGGTAGGTAGGTATAAGATGGATCATATAAAAAAGCGCTAGGACCAAGACAAGTTTCTTGCCAATTCTTCTCGAGCTTGGGTTAGGATAAATTGGCACCTAAATTCACCTAGTATGTAAGACGTTTCAAAGTGATCCTTGTGATTGTATTGAATAAATCATCTTTTGACTTTGACTTGACTTTGAGTTATTATCTACATTCTGAACAAAAACATAAAACAATATTAAATGTATATTAAAGTTTCTAATAACTAAAAAAATACAATTCATAAATAACATGCAATTCGTAACACAATAACCCAATAACCCTAGTAGTGTACCCATCTAAAAAATGTCTCACGCGCCAAAATAAGTTTTCACTTCTGTTGGCACTCCCGGATTGCAAGAGCCACGTCGACAGTTTTCTAAAACTCAAATGCAATATAAAAACCCTAAAAAAATTTTTTTCAAGGTCATCCATTTTATCGATAAGTCTACCTTTACCCCATCACTAGGAGCTGCATATGTATGATCTATTCCGAAGAGCCCGATTCAAACTATTGAATATGCTCTGCCTTTGTGAAATAGCGTAGGTGGTGAAGCGTAGGTGAATCAAAGGTAATATACCCGTGGGCGCTTCGGATTGAAGCTTTACGTTGAATTTCTAGACTACTGACTATTTTAGCCTTAGAATGTATTTAGTGTTACTACATAATACCGTCACTCAGAGTTATATATAATAATAAATATTAATGCCGGACATTTCACACAACATCATCTGGCCCCAAAATAAGCAGAGCTTGTGTTATGGGTACCACATGACTGATACTTATATACTAAGTATATTTTTTTTGTAAATACATACATATTATACATAGAAACACCCAGACTCGAGACAAATACTTGCAGATCATACAAACATTTGTCCCGCGGCGGGAATCGAGTATATAATTATATAGTATATCAGTCATTTGGTAACCATAACACAAGCTCTGCTTACTTTGGGGCCAGATGATGCTGTGTGAAATGTCCGGTATTATTATTATTATTTTTGCGAGGAATTTTTTACTACCACCCTCAGAGTTACTTAGTTAGACTTTGAAGTCGCTCTTTAGCATAGTTTTTTTTTTCTTAAATCTGGGTATACTAAGGAGCAACATAAGTAATCATTAATGACACTAATACTGATATACCCGAAACATAAATAATAATTTTATTTAATATAAATAAATAAATTACTTTATATAATTTTGAAGGAAGTTTTAACGGGGTCTTAAACAAAACTGACACATAAATATGTTTTCATTCAATATAATCACAAGGATCACTAACTGCTTACATACTAGGTTCCATTTCCTCAACGTTTGAAAAACGTTTGAGTTTGTCTCAGTATTCGGGAGGAGATGATTGTACCTAGTGTCATAATACGGTGATTAACTATGACGTCACATAACTATCCGAATAAAAATTCCCGAGCCTATTCCAACTGACTCCTTACGAAGTCGTTTATTTATCACTTTGATTGTCCAACTTTAACTTTGATATTCATTCCACAAGTAGTTTTCAGATGATGAAAATCGAAGGTGGGATAGAAGGGTTATTACGTATATAAGAAGCGACAACAATAGCAATGCGAAAACAATATCTGCGAAATCGGTCACTAAACAAAAAAAAATACTACTGAAGTCAGTTACTGGCTATTACATGTTTGGTTACTGGCTATTACATGTTTGTCGCCCTTGCGAGATATCCAATTTTCCATGACTTTTGCGCATAAATCAGGCTGAATTTGACTTATGCCATAGGTAATGTTGGCTTTGAGGGCCGCTGTGATTTGTGGTTTATTCACATAGACCTGCGACTTAAGAAAACCCCACAAGAAAAAGTCTAGCGGGGTTAAGTCACAAGATCTCGGTGGCCAGTTCACATCAGCTCCACGTGAGATGACCATGCCCTCAAATCTCTCATGCAGAATATTCAATGTGGCATGAGCTGTGTGGCACGTAGCGCCGTCTTGTTGAAACCACATGTCGTTGGTGTTCAGATGATCCAGTTTATGCCAAAAAAAGTTGGTAATCATCGACCTATAGCGCTCGCCGTTGACAGTGATGGCCTGGCCAATGTTGTTCTCAAAGAAATATGGCCCGATGACGCCGCCAGCCCAAAACCCACACCAAACTGTAACTTTTTGGGATGCATTGGACGCTCTTGGATCTCATGTGGATTGGTATCGTCCCAAATTCGACAATTTTGTTTGTTTACGTACCCATTCATCCAGAAATGGGCCTCATCGCTGAAGATAATTTTTCTGTGAAAATTACGGTCAGTGGCTAACTGCTCCAGTGCCCATTCAGCGAACACACGTCGTTGTCTATGGTCGTTTACCTTCAATTCCTGGGTGAGTTGAATTTTATACGGGTGCAGGCCTAAGTCACGACGCAAAATTCGCCAAGTTGTGGTCTGTGAAAGGCCGAGTTCTTGTGAGCGACGCGAAATCGACTACCTCGGATTCTCCTGCACACTCTCACGGACAGCGGCGATGTTTTTGGCAGACCTTGCGTTTCGTTGACGTACGGGTGTTGGTCGATCATTTACCGAACCAGTGGACTCAATTTTATCCACCACACGACGAATAGTCCTCTCGGTAGGACGATTATGGCGACCGTAAAATGGGCCAAGCGCGCGGTGCGTCGCCCGAACAGAACACTCATTTTGATAAAACAATTTTATCATTTGCACGTGTTGTTGGATGCTATAGCTATCCATGATGATTTGGCAAAATAGAATGAATAAATTACAACCAATTTGACAGATGTAGCTTCAACAAGATGGCCGCTACCAACTGTCAAAGTTCAGACGTGCCTATTGGAAGACCCTATATGTTACGAGCTCTTTTAAAGAAATTCGCAAACGTAGCTGTCTCTAAAATGTACAAGCTGGGCAATTTCAACAGTTTTAGCGTACGAAAGATTACTTATTTGTCAATGAGCTTAGCATCGGGGTCTGCTACTAGTCATTGATAGATAATAATTTTGACGCTAATAGCCAGTGTCACTTACTCGTACGAACTCACCTACTTTCAGTGGAAGTACCTATAAGATTAAACTAGTTTCGTTGTTTATGAGCTAACCCACTAAGCCGATTAGATAAAATGACATCACTATGAGCACAAACCGTTATTATTATGGTAAGTAGTGTTATTATGTACACTCACTTCTGATCGCGACTACGCACGTGTGGAAGTACTGTGGTAGGTATTCGATAGCAACAAGTCCGGTAGTTAAATATTTATCGGTATTTACCTATTGAATAAATATACATTAAACACGCCTGGACGTGATCCCCTGCTGACTAACAGAAAAGCTAGCAACAGAGAAGGAAAACTTGAAACAAACGCGGCTTAGTGCCAGCTTTTTTGCGCCTTACACGGAGCCGACACCGCATGTACTGACTTGTCTTTCGTGCGGGTCCTGTCGGCAAGGTCGAGAGTTTAGTGTGGTTACCTGGGAAGGCCTACGCTATCAAACAAAATCCCAGGCAGAGTGGCGTCAGTGGAGAGGTCACCCACCTCAGCTTGCTGGAGTGGATAATAATAATAATAATAATAATAATAATAATACCGGAAATTTCACACAGCATCATCTGGCCCCAAAGTAAGCAGAGCTTGTGTTATGGGTACCACATGACTGATATACTACTTATATACTTTTTTTTTTTTAAAACATTAAATATTATACATAGAAACACCCAGACCCGAGACAAATACTTGCAGATCATACAAACATTTGTCCCGCGGCGGGAATCGAACTCGCAACCTTTTGCGTCTCAGCCGGACCTAAGCCCACTGCGCCACAGAGGTCGTCAACATCAATATAACATAACATAACATCACGGAGAGTAGCAGTGACCGGTTCTAAACCCTGTAACATCTCCTGGGTCTTTTATTTGTAAATGTGGTCGTGGCTGCTACTCTTGCATAGGCCTTTTTAGCCATAAACGAAAGTGTTAAATTATAAATAACTGCTCTGGATCTTGACTGACGCCACCTAAATCATCTTCAACAGTTGTAACAAGGCCAATGATGAGAAAAACAAATATTTAGTACTATTCCACCAACGTCTTCCTAATAAGTTAGACACAATGCAGACGAGTGCACATGGCTTTTCAATTGCGCGAGAGTTCCCGCAATTGAAAAGCCATGCAAAGTTTTAATATAATACACACCATCCACATATGCAACCTCTTAAATAAATTCGACACGTGTTTCGCCTCTCCACGAGGCATTTTCGGGTACAATTGACTCGCTCTGCACTGGAATGAAGAAACACCAACACCGCAAACAACATTACCCGTAAAGTTCTTCTCTGGAGACTTGCACAAGTCACGATACACGTGTCGAGGTGCACGCGTCTGAATTGTCTAACATATTAGGAATGGATTGGTGGAATAATACTACACATAAATAATTATATATCTATTTGATGTTTTATAAACGAAATAAATGCGAAAATCTACAAAATCACACCTGAATCAATTTTCAGGGAAACTTTGAGCTTTACATTAACGGAATAATACTAAATACATATATTAGCCCTCAGAATTTCCGAAGCCACTTGTTGTGCAAAGAGTTTTTTGGAAACAGTGTGGCGAAAGGATTAAAGTGCGCCTCAGAGGCTCTTTTTTGGCTTTCTTGCTACTCGTTTATAGGATCTACAACAAAATCTACCGGCTTCTTCACGATGTTTCTTTACAATTTGAGAGTTTTGTATTTTCTGTTTATAAATCCAGACCATCAGTGATTATTTTTTGAAAGGAATATTTCCTTGCCGATATTATTTATTACCGATATATTTACGCGGTATTCATACATAATTACTATTACTCTGATGTAAGAGTTGATTGGTAAAAAGCTTCTGTTATTGGCTAGCAACTTTTAAAAAGGTGGTACCGTCAGCATAACGAGAGCTCGGATACACGGAAGTCAGATGACAATGCCCTTGCGGTAATCCAGTTCCTGACGTCACACGTTAGAAACGACCTACTATCGCTATCGCTCTCGCTCGTGGCGTGGGTAACGCCACGAGCGATAGTATAGGCCAGTCAGCGTCAGCGGCCAGTGAACCGTCACCTGGATCTGTCAGTATTTTGTGATTTTATTCTAAGCAAGTGATCCTAAACCTTATAAAAAAAAAATTGGATCAGAAATTTAGTGCAAAGTTGAATGCTACTTTGACTGGCCTAGTAGGTCGCTTCTGTCACTGTTTCAAAACTGTCCTTTTCTAAGGGCCAAAACACACGATACGACTTCATATCGTGGGACGTTGCGATATCGTGTCGCCAAACACTGCGACACGCATTGTATAAAATCACCACCACGTCGCACCATGGCACGATGCACAGCAGTACGTTTTCGAAGCAACGTTATAAAATTTGATGCAAAATTACCATGAACAGTAAAACCGGATATTTCACACAGCATCATTTAGCCCCAAAGTAGGCAGGGCTTTAGTTATGGTTTACCAATAATACAAAAATGACACAAAAAAGCGCTAGGACCACGACGAGTTTCTTGCCAGTTCTTTTCGGCCTTGTTTTAGGAGGAATTGGCACCTTAAATTACCTAGTATGTAAGACGTTACAAAGTGATCCTTGTGATTGTATTGAATAAAAATATTTTGTCTTTGACTTTGATGTTATAATCATCTTCTGTTGTTATACTCACTTTTGATATGAAATGCGGCACCGGTACAGGATTGATTCGTTAGTTTTCGTGACACGACGCGACGTGTTAATTGTTATACGTCGACGTGTCTCGACTTTTTACAATGCACGTTTTAGTTTTTCGCGACACGAAATCGTATCGTGTCACGACGTCCCAACGTCCCACACCGCGATGTCGTATCGTGTGTATGTGATTTGGCCTATGAAGCTACTCGTATAGTCGTATACCTCTGCGTAAAATGATACCCAGTTTTTTCATTTCAAGAAGTTTTTTTCGATGACCATAATTGCATTGATATAAGATTCAAAATACAATAATTCACCTGTCGTTGAAACGAAAGAACTACACGATTAGTGCTGGTATGGCAGCGTGCGTCATTGTCTTGATAACGATAATGGTTGATAACCGGTAGCCGGTAGTGGGACCGCTGTATTTAGAACCTTAAGGCCTACGCAATAAGAAAGATTGTTTAGTTCTATTTTTATATCTCAATTTTGGCTAACATAAAAATTGTGACGCGGTTAGGTGCTATTGACACAGGACTCGCTCGGTTTGGCAAAGAGGTGAAGGATCATAATAAGGTGCTTACTAGGTATTATATTTACATAGTGGAAGAGAACATGCCTCGAAGGAGGAGACTAGTGTACCCATTATATTGAATGAATAAATGAAATAAATGAATGAAAAAATTTTATTTTAGACTTAACAAATGTTTGTTATAAACAATGAAGAAACTGGTGTATCCCACTATTTCCATTAGGTATTTCTATTTATAGAAATACTGGGACTGATTCTCCCACTGTTTCTATTGCTGACGGTGGCGGCAAAATAAATACTAAACTAAGCGAACTATATTCTTCTGCCGCTTCGGCGGCCCCTGTCGCGGCACGCTCGCTTTGCTCGCTCGCCTTGCGCGTTGTTTTCTATACTTTAACATAACCTAACCAGCTGGTTCCGATCTATTTTACTTTTTTAATAAAAACTTCTATTCTTATTGAAAAAGTTAAAAGGGCACGGGAAAGTAAAATTACAATTCATTGCGTTTTTTGTCGCAATAGAAATAATGGGATATAATTTGGAAAAAACGCTAGTCCCAAATATTTTATTTTGTATTACCATGGAAATAGTGGGATACACCCGAAGAAACAAGTCTGCAGAGCAGAGTCTTGGTGTTTTTTCGATACAGTATGGAGTGAGTCAATTGTTAAAGAGGATGCCTCGTGGAGATGAAGCACGTCGAATTTATTTTTGAGATTGCATTTCTTTTTCAATTGCGGGCGCGAGGGAGGTGCATCTGCGTCGTGTCTAACTCATTAGGTATAGATTGGCGGAATAGTACAAAGTGTTTGTCTATCTTTTTAATGTTTCTTGGTCACTTTCTTACTGACGACCTTAAAGACAATGTAGACATCGAGAGGAAGTGTAGGGTGCTAGCAGTCCGAGGTAATGTCACGTCGATTTGTCCGCAGTACCGACGAAGTAATAAGTAATAACGTTTTAAAAACTAAAAAGAAAACCGCTTCATTTAATGAAATATAAGCTTATAAAAATACAGCCGCATTGAGAACCTCCTCCTTTTTTAAGTCGATTAACACCACTGGAAAGTCACAGGAAAGCAAACGATCGAAATTTCGTATTATTTTTATAAAACAAACTACTGTACCGATTTTGATTTAATTTCTATGGGACTGATCGGGACTAATCTAAGCATATCCTTTCATATAAAAAATGTTTTTTCAAATCGGTAAATAAATAACGGAGTTACGAGATGACAAAGATAAAAAAAATTACAACCGAATTGAGATCTTAATCCTTTACACAATGAAGTCGGTTAACAAAATGGATTGTTATGATGTCTGAAATAAAAACTTTGATTTGATTTGAATTCATTAAAGAAACAAAATGACAATTATAATTATTTTAAAACTGTGAATTAAAAATGTTTCTCTAATTTGAACTTTGTCATTAGCAAAATAAGATCGTTCGTACTTTACGAAACTTAATTAGTCCAGCGAAACGACAGAATCACCAGCATTAGCCAATTTGATTCGTAGGGATTCTTCTGTCACATTTTCTAAAACTAACCTTTACCATCGCGGTCCCTCTCACTTCATTGTAGTAAGAAAAGGACAACATCAATTATAGTTTGTTATATTTATGAAACGTAGAATAACTGCAGTTATGTAGGTAGTTAGCAAAATACAAGTCTTATACTTGCGAGTAATTATCATTCCTGCTATCTTTATGATCTTATCTATGTAGGCTATCTCTATAAGATTGAATTTTCTGCTCATATAAGTATGGACGTTTGGAATAGTTGTCCATACTATTTGGAATTATTGAAAAAGTATACACTCAATTCTAAGTACAGCTATGATACATGTGTATTAATATTTGGTATCTGAAGTATGTTTAAATGGATTCCCACGATCCATCATTTCGGCTTCATTCTTGAGGTAATCAATCAATAATCTTGACAATTGAATCTCATGAAGACTTAGATCTAGCTACCAAAATAAAAACATCTGAAAACCGTTAATTTGTACTTAGCTTCTTCTTATCGTTTCACTAGTTATTTCTAACCAGTGTGGTGAAAGGATTAAAGTGCGCCTCAGAGGCTCCTTTCCTTTCCAAGTGCTCCTCAGATGACCTTGCCGACAGGACCCGCAGGAATGACGAATCAGTACATGCTGAGTCGGTTCGGTTGCAAAACGGCTGGCACCGAGCCGGGCTTGCACTGTACTTATAAAACGGGTAAAACTAAAAACATATTTTTGGCGTAACAACGTCTAATAAATCGATGAACGCCGGCTGCACGCACGTAAAAGGATGACTCATTGTCCCGTTACGATCGTAGCGAGAGCGAATATTATATTATGACGTTGTCACGTTATACTATCGTCCGTAAACTGACTTTACAGACAACCAATTTTTTATTATTGCAAACATACAACCATTGTGCATAGTTAATAACAATACTAGCTGCTGCCCGCGGCTTCACACGCGTGGTGCATACATAAAAAGTAGCCAATGTCCTTCTCCAAAGTTTCATATATCTCTATACGAAAATTCAGCTGTTTAGGCGTGAAAACGCAACAAACAGACAGGCATAGTTAAATTCGCATTAATAATATTAGATTATTGAACTAGTAACCTGCGATAAAAGAAGCATGATAGTAAAAAAGTAGGTAAGTAGATTGGTACCATAAACCTCTCAGGAGCGTCTTTTGGGTAAACCGCTTCGTTACGTAACGCGTTACGGCGCCAGGCTTCCCTTTCACTCGCGCAAACGGCAGCGGTAGGCAGGTTCCTCCTCTCTCACTCTAACCCACAGCGCTAGTTAGATTCGTTTAAGTTATCACTTCTGTCGGCCGTCCCGAGATGCACACGTTTTTATTTTTTAAGCCCACTGTAGCTCAACATACCCAACTATAGTGGTAACCACTAATGCTTATTTAGATAGTGACCGCCTTGTTTACGGCTTGACTACCAAGAACGTTATAGCGTTCTTGGTCCCTGCTACGTAATCATTAGTAAGAAAACAGTCTCGGCTGATTGCTATTATCAAGTTACAAACTATGGGTTACAGTCTAACTTCATACCTATAATGTGGATTTAATCTGTACCATGCATGGTACAATCGGGGTTCTAGACAAATACCTTACGCTTGGAAGGTACTAGATTATGAGTAACAGCCTGATTTGCAAACCTTAAGAAAATTACGAAGGTTCCATACAGAACTCTTGCAGATTACTAACTAGACAAGAATGGTCAGGTCCCATTCGGTTTGGGACCTGATCACTATTCATTCTTGTCCTTACTGACTTTGGACGCCTTCTCCGTCTCTGTGCGTGGTTAGACACGCGCTTCGCTAATTTATTTATTATTTTTAACCGATTTAAAAAAAGTAAGAGGTTCTCAATTATAATGTTTGTTACCCCATAACTTTGAAAAATTCTACGTGTGAATATCTTACATAAATTCTGATTGGTTCCATAGAAATTCTGATTGGTTCCATAGAAATTCTGATTGGTTCCATAGAAATTTCCTCAAGATCGGTTCAGTAGTTTGGTTTTAAAATCAAAATAACTGAAAAAAAACATCCAAATTTCGTATTTTTTCCGTTTTGACTGTTTTCTCTTTAGTTTTAAAACGTAATTATTAAACGTATGTACCCAATCTTATATATAAGATAGATAGAAGCTATATAAAATCTTATATAAGAGATGGCTTAGGATTTATAATGCAGATATCACACGAGCAAAGCCGTGAGCAGAGGCCAGTTGATTAATAAAATACAAAATGCAGTATTTCAAATGTACCTGAAATTAAACGAGGGAGCGCCGGGACTTCAAAGGCTTAAAGGGGCTTCACGGTATTAAATAATTTCTTCTTCAATTTAATTCGCATTTTTTCTTTCTTTTATAGGGTTTCCTACTTCAAAATTAAATAAGTTTGATAGGGAAATTGGAAAATAATTTCAGTTCAGTAAGAAAACAAATATATTAGGTTAATGTACCTACCTAATTTATTGTTGATATTTTATATAATACCACCTTAGGCTATGAATGTATTTGTATATTATAACAATTGCGTATGTACATAATGTATTATTGTCCGAGCGAGCGCGAAACGCGAGCGTCTCCTATTTAGCTTAGGCAAAAATGCTTTCGTACGTTCGCCTATCCGGATGTTCTCTACAGGTCGTATTTCTCAACCGATTCTCGTGAAATTTTGTGAGCAGGTTCTATATTTTACGAAAAACGTTCGTGAGGTCTACAGCTCACGGAACCACTAGTTTTTATATATATATTTATCAATAAAGAATAATCTACATTTATCTATCTACCTATTATTGTAATGACAATTTTACTGAAAACTTTCGTGAGTTGTACCAACATTTCAGCTCAATAAACACGGGCTTACTCACGTATTATTTTGTCGATTAGAGGCACCGACACTGTGCGAACTATGAACGCGAGCGACAACGAGCGGACCGCAGATCAAACTCACCCTGAAAAGATCTCTAGATTAATCGAAACAGTGTATAACTAAGGAAGTGGAAGTAAAATAAATAAACCAGTTGGTTATTTACAAATATGTAAGCTTACATAACATAATAATGAATTAATAATAAATAAATAAATATTGGTGGACAATGCACACAACACCATCTATCCCCAAACTAAGCATAGCTTTTATTACGGTGACTGATATAATACTTAGATATTTTAAATACATTTTTACACATTTGAAATGTATAACTCTCTTCTATTAGTTTTTCGTAGTAAAGGTAGTTTTAAGTTGGATCATGCAAAAAAGGACCAAGACGAGCTTCTTGCCGGTTCTTCTCGAGCCTGGGTTAGGAGGAATTGGCACCTAAATTCACCTAGTATGTTAGGCGTTTCAAAGTGATCCTTGTGATTGTATTGAATAAAGTATCTTTTAACTGTAACTTTGAATATGTTACTTTATAAAATGTCAAACGAAAATCTCTTTTATTTGTAATTTACAATGTTTAAATCAGACAGAACATATTTATTAATTTATTATCGCATTCACACATCATACATATTAACATTAAAACAACATTATTATTGACAAAACGATACCCGCATAATTATTAATATGCATGACAATTACGGCGTTTTAACATTTGCCATCACTCATACTTACTCTAATAATGATATTCGTGAACACTAGTGGCCTAGTGGTTATGGGTTCAATCCGATCGTGCACCAATGTATTTTCTGTTTAACAAAAGTATGAGCCATGGAGCTCAGTATTCTAGGAGTTAAGCTCACTGACCACGTCCGAGATAGTACACTGCGCTCCAAAACTCAAATCGCGGATGTCGGACAGCAAGTAGGGAAATTGAAGTGGGACTGGGCAGGCCACGTTTGCCGCATGTCGGATGCGTTATGGGCTAAAGCCTCCACAGAGTGGACACTTCTGAACGGTAAACGACCTCGTGGCAGACCGCGGCGAAGATGGAGGGACGAGTTAGACGCCCATCTTAAGGATTGGCCCACAGTGGCTTTAGACAGGAACGATTAGAGAAAAGGAAGAGAGGCCTTTGCCCTGCAGTGGGACGTCACGGGCTCTTAATAATATTAGTAATAAAAGTATGTATGCTACACCAATTCTCTCAAAAAGTGAAGGAAAACATCGTGAAGAAACCCAGCGTGTGGTAAAACATAAAGTTCAAAAACATGTGCCACGTACACCAATGGAGCCTCTGAGATGAACATTTATCCTTTCACCACACTGGCTCGAAAGAGGTGACACGAGAGATATCACGTTATATATCACATCGAGTTTTTACCTGTAAAGACTTTAAAGTTATTTTCGTCAACTTAACTGTTTTAATGATACGAGGATCAGTAAAGTTATAGCAAATTCAATAGAATCCACGTTATTCTTTATGGCATATGAATGAAATATCTTTTTGAATTATCTAAATCGGACCATTACTTGCGAAGATATTAAGTAATAAACATTATGCGGTTCCTGCCGGTAAAATCAATGTACGCGGGTGCGTGTGACGTCACTGGGACGGTACGAAAGCTGCCAGCCCTCTTACGATCACGATTCGATAACTGGCGGCGACCGTCCCTGTGACGTCACAGCTAGCGCGGCGGCCAATCAGTGACCTAGTAATAGTAATTTTGTCATAACTTCGTAAATTTTTGTCGTAGACAAAAACTTTTGCACTGTATGATAAGGATTTTATAGTTCTATAAATCTGCATTCTCAACTAAAAACGTTACAGATCGTCATTCTCAAAATTATAACAAGCTATATTTAGTTATAATTTTACACATAAGAAAGTTTAGTATCATCGCTAACGATATTAATTTCCCAAGCGCTGTTTGAAGTGAGATAGTAATCCCTTCCCAGCTCATAACGTACAATTATAATGCTTTAGTAACTTCGAGCCTTTATTTATTATCTGCATTAATTATTTGAATTTTTTAATTAAAATTCTAATTAATGGTAAAGTAAATTCATAAATTTTGTACTATTTTATATGTAGGCGTTTCGACAAGTCAAAACAAGATCTATAGATAGCTTAACTGATTCAGATCACTGCCAGAGGGCAGCGTTCCCAAGACACTGGTAGCATTGCCACTTTGAATGGCAATGCTAATACGCTTATCCAGATAGGAGCCAGCTCTTGTCACGCAATGTATCTACCAGACGCAGACGCCGTGAAATTTTGAAAACGAAAATAAACTATATTATGGAAAATAAATGTGACAAAGTCTGTACCTACTCCTGGAGACCCACTAGTGTTTGATTAAAAAAAACAGTTCTTCATCTGGTGTTTAATTCTATGTGCTTCATTTTCTTATTAAATCCCAGCTTAATTTTTTTTCTTAATTAAATCCATAATTATTAAAACAAAATGAAACAATAACCAATATAGTTAAATAATAATTATAGCTAGCAGGTTTTCTGATTGATATAAATAAATAAATAAATAATCCCGGATATGTCACACATGCGATCAAATATCAAAATGCGATCAAAACATCGTTTTTTGGAATTTGTTGTGCATAGAAGAAATAATGAACTGCTGGAATATGGTTAGAATCAGAATGGTTATGGTCAGTTTATCTCGTGATCATGGCGCATGCAACTGTGCCGAAATATTGGGAAGTAGAATATCTTATATATCATGGTAAATATCTTATCTTGGTATATATCTTTAATCTTTTAATTTACTTATTTAACTAAAACAACACAAAAAAAACATTGTATTCAATAAAGGGTTTGATAAAAATTAAAATAGCCTGCACTATGAAAACCAGATATAATTGATATAATTCCTAAAAAACCTTGTTTGTCTGGGTGAAATATTAATAAGAAAATATTTACTCAAAATTCAAATAGTACAATAATATAGAGGTAATTAAATAAAATCTTAATTAGACCAAGGTAAGTGCTTAACACGAGCCTGAACTAGGTAATCCTGTGTTTCAGGTTATAAGAGCTTAAATGGGATCTAAAAATAATCCCTTACTAATTTATTATAATATTGAAAACAATTAAATGCATAGTTATATTATAGTTATAGTTAACAAGAATGACCTAAGTGAAAAATCAGAAAACATAACCAGCTTTAAAAACTAAATCAATTACAATCAAAAAATGTTACACACAGTTAACAACTTCTCTGAATCATAAATTAAGCATTCTTCCTCTTCTTATCGTGTCACTAGTTATTTCTAACCAGTGTGGTGAAAGGATTTAAGTGCGCCTCAGAGGCTCCTATCGTGTACTTAGGTAAGCCTTAATGTAAGCTCTCGACCTTACCGACAGGAGCCGCAGGAAAGACGAATCAGTATTTATAGAATAAGCATCATAATTATGTATTTAAGAATATACATGTTTAAACAAACCCCAAACCAGTAAATTTTAATAAACTTGCAATTGAGAATTTACAATCTATGATTGGGAGTTGTAGTTTACCTTCGACTATTGTATTTAATGTCTTACTCACTCAGAAGGGTTGCTGGGTTTTTGTCCTGACTCGATTGGCAACAGTCTCGCATAGATAGAGAGTAGGTCGGACAGACCGAATTACTTGACATTTTCTCGAGAGCGCTACGTGTTTTTGGTTAAGGAATTGGTATCGTCTAGGATTGTTTAGTAGTTGTTGTAAATAATTAGAATAAAAGCCAGTAGGTAATGTTAAAGGATTACCTTCTGTTAAGAGTGGTAGATATGTAATCAGGACATTAAACAGATGGACAAATATTTAGTACAATTCCGCTAATCTATTCCTAAAGAGTTACCTCCAAAAGAAATTCAACACGTGTTTCGCCTCTCCACGAGGCATCCTCAGGAACACTTGACTCACTCCGCACCCCGACGAAAAAACACTCTGCTCTGCAGACTTGTTGCTTCGACCAACGTCAGAATAAGACTGGGCCATTCGCGCTCCAACTTTACTATTTATACACTCAGTCAGACCACCGGACTGCCACGCCACCCGTATGAATCAGCGCCAGCTGTTGTAAACAAACGCAATAGCGGCGATCTTGGAAAACTTGTATTTAATTCGTTCAACAGTGTAAAATCTAATGAATTATGTCTTGTTATTTCTAAAGTTTCTAGTACAGACATTCTAAAACCTTTTTCGCATGTATGTAAAATTTCAAAAGTATTATTATTACTCAATGAATGTCCTGAATCTATCAAATGTTTGGCAAAATGAGACCTTTCTGGACAATTATTTCTATAAGCTGCGATATGTTCTTTGTACCTAGTTTCAAAATTACGACCGGTTTGACCCACATAAACACCATTACATTCATCGCAAGTTAATTTATAAACCCCTGATTTTTTATGGTTCTCTAATCTGTCTTTTCCATTACAAATCCGTTTTAAAGTGTTGTTGGTTTTAAAGGCCACTCTTACCTTGTTTCTCAAAAAAGTGTTTGAAATCCTATCACTAATGGATCCCATGTAGGTCAGGCTACCTAAATATCTTTCTGGTCTATCAGGACGCACTGGGTACAAAAGAGAACGAACAATACTAGAACGTTTGCTCCTAATTAGACTGTCGACTATATTTCTTTTGTAGCCGTTACTCTCAGCTATGTGATAAAGTATGGTAAGCTCTGTATTATAATTCTCTTGAGAAAGTGGTACTGTCATCAATCTATGAACAAAACTACTAAAAACTCTTTAGGAATAGATTAGCGGAATTGTACTAAATATTTGTCCATCTGTTTAATGTTTTGTAATGGATTTCCGCAAAGTCACGCCTGAATCAATTATCTATGTAATCAGGAAGCAAAACCCTACCAGATTTGAGCCTTTTTACCCTCCAACTCGTGCTACCGCATACTAAAGTCGAGCTCAGTGTCGTATTATTGTCGATGGTCCTCGTTAGGGTATCGTGGTTTAACACAAGAATGTTATGTCCTCAGGTTCCCCTACTACAAGCGATGCTTATAACCGCACCTAGGAGTGCGGTTAGTAACAACATTTAGCGTTGGTCAACATAAGAGAAATATCAATAAGAAAATCAATCCAAACCGCTAATTCACAATCTGGTCGGACTAAGGGATGCCTGAATTAGTACCCGTTGACTTGCTTCAGGAGATTCTAACTCAAATCACTAACGTTTGAGTTACTGCCCTCTCGGTAATACCTTCAAAAATTGCATCAATGTGGGCAAAAAAACGATTATTTACATAATACGATTTGGGAATTCACATTATGTCAAAATAAATTAAATATCTGTAGGAAATAAAGCTAAGTCACCTGATGTTGAACAATTAAGGTCACAATACAGAGCATACTAGCACATAAAAATAATCCAAATGTAAAAAAAAACACACTTTGTACGCAACGAGGCTTAAATACTCAAATACTACTACAGCGAAAATAAATTTAATAAATATGATTACAATAATATTCGGAGACCATGTCTAATATTTACTATAAAAAAATATGTTATTTCAAAACCTAATTAAAAAAATAAATGTTAATATCAAGTAGCCAATTATAGTTATCGGGTTTCCCTCATGTAGCAACTTATAAAATTTGATTCGGTGACGATGCTCGTACGACTCCGTTTTGAATTTTTATTGTTGCACATTGTAGTTATAATGAACACTTGGACTAAAGTAAGAAATATTAATTGTATTATATTAAAAAAATAATTTTAGGTTATTAACTTCAATTTGGGTCAGCAAATCATTATTGCCATTAATGTGATAATGCTGCCAGAGTTCTGGGCTCGCATCCATTTGGTAACGACCGGAACCGATTGGATTATTTACGACATTTTTTAATAGTTTATACAGTTATAATACATGTAAGTAAAGGGTTACATTACAAAAGGAAGTAAGTAGTTAATTGTAATGTGTTTTATTATTATGTTTATGAGATTTTTTTTTGGAAAAATATTATTAAGTAAATCTTCTAAAGATGTACTGCATTTTTAGAAGACTTTCTATGTTAATATAGTCAGTGTACATTCTGCTGCAGTCATGTCAAGAATTATATAAAAAAATAATTATACAACTGATTATAATAAATTATTCTATGGCTAATCTGCTAACGAGGAATTCCTCGTTGAATATTTTATGATTTTTTTTTGATATTTCTGTAATTTAAATATGAAATATGGTCTAAAATATTCCATAACTATAATTGTATCCTAATATTAGCGTGGTTTTAATACGTAGCTTACACTAATAGGTAGAAAATACACTTATTAGAATATTACCCGTTCAATAGTTTTTTAATTTTTTTTTAAATAAAAAACAGCAGTTAGAGCATGGTCAAAACGGATTCTTTTACTCAAGGTATCGTCTTAAGTTAATATTATTTTGCTTCAGTGGTTTCTAGTCGCTCTCTTGGCAACAACCTGCTTTAGTCAAGAAAAGAGAAAAACTAAAATGAGGTTCAATCCAAACCGCTACATCACCAACTGGTCGGACTACGGAATCCCTGAATTAATTACAGTCGATTTACTTCAGAAGATACTAAATGAAGTCGCTGCGTACCGACGATCGAGTAACTGTCCTTTTGGAGATACCTACAACGACTGTCTTGATGAGGGTGTGATACGTATTGTATCTAAAGAAATCGTCAATGCCGTAGGAACTACCAATAATTCTTCAGATACTAGTAGAAGAAATGAAGAAACAGATTTTTATATAATTGAAGACCCTTTTTTCGATAATGATGATAACACAGATATGCAGAAAATATCGTCGCGGAGATCAATTAACAAACAACTTGCTTGTAAATGTCGTGAAATGAAACAAGGATCTGTCGCTTCATATCTAAAAGCAAACGGTTTTTGACAGAACTTGTTACATTGTTAACGAATTTCTTAAAAACGAATGAATATAATTTATAAAATAGAATGTTATTCTATTATTTTCTTAGTCTAATTTAACGTTTATGAAAAAAATAAAATTTGCATGATATTTGCATATCTTGTTACCTACCATTTTTATGCAATTAAATTATTGATATTTCTGGATAATGGTAGTTTTAAAGTTAAATCACGTATTCAAAACCATGCATCGTATTATCGTCATGCGATTGTGAATAGAATTTTGAATATAAAACATACACGTACATAAATAAAACCCTCTTTATAATTCTTCTTATTTAAGGTGGATACATTAGGTTATTATAAAAAACGAGTGCCAAGGAGCAAAATGATAAATTATATTATCGGGACAATAATCTTGCAAAACCCTAATCTTAATTAACTACCTTAAAATAGAGCATTGAATGATACAAGAACCGACATTGCTTTTGGAAATCAATACGATCTGTCAATTTGACTGAATTCTACGAACATTTCAAAGAAGTTATCAGTCGGATATATCGAAATCGGTTTGCCGAGTAGACTCCAAGATTTAGAGGCAGATTTAAAAGATCTTGAAATACATGTCCTTTTTTTTAAGTACTTAGAATATTTGCATAAAGTTTGGAAAATGTAACAAAGAAACAACAGATGGACAGACACCAATTTCACATTAATGTTTCACTTACAAAACTTTCGTGAGAAGAACTATACATTTTAATAAACAGTGGTTTCACTTACGTACCTATCACCTATGTTTCGATTCATCTAGAGAATCTTCATCTGGGTGAGTTTGATCCGCGGTCCGCTCATTGCTACTCAAGTTCACGGTTCACACTCAAAATAATGTTTTAAATATGGATGGATGTTAAATAATCTCGATGGTTGTAAGGTCTTAGAACTACAGGCGCAGGCCTGTTGGGCTATTTTGGGCAGGCGCCCAAAAGAGTGAATGAAGTAAAAAATTTAAATCATCGCATCTGTCATTAAGTATCTGCATGTAAGTATTGATTTTGTTATTTCTGGAGATATAGCCTAGATATAGACAGAAAATTTACAATGCAATCGTTTGAAGGAGACCTACGCGTAGATATGGTCCAAGATAATAAATAAATAAATAATGCCGGACATTTCACACAGCATCATCTGATCCCAAGGTAAGCAGAGCTTGTGTTAAGGTTACCACATGACTGATACCCATATACTTTTTTTAATTCATGCATATTATACCTAGGAACACCCAGATCCGAGATAAATACTTGCAGATTAAAATTTGTCTCTCTTTGTTTTCAGAAGCTATGGAAAGTGGGAGGCGTACTTTCTACTCCTAAAATGATTTGAATTCTTAAAAAAATATTTAGCCATATAAGTCATTTACCTACTTAATTCGTTTGTTTAGGTTTGGAATTACATGATCCCAACTATAACCTATTCAAGACAATAGCCACATGCAGTGGAATCTTGTAGTGTTTGGTTTCAAAGTGAAGAAACAGCTGGAGTATTGAGCTGCAGTACTCAATACTCCAGCTGTTTCTTCACTTTGAAACCAACCACTACAAGATTCCACTGCCTGTGGAAAAGAACAACAAAGAAGATAGAAGAACAAATAAGACAGCCAGAAAGAAAGCTAGATCAAAATACAACTGCATGAGTTACTATTGTGTAGTAGTACTATAGTGCTTTCATGGTGTACAATACAATCGGATATGCTGTAACAGTGTTGCTATCAACACACAGTCCTCCTCAGCATGGCGATTATAGAACTTTTGACACAATCAATGTCTATCAGTTTTGATTAGCAATCGGCCTAATTTCAATTATTCAATCAATTTGATTGTAATTGGATCCAGTTTTGACAAGATGGATTACTATTACGTACGTTCAGTTTCTATCTCAGACCAAATAAATATAAGGACGTGAGGGCCGTGAAAAACCAAAGTGAAGCCTCAAATCCGTGTTCCTTTGTGTAAATACACGCACCCACGGGTTTAAAAGGGTTTTGAATGATATTAAATATATATATATATAATATATAATATTGAAGACGACGTGATATGTACTAAGAGCAAGGAGCACGATTTCGGTGTATGTGTGTGCGTAGGTGCGGGTATATGCACAGCGGTGCACGATTTTGAGGCTTTATTTTGGTTGATCGGGGCAATCCGTCTTCATATTTATATGGTCTGAGGTTTCTTTCATATGACAGCATGTATAACAATCTACATCAACCTTTCGTAATACCAATTTATCAATACTATCTGAAAGCTATTATTATCAAAGTTTAGACAGTATCAGAGTTCCATAATCGTTCGGCTGATAGGCGAGGCGATTCCTGCAAGGCGATTGTGGAACTTTTGATATAATCAAAGTTTCTATATCAATATTCTTTCTATATCAATATTGGTTGATGTCAACAAGTTAGCTAGGGAGCAATACACAATACATTACATATGCAGAACGTTAGTGGTAATCATATTCTTCTATCATTGAGTTAGAATCGGAATTTAGGAATGGATCGTTCTTTCTAATTAAGTAGGTACTTAGTATAAAGTACAAATAAATTTTAGTTAGTACCTATTTAATTTTTTTATTATATTTCTGATGATCCCTTCTAGGCAAGAAGAATATTTCTCTGACGCCAATGTCGATGCATAAGCGCATCAGTGCATGCGTATCTGGGTGCTTGATAACTCAAACGGCCGGTGCCGTCTAGTTTGAACTCGTCGGCGTCAACTAAAACGACATGTATTATACGAGAGCAATATCTACCTACATATCTGTAGGTACTTAGTAATTATATAGGAGGGTAATAATTCACCCATACTTCCATACTTCATACTAATATTATAAATGTGAATGTAAGTTTTTTTGTTACGCTTTCACGCGAAAAATACTTAACCGATCATCATGAAACTTTGTACACATATTCTTGGAGGTATTAGAAGTAACATAAGATACTTTTTATGAAAAAAAAATATTTTATTACGAAAGACAGGGAAGAACATAGGCTACTTTTTATGTAGGTACCACGAGTGCAAAGCCGCGGGCAGCAGCTAGTAAGTATATTATAAATTCGAAAGTATCTCGGTATGTAGGTCTGTTTGTTTGTTACCTTTTCACGACTAAACTGCGGAGCGGATGATGCTCAAATTTAATAAGGCAATATATTGCATCTTGGGGAAGGATATATGCAACTTTTGATGCAGGTACCACGCGTGCGAAGTCACTGGCAGAACCTAGGTATACCTATAAAAATAGGTGAAGTACAGCGTGTGTGTCAGTAAAGTGTATTTTTTTTGATCTACTGAACCGATTCTAATAATTCTGTCGCTATACATTTTGCAAAAAAGTATCGGGAATGGATGATTTGTTTATGGTTCCGAATTAGATTTTTTTTTTTTTTTGGTGTGAGATTGGCACAACTGATTTTCATTTTGGCGCGGAGTTTGAATTGCAATTGTTATTTAGATTAAATACAGTGCTGTTTTAAGTTAGTCATATATGTGTGTATTGCGAATTTCCAAAACCGAAAAAACCACGCCAAAATCGAGTCAATGTCATGTTGACTGTTTTCTTTGACTATCGCAAACTTGACTATAAGAAAGCAAATTCGACGAAAAAGGCTAAGGAAAGAAAATTGAATGAATAAATAAAATAAATAAATATGGATTTTGCACCACGATAATTCGCCTTCGCACCAGGCCATCATTGTGAACGAATTTTTGACTAAAAACTCAAAAATACCACCGACCAACGACCTTATTTACTAAATATGGCTATATATGACTATATAGATATTCTTTCATTTTCCTTAACTGAAATTACCACTTCGTAGCACCCGTTTTCATTCGGTGGAAGACGTTAAGGAGAATTCGCAGTAAGAACTGAACTCAATTCCGGAAAAAGCATTTAAAAAATGTTTTGATGATTGGATTATTCGTTGGCGTAAGTGTATCGTTTCTGAAGGAGCATACTTTGAAGGCAATAAAATAAATTTGGGTGAATAACTAACATTTTGTGAATTATTGATCGTTTCCCGGTACTTTCTTGACAAAGTAGTATATAGATTATGGTTTTAGTGGGTATGTATGGATTCTAAGCAAATAAAACCCCGGGACAGGGAACATGCAGGTAGCTAGCAATTTAATAAAAAAGATATAGCTTGAAAGACGGAGACGAAGGGCACTTTCTCTTCTTCTTTTTTTCTTTCTATAATAGCTGCAAACCGTGAACTCAAGAGGCAACGAGCGGACCGCGGATCAAACTCACCCTGATGAAGATTCTCTAAATGAATCGAAACAGTGTCGGTGCCTCCATCGACAAAATAATACGTGAGTAAAGCCCCTGTTTATCAAAATGTCTTCTATAAATTTGTCTTGTTGATAATTTTGCCAGTGTCAAGTCATTGTTTAGTTATAAAATAACTAAACATTAAATAGATATACAAATATTAAGTACTATTCCGCCAATCTATTCCCAAAGAGTTAGACACGACCAAAGTCTCAGCCTGACGTTAGTCGAAGCAACAAGTCTGCAGAGCAGAGTGTTTTTTCGTCGGGTGCGGAGTGAGTCAAGTGTTCCTGAGGATGCCTCGTGGAGAGGCGAAACACGTGTCGAATTTCTTTTGGAGGTTGCATGTGTGGATTGTGTGTGCTTGCCTTTTACTAACGCTTTGCATGGTTTTTCAATTGCGGGCGGGAGGGAGGTGCATGCGTCTGCATCGTGTCCAACTCTTTGGGAATAGATTGGTGGAATAGTACTATATGTCCATCTATTTAATGTTTTGTAATGGATCTCCACAAAGTCACGCCTGAATCAATTATCTATTTTATAAAATAATTTTATAGTCGATCGTTATTTGTCTATTCTAAACGGCATTGCGGAATGATCGTGCAGAACTTTCTCAGGATTCGTTGTCGTTTAAATAACATTGCAACATAATACACTTATTTAATTTTCCATACTTCTGCTACGAAGTAAACATTTTTTGATTAAAATTCCGCTAAAAAATAATTATCATAACTGGGCACATTCTCAAATATGCCCAGCGAAATGGGCACGGTAAGGTGGTAGTAGTAAGAAAGTAGTAGTTAGTAAGAAATAAAAATTTCAAAAAATTATAAATATGATTACCTACAATTATGTATAGTAGGTAGGTAGGTATGTTATGCTAGTTTAGGTAGATGCTTAATTTCGTTTAGTTAATGTAGTCATCCATTATTATTATAAATAAATTCAACAGAACACACTTTGTAAGTTATTTTGATTTGTTATAAAAACATGATCAGGCTTCGGTTCGGGAATTTGTATCATGTCAAAAGAAATCAAATATATTCTAAGTTAATTCATTTGCGGATGCGATTCTTGCATCGTGATAGTAGTAGGTATACTTCGTTTTTTAAAATTTTAGTTTTTATTTTTAAAAAAATTAAGTCGAAAATTACATGATATTAAATCTACCATTTATAATATATAATTTATTTTATTGTTGATGTTTAGGTTTTTATTTGTCGCAGACCATGTCCAATATGTACCTACATTTAAGAATTAGTGTTATTTCAAAACTTAATTAAAAAAGAAATGAAAATATATAATAACCAATTTTGTTATCGGGATTTTCTCATGTAGCAATTTATAAAATGTGTTTCGGTGACGATACGACTCCTTTTTGAATTTAATTATTGCATATGGAAGTTATAATGAACGCTTGGACTAAGGTTAGAAAAATATTATTTTTATTTTATCAGGTAAATAACTGTAAGTTATTAAATTCATTGCCATTAACGTGGCAATGCTGTCAGAGTTCTCGCTCGCTTTCGGACGACCGGGACCGACTGAATTATTTATGACAATTTTAATAATTAAATTAGTTGGTTATTTAAGTATAGGTGCTGCTGCGGCAGAAGACCTCAAGAGGCGGAAATGTGCATCCATTGGCAATGGTTATATATTTCTGCCTTTTGGGGTAGAAACTTTAGGCTCGTGGGGACCTGAGGCGTGGCTCCTATTCAGAGAGTTATCAAAGAGACTGGTGGACAAGACCAATGATCAAAGGGCTGGTGCTTAACTCGGTCAAAGGATAAGTATGGCTATTCAACGAGGTAACGTTGCCAGTCTTTTGGGCACTCTACCTGCGGTCAGTGAACTGAACTGTATTTTTTACCTATAAGTAATTGTATATTTATTTGATATTATATCTGTTTACGAAAGGAAGTTAATGTAAACATTTTAAATTAAAATATAAAATAAAAATGCTACAATTTTAGTATTAAGTAAAGTAATAGGTTCGTTTACATTAGAAAAAGAGGTAGGTGGTTAATAGTTATGTTATTTTTATTATGTTTATGGAAATCTTATAAAAAAAAAAAAATTTGAGAATACTTGCTACGTCATTATAGTCAGGGTAAATTCTGTTGTTAAGGCTCAGGCACCAGACACCATTTTTCACATACGAGCATGCCCGAGTGATGCAGTCATGTCAAGTATTTCTTAGATATTATTTTTACAACCGATTATAATAAACTATTCTTGAATTGTGTAAAAAAGCCATAAGATGGTATCGTCAGCAACTGATTTTTTATTTAATTCTATACAATAGTGGCTATAGATAGTGGCTATTCATAATGGCTATTCTTTTATCGTTTTCATTCGTTTTTGAAGTTATTGTGTATTCTGTAATTTAATTATGAAATATTCCATAACCTTATAATTGTGTCATGTTTATCTGTAGCTTACACTAATGGATAGCAAATACACTTACTAGAATATTACCCATTCAACTATTTTTCACGATTTTTCTAATAAATGTTGCAGTAAGAGTGGTCAAAACGCGGCAAATCTTTTGCTCACGGTACTGTCTTAAATTAATATTATTTTGCTTCAGTGGTTTCTAGTCGCCCTCTTGGCAACAACCTGCTTTAGTCAAAAGAAAAAAACCAAAAAGAGGATCAATCCATATCGCTACATCACTAACTGGTCGGACTACGGAATGCCTAATTTAATAACAGTCGATTTACTTCAGAAGATACTAATTGAAGTTGCTGCGTACCGACGATTGGATTACTGTCCTCTTGGAGATACCTACAACGATTGTCTTGAAGAGGGTGTAAGACGTATTGTATCTAAAATAATCGCCAAAGCCGTAGGAACTACCAAAAATTCTTCAAATATAAAAAGAACAAGAAATGAAGCAACAGATTTTTATAGAAATGAAGACCCTTATTTCGATATTAATGATAAAATTGATATGCAGAGGAGTCCTAAACACAAACAACTTGCATGTAAATGTCGCAAAATGTAAAAAAGATCTGGCGCCTTAAACGCCAACGGTATCTAATGGAAGTTTTAAATTAAACCATTCAAACATCCATCGTATAATCGTAATAAGGTTTTTGATGCAATAAAACATACATAAATAAAACGCTTTATAATTCCTCTCATTAAAGATATATATTATATTATAGATTATACCTATACTAGCTGTCCCGCTCACGACTTCCTCCGCGCGTTTTAAAAAGAAAAAATATATCTAATTGTACCAACTGGAACGCCATCTGCCGGGCTGATTTGTGAATCTAAACCATCCAGGACGCCACCCAAACGCATACAAAAAAATTCATTCAAATCGGTCCAGTCGTTTAGGAGGAGCTCAGTGAACACACGTACAGTTTTAATTATTATTATTTTAATTTTAATTAGAATTATTATTTTATATTATTATAATTATATTATTATATCCCAAAGTGCCCCTTTTCGTCCCTCAACTGACCCCCCCACGAATTGCCATCGGATTCTTCCCGACGAGGTGTGTTTTTTTTGAGGATTTGTATACATGGCGCCTCAAACAATATAAAAGTTTTTTTTAAACTGCCCCCCCCCCCATTTTCACCCCCCCTTTAAGGTATACCCAGAAGGCGTAATGTTGGAATTGAAATTTCAGTAGGATCGTATAGAGGATGCTCCAAGGATTAAGAAACGATTTTAAAACTCAAATGTTGCTCAAGACCCTCTTCATTATCCGATTCAGAAATAAAAAACTTTAAGCCCTCATAACTTCTAAACGGTGCTAGATAGACATAGCAAACTTGACCTTGGGTTGTAAGGAATTTTAGTGGTTTTTTTTTGAGGATTTGTATAAGGATTTGTATATGGTGCTTCATAATGTACAAACGTTTTTTTAAACTGCACCCTCCCTCCATTATTCTCCCCCCCCCCCTCCCCCTTTAAGTTATACCCAGAAGGCATCATGTTGGAATTGAATTTTAGTGGGATCGTATAGAGGATGCTCCTAGGATTAAGAAACCTTTTAAAACTTCCCCCCTACCCCTATTTTTCTCCCCCCCCCCTTTAAGGTATAACCACAAGGCGTCATGTTGGAATTGAAATTTTAGTGGGATCGTATAAAGGAGGCTCCTTGGATTAAGAAACGTTTTTAAAACTTTCCACTCACCCCCATTTTTCTCCCCCCTCTTTAAGGTATGCCCAGAAGGCGTCATGTTAGAATTGAAATTTTAGTAGGTTCACACTCGTAGGATCTCGTAGGGTTCAGACAGCGTTTGCAATGTAAGCGCAAAAATATGAGTTTATTTACGACACCACATTGGAAACCTCTAAAATTATCAGTGTTTATCTACTATATTATGCATGCATTATACATATAAACCTTCCTCTTGAATCACTCTATCTAATAAAAAAACCGCATTAGAATCAGTTGAGTAGTTTTAAAGATCTAAGCATACATAGGGACAGACAGACAGCGGGAAAGCGACTTTGATTTATACTATGCAGTGCTAATAAAATATTTTTAGAAAAATATTTCAATAAAATTTTATTTCGAGGAAACGAGTGCCAACCAGGTTTAGTCGGCAAAACGATAAATTATTTATCGGAACATAAATCGTGCAAACCCCTACTTTTAATTACCTACATTGAAATAGAACATTGAACAATACAACGACCAACATTACTTTTAGCAATCAATTTCGTATCCTCCACAACAAACGATACGATCATTTAAGTTTATTATTGAAAGAACTGTCAATTTGACTGAATTCAACGTCGTTGAAGTGCCCGAAATATCGGAATCGGTTTGCCGAATAGACTCCAAGTGTATCGCGACTATATCGGTTTTATAACAGCATTATCGAGAACCATTACCTTTTGACCGCATTCCATTCAGAACTGTCAAAAAATCTGTTTGTTTGTCTATCTGGAGAATGAGCTTTGTTCTGAAAAACGGTAGATCCATTTTTCAGTACAAATTTCTTTCTCAGATTCAGGCTTTATGATGCATCAGTTTTCCCTATGCCTTTCACTTTTGATTTTACTTTTGATTTACCGACACAAAACATAACTAATTTTATCCATTATAATAATAATAATAATAATTTATTTTCAAAACAGATAGCTGGTACACATTTATGTTCTTATAATAATTTTCCTATAAATAAATATAAAAGTAGTACCGCTAAGTGACTCTGGACCCCACACTAGGACTAAACAGCCTGTATAGTGGGGTCATAGAGGCTACGGACTCGTTTAGATTTAATATACTTTAATACTTGTCATAAAAAATAAAAGAAAAACTCAAAAAAATTGATATTAAAAAATAAAATGGAAACAAAACAAATAATGTTGGTACATGAGAAAGATAAAACAAAAGAAAACGTTGCCAAGTGTGTAGATAGTTGGATGTTTGCGTGTGATGAAAGTGGGAGTTTGTTGGTGGATGTGGGCTTGAGTATTTGTATGTGTGTGCGTATGTAATGTCAAGTATGAGTCAGTAAGTAAGTAAAGGTTTCCGTGCGTGTGAGTGTATGTGTGTGCGTATGAGTTTATGTGTGTGCTACTAATTATGTGTGTGTGGGTTTCAATGAATATTATTAATAGAATCATTCAACAGTGTCTAGAAGATTTTCCGTTTCACTGTAAGTTGAGTTAAATAAAGTAGAAGTTAGTTGAAGAAGCTTTCTTTAAATGGTTGCAGTTTAGGGTCAAAATCTCAATGGTTCCGCTGATGCGGTTATATAGTCTAGGTCCCATGATAGTAAGCGACTTCCTTCCAAAGTTTGTGCGGGTAATCACTGTTTTAAAAATTTGGTCTTGCCTCCGCTGTGTTTTTAGTTTGTCAAGAATATTTACATTTATATTATTATCCATCTATAAACAGTTATTAGCTGAGAGTTTTTCTTAAAATTACTGATGACTTGGCATCTATTGTTTCGTCGGACTAACTATAATAAAGTTAAAACGAACGATCTTATTTGGATTGTACCAAAATAAGTAAGTCTGAATGAGTAGCATATTGAAATTTCACGTTTAAATTTACGCGTGTTTGATGTATTTTAGCTCATTTTAAATACTATGTACTTTGATGTTGAAAAAATATGACGAAAACCCTAGAAAAATCAATTTAATTAACAAGATGACAGTTGCAAATTTTCATCAATAATATTATTTATTTAGTTATTTATAACTAGCTGGTGCCCGCGACTTCGTCTGCGCAGGATTAGTACTTCGTACTTCGTGTAATTTTATCAGTTTTTGCAGCGCACGCCAGAATAGCTCGGAGATGGCAAAATGTTTTCTACTTACTTATTACACTTATCGTTATATTTTGGACAATTAACACAATATCTTTATAATTTATAGCCTATGTGTTATTCTGATGTATAAGCTATATTATTGTAAATTTTTATTAAAATATATTCAGTAGTTTTTGCGTGAAAGAGTAACAAACATACATACAAACTTTTACGTTTATAATATTAGTAAAGATAAGGATATTACTTTGATTTCGACTTTGTATTCGTATTTTACGAAATATTAGCAAGCTTTATTTACGTATAATTTTACACAAAACAATGTTTAGTATCATCGCTAATGAAAATAGATAATACTGCCTTTTCAAATTATAATGTTATCGTCACTTCGGGTCTTTATTTATTATCGGCATTAATTATTTCAGTAAAGCAGTATATAAAAGGTTGTTTTTTAATATACACAAAAAAGTTTCAACACTTTTTTTCTATAAAATTCTTATTAATGGTTAAGTTAATCCACATTATTATTATTATTATTATTATTATTATAACCTGTATTATTTATTATGTATATGATTATTGTCCAAATATACCTATCGTTTATCGATCAAAATACCCTACTTTGAACTACATCGCTTCGACTAGTTTTGAACCAAAGAACGGCCGATTTTACTTTTGTCAATTTTTGTCATAATCCTCTACAACATACGAGACGATAATTTGAATTTAAGAACGAAATAACTCAAAAAAATAAAAAAGTTTGAATTCGTTTGACGAAATCTTTTTGCCAAATAAACGCCATGAACTGATTTGATTAAATTTGTCATACATATAGGTACAGACCTAGAATAAGACTTTAGATACTTGACATACCTACTTATCTAAACTACATTAGGTATGGGAATTAAATGGGACAAAGTTTGTACATCCTAACGACCCACTTGGTTTTGGTAAAAAATATGCAGCCTTTCTTATTTTTTTTAATTCTTTGTGCTTCATGTTCTATTAGATTCCAGCTTAATATTTTTTTCTTAATTAAAACCTTAATTAATAAAACAGAAAAAACTAGTAACCAATTATAGCTTGCCGGTTTCTTGAATTTGATATGCGATCTATGTTTCCTTATTTGGAATTTAAATTGCTGTGCACAGAAGAAATAATGAACAGTTGGATTAAGGTTAGATATCTTTTATTTACTTTTCTAATTTGTTTGTATTAAAACAAAGGGTTTGATCAAAATGATAATAGCTTGTAATATGGAAACCAGATATGACTGATTATTCTATCAATCATATCTACTATTAAGTTAAGATCTTTATTTAATTCTCTCTAAATTACATAATACTCACTCACGAAAACCAATATGTACTCATTTAGTAAAAAAAAAATTAATAATAACTAACAAAACGAGGTATTTTGTTTCAAAATTTGTTTCAGTTTGTTTAATTTACCTATGTTTGTGTGATCTGCAAGTATTTATCTCGGGTCTGGGTATTTCTGTGTATAGTATGTATGTTTTTACAAAAAAAAGGATATCAATCATATCGTACCCAAAGCACAGCACACAGCACTGCTTACTTTGGGGCCAGATGATGCTTAGTGAAATGTCCGGGATTATTTATTTATTTATTATTTATGCTCCCTACAAAACAATATTCATTTAGTGTTTTTTTTTTAAATATACAACAACCTTTTTTGAGAATACCTAATTATAGTTTGTGTGATGAATATAAATGTTTGTACTGTGCAAAAAAACTGTGAAATTTCCTACCATTCCTTCAATTCATTAGTCTTATCTATCTTCTTATCGTGACACTATTTAAAAAAAAAAAAAAAAAATTAAGTGCGCCTCAGAGGCTCCTTTCGTGCACTTTGGTAAGCCTTAATTCATTAGTTATTTCTGCGTATCATTGAATTACTCTCAGACTTGCTAGTAATTCATTCATTTGTATTTGTTAATCAATTATCTATAATAATACACTACAATAAGAACTTCGTTCAAACCGAGTGTTCCACGACACTGACGCATTTTTTTTACAGTGGTTTCTAACCGCCCTCTTAGCTACATCCAGCTTTGGTCAACAAAAGAGAAAAAACAAAAAGAGGTTCAATCCAAACCGCTACATCACCAACTGGTCGGACTACGGGATGCCTGAATTAATACCTGTTGACTTGCTCCAGGAGATTCTTACTCAAATCGCTGCGTACAAACGTTTGAGTTACTGCCCACTCGGCAATACCTTCAATGATTGCATCAATGTGGACAAAAAAGCAATTGTTTCCAAAATTATAAATCAAGCTTTAGGAAATAGAGCTAAGTCACCTGATGTAGACGTTGAAAAACTAAGCTCACAAAACGTATACAAAAACATAAAAGTAAAAAAAAAACCTGACTATGTACGCAATGAGCCTTTTGTACAAATACTTACTACTACTGAGAAAATAAGAAATAAAAATGAAAAATTTAATAGATATGATTACAATAATATATGGTAGGTAGGTAAGTTTAGCTAGCTTTAGATAGAAACTTAATTTAGTTTATTCAATATTGTCATCCATTATTGTTATAAATAAATTAAAAAAACACTTTTAAATTTATTTTGATTTGTTATAAATACATGATTATGTATACAGTTCGGGAATTCGTATAACAATAATAATACCGGACATTTCACACAGCATCATCTGGCCCCAAAGTAAGCAGAGCTTGTGTTATGGGTAGGTAAGTACCTACCACATGACTGGTATACTACTTATATACTTTTTTTTTGTAAATACATACATATTATACATAGAAACACCCAGACCCGAGACAAATACTTGCAGATCATACAAACATTAGTCCCGCGGCGGGAATCGAACCCGCAACCTTCTGCGGATTGCGGACCTTTACTGCGTCGCAGAGGTCGTCAAATAATGCCAAAAGAAATCAAATGTATATCTTGCATCGAGATATTTGTAAAGTTTTAAGTTATTAAGGGCGACGTATTCAAAAAATATATATATAATTTTGGTTTTTATTTGCCATGATGATGATGATGATGAGATTTGAAATGAAAATATTTTATTGGAGACCATGTCCAACATCAACATCAACATTTAATAATTAGCGTTATTTCAAAACCGAATTAAAAATACATATGATAATATTAAGTAGCCAATTATAGTTATCGGGTATCCGTCATGTAGCGACTTACAAAAGTTGTTTCTGTGACGATACGACTCTGTTTTGAATTTTTATCGTTGCACATGGAAGTTATAATGAACACTTGGACGAAGGTTAGAATTATGAATTTTATAATATTTAATAAATATTAAATTTGAGCCTATTGAAGTCCCTGGGCCCGCGGGGAACAGGAGCCCATCGCGTTTTCAAAATTATTTCACGGCGTCTGGTAGATACGTTGCATGACCCAAGAGCTGGCTCCTATCTGGCTCAGCGTATTAGCATTGCCATTCAACGTGGTAATGCCGCCAGTATATTGGGAACGCTGCTCTCTGGCAGTGATCTGGATCAGTTGAGCTATCTATAGATCGTTTTAAACGGTCCTTATATAGCTCAACTGTAACAAGCTGTATTTTATATTAATGTATATTATTTTGTACATTTCTGTAATTATTTATAAATGTTTTATTACGATGTAAAATAAATATATTCATTTATATCAGATAAATAACTTTAAGTTATTAATTTCAATTTGGGTCAGCGAATCAGCATTCCCATTAACGTGGCAGTGCTGCCAGAGTTCTGGGCTCGCATCCATCTAGTGACGACCGGGACCGATTGGATTATTTATGACTTATTTATAATTATTCAGTTAGATATTTTAGTAAAAGGAGGTATGTAGTTAATTCTTATGTTACCGAAAAAATATATTATTTCCTATATACATCATCAGATGTTTATAGGAAATAGTATATTTTTTCAGAATATAAATATGCAATTTTTAAATAATCAAATTTTGTAAATTTTTAGATGTCTTTCTACGTCATTAAAGCAGTGTAAATAATGTAAGGAAAATAACCTGATTTTAAGGCGTGTTGACACTATTTTAGAATCTCATAAGAGCTTGTCCGTGTGATACAGTCATGTCAGGAATTTCTAAAATATCACTTTTATTTTTACGATATATACAAGCTCTGCTTACTTTGGGGCCAGATGATGCTGTGTGAAATGTCCGGCATTATTTATTTAATTATGAAATATGGTCTAAAATATTCCATAACTATAATTGTATCCTAATGTTAACGTGGTTTTAACACGTAGCTTACACTAATAGGTAGCAATTACATTTATTAGATAATGACCTATTCAATTGTTTCAAAACGCGTTAAGATCTTTTGCTCAGGGTACCTTCTTAAGTTGTTATTATTTTGCTTCAGTGGTTTCTGGTCGCTCTCTTGGCAACAACCTGCTTTAGCCAACGAAAAAGAAAAAACAAATCGAGATTCAATACAAATCGCTACATCACCAATTGGTCGGACTACGGAATGCCTGATTTAATAACAGTCGATTTACTTCAGAAGATACTAATTGAAGTTGCTGCGTACCGACGATCGAGTAACTGTCCTCTTGGAGATAACTACAACGACTGTCTTGAAGAGGGAGTAATACGTATTGTATCTAAAATAATCGCCAAAGCCGTAGGAACCAACAATTCTACATATGTAAAAAGAAGGAGTAAAGAAGACCTTTTTTTCCATATTGATTATAAAAAAGATATGCAGAAAATATCGTTGCGGAGAGGAAAAAAACAGCTTTCCTGTAAATGCCGTAAATTAGCTAAAAAAGGACTTAGCGTTTCATTTCTAAGCGCAAACGGTAGATATCCTAGTTTTAAAGTTAAAAAACATATTCAAAACAAACCATCATTTAAACGTAATAAAGTTTTTGATAAAATTTTGCACTAATAAAACATACATAAATAAAATCCACTTTACAATTCCTCTCATTTAAGATATATGACCCAAGAGCTGGCTCCTATCTGGCTCAGCGTATTAGTATTGCCATTCAACTAGGCAACGCCGCTAGTGTCTTGGGAACGCCGCCCTCTGGCAGGGATCTGGCTTAGTTCAGCTATCTATTGATCGTTTTAAACGGTCCTTAGATAGCTCAACTGTTTCACATGTATTTTATATTATTGTATATTATTCTGTACATTTCTGTAATTATTTATGTAAATAAATCTTCAAAATAAGTTAAAATTAGATATACGAGTAAGTATATGTTGGGTGTTTCACTACGTGATAAAATCCGCAACGAGAAAATTTCGTAGAAGAACAAAAGTCACCGACATAGCACTCAAAATTTGCAAGTTGAAATGGCAATGGGCAGGCCATATAGTTCGCAGAACTGATAACCGTTGGGGAATAAAAGTTCTCGAATGGCGGCCAAGGACAGGAAAACGAAGCGTAGGACGACCCTCCACCCGATGGACTGACGACATTGTAAAGATCGCAGGAAGTCGGTGGATGCAGAGGGCTCAAAATCGTTCTTCCTGGAAATCTATTGGGGAGGCCTATGTTCAGCAGTGGACTTCATAAAGGCTGTTATAATGATGATGAAGTATATTTTATAATTTGCAGTCCCACCTGCGACTTCGAAAAGAAAAAATCATCACGATAAAACACAATAACAAATTTTGAATTGGTTTTGTAGTTCCGAAAATATCTGTCTACATTATGCTAGCAAAATCATAAACATAACTACGAACTACATTTTTATAATTCAGTAATAGGCAAAGCGTTTGACCCCTTTTTAGTTGAGTGCTTAGACCGTGTCTGAAAAGTACCTACTTTTTTCGGTATTGTGTTTAATTCCCCGTGGTCCCGTTCCTTATACATTATAGTTTATTTGTTGATACGAACTTCATAAATCACTCATCGCCAATGAGTTTCACTCCTTAGTAAAGTGTCTGAAAAAATAGGTATTTTCCCGTTGTCCCTTTGTCCCGTTGCTTATTTTTTCTCTATGAGCTGTAGACCTCGCGAACATGACTGAAATATAACTTTTTTACATTTTCAACTTCCATATCTCCGCAATTATAAATAAATCCAAAAACTGAATCGGCAAAAAAATCTATACAGTTATAGAACCTGCTCACAAAATTTCACGAGAAACGGTTGAGAAATGCAACCTGTAGAGGAGACCATCCGGACAGACATACGAAAGCATTTTTGCCTAAGCTGAAACAATTATGTAAAATAGCTGGAAAAAAATATGTCAACCAAGTAAATGAAATTTTGTATTTTGCTTTCCTGTAATTTTCCAGTGGTGTCTACAAATTTCGAAAAATTATACAGCACTAAAAAGCGTAAAGTAAAAACGTATTTTATTGTCTTCAAAAAAAGGAGGAGGGACTCAATTTAGTTGTAATTTTATGGGCTCAAATTTAATTAAATGAAATTGGTTTTCTTTTTAGTTTTTAAAACGTAATTATTTAAAAATTTATTTGGAAAAGCACGTGGCTGTTTGTTTCATGTTCTGAAAAACGCTAGACTCATTGTTCAGTACAAAACTTATACTCAGATCGAAGCTTTATGATGCATCGGTTTTCCCCATGCTTTTCATATTACTTTTGATTTAACGACACTTTTAAAAACACACCTAAGCGATTTTATCCATTCATACATTTTATCCATAAACATTTATTTGTGAGGGTAAAACTATTCTATAAACTTACCAGAAATCCTTTTTATATGCAGCTGTGTGGCGAAATTGTTTCCCATCTGAGAAACATAGCTATCCTTCTTGCTGGACAGCTGGATACTGAACCCATCAGACTCAAGGGATGCTCTGGGTGCCCTAGCCGCTTGTACAGCTTTGTTACAAACTGTAGGTGTAACCTTCGCGAGAGCAGCTTCTTGCGAGCTCGTGCTGTCCCGCCGCCGATTCTTGTGGTCGAGGAGCATGCTTGGAGTGCACCCCATGTTCACATTGACACTACACTGACACTTTGGCACTGACACTGGCACTTCGACGCATTATTGATTTATCTGGAACAATATCAATATAGAATATTAGGACTGGTATGCTGCGAACTATTAATCCTACTAATATTATAAATGCGAAAGTTTGTATGTATGTTTGTTACTCTTTCACGCAAAAACTACTCTATGGAATTTAACGAAACTTTAACACAGTACACACAATTTAACACAAATAATATAGCTTATATATCAGAATAACACATAGGTTACAATTTATAAAGATATTGTGTGAATTGTCCAAAATATAAAGTAAGTCACGTAAGTAGGAAAAAAATCTGCCATCTGCAAGCTATTCTGGCGTGCGCTGCAAAAACCTTTAGAATTACACAAAGTAGGTACTAATCCTGCGCAGACAAAGTCGCGGGCACCAGCTAGTATATAATAATATTGGCAGACATTCAATAGACATACAATAATGTCTAGCCTCAAACTTGTACTATGAAAAAATCTGAAACTGATAGAATACCTATTTATTTTAAACTAGCGATCCGCCTTGGCTTTGTACGGGTGCACGGATGCATGAAATACATTATCGCAATTTTCGTAGGGATCTCTTATTTTTTTTAATAAAATGCAGCCTATGCTACTCGCCTATAATGTAGTTTTCCATAAATAAATAATTTGTATAATCATTGCAAACATACAAAAACTCTTTTCTCCTTATAATATTATTGTACAATACGTATGATAGTAAATAACACCGAGATATAGAGCTAATTCATCACACAAAAGTATGTCCTGGAAGAGAATCGAAACCACAACCTACAACGCAGGTGCCAGAGCTACTACCAACTGAGTGGAAAAGCCAGTCTAAATATGCTAGACTATTATATGGGAATACAAATACTAAAACCCGTAGCGTAGAGGTTGTTTTTCGCTGACGTTTAAGATATTCGTATTGCTAGAATAACCCACACTGTTTTATTTTGGACGAACCAAAATAAAATGGTGTGGGTAGCCTTCCACAAACAAATTAAGGGCTGGCATTTATAAACAAATATAATTATAAAATAGGTGTTAGATATATCATCATGAACACGCCATCAAGGCATTAGTCTTTTATGATATTTTCGAGCACAAATAACTGCTGGTTATTTGTGGATATAACTACAAATACCTATAGTAATAATAATCTTCTTTGTTTATGGCATGTGACATAATAATGCCAATTTTGCCAGTGTCAAGTGTTTATGTTTGTTTATGGTCAATTTGTTTAATAAAGTCTTAGTCGATGGTCAATTGTAAATTTTAGACGTCACGCGGAATGGCGTCTAAAATTTTCTTGGGATTCCTCGTCGTTCACATCACATTGCATCACAACACACATTTAATTCAATTCTCCATACCCGTCCTGTAGTCACAATTTATTCATTAAAATTCCGCCATTATTACTGAATAAAACATGCAATAAAACGAATAAAACAATATTAAATTAGCAGAGCCGTGCTACTTCATGAAATGACAAACGAAGAATCCTATAGTAATAATAATTTTCTTCGTTAATAGCATGTCAAAATAATGTCAATTTTGCCAGTGTCTAAATACCGGTACCGTAATTATGGCGTTTTTATTTAAATAGAGCTAGAGCTATTGACTTAGGTATGATTAAATGAAATAAAAGCTTTGGGTTTCTTTTAATAATTTATAATTATTTTTTAAGAAAAGACACCATCTATATAATAAAAATCAATTGCTGTTCGTTAGTCTCTCTAAAACTCGAGAACGGCTGGACTGATTTAGCTGATTTTGGCGTTGAAATGTTTGTGGTAGTCCAGGGAAGGTTTAAACGGTGAGAAAATTTGTGGCATTGCAACGCATGCCGGGTACCTACAGCTAGATATATATAAAATAAAAAAAGGCCGAACGACAAGATACGACATCATACTATAAACATCATAAACACTTGACACTGGCAAAATTGACATTGTTATGACACATGCTATTAAGGAAGAAGAAGAAGACAGAAAACTAAGCGTAAGTTATTGTCTAGACCCTAGATATCCAAATACTTTATGACTGCGGTATCTCAAAATCAGTGGCAAAATAAATGTTTATAAACATTATAAATACCTAAGTAACCTAAGTACCTAAATAACACTGAAGCAGTGCTGCTACAGAATACAAAATCGCTTATTGCTACTTAAGAGATTAAGGAAGTGTAGCGATAAGTTTTTTAATTACGCGTTTACGAAGTTTGTTCGAGCTAAGTTAGACACCTGGCATTTGTTTTTTATAACATGAAAGAGAATTCTTATATAGCTACTGTTGGAGTTAGAAAATTGATTCAGGCGTGACTTTGCGGAAATCCAATACGAAATATTGAACGTCCAATTCATTCATAAACATTCCGGCGTTTGATAAAGCAACAAGTCTGTAGAGACGCTCTTATGGGGGATGCTATTTGCGGTGTTGGTATTTTTTCGGTCCAGTGCGGAGCGAGTCAATTGATTCTGAGGATGCCTCGTGGAGAATCGAAACACGTGTCGAATTTCTTTTGGGTCTTTCTCATTGGAATGTATTGGCGGGATAGTAATATTTGATCTACCTATTCAATATACTGTTAAAGAACAGATTTTATTTATGTTATGCACCTGCAACCGAACCGACACCGCATGTACTGACTCGTCTTTCCGGCGGGTCCTGTCGGCAAGGTCGTAAACTTAATGTGGGTACCTGGGAAGGCCTGCGCTATCAAACAGAAAATCTCAGGCAGAGTGGCGTCAGTGGAGAGGAAACTTCACCCGCCTCAGCTTGCTGGAGTGGATCCATGAACGAAAGTTTTCAATTATAAATAACTGCTCTGTAACTTGACTGACGCCATCTAAATCATCTTCAACAGATGAACGATGATGAAAAACCAACGATGTGATGACAGGCTTTTATAGCCATTTTATGTGATAGCACTGATGGTCTAGTGGTGACTTAGAGTCTAACCCGGTCACCAATGAATTTTTCTGTATGATAATTTAAATGCGCATTAAGTACCAGAAGACATGGTGCTAAGTGCACGAAAGGAAAATCCGAGGCGCACTTTATTCCTTTCACCACACTCGTTCGAAAGAAGTGACATGATAAGATGAAGAAGAAGCCATTTACGTTTACAAACCGTGTTAGAGTGTTCATAGAAATATCACAATGTTACATTATTTTATATCTCCTGTTACGCATTGGGGAAGATACTTGTTTTCTGTAACACAAAGTAAATTTGGAAACAGGCATCAACAACCGGGGTGGGTAAGATTCCTGCCGAAGGACAAATCCTTGTATGATCTGCAAGTATTTTTCTCAGGTCTGGGTGTTTTTAGGGTTCCGTACCTCGAAAGAAAAAAACGGGACCCTTATGGGATTACTTTGTTGTCCGTCCGTCTGTCTGTCAAGACACTTTTTCTCTGGAACGCGTAGAGGTATCAAGCTGAAATTTATATCAAATACTCAGGTCTACTGTCCCTTAAAGCTGTAAAAAAATCAAATTTCTAAGCCAACGAAATCAAAAGATAAGACAGCCGTTTATAACGCAAATTTTCGACACTCGCAAGGGAATCAAAACCTACCTACCTACATCCCGTGAACTCAGAATCTTGAAATTTGGTACGAAGCAACGTCTTATAGCACAGATAAAGGATAAATTGCGATAACCGTACATTTTTAGTTACATCATATAATAAAATATTTTTAATAATTTTAAACTTACTACCCCTTTTCTCATGAACGCGTAAAGGTATTAAATTAAAATTCATATAAAATACTTCTATGTTAACGCAATCAAGAGAAACAGCAATTTAAGTCGCATATATTCAAACTCGCAACTGGCAAGGGAATCAAAACCTACAGGGTACTTCCTCTGAACTCAGAATCTTGAAATTTGGTACGAAGCAACGTCTTATAGCACAGATATAGGAAAAATTGGGTAAATCGTAAATTTTTAGTTACATCGTATAATAAAAATATTTTTAATAATTTTAAGGAAATACTACAATATTAGTACAAAATCTATACTAAAAAGAAACTTAGGTGACCAGTGTGGGAGTGTGTTAGTAAATGTTTTGTGTTTCAAATTGACAAGTATGACAAGGGCCTGTCCTGTCTAAAAGCCGAGTGTAGACACGCGGAGAGTAATTACGTTTGGGCATCTTCCATTAGCAGGGGAATGCTGACGTCACTGTGAAGTCACTGATAGCGTACCTACTCCAAATAGCTTTCGTTTGAGCAAAATATTGCTAGGAGAAGGCAGCTGTATACCTACTCGTAGTTAAGTTACGGGTAGTATTGTATCTATAAAACCTACACTATATTTTTCTTCTTCTGCCTATAATAATATCTGCCTTGATGTCAATTTTGCTAATTTCAAGTAATTTTGTTTGGTATAATATCGTCACAGTCGATGGTCTTTTGTCTATTGCAAACGTTATCGCAGATTTTCTAAATATTTTTAAGATCGTTCGTCGAATAAATCGTAAAGAACATTATACACTTCTAATTCAATTACTTACACTCGTGCAAAGAAATCACAGTTTGTTGATAAAAATTTCGAAAGACTCAATAAAATATAAAAAAACACGAAAAAACTAATTAATTTAGATTAATTTATATTACCTTGTGAAATATCAAACGAAGAATGATTACTCTATATTTTAATTACTAAATAATTACGTTTTAAAAACTAAAATGAAAAATTAATGAAAAATTTTGTGACAAATTAAGTCATCATTGAATTAAATTTGAGCCCATAAAAATACAGCCAAATTGACAACCTCCTCCTTTTTTTGAAGTCAGTTAACATCACTGGAATGTCGCAAGAAAGAAAAATATCAAAACTGCGACTTTTTTTTCTAGCTATTTTGATTTAAAACTATTACAAACTATTGAACCGATTTTGATGAAATTTCTATAAAACCGACTGGTGAATCATATACATATTCTTTCACATCAAAAATCTATTGTTTCTTTTCAAATCAGTTCATTGAATGACGGATTTATAAGGTAACAAACATTAAAAATAACAAAAAAAATACAACCAAAAAGAACCTCCTCCTTTATTTGAAGTCTGTTTAACATCCGCTTTAAAACTCGCCGATAACTGGCGTTAACCAATTGAGTGTCATATTTGACGTCATCTCTCAGTCTCTCAGTGACATTTATCTCAACAGAATTTTAAGAAAGCGTATTATAATATAAATGACTATATTACTGAGAATAATCCTCATGTTGCTCTGCCCTCAGACAGTTAACCTACACATTTGAAATGTATAAACTCTCTTGTATTAGTTTTTCGTAGTTAAGGTCTTTCAAAAAAGCGCTAAGACCAGGACCAGTTTCTTGCCAGTTCTTCTCGAACTTGGGTTAGTAGGAATTGGCACCTAAATTCACCTAGTATCTAAGACGTTACAAAGTGATCCTTGTGATTTTATTAAATAAAATATATTTTGACTTTAAATAAAAAAAACAACATAATACGGTGATAGATTACAGAGTCCCCATGGAAATGGAACGGACGAGAGTGACAGACACTTTGTTTTCTTGTTACAATGATGTAGGTAGACCTATAAAACCTAGGTATGGCTTTCTCACAGTTTCATGTCTTAATTGCGCCCTATTTTAGACCTTCAGAATGCATTATAAACTTAATCTCCTTACAATAAGGTTGAAGAATGATTGTCTCAAACGTAAAACTTCGCGTTGACCAAGTACGTTAAAAGCTTTCTCAATGCTCATGATGACTTTGTCCGCTAAATAAGGAATTAAATAAATAATCCCCGACATTTCAAACAGGTTTCAAATCTGTGTTATGGGTACCACATGACTGATATACTACTTATATACTTTTTTAACCGACTTCAAAAAAAATAGGTTACTCAATTCGACGGTATATAAATACTTATATATTTTTTTATGTGTGTTCGCGGATAACTTCGTCGTTTATGAACCGATTTCGATGATTCTTCTGTCAAGGATATTGCTTTGCACTACACGTCACTCCTATTCCTATGGCGTAGGCGTTTTATTCTCCACTTTTTTTAAATATTTATTCACTATTACACTTCACATTCACACTATATAGTTTTTCGTCCAACGCAACGACAGAGTGGACTATTTGAAACGAGACTAACATAACAAAACCAAACTAGACATTTCCCAATCCGCTATTGTCTTTGTCTTGTGGGCAAAGAGTATGCAATATCATTTATAACACAGACTAAGTAGCATTGGGGCTGCCAGGCGTATGATCTGTCAAGCAGTTAGTAGACAATGTTTTCCCCGCAGTATTACTTATGTGTACTATTTATTTATTGCTGTTATTTTAAGTTGTAATTTGAATTTATGCTCCTATCAATAATTGTTACTTGTAGATTTATTTTGGTCGTTTAAGAGCTATTGTAGTTGTGTCATTTTGTAACCATTATACTTTTAAATATAGTGTGTTTTGTGTCTTGTCACGGTATGACGTCACCCTCCTTGTTTGGCGCAGTCTGAAAACCAGCGCTACTTTGCAATATATGAAGTAGCATAGAGATGAGACTGGGCCTTTTTGGTAAACACAGACTGGGTTGGTGCAGGGTAGGTACACATACTACAATTTTTTATTTTTATTTTATATCGTCTTTTTCATTGTGTAACTGCTATTTTATGTTATTTTTATCTGTGTGTGTGTCAAAATAAACTTATTTCATTTCATTTCATTCGTTTTTTGTTAGAAAGGAGATATATCAAGTGACTAATGACTTTGAGGATTCTTCGTTTGTCATTTCATGAAGCAACATAGCTCTGCTAATTTAATATTTCTTATTCGTTTTATTGCATGTTTTATTCAGTAATCTTAGCGGAATTTTAATGAATAAATTAAGAGTACAGGACGGTTATGGACAATTGAATTAAATGTGTATTACGGTGCTATGTGATTTGAACGATTTGAACCAAAAAAATTCTAGACGGCCATTCCGCGTGACGTCTAGAATTGACAATTGACCATCGACTAAGACTTTAACAAACAAATTGACTATAAACAAACATAAACACTTGACACTGGCAAAATTGGCATTATTACACACGCCATAAACAAAGAAGAAGAAGAAGTAATGACTTAACCTACACATATTAAGCTGTATACATTGTTAAAAGTATTTGTGAACACTACCTTTTGCAACTAGTAGAAGTAGTGATCCCTCGCGTCTACATACAAGTGAAAACTTAGATAGAGCAAGGTACCCAGCAAAACTGGTCCAAGGGTCTTACCCCACAAATATACTTTGCGCTAGCATGAATAACTATTAATTTATATAAGACCTTTTTGGGTAAATATTTTATTATTATTTATTATAAATTCCGGCCATGCGCACTGGACCTATGTCGTAGTTATCTCACCAGTTTATTACAGAACTAGCTGTCCGCGCGTAGCTTCGCCTGGCTTGAAGATTGTTCCCGGGTCAAACCAATTTTCTCGGGATAAAAAGTAGCCTATGTCACCCGGGGATTGTGTACATTTCCAACGGCTAAAGATTTTTTCAAATCGGTCCAGTAGTTTCAGAGCCTATTCAATACAAATAAACAAACATTCAAATCTTTCCTCTTTATAATCCCTACTAATATTATAAATGCGAAAGTAACTCTGTCTGTCTATCTTTCACGTTTTCACGCCTAAACCGCTGAACCGATTTTGATGAATTTTGGTATAGAGATAGATGGGACCTTGGAGAAGGACATAGGCTACTTTTTATGTAGCTACCACGCGCGAAGCCGCGGCAGCACCTAGTATTAGTATAGATGTGCATTTTACAACTGACACTAACAAAAAACATAGCACGACTGTTACCACTTTGTCAAAACTACACTATTATATACAATGGTCTTTAGTGTTCCATGTATATTCCCTGAATACTCATGCATGATACAATCAGCTACGAGAACCAAGGCTAGATCGCATTTTGTTTGAAGTTTTCATGTTTGCTATGTTTGATTTCTATGTGATTGGATATAGAGCTCACAATGCTTTATTTTGTACATGAAGTCTTCACCTGTAATTATTGAATGAACACATTTCCTGTACTTTTATGTTTTTAGTAACCCTTTTAGACTTGTCTATTTGTCTGTCTGCTCCCTAATCCGAGCTATTGCTTGCTTATAATCACAAACTATCTAATGAAGGAACACGATGCGCTTCTATAATAAGCTTCCTGGAAATGCAACTAAACTACCTAAAGAAATTTAAAGCTTACATAGAGGGTAGTCTTTTTAAGAAAGCGTATTATAATATAAATGACTATATTACTGATAAGAATGCATGGTCTCATGTTGCTCAAATTTTAAATGTATAAACTCTCTTGTATTCGTTTTTCGTAGTTAAGGTAGTTACCAATATGGATCATGCAAAAAAGCGCAAGGAACAAGACGAGTAAACCGCTGTTTGGGGATAATAATTAAGGATTTTTAGATTATGCGTATGAGCTTGATTTGTAAACCTTAAAAAATCATGAAAACCATACGAAATTCCTATATTTTGGTAACTACTTGATGTTCAATCAATAGTTATTCTTGTCCTTACTGAATTCGGAAGCGTTGACTACAAGTGGTTAGGCAGCTTCTGGCACGCTTTTAGTCAACTTATCATTATATTACATAAGCTCTACAACAAAGGTCTTCGACGTGGCTGAAAGAGCTGCGAAACTGAAGTGGTACTGGGCAAGGCACGTCTGCCGCATGCCAGACGAACTTTGGGCAAAATCTACTACTACCACTGAGTGGAGCTCTGAGACAGTGAGATGGCGCGGTAGACCACGCAACCGATGGCGTGACGAACTGGACACCTTTAGCGACTGTCGGTGGCAGACAATGGCGTTGGACCGAAATCAATGGAAAACTCGAGGGAAGGCCTTTGCCCAGCAGGGAGACAGTATGGGCTAAAAACAACAAACTACAACAACATTAAGTATATAAGCTAGTGTATATTAAGTTGGTAGTCCAAAAATTACAAAAATCGCAACAGTTTTTACCTCGCACCTTTTATGTTGAAACATTATTCTTACTCCACTAGCGAAAGTACTTAAACTATAAAAACGAAACGGCAGTAAATCAAAACTATAAACGCCAATATACATAATGTATATTGGCGTGTATTTCATTGTTTAGTCAACATTCGGTTTACAGTTTCAGATTAAAGCTCCGCTCCCCTTTGAATTCGCAGCCCAATCAAAACAATCCGGATTTATTCACTGGGACGCTCTGTTTGTTTGTACTCACTTGTAGCTACGAAAGTACGAATATCTGGATTATATTTTATAAAAGTTGCGGGTTCGATTCCCGCCGTGGGACAAATGTTTGTATGATCTGCAAATATTTGTCTCGGGTCTGGGTGTTTCTATGTATATTATGTATGTATTTAAGAAAAAAAAAAAAAGTGTATAAGTAGTATATATCAGTCATGTGGTATAACCCATAACACAAGCTCTGCTTACTTCGGGGCCAGATGATGCTGTGTGGAATGTCCGGTATTATTATTATTATTATTTTTGTGTTATAATTTACGTACTCAGTTTTACGATTAAACCGGGAGTTAACCGAGATGCACGGGCCTAAGCCAAGTGCACATCAGTGCCTATTAAGGTTGGGATTTTCTTCATCCTGCAAGTCAGTCTGCAGGAATTTCCTAACTATCCTGCAGGTGTTTAATATAACAGCCTTCTGGAGAAGAGCATATGTATGTTTTGAGAGATTTAACCGGTCAAGGGACTGAAATAGTTGTTTTGGGACTACACCTGTAGAAGACAAGACTATCGGGACTATAGAGACATTCTGGAGACGCCACATGCGGGTGATTTCATTTTTTAAATCAACATATTTAGCTAGTTTTTCGGCAATGGTATTCTGCAGGTTGTGGGTGTTGGGGATAGCAATGTCAATTAGGAGAGCTGTGTTGTTACTTTTATCCAAGAGAGTTAAGTCGGGTCTATTATAATGTGTTGTCTTGTCGGTCAGGATAGCTCTGTCGAAATAGAGTTTATGACTGGTATTCGTTTCAGGAATGTATTTGTAATACGGGGTTGGTTTTACAGATGCGTTAATTAAGTTATACATAGCAGCTATTCTTTGGTGGATTATGTTTGCCACCTGGTCGTGTCGAAATTTGTAGTCTGTTTGTGCTAGTGCTTTACATGCTCCCGTTATGTGCTGGATGGTTTATTATTATTATTATTATTATTATATAGACTCCTAATTTTAAGTAAGTTTTATTAAATTAAATAAACATGGGATTTCACGTATTATTTTCTCGATGTAGACACCGACACTCTTTCGATTCATCTAGACTACAAAATCTTCATGAAGGTGAATTGGGTCCGCTCGTTACCGCTCGAGTTCACGGTTCGCACGGTTGAGTTGATAAAATAATACGTGAGTAAACTCCATGTTTACAAAAATGTGTTGAACAAATGTTTTGAAAGTGAAAAAGTTTAATATTTTTTAATTTTAAGGAACCATTATTGTTATTGTTATGATGTGAGTTTTTTTAGTCTGTCTTCAACATCAAAACTGTTAAATTTGTAATATACTCTTTATCTATCAGTGGAAACTTGTTATTGGCCATCAGCGTACATTCATTCCACATTCACCTAATTATTACATCTATTTTAATATCCCTAGCTGTAAGTTTAACATATGAAAATAAAATATTCTTACTTAATTACGAATCTGGATGATATTGTAACAATGTTATCCAGATATTTTTACGATCTATAGATAGCTTAACTGATTCTGGTTTCTGCCAGAGGACAGTGTCCCTGACACTAGCGGCATTGCCAGCCAGAACACTACCAGAGGCAGTTAATAAGAAACTAACGGCATTGCCACGTTCAATTCCAATGCTTATACGCTGAACCAGATAGAAGCCATGCGATGGGTCATGCGATGATTTTAACAGACGCCGTGTAAACACGACTCGACTCCAAAAGACTCATATTTGTAGGCCCTATCGACGCCTTTTGAGGTCCTATTATTGACATTATTTTATACATTTCTGTAAGTAAAAGTTTTCTTTCGTAACTGCGATCTATCAATAGATCAATTGCCTCTCATGATTTTTTTATACATATCGTTATACTTATATTTTTGCTATATTGTTGCAAAGGAAACTATAAAATTACTAGAAGTCTAATAACAACTTTTGCCTCTAGAGCTCCCTCGAATGAAAGCAAACCAGATAATACCGCTTATAAATGATAGACTTTGTAACATAAATAAGATAGTAGCCACTGCGGAGAGTAAACACGGTTTGAAAAGCGTTGAAAGTTAGAAAAGTTAGTTTATTTTAAACTTTGCTACGGTCGGGTTTGTCGATGATTCCACTAGTCCTAGTTCCAGTTCAATTGGTGGAACAAATCTGTTTTTTTTTGTTGTATTTGTCATGTATCTTTATGGCCGTTATTACTGGATCAAATGAGACTAAAAATGACTTATTTATCCCTTAACTAACTTAAGTCATCTCGCTAGTTACGCAAAACCGCTATCTTGAATTTACCTAATATCGTTTGTTAGTGTATAGCCGCTATAAATAAAAAAAGTACGCATCAAAATATTGTATATAAATATATATTTTATGTAAAAGATTTAAAATAATAACACAAATGTACAGAATAATATACAAAAATATCAAATACATGTGAAACAGTATAGCTATATGTGGACCGTTTAAAACGATCTATAGGTAGGTCAACTGATCCAGATCGCTGCCAGAGGGCAGCATCTCCAAGACACTGGCGTCATTGCCACGTTGAATGGCAATGCTAATACGATAGGATCACGCGATGTATCTACCAGACCCGTGAAATAATTTTGAAAACGCGATGGGCTCCTGTTTCCCACGGTTCCAGGTTCTCGACTTCAAAAGGCTCAAATATGTAGGCCCTATCATGACCAGTGTAGTTTCGCCTTTTGAGGTCTTTGGCAAAAAATTATTATTATTTTAGAATTAAACTTCAATAATAAAATCATTGATTGTTTGTCAACATTTCATTCAGAACTGTCGGGAAACCAATGCTTAGTTCTCAATGCTTGTTTGTAGCGCAGTGGGTGTTTTTCTATGTATTTATAAAAAAAAAAACTACAGAACGAGTATATCAGTCACGTTGTTTTCATAACACAAGCTTTGCTTATTTTGGGGCTAGATGATGCTGTGTGAAATGCCGGCATTATTTATTTATTTACCTCTGTTGCGCAGTGGGCTTAGGCCCAGTGGAGGCGCAAAAGGTTGCGGGTTCGATTCCTGCCGCGGGACAAATGTTTGTATGATCTGCAAGTATTTGTCTCGGGTCTGGATGTTTCTATGTATAATATCAAATATGTATGTATTTACAAAAAAAAGTGTAAAAGTAGTATATCAGTCATGTAGTACCCATAACACAAGCTCTGCTTACTTTGTGGCCAGATGATGCTGTGTGAAATGTCAGTAGTAAATGTCTTTGAGTAGTCTATTTTCGTCTCCAAGGTCCTATCTATCTTTATACTAAACTTCATCAAAATAGTAAGGAATCGTTATATTTTGGACAATTCACACAATATCTTTATAAATTATAGCCTATATGTTATTCTGATGTATAAACTATATTATTGTAAGGTTTCATTAAAATCCATTAAGTAGTTTTTGCGTGAAAGAGTAACAAACATACATACAAACTTTCGCGTTTATAATATTAGTAAGGATAAGGATTTAAGAACTTTGCCAAGGTAGGCGAACAATTTAGCAGATACTATTTCATATGATTATACCATATTACGAACCAACGCACTGTTAATTAAGTTTATCACCTCACATTCCACAATATTCCACATTATAATTAGTTTGAAATTCTACTCCAGATAGAGTTATTCATTAGACCCTTTGTTAATTCGGGAAGTTGATTCTCTCTAGCTTGTTTGTACATAGTTATTTGATACGCTTAGGACAAGTATGGTTTATTTACGTTATAACCTTTATACTATACTAGATGGCGAAAAATAAAAAATGTACATTTAGAAATCTTCTATAAATACATAGATATTGCACAATGCACACAACACCTTCTAGCCCCAAACTAAGCATAGCTTGTATTATGTATATGGTGACTATATAGATTTTTTTAATACAAAATTATGATATTATATAACACCCAGACAAAGAACAAACTTCTATGCTCTTCACACAAATGTTTATCCTGGGAGGGAATCGAACCCTCAACCTACAGCGCAGAAAGCAGAGCTACTACCAACTGAGCTGACAGGCCAGTCAAATATATATCTCGACCTGATTTAGAAATTTTTAATAATAGTAAGATTATATTCTTCGTAAAAAAAAACTAAGTGAAAATATATCCATAATATGTATCCATATAGAAATAGGTATCTACTGTATCACGAAGGCAGATATAATAAGACATAACCATGTTGATGAATAAATAAATAAAAAACTGGTTGGACAATTAACTGGTTGGTTTTTTTTTAATAAAAACATTGGTGGACAATGAACACAACATCATCTAGCCTCAAACTAAGCATAGCTTGTATTATGGTAACCAGATGTCTGAAAATAGATATTTTTAAATATATACTTTAAAACACCCAGACACAGAACCAACACCTATGCACATTATGTTCATCACATAAATGTTTGACCTGGGAGGGAATCAAACCCTAAACCTACAGCGCAGAAGGCAGAGCTACCTACTACCAACTGAGCTAACAGGCCATAGTATGTCAACAGATAACTACATTGTAGTTTTAAGTAAATGTGCCTACATGTGAGTTCTATAAACTTTTGGGTTTAGGGTTTTTTGGTCTTTTTATCTCAAAGGGAAAAGAAAAAATACCCTTATAGAATCACTTCGTTATCTGTCTGTTTGTCTGTTTCTCTGGCTGTAGAGAAATACCCTTTTTCTCAGGAACGTGTGATATAATCGTACTTCCCGTTGACATGAAATTATGAAATTTGGCAAGAAGCAAGGTCGCACAATACAAGTAAAGGAAAAAACCGAAAACAGTTAGTTTATAGTACTCGTATCATTACATAAAAAAACGATGCAATTACAGACTTAACTTGCCATAATGAATACATATTCATCATGGAAATTTATAACTAAAAGCTATATATAAAAAAATCCTTTATTAACACATATGAACCAGAAAATTACAAATAAAATTATACATACTTAATTATATAAACTTAAACAAGTTCACAGTGCACAGGGGATACATTCAGCAAAAATAATTCTGCCTAGGAACAGCACTGATTTTCAAAGTACCCCCCTCGGATAGTTCTTAACCGAGTGTTTTAGTGGAGCGGGTTACAATAAAATTACGAATAACACAGTATAATGCCCATGCAATGTGTGTATATGAGTGAGTGAGTGTTGTGTGTGTGCGTCCTTGGTACTCCCATTCTCTTAAGAGTCTGGTTACCACAGAGGGAAACTCATACAAGTTAGTGTTTGCGTGCATAAATGTAGTGTGTGGAAAACTTCAAATGACAGTTCACCTTTACCAGCGCTTGAAGGCAGTTTCAATATCGTGCTTATGTCGCATTAGAAGAATATTTTTTAACTAGAAAGTTAATTGTCCTTCACTCCAATTTATTTTTTTATAGGAGTAATGTTTGGTGCTCCAATAGTTTGTGATGGTGTCATTGTCCTGAATCTGACTGATGGTAAAATAACTAGATACTAAAGCCCTTAAGCCGATTTTTTTTTAAATAATACCGGACATATATCTCACATTAGCATCATCTGGCCCCGAAGTAAGCAGAGCGTATGTAATGGGGTTCGAAATGACTGATTCGCTACTTATATACTTTATTTTTTGGAATACATACATATTATACTAGCTGACCTGGCAAACGTTGTTTGGCCCTATTGAACATAAAAAAAATGTTTGGGGTGGTTAACACTTAGGGGTATAAAAATTTGTTATAAACCTATTCTCAGACCTACTGAATATACATATAAAATTTCATCAAAATCGGTCAAGCCGTTTCGGAGGACTATAAACACGAAAACTGTGACACAAGATGTTTATATATATATATATATATATATATTTATATATATATATATATATATATATATATATATATATTATATATAGAAACCAAGATCCGATTACTTGGAGATTATACAAACATTTCTCCCATGGCGGGGATTGAATCCGCAACATTCGTATCAGCCGGGCCTTGGCCCACTGCGCCACAGAGGTCGTCAAGTAAGTAGATAGGGAGGGTACCCTCTCTGGCTCGACATGCGCACTTAACCGTTATATTTAAGGGCTCATTCAGGTGGTTCTAGAATTGCGTTTAATCTCGCTTTTACGACACAATAATTCATTTGAAAATGTTACGTAGGTAACCAACTAACAAAAATCATTCTTCATTGTTCGCCAACAGTAATTGACACCTATATTGATCTAAAAAGCTTTTACGCCACGAAGCTCACACACCAAGGCTTCATCCGAGTCACACAAAGCGGATAGAAATAAACCATTGTTTACAATCTCTTTCAAGAACGGCAGACTATTGTTTTTTCTTAATTGAAAGCTGAGGTAATGTATGACATCGGCTACAAAGGTGTATTGTCGTGACGTCGGCAGGCTGGCCTTGTTGGCTATAACCGTCTATAGGGTTGCTACCCGTGTATTTGAAATAAATAAGATTTTTCTATGTTACATTTTCCGGTTTATATTGACAGGCCTGTCATTTCAGTTGGTGATAGTTCTGCCTTGTGCGCTGTACGTTGAAGGTTCGATTCCTTCCCAGTATAAACATTTGTGTAATGAACATAGGTGTTTATTATGTGTCTTGACTTTATAAAGTACTAGCTTCTGCCCGCGGCTTCGCACGCATAGTACATACATAAAATGTAGACTATGTCCGTTCCTAAGATACAATCTATATCCATACCAAATTTGGTTGATGCAAAAACGAAAAGTTATGTTGATCCGATCGCTTCTAAACTCACAGGATCACCCGCTAGGCGAATCTGAAGATTTCCGTTTCAGAGTCTATGGGGAACATATATACACATATCGCCTTTTATATACATATAAATGTAGATATGCTTATGTTATAATAGGTAAGTATTTTTTGTGCAAAAATCACCACTCAGTGAAGCCCTGGATGGTGAAATGATCTCGACACCTTTGACAGAGCTTGGGTCCAATTAGCTCAAAACTGAGATGAGTGGAGAGATCAAGGGGAGGCCTTTGCACAGCAGTGGAACACAATGGGCTAATCGTGATCGTAATAAGCATTTTACCAGTCACCTAGTCACCATAACACTAGCTATGCATATTTTGGGGCTGGTGTTGTGTGCATTGTACACCAATATAATTATGAATATGATTTATGATTTATGATTTCTTTATTTTATTTAGTTGCTAAGTTTTAGCTCTCTCGCGCACATGCATCGTTCGGTGCTATATCGTTCGGTGCAACGTGTTAGATTTGTCGATTGGCAAATTTAAAAACGTAATTAAACAGAAACTGTCTATTAAAGCATATTATAAAACTTCTGACTATTTAGATGACAAAAATTGAGATGAATCTTGGGATGAATCTGCTCCAACTCGACTCGGCATCCGAAACACAATTGGCAAGGGTCATACAAAAAAGTTTCAAGACCAGACGAGTTTCTTGCCGATTTCTTCTTGAACTGGGGTTAGGAGGAACCGGCACCTAGATTCACTAGCATGTAAAAAGACGATTCAAAGTGGTCCTTCTGAAACCACATTGAACAAAGATTGAATAAAGATTTATTTAATTGAATTATTGTGCAATAAGGCTATCTTACGCGAGAGCTAAACTAAAACTAAAAACAGAATTCTACGAAATTCTTTTCATAATTCTACGAAAATATTTAATTATCTTAATGATAAGTACCTAGAAATCTGAGGCGTCTACCAAACCTGGGAATTGCAAAAAACTGGGAAACTTTCGTAAAAATATTTGTTTTGTATTTTTTGTAAGAAAAATTCCTAAATACCTATTTACGAAAGCCTTAAATGCTTTGTTTCGTTTTCTTATTTATTTGTTTTTATCTTTTATCTTTTCTACATTATAACTTACCTACTAATTATTTTTGTAATATACTCGCAATATATTGTGGTGTAATTGTAATTCTATGTAATTCTATATCTATGTATCTAATCATATCTGTGGTTTTTCCGATATAAATTTGTTTACAGAATTAATTAAAAGAAATGTACAGAATAATCATTACATAGTATAAAACAAAGTCGCTTTCCGCTGTCTGTCTGTCCTGTTGTATGCTTAGATCTTTAAAACTACGCAACGGATTTTGATGCGGTTTTTTTTAATAGATACGGTGGTTCAAGAGAATAGTTTATATGTATAATACATGCATAATATAGTAGAGAAACACTGATAATTTTAGAGGTTTCTAATGTGATGTCGTAAATAAACACATTTTTTGCGCTTACCTTGCAAACGCTGGCTGAACCCAACGAGATAGATCAAAATAGTGTACTACAGTATTGTACACTTTTAAAAAATCTACAAAAAAGTCCGTGATGGTATATGTCTATCTCTTAGATAACGTATATATAAATACATTCTATAGTACATTTAGTATCAGCATTGCAACCGTGCGAAGCCGGGGCGGGTCGCTAGTATACATATAAAATACATGAGAAACATTTGAGTTGTTTAAGGACGGTTTAAAACGATGTTTGATGAAATTACACAAAGTTAGGCATTCTGGCATGTTTTGTAAAACTATTTCTTTGTTATCTATCTAAAACAAAGTAAATTTTGAGAAACATGGAATTACTCACGTATTATTTTGTCGATAGAGGCACCGACACTATTTCGATTCAACTAGAGAATCTTCAACAGGGTTTGTTCCGCGGTCCGCTCGTAGCCGCTCGAGTTCACGGTTCGCACTGAGTCCATCGACAAAATAATAAATCAGTAAATCCCGTGTTATCAAAATATCACTTACGAAAGTTTTGAAAGTGAAATTCAACAATGTAAAAATTTCTAAAACTATGTATTGGTATAACATTTTATCCGGCTCTTTTATTAGCTGGTAATTGCCAGCCCTCTAGAAGGGTGTGGTAAACCTGTTGCTTGTTAGTATTATGTCCAAATTGTACGCACAAAACGAATATTTGGTCGCGTTAGTCGAGCCTAGCTCCTAAGCGAAATTTATTGGGCAGCTGGTACGTTATGGGCAAGCAACGGCAACTTTGTTTTACTGGTATGTGACACGCAACTCATACATTATTCATGCTTGTTATTTAGTTCGTTTCTAGACAGAGGCAGAAGTCGATAATGCTCAGGAAAAGAATTAATACATTTGTGAAGGGAAGTTAAAGAGGTAACCGAAAAGGCACGAGAAGGGAATGCAATCTCGTTCTCGCGAGATCTCGGTCTTTTTAGCGAGATTGATCTCGGCCAAAAAATGGGCGAGATATCGCGAGTTTAACGAGATTGCACTCGAGCATAAAAACGTCTTATTCAAATTCGCTGGAGTCATTAATAAAAAGGAAATGAATTTATATGAGTCCAGGGGGGTGAAAAAGCGAACTTTTACAGTTTGCGAATGACTGCCTCAGATCTGTGGTTCAACTAGTAGGCCTTCTAAGCGGCTGGTTATCTCGCCAGCAAAGTAAGAAGCCATTTGGCAGACGATTCTTAGGACATTTTGTGCTTCTTAAGGAGCTACTTTCGAAATTATTTTTAATAATGGCGTGTGCACTAGCCTAATAATTCATAAATAATGCCGGACATTTCACAAAGTATCGTCTGGCCCTAAAATAAGCAGAGCTTGTGTTATGGGTACCACATGACTGATATACTACTTATATACTTTTTTTTCTTAAACACATACATAATATAAACACTTGCAAATAATGCAAACATTTGTTTTGCGGCGGGAATCGAATCGAATCTTCTGTGCCTCAGCCGGACCGTGGCCTACTGCGCCATAGAGGTCGTAAAATGTACAGCTTTCATCTATGTCGCAATTACCGATGGAAAGGTGGCCACTAATAACATCTTATTAGCAAAAGGCCGGTAATAGGTAACCTATTAGCGGCAAACCTGAGTAAGCTACGGACTCAACAACTATTACATTTAGAATAGTAGGTACTCCAGTTTCAACTTACATTATATGAAACCATAAATAGCTTGCCTTTGCTAAACCTGGCTTTTCTCTTTTGCGTGACGTTGGTCATGTATAGAAACTAACCAAGTTTATACGCATCACGAAAGTGATACATGTTGCAGTGCTTTATATTATAAAACACAAACCTGACGACCTCTGTGGCGCAGTGGGCTAAGGTAGCGTAGGCGTAGGCGCAGAAGGTTGCGGATTAGATTCCTGCCGCGGGACAAATGTTTGTATGATCTGAAAGTATTTGTCTCGGGTCTGGGTGTTTATATGTATATGTTTAAACATATGTTTGAAAATATATGTATTTATTTCCAAAAAAAAAGTATATAAAGTCAGTCATGTGGTACTTACCCATAACACAAGCTCTGCTTACTTTGGGGCCAGATGATGCTGTGTGAATTGTCCGGGATTATTTAATTATTTATTTATTTATTACAAGCGACCCGCCCCGGCTTCGCACGGGTGCGATGCTGATACTAAATATACTACAAATGTGTTTATTTACGACATCACATTAGAGAAACCTTTAAAATTATCAGTTTTTCTCTTTTATATTATGCATGTATTATACATAAACCTTCCTTTTGAATCACTCTATCTATTAAAAAACCGCATTAAAATCCGTTGCGTAGTTTTGAAGATCTAAGCATACATAGGGACAGACAGACAGCGGGAAGCGACTTTGTTTTATACTATGTAGTGAAAACAAGTGCGTCAGGCGCGTTATCATCTTCTTCTATCTATATTATATAAAAATAAATTGACGTGCGAGTCTAGCAAAAAACTAGAAAAACGCTCGAACAATTGGAATATTTTTTTTTGTTTTGTTCGCCTTTATACTGGGTTAGTTTACAATAAAATAAGCCATCTGGTATAACAATAATAATTATATATGTCGTGTATTATGGAAAAAGAGCTGCTTCTTCTACGTTAATGGCGTGTGTCATAATGATGACAATTTTGCCAATGTCAAGTGTTTAGATTCTTCATAGTAAGATGTCACAAAGTCGTATGTTGTCGTAATAATAAAAATATATATGTAATTTTTCATCATTTTTGCTTGACTAACAAAGAAACACAAAACTTTTATTCGCACCCGAGTCAATAACTCTAGCTTCTTCTTCTTCTTCTATGTTAATGGCCTGTGACATACTAATGTCAATTTTGCCAGTGTCAAGTGTTTATAGTATATAGTCAGTTTGTTTGTTATTAGAGTCTTAGTCGATGGTCATTTGTCAATTCTAGACGTCACGCGTCTAGAATTTTCTTCGGATTCCTCGTCGTTGAAATCACATTGCACCACATATACATATATAATTCAATTATCCATACCCGTCCTGTAGTCACAATTAATTCTTTAAAATTCCGCCAAGATTACTGAATAAAACATGCAATAAAACAGGTAACAAATATTAAATTAGCAGAGCTATGTTATTCCGTGAAATGACAGACGAAAAAACTAACTCTAGCTTTATTTGAATAATATAACCAACAATAGACAGTTGACAATTGACACTGCTCACAGACATGAGCAGTGTCAACTGTCATGCCAATTGGTGTCAGCGCACAAACTCAGTTGTTATTTTTTAAAGAAAGAGAGAATGAAGAAGAGAAGAACGAGGGATGTGGTAAAAAGATCGTGAGAAGTGCTGGATTATTTTCAAGGAGTAAAGTTATCTTGGATTGATGAAAAATGGCATGTGTGCAAATGCAAAGTCTCTACCCATTGTGAAAAGATCATGTCGCCAGATCATCTAGTACATATACAAATACAAATATAAAACTTTCTTTGTTCAATAAAATCACAAGGACCACTTTGAATCGTCTTCTTACATGCTAGTGAATTTAGGTGCCGGTTCCTCCTAACCCTAGTTCAAGAAGAATACGGCAAGAAACTCGTCTGGTCTTAACTCTTTTTTGTATGATCCTTGCCAATTTTGTTACGGATGCCGAGTCGAGTTGGAGCAGTAAACTTGTAATACTCTCTGCGGTTGGACCAGCCACACGGTTGTTTGAACCAAACGAATAGAGTCAGTCTCCGAAGGCTTTAAGAGACACTAGAAAGTCGCATCTACCGACATACCATATATATTGGTGAACAATTCCCACTCCTAACTAAGCATAGCTTGGGAACCGAATGACTGATAGAATACTTATATATTTAAAATACAATAATGTTTTATAATAACCATAGTATTAAACGACCGTCAGAAAATCTAAGCTTAGCTGCTTAGATTTTCTGACGGTCAAGTACCACTACCAATAAGCCACTAAAATAAAATGATCGTAATTTGTATTGAGCAAATTGCTTTTATGGTCGCTCTACAAATTTGCATTGACATGAAAAGTGAACCGATTGGCATTGAAATTGCTTTCACAAGCCACACGTCAAAACACAAAGAACTGCTTCAACGACATATTTACAAAGCCGGGACAGACTGACATTCTGTCAGTTTTCTAAAATTGACAGTTTGTAAAAACTGCAGCTAAAAACAACTGTATTGCGCTACGTTAGAACAAAAATTCTCAATAACTTGTCTTTGAAATCAATAGCTCTTTCTTAAAGTTCTTAATGTTGAGATTCTTATTCTGGCATTTTAAAAAGTAAATAGCTTTTATAAATGAATTCCTTTTTCTCGTGCTACGAGTATTACATTAAATATTAATTAATTAATAATTTTAGTTAAGTTCTCAACATATTTTAGTTTAATATAAGTGCCTTCTGTAACTCTTTATAATGGATATAGAAGAGCGGGGTTTTCTAACACAAGTAAGAAAACCTCAACCTTATTATACTGTAACTATCCTTGTTTTTCCTTTTTTTATATTAATATTTTTTTTTAAATAAACAGTTTTTGTTTCTTTAAATTTATTGTTGTAACCTAATTGTAACTTCTTAGGATAAGTGAGCATAAGTGTAGACAATCACTACATAGTATAAAACAAAGTCGCTTCTCGGTGTCTGCCTGTCCCTATGTATGCTTAGAACTTTAAAACTAGGCACCGGATTTTGATGCGTTTTTTTTTAATAAATAGAGCGATTCAAGAGGAAGGTTTATACGAGTATGTATAATACATGCATAATATAATAGAGAAACACTGATAATTTTAGAGGTTTCAAATGTCATTAGACATTCTGTAGTATATTTAGTATCAGCATTGCACCCGTGCGAAGCCGGGGCGGGTCGCTAGTTTAATTATAAATGAATAAATAAATTATATGATTTGTACGACGAATCCAAGAAAATTTTAGACGGTCATTTTGCGATGCGGTTTAAACTAGACAAATGACGATAGAATGCGACTTCGTGATGATATTAAAACAAAACAATCATATAACATTGTCAAATTGTCATCAAGACTGTTGCCATTATTGGAAAAATAACCTTATAGTTTTTCTTTATCATTTGCATAAGTCTTGAAGCCAGTATGGACTTATGGTATTCGGCTGTGGGGCTGCACCAAAAAAAGTAACATCCAAATAATACAACGGTTAAAAAACAAAGTACTAAGGAACATCGTGAATGCACCCTGGTACGTAAGAAACGAAGACCTCCATCGGGACCTTGGCATAGACTTCGTCGACACAGTTATTACAAAGTACGCAGAAGCTCATGAGGAAAGACTTCATCATCATGTGAACGTCGAGGCAATCCAGCTCCTCGAGAACACGGACATAGTGAGAAGACTCAAACGAACCAAGCCGTTTGAGTTAGTGTAGTGTAACAGTGATAAAAAGTGAAAATGACAGTACAATATATTCATAAAAAACACATTAACAAAGTGTCTCCCCTTAACTAGAGACAATAAGAAAAGTGCTATTGGACACATTCTTAGGCATAGTTTACGTTATAAAAATAAGTCATAGTTAAATTACTCATTGGCCTACTTGGCTAGATTGTAATAAAATTAGAGTATAATTTTTAGACTTGTACATTAAAAAAAAGAATTGCATTAGGTTCAGAATCATACATATATACAAGTTTCAATCTACTCAGTCATTAACACCCGCCCTACATTATCTTATAGTATGAAATGTTTGTGAGCCATTCGTTCCAGTTAGTAGACGTGAAGCTTCACCATTCATATCCAGTTTGTTCATCAATATTTTTCACGTATGCGCTATTAAATTAAACGGCACGTCGAGCGGTTTTTGAAGCAACGAGGTTAATATCCAATAAACAACGTTATCGTATGTTGTTTATGTGTATTTTGGTTCACTGTAGCTACAAGATACTTAAAACATGTGAGCATGTGATACTAGGCCTTAGAGCGTGTAAATAAAATGCTATTCAGATAAAAAGATTAAAGCAAAACTATATCTCTCATTTTGTTGAGTAATAACTCATTTTAGATTTTTTTATGTGTCAACAGTTTATAATAGGAAAGTTAATTTACATTCTTCTGCAGAGATCACGTGACGACCATGGAATCAGCATAATATAAAATTGAACTTTTAGTAAGGACGGCCATTTTGTGGTCAAGCAGAGTGCTGCCACAAAATGGCTGTCCTTACTAAAATTTTAATTTTATATTATACTGATTCCATGGTCACGACAAGCATTACGCAATTTGAGAGGTTAATTCAGATGTTCAATCCTCTTTCATCCTTATCAAAATCAAAAGAAGATTATGTAATTATGATTTGTGAAAACGAATTCTTCTTCTTAACGTGTCACTAGTTATTTCTAACCAGTGTGGTGAAAGGATTAAAGTGCACCTCAGAGGCTCCTTTCGTGCACTTAGGTAAGCCTTAATGTAAGCTCTCGACGACAGGACCGACAGGACCCGCAAGAAAAGCGAATCAGTACACGCGGTATCGTGTTGGTTCGGTTGCAGGTGGATAACGGCTGGCACAGAGCCGGGCTTGTTTAAAGTTTTCTAGCTCTTCTTTTAGTCAGCAGGGAGAGTAATCCCCAATAATTTGAAGACATCGACAGACAATATCGCTGTCGTCTCCATCATCAGTCTCTAATAAAAATAGTACCTGATGACAAAATTATTCACAGTATTTCTTAGTAGTTCCTTACTTAAGATAAGATAGAAAGAATCCAAATACTCGTAAGCACTGATTTGTCCAACCTACATTGTATAAAGCGCTTGTTTTGCCCAGAACTATTCCTAGATTTTCCAGGAATGTTTATTCTACGTTTATGAGCCGTACAATTCTCGTTCATAGCGCAGATCTACTTACATACCTACTTCTGTGAATCGCATAGCAATTGGATATCTGGATTGCTTCATCAAATCAAATGAGATTGGGGCATTAAAAATGGACTCATGCTTGACTGTAATTCCGAAACATGGCAGACTTCAGTCAGTTATCTAAACATAATCAGATTCTTAAGAAATTCAAGTGGAATTGCTCATATGCTATCACTCACACTCGTTCACGATACTAAGCCAATACAATTAGGTACGCCATGTGTTTGACTATTAAGAGCAAATGGGGAGTTATGTTCAAATGGTCTCTGCGATTTAATTGAATAGAAATGTTTTATTTTGGTACTCTGGTCGCACTCGATCATAACGATCTATGTGTGGGCATGTGCGAAGGGTCTGAATTCAATTTCACCTTATTTTTAGGATATAGAAATCCAACAAAGCTCGAGGTCTTAGAGTTTTGCTAAGTCGGTCTGTCTGTCGCCCCTAATCCAGCTCACAGACTATTTGTCTTATCCTAATTATACTAAAAATCTAGTGGCTACAGGCCAGGAAGTTGTTTAAGGGTTGCTGAAATGTTTATATAATTTTGAAAAATAAATGATAATAAAGAATGCCGGCCATTTCACATAGCATTATCGGATCCTTTGGGATCTACTAAAACAAGCTCTGCTTACCAAAGTAAGCAGAGCTTGTTTTAGTACCAATTATTTATATAATTATCATTTTAATAGTTATAATGTAATATAAACTGAAATTATAAGGAAAATTATCACGGCTAGTAAGGTTTTACTAGATTCCGAGTAACTGGCTGCTTTGTACATTATAAAATATAAAATTGGTTGTCTGTAAAGTCGCTTTACGGACGATAGTTTAACGTGACAACAAGCCGAACGCTCAAGCCGATCGTGCCTTTCGCTCGCTCGTGCAGCGCTCTCACTCCGATCGTAACGTTACAATGCGCATAACGGGACAATTAACGGGTGTAACGGGACAATGAGTCATCCTTTTTGTGCGTGCAGCCGGCGTTCATTAGATATATAGATGACTATATTATTGATAAGAATGCATGGCCTCATGTCGCTCTGCCGTCAGACAGTTAACCGACACACTTGAAATGTATAAACTCTCTTGTATTTGTATTTCGTAGTTAAGGTAGTTATAAGATGGATCATATAAAAAAGCGCTAGGACCAAGACGAGTTTCTTGCCAATTCTTCTCGAGCTTGGGTTAGGATGAATTGGCACCTAAATTCACCTAGTATGTAAGACGTTTCAAAGTGATCCTTGTGATTGTATTGAATAAATCATCTTTTGACTTTTGACTTTGACATTTATTTATTAGACGTTGTCACGTCAAAAAATATGAATGAATTTTTTATACAAAATTCTTTTATTTTGCTGACGACTTTAGTGATTCTTATCCTTACTGACTTCGGAAGCCACTTACGATTGACCAATTTATTTCAAAATTTCAATAGCTAATTTTTCAATAACTATTTCAATAGCTGATTGCAGAATTTGTGTATGGGCCCGTGCAACGTCAGAGCCGATTTTCGATTCGAATTTTCGATTTATACAGAGCTGTTAAAACAATTATGTTCATTTTAATAGTGTGATCGTGAAATTATTATAATAATTTGGAAAATAAAATTTAAATTGCACAATCTTGAAACCCAATCAAATCCTAAATCATATAAACTTTATTGCATATAGATGAAAATTATAAAATTTTTTCTGATCACGCTGTTATCAAAACCTTCAAGTGTCTGTTTAAAAACTTGTTTTTTGGCTTAATTGGCGACTTAATCGCTTGCATTTCTCTTTTAATAATCTTTTCAAACACCGTTTAGATATGCCAGTGTTGAGCCATCTCCCATCTCCCATCTCCCGTCTCCCATCTCCCGTCTCCCATCTCCCATCTCCGATCTCCCATCTCCCGTCTCCCATCTCCCATCTCCCATCTCCCATCTCCCATCTCCCATCTCCCATCTCCCATCTCCCATCTCCCATCTCCCATCTCCCATCTCCCATCTCCCATCTCCCATCTCCCATCTCCCATCTCCCATCTCCCATCTCCCATCTCCCATCTCCCATCTCCCATCTCCCATCTCCCATCTCCCATCTCCCATCTCCCGTCTCCCATCTCCCGTCTCCCATCTCCCATCTCCCATCTCCCATCTCCCATCTCCCATCTCCCATCTCCCATCTCCCATCTCCCATCTCCCATCTCCCATCTCCCATCTCCCATCTCCCATCTCCCATCTCCCATCTCCCATCTCCCATCTCCCATCTCCCATCTCCCATCTCCCATCTCCCATCTCCCATCTCCCATCTCTCATCTCCCATCTCCCATCTCCCATCTCCCATCTCCCATCTCCCATCTCCCATCTCCCATCTCCCATCTCCCATCTCCCATCTCCCACCTCCCATCTCCCATCTCCCATCTCCCATCTCCCATCTCTCATCTCCCATCTCCCATCTCCCATCTCCCATCTCCCATCTCCCATCTCCCATCTCCCATCTCCCACCTCCCATCTCCCTATCAACATCACGTTCGTTCGGGTTCTAAGTATTTAAGTTTCTATTCATATGACAGCATGAATGTGTTACAACATTAACCTTCAGTAATACAATGTTTTGATAGTATCAGAATTACATAATCTCTTGGCAGGTCATCGTTCAAGAACTCGGTGATATTGTAATATTTTTTTTCTATAACATGCGTCATATGCTGATTTTATAACAACTTAACGTACACCTAGGCGAGAAAGTACTCAATTCCAATCGAGTGTGTCATTTTCCTTAAAAAACACGAGGTAGGAATCGCACTGTCTCCCGAGTGATACACAGTGCTATATACTACACCTACGAGGAATAAAATCTTCACTATCAGTCGACATTCTGTAGAATTAATAAAATTACCAAACCCAAATTAAAATTTCGAAGAAATTCCCGCGCATGCGCATAAGATACTTACTTGGGTTCTTTTTTCAAATTATTGTTCGGAAATCGGAAGAGGAATAAATCTTTTGGCGGACTTCAGGTAAAAATTTTTTGTCATTTGACCTTCAATGAAAATAACCATAGCTACCGGCTGATCTATGAAGAAATTAAAAAAAATAACACGTTAGAAATGGATTTCCATACACTTTTCTCTTCCGCTAAACGCGTTAGAAATGAAATTCTGTAGACTTTACCGTCCCTCATTTTAGTAGGCCTGAAATGTTGTACTTTCTAAGTTATATTTGGAAAAGGATAGGGCAAGTTTCTCAGTAGGTGTTGTATAAACATATTATATATATGTGAAAGAATATACTTCCCGATTGGTCGCATAAAAAAAAACATAAAAATCGGTACAGAAGTTTGGTTTTAATATCAAAATAGCTGGATAAAATAAATATCTCAAGTTAACGAAATTTCGTATTTTTATATAAATTAAGTCAGTTTTCTTTTTAGTTTTCAAAACATAATTATAAAGCTCAACATTGATTATCTTTTATGGTCTCTGGTAACTTTACCTTGTTAAACATTTTAGGTTTAGAAAACTATCATCATCATCATTGGCTTTCGTTTATCTGTTAAAGATGATTTAGGTGGCTTCAGTCGAGTTACAGAGCAGTTTTTTGTAATTAAAAACATTCGTTCATGGATCCACTACAGCAAGCTGAGGTTGGTGAAATTACCTCTCCATTGACGTCACTCTGCCTGGGATTCTGTTTGATAGCGCAGGCCTTACTAGGTATCCACACTAACCTCTCGACCTTGCCGACAGGACCCGCAAGAAAGACGATATAATAAACCATACAGACAACACTATTGTGCATTACATATATTAATTACATATACATATTTGTTCTATAACTTAAAAGTTATAAAATATTAATAAAATTACGGCTGTGTTCGATTTAACAAGGCAACATTTGTTTCTATTGTTATTTCAATTATTAGTGATCTGCGTGTCTGTCTTGCGTTGACAATCAGGGTCTACACTATCTGGTGCGAAGTTGTGAGTAGATATATCCTCATAATGCTCACCCTAAAAGAGCTGTTGCCGTGTCGAGACTACACGTAGGCGTCATCTAAACATTAAGGTCATGACGTCACTACGGAAAAAGATTTATTCGCAAATTTAATAACAAATCTGACGTCAATCAACGTCGCGACGAAAAATAAGCGATCTTCTTTGAAAAATGCTCCTCCCGGCGAAACTCGCCTAATTATAATGTACTCGTAATATGGAAACTGAGCTCACTTATCGTTTCACATTTCCGGCTGTTACGTCATGTCATGTAGACTAGGCATTATGTTATGCTGAAGACGAATGAAGCTCATTCTACTTTATTGACCGTTGAATGCACTGACTTACAACACAATATACTTATGTAGGTATAAGTCAAAGTCAAAGTCTTTATTTTATACAATCACAAGGATCACTTTGAAACATCTTACATACTATGTGAATTTAGGTGCAAATTCAGATCAATCAAATTTTCAATTGGGTTAGGAAACCCAAGTCCGAGAAGAACCGGCAAGAAACTCGTCCTGGTCCTAGCGCTTTTTTGCATGATCTATCTTATATCTAGGTACCATAACTACGAAAAACCAATACAAGAGAGAAGTAACAAAGATATTGTGTAAATAATAATAATAATAATCTTTATTTTATAAAAAAATTGTTGCAGTGCTCCCGAAGTTATCTCCTGAAAACTCTAAAATTGCTCGACAGATTTCAATAATTATTTTTTAGGGTTCCGAAGTCCCCAAGGAACCCTTATAGTTTCGCTATGTCTGTCTGTCTGTCTGTTTTGCGGTTTTGCACGGTAATACGTAATAGTGACCCCTACAAAGCAAAGAAATAAAAACTTTAAAAAACATATACCTTCCTATGTAAGGAAGGTATATGTTGTTCTGAAGTTTTTTTAATCTAAAGTGGTGTTTTTTTTAAATATCGAATAGATATTCAAAAAATACTAAAAGTTTACTTAAACAGGTTTTCGATACTTTTCGGTATTCGTTTGGTAAAAATTAAACTTTGAAGTTGCCACAGTTTTTATAGTCTCTAGAAAACTCAAAAACTGAGGATAGATTTTTGGACAGTTCTTAATAATAACAATAAATCTTTATTCATTATATAAGAGCTAAGTGTTACAATATGGAAAAATATTATTTATACTAGGTACTTATAATGTAACCATAGCTAGGTAACTGCTTACAATACGCCCGAACTAGGAGAACGTCATAATGAAATCCGTAAAAAATACACTACTCAACAAAGTCTAGGGAGCATGCAAACTACTTGAACTAATTTGTTCGAAATTCAAAAAATTGTCCAAAAAAGTCCTTGAGCTGAGTTTCAGTTTTTTTCTAAAATACAGACCTAGGTGTAAGATACCTATACTGCGTTGCTCAAGCTTTATGAAAATCGTTGGAGGAGATATAAAATATGCGTGATTTTAAGTGAAGATCCATGTTCGTTTCTTAGAAAATGTAGAGGGCGTAATAAATTATTTTACGAGCTTTAAAAGGATCTTGTATACTTTCGCTTATTTGATTTGATAAGTAACCAACATAATTTTCTGACTCGACAGTTCTTCGAGAAAGGGGAGAGGTGGTTGACATGAGAGGTGCTGGTTTGACTTCAGCGGCAGGACAGTGTTCGCATGTCTTTTTCATTTATTATTTATCATAAATCAAATCAAAACATTTTTTATTCAATAAAATCACAAGGACCACTTTGAATCGTCCTCTAACATGCCAGTGAATGTCTAGTATTAGTGGCTGATCTTAAAGTCGTGGGTTTGAATCCAGTCGAGCACCAATGGATTCCACTGTTCGAAAAATGTATGTTCGCTATACCGGTATTTCAATCGGTGAAAAAAAACATCGTGAAGAAACCGGGATGTCGTAGAACTTAAAATGTTCGAAGTGCACGACAGGAGCTTCTAAGGCGCTCTTTAATTTTTTCACCACACTAGTTCGAAATAACTAATGGCACGATAAGAAAAAGAACAGTGCCAGATATTCTACCTCCAAGGAGTAGTGTGGTAATGTAGTAGTAGTAGGTGCAATGGCACTGGAGCACGTGACATTACTGGACAAAAGAACTGATGTGTAGGGCCAGCAAAGTACGTTTTCTTTCAACTACGCAGAAATGTTATCATTAATCACTACAAAACCGATCTCAAAGGACGTATTTTTTGCTTAGAACCAAAACAGTGCAGTAATGTTATATGAAATCTCATTATTGCACTGTTTTTCATTATTGCACTGTTTTTTACTTTCTATTTTAGATATAAATTTACCACAGAGGTTTAATATCTCCTATTAAGTTTAATATAAAATGTTTGCATTCGTTCAAAAAGATACTGGCTGATAATAAAAATCGGCTGAATAAAACCGACATAGTGAAAAAAAAAAACAAATGGCGCCCATTTTGTATCATTGTAAAACTTTGATTCTTCATATTTTTAGTTTGAGTAGGTATATTTTATCACAGTAGGTAGATTGGTAGTTGAAAGAAAGGTAAATTACGCACCTCGCTAAAGAGAGTAATTAATGCACTCGTACACTCGTATACACCAACATAACACTCGTGCATTAATAACTCACTTTGCGCTCAGTGCAACAATCTACTATTAATAACTTCCTGGTATTTCAAACGTCAAAATTCACTGCAATAATAGTTGCATTGCCATCAGAGCAACCGTATGCTTGCAAAGATGTACTTATAAAAATAAAAACAGAACATGTGTGTGCAATTCACACGTGGTAGAAGTGAGAACTTTAAAAACAAATGTATAATACGTACACGTATACAAAACATCACGATTGTTGTGATACCTTTTCTCAAGCTTTGTACTACCCATGCGCGCACAAAGTGTCAAAGTGTTAATGACCAATTTAAACTTTAATCCTTAATTATAAACATTTCTTTATAAAGCGAGCAGTGATGATGACGCGAGTTTCACGCTATTTGTTCACCCAAAATGTGTTCAACTAGGCCAGTCAAAATAGACGTTTTTTTTGGTCAACTTTGCACTAAATTTGCGATCCAAATTCTTTTTTTATATGGTTTAGGATCACTTACTGAGCGTAAAATCACAAAATGCTGACAGATCCAGGTGACGCTTCAAGCGCCATCTTGAAAAAACGTTTTTGGCCGATATCTCGGAAACTATGCACTTTAGGGCAAAAATTGTGGTAACTATTATTATAGAAAATAAAAGTTCGCATCTTTTGTTTCAAGTAAACTTTTTTGTAAAACTTACCGTTTACGATTTATGGTCCATTTAATGAACCAGTTTTTCTATCGCGGCCGATAACTTTTGAAATATTAGATTAATTAATAAAATGCATTTAACCATTTTTAAAGATCAGTTTATTTTCTACAACTTTTGTTTCAAACTTTTTTTTCTATGAAATTATAAAATTATAAAATGAAAGAAAACGAAAGAGGAATATTTTTTTTTTATCCAAAATTTATTTTTAGAAAAAACATAAAACAAATACAAATTCAAAATTTAATTAAATTATTTTATTAAATTTGTGTAGAGATATAAAAGAAACGGTTACCTGCTATAGAAAACAACCTTTGGGCTGCCGCGTCACCCGCCGAGCGTCGGCATTTCTACATTAAACGTCTTATAACTCAAAAAGAATGGACATTAGAAAAAAAAATCAATCAAAATTTGTAGAAAATAAACTGATCTTCAAAAATGGTTAGATGTATTTTATTGATTAATCTAATATTTCAAAAGTTATCGGACGCGATAGAAAAACTGGTTCATTAAATGAGCCATAAATCGTAAACGGTAAGTTTAACAAAAAAGTTTACTTAAACAAAAGATGCAAAATTTTATTATTTACAATAATAGTCTCAATAACATTTGCCCTAAAGCGCATAGTTTCCGAGATATCGGTGAAAAACGTTTTTTCAAGATGGCGCTTGAAGCGTCACCTGGATCTGTTAGCATTTTGTGATTTTCTGCTCAGTAAGTCCTAAACCTTATAAAAAAAAGAATTTGGATCGGAAATTTAGGTGGGTGTGCAAAGTTAAAAGCTATTTTGACTGTACATTTTGATAAACACGGGCTTTACTCACGTATTATTTTGTCGATGGAGGGGTGCCTCAATGGAAACAATGTCGGTGGACATTGTTTCGATTCATCTAGAGAATCTTCATCAGGGTGAGTTTGATCCGCGGTCCGCTCGTTGCCGCTCGATTTCACGGTTCGCACTGATTATATTGACTTTTGATTATTTTGACTGGCCTAAACGCGCTTAAGTAAATATTCTCTTCAATGTTACTGATTTGAAAAAAAAACAATTATAATAATATAATATAATACAATACAATATAATATAATATAATATAATATAATATAATATAATATAATATAATATAATATAATATAATATAATATAATATAATATAATATAATATAATATAATATAATATAATATAATATAATATAATATAATATAATATAATATAATATAATATAATATAATATAATATAATATAATATAATATAATATAATATAATATAATATAATATAATATAATATAATATAATATAATATAATATAATATAATATAATATAATATAATATAATATAATATAATATAATATAATATAATATAATATAATATAATATAATATAATATAATATAATATAATATAATATAATATAATATAATATAATATAATATAATATTGCTGGACATTTCACACAACATCATCTGGCCCCAAAGTAAGCAGAGCTTGTGTTATATGACTGACTGACCACATGACTGATATACTACTTATATTCTTTTTTTTTTGTAAATACATACATATTATACATAGAAACACCCAGACCCGAGACAAATACTTGCAGATCATGCAAAAATTGGTCTCGCGGCGGGAATCGAACCCGCAACCTTATGCGTCTCAGCCGGCCTTTAGCCCACTGCGTCACAGAGGTCGTCAAAATTGACACGAGAAGACGAAGTCTGGTGTTCATTTTGTTTTTTTTTATATGTTCTCGGAGTTGTTCATTCGGAGTTGTTCATTCGTAGTTGATAATCAATGTATCGAATACCCAGATTACAGGAATCCGTAGTATGCGGTCATAAGGAATAAAATGTATGTACAATTTGTGTCTAAATGTATGTGGTAGTAAAATTATTTAGCTCAACACAGTTCCAAACGATAACGAGAAAATCATCGCTTTATTTGTATAGCGAAGCTCACATCTCTATTAATTATGAAGCGCGACGCGTAAATAACATTACTGACTTACGTCAGAATGCATTTTGGTTTGACATTATCTGTTTGTGCACTATTTAGCGGTTTGGCAGGTGCTACGTTTTGACGTCATCGGATTGTGTATCAGCTGCTATGATAATTGCGATTTAGTCCATTAAAATGTTACATTTTTTAGGCCTTAGTGTGCATTTGTCAGAGGACGCAATTTTATTTTTTTAATGTGTAGGGGGGGTCAGTAGAAGCTTAAGTTCAAGTTTGTGGGGTCGGCACCCTTGTCCCCCGGCCGCCATCTTGGAAAAGGGGGTGCAAAGGGTTTTCGCGCTGTATCTCGTAAACTAGTTACCTTACAGAAAATTTAATCAAACATAAAATGTAGCAAATTAAATTTCCTACAATTTTATTTCTATTACTTTTTATCGTCAAGTGACCAACAAAAAAGTTATAAACAAAAATAAATGAAAATTTTGTTTGTTTGTTCTAGGTTTTACAGCGCTCCAAACTTAAACGGATTCTCGAATGCTCATAGGGATGCAATAAAAACTAAAAATTAGGCTTACTTTTCTATCTATATTTTTTTTATTCATACAATTTATTATGATCTTAACATTCCTATGCTATTATTGAACTATGTTTGACCCTTTTACCCACCACCTATGAGGTATAACATGGGCAAAGTCAAATTTATAAAAATTTAATGCATTTTTTAATGCATTTTTTGTCACTGTCTTAGCAAATCGTTTGTATCGCAGAGTGTCTAGAGTATCGTCTTTATTTCCGCCATATAAAAAGACGAAAAAACGTTCGCCAACAACACTGAGTAACGATGACTCGACTTTCTCACTCATAAATAATTTAGTTCCACTTGCTAACTCTGGATGCTTCTGCAAAATTTTTATAAATTTGACTTTGCCCATGTTATACCTCATAGGTGGTGGGTAAAAGGGTCAAACATAGTTCAATAATAGCATAGGAATGTTAAGATCATAATAAATTGTATGAATAAAAAAAATATAGATAGAAAAGTAAGCCTAATTTTTAGTTTTTATTGCATCCCTATGAGCATTCGAGAATCCGTTTAAGTTTGGAGCGCTGTAAAACCTAGAACAAACAAACAAAATTTTCATTTATTTTTGTTTATAACTTTTTTGTTGGTCACTTGACGATAAAAAGTAATAGAAATAAAATTGTAGGAAATTTAATTTGCTACATTTTATGTTTGATTAAATTTTCTGTAAGGTAACTAGTTTACGAGATACAGCGCGAAAACCCTTTGCACCCCCTTTTCCAAGATGGCGGCCGGGGGACAAGGGTGCCGACCCCACAAACTTGAACTTAAGCTTCTACTGACCCCCCCTACACATTAAAAAAATAAAATTGCGTCCTCTGACAAATGCATACCCAAATGTAACTTTTCAATGGACTAATTGCTAGCTTATAGGATTAGATTCATAGTACAAATTCGAATGTCGGTAAATTAATTGTTTGTAAAGGCAGCCTTTCTCTGGAACCTAGCGCGTAGTGTAGATTATTACGTTGCGAATATTTTTACACTCACTAGCAGTTTTATTCACCGCCCACGGTTTTATTCGCAACTCGCATTTTTATAATAGCATCTGTCGTCGGTCGCGTACGCCGAACGTCAGTATACCAGCCACAAAATACGCCCTGTTCAAGTTTCAAGTTTAAGTTTCAAGTTTATTTATTTAGATAGTAACATTACAGAAATATCCAAAGCGTTACATCTATGTGTCATTAAACAAATTAAATATAAAATTAAAAATAAAATAAAAGAACACGAATTATTTGGACATACAAATATACCTATCTAACTATCTAATACTAATTTTGTTAATAATAAACACTAACAATTAAAAATACTTACTTACTCAAGCTTTTCACAGTAGCACATACTCAGTCTATCAATAACGGGCCATTTATCAGCAAATACGTCAAAATGTGCTGCGCCGGCAACATGCGAGGTGGGGAGGACATTAAGGTGTCGTTGGACTCTACAAATGGGGGACTGTTGGCGAGCCAATGTGCGAGCGGGAGTTATTGCAAATAGTGGTACCCGGCCCAGGCGAAACCTTATGCGGTTCTCCGGGACATAGAGTCGCGTGACCTTGCTCAACACCTCAGGGTAGTTTAGCAATCCACGTAATATGCGACACACAGTTATTATTTGAACATGCATTCGGCGCGTTTGTAAATCCTAATGTACCCTGGAGATATTGGGTAGGGTACATAAACGGGTAGTAGCCATGCACCTTGCGGTAGAGAAACCGGAGAAACCTTTTTTGCACTTTTTCTAGTATCAAGGTGTATGTTACCTGGTGAGGGTTCCAAACACATGCACTATTTTCCAGCTTAGATCTAATAAGGGCGGTGTAGAGAAGTTTGATAGCATTTATATTGTTGAAATCTCTGCAGTTTCTTGTGACAAACCCCAGCCTTTTAAAACAGTCTATTGCCAATTTACATAGATAGATAGATAGAAAACACTTTATTGACTACCACACAGAATATTACAGTAAACAAAAACTAAACTTATTTAAGGCAATACAATGGGCGGCCTTATCGCTAATAGCGATCTCTACCAGGCAACCGTTGGATGGACTGGACTATAAATAGACAGAGAAGGGGCATGTAGGTGTGGTGTATTTATATAATTACATACTTACATATATGTATAAGATAAACAAATACTAATATAAATATATACATACATATGAACTCAATAGGTATATATATATATATATATATATATATATATATATGTATATATATAATATATATACATATAAAGATAAACAGTATAAAAAATCAACAATACAGAAATGACTACGTATAACAGCACGACAAATAATGTTTCATGACCAAGTTTTTGAAGATGGGAAGAGTCTTTGCCTTTCTGATATCTACAGGCAACGCGTTCCACAAGCGGACAGCCTGCACTGTAAATGACTTTCCATAGAAGGTAGAGGAGTGAACAGGAATTTTGAGTTGATTGGTATCTGAGGAGCGTAAGATTCGAGGGTTAGAGAGATAGAGAAATTCAAACCGTTCCTTGAGATAAGAGGGCGATGAAGGAGAGAACAGAATATTAAAGAGAAGATTGAGAATGTGAGCATTCCGGCGAAAACGGATTGGCAACCACTTGAGTTTATTGCGAAATTCAGAAATGTGATCATATTTGCGTAAACCAAATATGAATCGTATACAGTAATTTTGGAGACGCTCAAGCTTATAAAGTTGCTCTTCAGTGATGTCGAGATAGCAGGCGTCAGCATAATCAAGGATTGGAAGAAGGAGGGATTGTGCAAGCGCAATTTTAGTAGCGGTAGGGAGAAAATTTCGAAGCCTTCTGAGAGAAGCTCCAGCAGCAAACACTTTTCGACTGACTTCAGCCAAGTGCGGTCGCCACGAAAGTTGCTTGTCTATGTGTACGCCTAAGTTTTTTACCGAGTCACTCAGTTGAATACATTTGCCGTCGAAGATCACCTGAGGGAGATGGAACCAGTCAATTTTGGATATCATTCTGGAGCTACCTATTATAATAATTTGCATTTTATCTGGATTTATAGAGAGACCATATGATTTGCTCCAATTTGAAACGCAACGCAAGTTAAAATTAGTGGCATCCACCGCCTCGTGTAACATAGATAAAGGTGCGTGAGTATAGATTTGGGGATCGTCTGCATATAAGTGATAAGACGAAGAAATATGTTGAGAGATACTATTAATAAATATTGCAAAAAGAAGTGGAGATAGAACGCCGCCCTGAGGAACACCAGCTTTAATATCACACCAGGATGAGTATGAATCATCTATGCGGATACGTTGCCGGCGACCATACAGGTAACTGTGAAACCACTCAATTACCTCAGGAGATATGTTAAGAGAGCGTAAAATTCCTAGAAGAATATCGAAATCAACATTATTAAAGGCACTACTAAAATCAAGAAGTGATAGAACGGTGAGTTGTCCGTCATCCATAGCATGACGTATATCATCCGTGATCTTCACCAGGGCTGACACAGTGCTGTGGCCGGGACGGAAACCAGATTGGAAAGGATTGAGGAGATTATTACTGGACAGGAAGGAACTAAGTTGCTGGTGGACTAAACGTTCTAAAACTTTAGACAGGAACGGAAGAATGGAAATGGGACGATATTCAGTAAAGGATGATGGATTAGCTTTTTTTGGAAGGGGGGTTATTTGGGCCTCTTTCCACGTTGATGGAAAATCGCCAGTAATCAGGGATGCATTTAGTATATGCCGGATGACAGGAACGATTTCGTTAATAATAGGAACAATCATATTCCGGCTGATACTATCGCTACCGATTGCATTCGAGGATATAGTCATTATGCTCTTCTTAACATCACTTTCAGAAAATTTAGTAAAATCAAAACTAGAATAGTCAGGAATTGGAATACTAGAAAGATACATATGTGGTCATAAAATGTTATGCCCGGATCGAATATTACCCCTAAGTCTTTGACAATCTGCGTTCGTTTTATCAAATCCCCATTTAGTTGGTATGACATTAATAAAGGTTTTGCGGATCTACTGAAGGACATAACTTGACATTTATTAATATTTAGGTACAGTCGATTTTCTTCACTCCACATTTGTATCGCAATGAGGTCCCGTTGTAGCGCGTAACAGTCGTCAATAGTTTTTATTTCACTGTATAGTTTAAGATCATCTTGTGAACACCTTGTATTTGCTAAATGTCTAATATATGCATTAGACATTTAGCAAATACAAGGTGTTTAACCAAATCATCAACCATCATTGTAAATAAGAGAGGTCCTAAGGATGAGCCCTGACTTACACCAGATCTAGTGTGATAAGGAGCAGAGTCGTAACAGCCAAGAAGTACAAACTGCTTGCGGTTCCGCAAATAATCAGCAAATAGCTTAAGTAATTTTGGAGAGAAGCCAAAAGCACCTAATTTGGTAAGAAGGATGTCATTATCGACTTGGTCAAACGCTTTTTTGAAATCTAAGTAAACCACATCTACCTGTGCACTTGAGTCAAGTTTAGCCGCAATGTACTCAACTATTGTGAGAAGGTTGGTGTTTACGGAGCGTCCTTTCCTAAAAGCATGTTGGGCGTTTGTTAAGTATGGTTCTACTTGCTTATATATATTAGCGTGTAGTACACCCTCGAAAAGTTTTGCTATGGGTGACAAGATAGCAATAGGTCTGTAATTTTCAGCTAGTGTTTTATCTCCTGCTTTAAGGTTAGGTAAAACTCTTGATTTTTTCCAGGTTTCTGGATATGTGGATGTAATAATGGATAGGTTGAAGATGTGGGTTAGAATTGTGGCTAGTTGAAACTTGAATGCTTTTATTAAATATGCGGGGATATTATCAGGTCCTAAGGAGCTTTTAGGTTTGAGTTTTTGAATACTTGCTTTAACGTCGGATATTGACAATTCTTGGGCACTGATCGATGAGTATGCATTTGTTGGCAATAATTGGTCGACATTGAGGACCGGAATTCGTGTTAGAAACACACTACTAAAATAGTTGGCAAATGCTGTGGCTGCTGCCTTACCGGTGTGTTTTTGTCCATATGTTATTAATATATGAATTATTTATTACTAGCAGCTGCAGTGACTTTACATGCGTAGTACCTACATACAAAATAGCCTATAATGTTCCAGGTCCCAATCTATACCTAGACCAAGTTTCGTTCAAATCTGCTCAACCAATATCCTAAGATTTAGTAATAAGCAAAAGTCTTCGTTACCTTCTTTCTGATACCTTATTTCCTTTCTTTCCTTTCTGATTTCTTCTTTTATAATAACATCATTAGTTAGCGTGGCATTTAAGTATGCTCTGTCCTTGTCATTGTAATGTTAAAGAATAGAGATGGCAATAGACTTAAACAATTCATAAGCTTTTAAAACTTTCGTGAAACATTTTGACGAGATAACGTCTTATAAATCGATGAATGCCGGCTGCACGCACGAAAAATTGTAACGTTCCGCCTGAGCTGAGCATGCAAGCTAGAACGCGGAACAAGCGATAGAGAGGCACGATCGGCCTAAGCGTTCGGATTTTGAAGCAACTTAATAGGTTAAAAGTATGCAATTTTTCATCAATGTTTTCTTATGACGTTATCACGTAAAATTATAGTCCGTTAACCGACATTACAGAAAACCATTTTTTTTACTCACGTATCAGCAATGCGAACCGTGAACTTGAGCGGCAAAGAACGGACCGCGGATCAAACTCACCCTGATGTAAATTCTCTAGATGAATCGAAACAGTGTCGGAGCCTCCATCGACAAAATAATAATAAAAATACAAATACAAATACAAATTCATTTATTTACCAAGATAATAAAAATACAGTGTTAACAAACTTACTGATGGTCCCCGAACTAGGGCAAGCCTGTATTGCGGGAGGCCAGAGGCATAAGATGAGCGATTTCCACAAACTACATAGAGATAAAACAAAACAGATAACACTTAAACAAGGCAAGACACAAGTAGGACAATCCATGAGAAATAAAATAAATATCTAAAATCTAAAAGAAGAAATCAAAATACTAAGAGAACACAATAAATAAAGAACATGACCAACTGTAAGCTGTAAGTTTTCCAAGTTTGTGCGAGTATGTTTGTGTGTCTGTGAGTGTGTGTGTGCGTGTGTGTGTGTGTATGTGTGTGTGTATTGGAGAGAGAGAGAGAGGGGGTAAGTAGGGAGGGGAGTATAAAAGTTATGCCACAATATAAATAGTATCAGTTAGTCCGACACTACGAGAGAGGTCAGACCAGAACTTCCAGCAAATTTTCCGTTCCGTCATAGTCTAGCGTGAGAAGGCATCTTCTTATCTTTTCCTTTACACCAAAGAGAGAGCAGTTTAGGTCACAATGCTTACAAACACAGCGGTATATAAATGGGAAAGAATAATATTTAAAACGTCTTGCAAAAGAGGTTTTGACCACTGGCACATTGACTTTCAGCCGCCGGTTTTCCGTGGAGGAGAGAGAACTGCAACCCGAACGGAAAGACCTATGGTACGCCAATGTTACTCGCTGCCAGTAGAGCTGCCGGACACTAAGTGTTTGAGTAAATGCATACAGGGATACAGTGGGATAACGAAAGGGTTTCCGGAACATGACCTTCAGCACAGATCTCTGGGCTCTTTCGAGAGTGATTATAAAGGTTTTCGCAGTTCCACCCCAAGCAGTGATGCAATAGCATAAAATGGACTGGCAAAGAGCTGAGTAAACTAGCATGAGACAGTCTGTATCAGAGCCGTCCCGGAGGAGCTTCATGATGTATATAAGCTTTCTGACTCGTCCAGCAAGAGCATTTACATGTGCTCTGAAAGATAATTTCTGATCTAGCAGAACACCCAAATACCGAAAGCATTCCGTTCGCTCTATAACAGGACAGGAGCAGTTTAACTCAGATCCATTACATTTATTGATCCGTAGGGATAAGGAACAAGGAGGGCGGGATACTTTTGTTTTGTGAAAACACAAGTATTTGGTTTTCTGGGCATTAAGAGTCAACAGATTCATATCAAGCCACCAGGCTACACGAGACAGTCCTGTATTAGCGTTTTAAGCTGCCTGTTCCCACGTGTCACCCTTAAAAAGTATGGCTGTATCGTCGGCATATCGTAAAATTTGCGAATTATCTTGATTTCCATCAAATAAAGAAATAATGTCGTTGATATAGAGCGTGAAAAGGGTTGGCCCCAATATGCTACCTTGCGGAGCCCCGAAAGAAACGTCACTGATTTTACTTGAATGACCAGCAATTGAGACAAACTGACCTCTTTAGACAAGTAACTGCGGAACCAGTTAAAGGTGACACCTCTAATACCCAAACACTCTAACTTTTTTAGGAGGATGATAAGAGATACGGTGTCAAATGCCTTCGCAAGGTCCAAGAAGACACCGATGCATTTTTTTCCGGTGTCAAGTGCTGAAACTGCACCGTCAAGTAGCATGTGCACGGCATCTTTGGTTGACTTACCTCGTCTGAAGCCAAACTGATAAGGAGATAAAATTTTATTGAGCTCCAAATAATGGATCATTCTTTTATTTACTAGCTTTTCAAGAATTTTGGAGAATGGTAGGAGTAAAGAAACTGGTCGGTAATTGGATATAATGGACTTACTGCCGTCCTTGTGTACTGGGGTAACTGACGCTAGCTTCCAGGAGTCCGGAAAAACACCAGAGGATAAACTCAGATTCATCACATGTGTCAGAGGTTCTAGAAATAGGTGACAGTATTGTTTCAGTAATGTGTTGGTTAAACCATCTTTACCAGGGGCGCTATTACTTTTGAGGGACTTGATGAGGCTCATAATTTCAAGGCAGTCAGTAGGAGACATAAAAAATGAATGTGGAGAGCTTAAGTAAAGGTTAAGTTGATATCTGCTGCTAGATCTTCCTGGTTCTTGCCAAGACTTATTAAAATGTCGTCAGCTAACTTTTTGCCCACACTTACGAAGTACTCGTTACAAGAGTTCAAAGAGTCAGTGGGAGTTTCTTTAATGCGAGGCAAGTCAGAAGTAGAATCTTCCTTAACATTCAACTCGCACACATTGTTAATACTTTTCCATAGTTTAGATGGGTTATCCTTATTTATAGCAAATTGTTCCTTGTTATACTCTTTTCTCAAGTTCCTCGTTAATAGTTTAAAAGAGTTGCGGTATTTCTTATATTTTAGTTGAAGCTCTTTATTGTCAGGATATCTCCTTGCCTCTAGATGGAGAGCATCTCGATGTCTCATGGACCTAATAAGCCCAGGGGTAATCCAGTTTTTATTAATTTGTTTTCTACGACTTATGTTTATCTTTCTAGAGTTTTGTTTAACAATTGATTCCAACATAGAAGACAGCCTGTTTGCGGCCCAGGAGGCATGTGTTGATGATATCACTTCTGACCAATTGAGAGCAGCTAATTCTTTAAATATAGTTTCATTCAATAATCATCATCATCATCATAACAGCCTTTATATATATATATATATATATATATATATTATGAAGTCCACTGCTGAACATAGGCCTCCCCAATAGATTTCCAGGAAGAACGATTTTGAGCCCTCTCCATCCACCGACTTCCTGCGATCTTCACAATGTCATCAGTCCATCAGGTGGGGGTCCATCCTACGCTTCGTTTTCCTGTCCTTGGTCGCCCTTCGAAAACTTTTATTCCCCAACGGTTATCAGTTCTGCGAGCTATATGGCCTACCCGTTGCCACTTCAATTTGCAAATTTTGAGTGCTGTGTCCGTGACTTTGGTTCTTCTACGGATTTCCTCGTTGCGGATTTTATCACGTAGTGAAACACCCAACATAGCTCTCTCCATAGCTCTCTGCGCGACTCTGAGCTTGTGTATGAGGCCAATAGTTAGCGACCAAGTCTCAGTTCTATATGTCATCACTGGCAACACGCACTGATTATAGACTTTCGTCTTGAGGCTCTGCGGTATCTGTGACGGAGAAATAACATCTCCCTGTCTCACCCCTTTATGCAATGGGATTGGATTCGTGCTCTGGTCCTGGAGTCGGATAGACATGCTGGCAATACTGTACAGACATTTCAACACTTCGATATACCGATAGTCGATTAGGCACCGCTGGAGTGACCGCAACACTGCCCAGGTTTCAACAGAATCAAAGGCTTTCTCATAGTCCACAAACGCTAAACAAAGTGGCCGGTTATACTTTTCGGTCTTCTGTATAACCTGCCGGAGCATATGGATGTGGTCTATGGTGTTAAATCCTTTTCGGAACCCGGCTTGTTCGGGAAGCTGGAAGTCGCCAAACCTACGAGCGAGACGATTAGTAGCTACTCTCGAAAACAGCTTATAGACATCTGTTCCACGCCTCTGGCGTAGTTTCCTCGAGGATGAGGGAGTTGAACCGCTTCTGGAGGACCTTAAGTACCGGTGTTCCACCCGCTCTCAGAAGCTCTGTCGTTATTCCGTCTTCCCCCGGTGCCTTGTTGTTCTTAAGCTGCTTGAGAGCCGTCCGAATCTCGACAAAATAATACGTGAGTAAAACCCGTGTTTATCAAAATGCTAATTCATTAGCTAACGTGTGATTACGATAAACAACAAGTATCATAACATCAACACAAACTTTTACATATATATAATTAATAGGATTATAATTCACGCGTCTTCGCAACATGAAATAAAACAAACAAGCCGGGTTCAAGTGATCCAGTCTTCCCCTAACATGCCTACCTATATGGGACTAATGGGAATATTCTGGTCACGCGTCCCGAAGTCCCAAGAGCCGAATAGTGTGGGCTTTGATGCGATTTAAGTGTGCCCGAGCGGCATTATTCCAGGGGAAAAAGACACAAACTTTGGTTCTCAGATAGTAGAAAGAAATTTTGACAGGCTCAGTTGGAAGCTCTGCCTTCTTCACCGTAGGTAGAGGGTTGAGGTTCGATTCCTTCCTAGAATAAATATTTGTGTGCTAAACATAGGTGTTTGCTCTGTGTCTAGGTGTTATAAAGTATTATAAGTATGTATTTAAATACATATAAGTATTCTATCAGTCATCTGGTCACCATAATACAAGCTACGCTTAGTTTGGGGCTAGATGGTGTTGTGTGCATTGTCCACCAATATACAATAATATAATTTTAATTTATACCAGCGGTGATAAGCTAGCAACCTGTCACTGTCAATGTTTTCTCGAATCCACTAGAACACACACTAAAAAAAATATCAAAATCGGTCCAGCCGTTTAGGAGGAGTTTAATTTCAAACACACGCACAGAAGATTTAAATATATAAGATTAGCTGACCCGTGCCCACTTCTTTGGGCGGTTACAACTTCACAAAAATTAAGGTACTAATATCGCAACTAAAAAAAGATACCTATTCAAATTATTGTAATAATTACAGAGATTAACAAAGTTACGGATAAATATTGATAGATGGCGGTAGCGGCCTCATGCGGCTTCGCTTGCCCCGTTCCCGTTCCCGTTCCAGTTATTTTTCCGGGATAAAAAATAGCCTATATCCTAATCCAAGTTACTTACTATATTCACTTTAAGTTTCATCCAAATTGGTCCAACGGTTCTCGAGTTATAAGTGGTGTAACTAACACGACTTTTTTTTTATATACATAGATTATAAAACTAACAATTTCTTAAAACAATTTGAAACGTGGAAGTATAAGGCAAAATGTTGAAAATACCATACATTTGAGAATATGGTCACATGAGTTAAGTGTTCCAAATAAATATATTTTTGTTTTTTTTTTCACCGTAATAAATATTTCTCCCATAAAAAGCCTGGGTCACTAGTAACTAATAACAGTGGCACCTCTAAACCTTATAGATACAAAGAGTCCTCAACTTTTATTTGTTATCAAACCTATTTGAGAAGGGCTTTGCCGGCCCCTAATGGACGTAATACTTGAGGCCCTTCACCGCCTTACAACAACACAGAGATATTTTCATACTCCTGACCTAGAAACAAACACAAGCAATTTACGACGTTAATAACCGAGACATAAGGTGTATTAGAATCTACGTCAGTTTTAGAAGCGTATAGTCTTTCTATTTTTAATTAACACGTTATATTAATGTGTTAATGGGCTAATAAATCATCGTGGATCAAGTTTTATGAGATTTTTTAGTTTATTTGTAGGTTACATAATAAGCTTGCCCTTAGACTCTAGGGCCTATACTATAATCACACATTAACTAATGTGTGGTTTTATCTATTGCCATCTATACTCATTGATATTATAATGACAAAGGTATACTATACTTTAGCGCCACGATACGTAACTATGTGTTATAGGATAGAGGATTGATATTTGTTTTAGTTAAAGAGATATTTTGGTTTTTTCTTGTCCCTTATTATATAACACGCGACAACTAGCAACAGGCGTAAATTTCGCGATCACTGATGTCACACATACTGTTTTTAACAGAATATCTCCGCACTTAGCGTATTTTTGTCGGCTAGTTTTGATGCGACTTGTATCGCATATACCTATTCTTGTCGCGTAGCTATTACTGTCACTATTGCTCTTTTTTCGTATACGTCTTACACGTATTAAAAAGTTTTATATACAGAGTAATATACATCAATATAAATTACATGTAAAACAGTTGAGCTATAGAAGAACCGTTTAAAACGATATTATAACTATAGATAGCTCAACAGATCCAGATCACTGCCAGAGTCAGAGTCCCCAAAATACCAGTGGCATTGCCACGTTGAATGGCAATGATAATACGCAGTGAGTATATTTTTTCTGACAGAACAAAATGTCAAAAGAGATCTGAGACATATTTCTGAGTTTTTACGATCTTTATGATAGTAGTTTGTGTTTTGTTCTGCAAAATGTCCCTGAAAAGTAAAATTAATGTATATTTATGCCAAGCAGCCTACACACTAAAGCCGTCAAACCCGTCGGTACAGCCTGTTGGGCTGTTTTCGACGCCATTATATTAAGGTATGCTTACTGTTATACTAATATGATTAATTTGAATGTGTCTCTGTTTATCTGTCTGTCTCCTTATTTGTTTGTATTTTACCTTTTCACAACCGAGTGGCTGAAATAGGGGTGCTATCACGTGAATCGTGACGACAAGCAATAGGCGAGAATCGCGCGATCAATGCCGTCAAACACACTTTTTATACGCTAATATCTGTGACGACTTCTGTGACGCAGTGGACCAAGGCCTGGATTAGAAGGTCGCAAGTTCGATTCCGCTGCGAGACAAATGTTTGTATGATCTGCTAGTATATGGGTCGAGTCTGGGAGTTTTTACGTATAATATGTGTGCATTTACAAAGAAAAAGTATATAAGTAGAATATCAGTCATGTGGTACCCATAACACAAGCTCTGCTTACCTTGGGGCCACATAGTGCTGTGTGAAATGTCCGGCATTATTTTTATTATTTTTATTATTATGTCAGCTACAAGCGTATTTCGGCATGTAGGTAGGCGACGGATAAATAAATAACCAACGCTTAGGTTCTTTAATAGGATATATTTGACTTGCGACTTATTTTGCAAATATTGCTGTCGCTACTGTCACTTTTACGTATTAACCCTGCAGATCTTGATGAAGTTGGTATGGAAGTAAATTATATCATAGAGATGGACAAAGGGTACTTTTTATGAAGATACCAAGTGCGAAGCCACGGGCTTCGCACTTGGCATTTAAAATAATGCCGCTGGAAACCCGTGCCGGGTTGTCTTCAAGTCGACTGCTTTGGTGTGTAGACTGCTTTAGTAGTTGGAAAACAAGCACGTAGATAAAATATTTAAATAAGTGTTGGTCAGTGTGAAAATATTTTAATTTATGTTTCTTCAGAAAAACAAACCTTGAGACTAAGTCGTATATTTCGTCCGGAAACCAAAATACCGTCCAGAATCAATTTGTCATCGGTCGGACAGTGAATTTTAAAACCACGCACCTGTATTTTCGCAATAATAAACGCTTATTATAACAGCTTTTTTTGACGTGATAACGTCTAATAAATCGATGAACGCCGGCTGCACGCACGAAAAAGGATGATTAATTGTCCCGTTACGCTCATTGTAACGTTACGCTCATTGTAACGTTACGATCAGAGCGAGAGCGCATAACAACCTCAAAATAAAACAGATAGATGCGTTTTGACGTGACAACGTCTAATAAATCGATGAACGCCGGCTGCAAGCACGAAAAAGGATGACTCATTGTCCCGTTGCACTCATTGTCCCGTTGCGCTCATTGTAACGTTACGATCGGAGCGAGAGCACTGCACGAGCGAGCGAAAGGCACGATTGGCTTGAGCGTTCGGCTTGTTGTCACGTTAAACTATCGTATCGTATCGTACCAATTTTTTTTCTTGCTTGTGTTTCAAAACATTATAACAATAAATAACAAATTGTTACAGGAAGCCATTTTGAATACGTGTAGAATAATTATAAAGTTTTTGCAAACTGAATTTTCCTGGTGAAACTGAGTCCAACAATACTGGGGCGCACTTGGCTTAGTCCGAACACTCCAGTTAACCCAGATTTTCATTACACTGAGTATAACAAATAATAACATTGAACAATCTTCACACAACACCATCTAGCCCCAAACAAATCAATGTTTGTACTCTGGGAACCAGGTGACTGATAGAGTACTTATATTCGTAAAAACTTGTTTTACGAATCCGGTATCTTGCTGGTTCTTCTCGAGCTTGGGTTAGGATTGGCACCTAAATTCGCCTAGTATGTAAGACGTTTCAAAGTGATCCTTGTGATTGTATTTAATAAGGTATCTTTTGACTTTGATTTTGACTTTATGATACTTAATAACATGGTTGTTAGGTAGGTAAGATTACAACCCCTTATTCAGAGAACACTGGTCGTCTAGTGGTAGTGGAGTCTTCCATCCTAAGATTGTGGGTTTGAATTCGGTCGTGCACTACTGGAGTTTTCTGATTAAATCTGTGAATATACAGCGTGTAAAAAGACTACTACCGAAAACTGGGGGGTTGCTTTCAGACCATGATTTAGCGAAAATATATGAATTGAGTTATCTAGGTACATCCTTTTCATCCTTACATCTATTTTTTTTAGTTACATACACATAGTACAACATAATAAGACCATATCTATCTAATTATTTAATTTATAAAAGAAAAATACAAATAAAATTAAAAAACCAGCAATGTACGCGCAGCGCAGCGTTGTTTCTACCCGTACCATATGAACAGCTGATATCGGCCGCGGTCATTATATACTTACATAATATAATATCTTTATATATATAATTCTACTGTACGTGTGTATGTCACTGAACTCTTCCTAAACGGCTAGAATCGGTCTAGCAGCTCTAGAATGTTTTTTTTTGTATGCGTTTGGGTGGTGCCCTGGATGGTTTAGATTCACAAATCAGCCCGGCAGATGGCGCTCCAGTCGGTACAATTAGGTATATTTAACTTATTAACGCGCAGACGAAGTCGTGAACGGGACCGCTAGTTCATATATATATAATTTGAGCTTTATCAGTTCTTTCAGAAGAACATTGTGATGAAACAGGCATATCGAAAATCCTTAATAGTTTGAAGACATAATGTCAGGTCCACGAAAGCCTTTAATCCTTTCACCACACTGGTTCGTGTGATAAGTTCGTGAAATAAATAGTGACACGTGATAAGAAGAAGAAGAAGAGTCATAATCACTTACCATTTTAAAACGCTTGTGGATATTGTCTATACGGTTTATCTAAAGATGGACATATTTTACTAAACATATTTTAACGCAATTTCGGTAATTTTGGTAATGATACACTTACAAAAAAATAAAAAAAATAAAGATACCAGCCCAGCATTGCACTAGTGTAATTTAGAGTTGAAATTAAAATTTGTTATTCGTTTTTTTATCGCAGAAAAGTTTTATTATACAAAAAACATGCTCATGACCTTAATCCCCGGGCTAGCCTAATCTAGATACCTACTCAAGTCTTTGGTTACTTAGGTCTTAGAGGATGTCTAAAAAGGGTAGTCAGAGGCACGACCAAACATATATTGCACATGTTCATGTCTTTTATTTATAAATAACAACCTACCTTTATTAATGTTATCTCACAGCTATATCTGTGTACTTTTTGTTTGTAAACGCAGTTATGATGGTAAACGACGACAGTGCGTCACCACAGTGCGGATGCGCATACCGATGCGACATCGCGGAAGACATCGTTTTAGACGCTATTATCACCTACAAGTGGCGACCGATTTTGCTATCGGTTTTTACCTACTTAAATGCTTTCTAAATGTGACACAAAATAAACTTTTCTTATTTTCTTCTATTTTCCTTAGTATAATAATAATATTAATATCTTTTTTTATATCCTTAGAAACGTCTTCCTTAAAAATATCCATGTAATTTAATATTAATATGAGTAAAATGAATGCAGCATCTTAATTATGTTATGTTAATTAATTAGGTATAATTTACAATTATGATTAGTGTTATTCGACGACCTCTGTGGCGCAGTGGGCTAAGTTTCGGCCGAGACGCAGAAGGTTGTGGGTTCGATTCCCGCCGCGGGACAAATGTTTGTATGATCTGCAAGTATTTGTTTCGGGTCTGGGTGTTTCTATGTATAATATGTATGTGTACAAAAAAAAAAAAGTATACAAGTAGTATATCAGTCATGTGGTACCCATAACACAAGCTCTGCTTAATTTGGGGCCAGATGATGCTGTGTGAAATGTCCAGGATTATTTATTTATTTATTTATGTGTCCAATTAAAATGTAAAATAGGCTATTAAAAAGATAATAAAGGATTTATTAATAATAATAATTGAAGAAATCGCTTCCTTAGCGATAAGACCGCTCATTGTACATAATTTAACGTTAATAAATTTAGTTATTAAATTGTAATATTTAGTTTTAAGGTGTACAATAAAGAATTTTCATTCATTCATTCATTCAATAATAATCCAGCTAGGCGTTTTCGGCTACGGTGACTAACTTTCTTCTGAAAGGCTTGTGTTTAGTTGACTAAGGGTGTTACCACACCTATCGATCATCGATCAATGTTATCGATCGACGCCGATCGATGATTGATCGACCGTATGGATCGATCGATGGTGAATCAACGTCGATTGATTACAACAGTAACACCCATATCTACAGTGGGCTATCCATCAGTACCTTTTTAAATGTATTTCGAAGAGGATATGTTGTTGGCCAGTACGGCTTTGTTACTCGTTATCTTATAACGAAGGCGAAAACTCAAAGACTATGGATGTGGTACGGTATTGAGGTGACATGAAAATACATCGAAAATACATGAAAATATATCAAGATGTTTTTCTACCACCTCATCGAGAACCTTAACGAAATATGATACTGTATATGGACTTTGGTGTAAGTACAATTAGGTCCCGACGAAAAAAATAATCTCCAGCAGTGTATATTCGAAGGTGGTTTAAATTAAACCCTTATGTTATATAGAACTTGAATGAGCGATATCGGCGCCATTGCTTGACCACAATAGGCCGTCCGTAACTAAAAGTTTTTTTTTTATATAAGAAAATTATCATACGAATACAACACACTCTGTATTTAACAACACACTCTTTATTTAACAACACTCTCTTTATTTAACAACACTCTCTTTATTTAACAACACACTCCTTATTTAACAACACACTCTATGTTTAACAACACTCCTTATTTAACAAAACTCTATTTAACAACACACTCTTCATTTAACAACGCCTTTTATTTAACAACACACTCTTTATTTGACAATTTATTTATTTAACACACTCTTTATTTAACAACACTCTCTTTATTAAACAACACTCTTTATTTAAAAACACACTCCTTATTTAACAACATTCTTTATTTATAAGCACACCCATTATTTAACAACACACTCTTTATTTAACAACACACTCATTATTTAACAACACTCTTTATATAACAACACGCTCTTTATTTAACAACACTCCCTTTATTCAAGCCGCAGTAGGTATTACAAACATAACTATTAACATATATAGGTACTATTATCATCGAACGTCTAGTACAGGGAGAAGTTGAGGGTGCAAATGCCCGAGGAAGATATCGAATGAGATGAGCGGATCAAGTCAAGGCAACGTTGGATGGTTACCTACACGAGTGCTCTAGGAAATAAACCACCAGAGATGAATAATAAACAATAAAATAAATAAATATTGCCAGACTTTCTCACAGCATCATCTGGCCCCATAGTAAACAAAGCTTGTGTTATTATGACTGATATACTACTTTTATACTTTTTTTTATTATACATATTATACGAGTATATAGAAACACTCAGACCCGAGACTACTTGCAGATCATTTAACATTTGTCTGCGTCTCAGCCGGACCTCAGCCTTCTGCGCCAAGCGAGCCACTTCTCTTGACAGGACGAACACGACAACTCTCCCAAAAGTGAAACGCTCTATCTTATAATCACGTAATTAGTTAGCGTGGTCTTAACTGACTAGTCTGTCAACTCAGTTGGTAGTAGCTCTGCCTTCTGTGCTGTAGGTCGAGGCTTCGATTCCCTCCCAGGATAAACATGTGTCAGGAACACAGATGTTTGTTCTGCGTTTGAGTGTTATAAAGTAGCTAGATAACAATTGTACGAATGAATGTTTCGGAAAAGTTACAAAGCATAATCGCGGTTTTCGCGGTTTGACCATGATCCCGAGTGATTTTTTTGAAAACCTTGGCGAGCACCTACGGCCTTAGAGGAAGCTGCATACCAAATTTAATTCCAATCCGTTCGGTGGTTTCTGAGATTTCGTGATGAATGAGTGAGTGGTATTTGACAAATATATACCTAGTAGATAGATGTGTTTCAAAATATATAAGTATTCGATGAGTCTTCTGTAAGGCGATTATGGACCTCTAATTATATTATTATAAATATTAACGGGTATTTATCGCGTTTATTTAACTATTTTTCCCGACGTTTCGACAGGTTTACACTCTGTCGTGGTCACGGGACGGCTGATCAGTCGTCCCGTGACCACTGGACGACTGATGTGTCCACGACAGAGTGTAAACCTGTCGAAACGTCGGGAAAAATAGGTAAATAAACGCGATAAATACCCGTTAATATTTATAATAATGTGTTCTGATCGCGTAAGTTTAAAAAACTTTACCTCTAAATACAATCAATGTCTATCAGTAATGATTGAAATTACGCCGAAAACTGAAAGACATTGATTGTAATTAGAGTTCCATAAGGTCACCATAATACAAGCTATTCGGACTAGATGATGTAGAGAGAATTGTCCACCAATATTTATTAATTTTAAGCATGTTCTGTCGTTGTCGTTCTAATGTCAAAGAATAGAGATGGCAACCAGTTTTAACAAGACCTAGTGTGTGTTTATAAGACTCTTAGACTAAGACGAGTTACATAATATAAGTAGGCAGTCAATATGTAGATAGGTAGGTAGTTCTACCTACTTGTATATTCCAAAACCGTTCGCGAGTACAAGCATCGTTAGGTTTTTGAATATTGATGAACTGTTTTCAGGTTAAGGAGCTTGAAGTTTGCATCAAGCTAAGGAAAACTGTGTGACGTAACCTTTTTGCATTTCACATGCACACGGCTGCTATCTAAACTAGGTGCAAAACTACCTAAACATTCGATCTTTGTGGCGCATTAGATGAAGACCCGCTTTAGACCCAAAAGGTTGCTGGTTCGATTCCGGCCACGGGCAAACGCTTGCATGATCTGTATATACGAGTATGTATGTGTTTACAACAAAAAAAATATATATTTGCAAGTTTACTAACTTACGAGTAGTTTAGACACGCACGGCTTTACTTAGACACGTGTCTTAACTTCTCTTTTTTGTAAGATTGTGACAAATAATGTTCAAGCAGTGTTTAGGCAGTGTTCAAGTTTGGAAGTAAGTAAGGTCATATAAGAAAGGCCACCAGTGTTTAGTAAAAGTGCTTGTTTGTAAATTTACCTATCCAATAGAATAGTCGCCCATTAGTCGAAATTCGACCATTATTAAATTTAATTTAATGTATTTTTTATTTTTTAATGATAAAAAAATATTAGCATTCTGCATTCCTTCTCTATATGAACTATAAGTGTGCGAAATTTCATACTCCTCCGTCCGCGCAATTTTCGTAAACAGGGGTTCAAAGTTTTTGCTTTACGTATTAATATAGGTACAGATAATAGAAATACTTGTCTAAGGATTTGCACGTACTAGCGAATTGCACGCATTTCGCACACGCGGTTTAAAGCCGCGGTATTCTGAAGTATGTACTCGTAACTCAAAGAGGCTTTTTATGTCTATGTCTGATTGCATGTTCCTCACAATAGCGAGAATTTTTTATTAAAATTAATTCGCAATGCGCCAACTTAGGTCTTATATAAAAAGAGGACGCGGGCTCTGGTCGATGGTCACTGCACGGAAGCGTCGGAAATTAACAGTAATTCCGCGCATTGGAAAAGTGAAACACCACCACCGTGCCGTTTAGACGACATCAGTGTGCGTGTGAAAAGGAATGTGTTGTTGCTAGTATGCAAGTAGCGTACACGACAATGTCGTATTAGATACAGTTAAAGCGTGGAATTGGAGGTTGAACATTATCTTTAGAAATAACAAATATTTCTAGATATAAACTATATGGTATAAAACTAGCTAGTTTTACATGAAAGTAGCCTATATTCTTCCCTAAAGTACAATCTATCTCCAAATAATACCAAATTTCATTTTATCAAATCAAATTTCATGAAAACCTGTTTAGCCGTTTAGTCGTGATAAGGTAATGAAGAAAAACTGCCTGGCTTTGCTCAAGTTACATAACTTCAATTTCCGTACGGATCGCAATTATTTTGGAAATAAGTAAAATACATCCCACGTTACTCGCTGACAAAGTAGCTTTCTATAGATAAAAATGCGGCCAAGTGCGAGTTGGACTCGCGCACCGAGGGTTCCGTAAAAACCTGTAGGTATATAAGTAAAAGTTCACCCATCACGACAATTGAGTCATAGTTATGGTATTTTTATTGCAAAATAAAATCCATCTAAAAATTTACGGTTTTTGCAATTTTTCTTTTATCTGTGCTATAAGACGTTGCTTTGTACCAAATTTCAATATTCTGAGTTCACGGGAACTACCCTGTAGGTTTTGATTCCCTTGCGAATATCGAAAATTTGCGGAAATTTGCGGCATAAACGGCTGTATCTTTTGATTGTGTTGGCTTAGAAGTTTGATTTTTTCACAGCTTTAAGGGACAGTAGACCTGAGTATTCGATATAAATTTCACAGGTCTTGACAGACAGACGGACGGACGGACAACAAAGTGATCTTATAAGGGTTCCGCTTTTTCCTTTCGAGGTACGGAACTCTAAAAAAAAGATGAAATAGTTCTGTCGAGGCACTTAATAGGCGCAAATATGCCGGTTTTGATAAGGCCTACATATTTGAGCCTCGTGGAGTAGAGACTCGTGGGGAACATGAGCCCACCGCGTTTTAAAAATTATCTCACGGCGTCTGGTAGATACATTGCGTGACCCAAGAGCTGGTTCCTATCTAGCTCTGAGTACTTATTAGCATTGCCATTCAACGTGGAAATGCCGCCAATGTCTTGGGAACGCTGCTCTCTGGCAGTAATCTTCATCAGTTGAGCTATCTTTAGATCGTTTTAAACGGTCCTTAGGTAGCTCAACTGTTTTACATGTATTTTATATTATTGTATATTATTCTGTACATTTCTGTAATTATTTCTGTAAATAAATTCCTATTAGAAGCGATTCCTAGTAGTTTTTAAATCTCTTACTAAATTTCAGCAAGACCCGAAACAAATAAAGAATATACTTTTTTATCTATATTACGTAAAATATAAGTATGTATATTTTAAAGATAGCTCTCTCTCTCTCTTTGTGTAAAAATAATAATTACCTGTTGCATTCTTTTCTAGCAATGCTCTTAGGCTAGACTTCTACAGTTCTGCAAATAATTGACTGTTAAATAAGTACTCAAATTTGCACTAGCTACATGTAGCCAATGACTCTAAGCAATCTTCAACCTTACATCAAAGAAATTATAAACATATTGCTGTTTCCTAAATAATAACAAAAAACACAAAAGTCACAACATTCGGTTTCCGTTTTAACTTGGCACGGAACCCTAATCACGTAACTGAGGAAACAATTCGGCGGTTGACATTGGCAGGTCTGAATAAAAATAAAGCGCTGCTAGCGATAAGGTCTTTAACAAGTAATTCAGAGTGAGCTCAAGAAAGCGCTGTGGAATTGTTAATAGGTCGAAGCAACGACCTTTGGCTGGAGCATGTCAAGAGAGTCAGCGATTTAAATGCTTTTTCAAGGCTTTGGATTGTGCGAGAAGCTTGTAAATAAATCAATAAATAAATAAATATTGGTGGGCAATGCTAGCAAACAAAACATACATATTTTATAACACCCACACACAAAACAACATCATATACATATGTTCATCACACAAACGTTTATCCTGAGAGGAAATCAAACCAACCACCTACAGCGCAGAAGGCAGGGCTACTATATACCAACTGAGCTGACAAGCAAGTCACTTAACATTACATCTAATTCTATCATCCTCTTTATGTGTGTTCTACCGCTTATATAACGGGTTGTGTTCTGAAGAGTTGTTTGACATGATGCCCACAGCTACTTTTTATCATCGCACCGCTCGCCATCGGCGGGGTATTCATCCGCACACACTGGAACCCAAATGTCCGCGAACAGTGTGGTTTCAAAGGAATCTCCGGATGTGGAATGAGCTCCCTGCCAAGGTTTTCCCAGGGAAATACAGTATGGGGTACATCAAGAGGTGAGTTAATAGGTTTCTTAAAGGTCGGCAACGCGCATGTCATGCTCCTGGTGTTGCAGCGTCCATAGGCTTCGGTAAACGCTTACCATTAGGCGGGCCGTAAGCTTGTTTGCCACAATTGTGGTATAAAAGAAAAAAAACACATTCTTGGAGTCCATTGGAAAAAAAACACCAACGGGATCGGTTAGAAATTCATGTATAAAAAATTAATTCCTTTTGAAAAAATTTCTGGATTCTGGATTCCTGGGAACAAGCTAACACAATACCTAGGTACATTGTTTTAAGTATCATAATCGTGGTTTCCTTACACTTGGACTTCACCACACACGTGGCAGTGAAACAAAATGGATGATTGCATCCGTTACGAGGTCTCGCTAGGTGACGGAAGGGCGTGAGCCATTACCACTCGCTTATTACCACTATTTCTGGCTCAGATTTGGCACTGTGGTACTTGTAGCATCATAATTTGCGGGACGACGACAGTTTGTGGACTTGTCCTCAGAGTCTTTATAGTTATAACAGTTATAAATAAGTTGAAGTGCTCAGGGCGTCTACTCTGCGTACCGATTACGATATATCGGAACGATAAAGTCGTTCAAATGTATTTCATTCGAAATTGAATGTAATTCAGTAGAATGGCCAGTTGTTTCGTTGTCAAACTCAAATCATCGTATCATTTGTGGACGACCGCGGTGTTACAGTGGCTTAAGGTTCAGCTGAGACGCAGAAGGTTGCAGTTTCGATTCCCGCCGCGGGATAAATGTTTGTATGATCTGCTAGTATTTGTCTTGGGTCTGGGTGTTTCTACATATGTAGATAGATAGATAGATAACTCTTTATTGTTATACCACACAGAAAAATACAAACAATTGTTTTACAACTAAAGGCAATACAATGGACGGCCTTATCGCTAACAGCAATCTCTGCCAGGCAACCTTTGTATGTAATAACCAAAAAAAAGTATTTAAGTTGTATATCAGTCATGTGATACCCATAACAAATGCTCTGCTTGCTTTGGGACCAGATGATGCTGTGTGAATTGTCCGGCATTATTATTATTATTATTATTTGTTGAGGTGGATTACGACATAGATTGTCAAAAGTAATATCGGTCGTTCCATCGCACTAAACGAGTCGAAACGATGTAGCTAAGAGTATGGATTTGCACGATATATCGTTAATAGATTTCAAGAGTAGACTCTCAGAAAAGCGATTGTGTAAGTACATACCTACACCAGTGCTGGTTTACTAGCAGGCTTAGTATAGGTTTCAGTCTATTGCGACAAGTTTTAGGAACAACAAATTTAGGGTCCTAGTTCCATTTTTAACCAGTTTCATAACAAGGTGGAGGTTCTCAATTTAGTTGTATTTTTTTTGTTACCTCATAACTCCGTCATTTATGATTTGATTTTATATATATATTTATATATATATATATATATAAGTATATCCTATATAAATATATATGTGGTAGGATATACTTTCTAATTGGTCTCATAGAGATTGGTTCAGTAATTTGGTTTTTAAATCAAAATGTAAAAAAAATGCCATCTAATAGACGGTTTTATGAGAATAAGTAGAGAGAAGTTTTCTTCTTCTCCTTCTTATAATTGCATCTGTCTGGATGATAATTTAGCCAATGTCAAGTGAATTCGTTTTGCTTTTGGCCTCCTTGCGTAGTAAACATTGCGCTCTTATATATTATATATTTTTGTTCGAGTTATTTCGGGAAAATACTGAACCAATCTCTATGAGACCAATTAGAAAGTATATCCTACCACATATATATATATATATATATATGTATGTGGTAGGATATACTTATATATATATATATATATAAGTATATCCTACCACATATATTATTACTTGTTTTATTACCAACTAGTTTCTGCCCGCGGTTTCGCACGCATAGTACATGCACAAAAAGTAGCCTATGTCTGTTTCTAAGATACAATCTATATTCATAACAAAATGATTGATGCAAAACAAAAATTCTGTTGATCCGATCGCCACCAAACTTCACAGGATCACCCCGCTAGGCCGATCTGAAGATATATATATATATATCATGATTTATATTTCATATAAAATCATTATAAATTATTAAAAGAAACAAAAAGCTTTTATTCAGATTATTCTTACGCAAGCTTTGTGTTTCTTTCAATAATTTATAATGATTTTATATAAAATATAAATCATAATATATATGATATATAATATAGAAATCATGATATATGGTATATTATATGATATATATATCTTCTGTGCGTGTGTGTGTGCGTTCAAGTGGATTCGAGAATGGTTAAGATTTACAATGAGATGTTCAAGACTTACAATTAGGTTTTTTTTTTTCATTTTTAAACGCGCTGACGAAGTCGCGAACAGGACAGCTAGTTTTATATGAAATAACAAATAACGAACAACAACATATGACTTTCTGACATCTTACTATAAACACTTGACATTGGCAAAATTGAAATTATTATAACACATGCTATTAACGAAGAAGTAGAATATTGCCACAAAGTCATAGTCGATCGTCTACAAGACGTTTTTCCGATTACTTTTTACCCGGTCGTTAGTGTAATGTTCGCAGTAAAAGAATGAGAAAGAGGGTAGACCGTTTTGTCTGCCAATAACATCCACCCGCAAAGACTTCAGTTTATCTCGTGATCATTGACCGAGCGAGCGCGAAGCGCGAACGAGTGTCTCCGTTTCAATACAGGCAAAAATACTTTCGTTTGTCTATCTGTCCGGCCGGCGCGCGGCGGCGTCTGTCCGGATAATCTCCTCTACAGGTCGCATTTATCAACCGATTCTTGTGAAATCTCGTGATTTTTTTCATTTAATTTCGAAAAATGTTCGCGAGGTCTACAGCTCACAGAGGCATTAGTACTTATAAATTTGAAAGTGTCTATTTGTCTGAAGCTCTCTGTTTCTTTGTTCGTTACCATTTACGGCTAAACGGCTGAACGGATCTAGATAAAATTTAGCTCGGACATATATTAAAATATCTTGAGGATGGACATAATCTACTTTTAATATAACGCGTGCAAAGCCGCGGGCAGCAGCTAGTATAAAACAACTGAGAATCAGATGAGCTATTTAACAACTGTTTAAAATGTTATCGGCTTATATTTCAGAACAAAACTCAAACCCAATTGCTCAGCATAGGTTTTTGTACCTTGGTTATTGGTCTGAGTTTATGTTTTGGTCTGAAATATGTGCCACGCACTAGTGAATCAACCGCACGCATAATTAGGATTGTTAATTAGATCAATTAGAAAATTAGGTTTTGTAACTTCTGTGCCTTTCTAACTACGCAATTCTATGTATGTTCTGAAGTATGTCATTTCAAACGTTTTTTCGCTAGTGCGTGCGCCTACGTCTGATTCCGTGCTCCTCAGTGCGCAGTACGCGTATCCAAGACCCAGTCTTGGATACGTTGTCGTTGCCACATTGAATGCCAATGCTAACGCTGAGCCTTTTATTATTTCCGGACCAATATGAAAATAGCCACACACACACACTTTAAGACATCACTCATACACTCACATAATTTAAAATGTACCTATAATTATTTGTATTTTCTATTACCTAATAACATGTTTGGTTAGTGACTGTCTTCTAAATTATAAAATACTTGCGACCCACTCCGGCTGCTGACTGCTGCGGCTGCTGATATGCTGATACTAAATATACTACAAATGTGTTCATTTACGACATCATATTAGAAACCTCTAAAATTATAAGTATTTCTCTACCATATTATGCATGTATGATACATATAAACCTTCCTGTTGAATCAATCTATCTATTAAAAAAAACCGCATCAAAATCCGTTGCGTTGTTTTAAAGATCTAAGCATACATAGGAACAGACAGACAGCAGGAAGCGACTTTGTTTTATACTATGTAGTGATAAGAAAAAATATGTAAATTATTAACCTGTTATTGGCTTTGGGATAATCGCGTTAGATTGAGTAATACTGATTTTTATGAGCTGTGGATTTCGTTTAATAAATAAAATAAAAAGACTTGAGTTATCGTCACGAGCGAGATTTCTGAATGACACTGCAAAGCTAAAGTTAAATTCATTAATTCAAGAACAAGTAAGGTTCAGGGAAGGAAAATCGATCACTGAAGCTCGTCTTCGTATTTAACATGAAACGTAAAGTAATATGTATTAAGAAATTGTGCCTTCAGCTATACCTCAAATTTTATATCACCTACAGTTTCATGAATTTTGGATTGTTGTATTTATCTCCGCTCCGAAATCGCGAACGGGACAGCTAGTAATAATATAAAATACATGTTAAACAGTCGATCTGTCTAAGGACCACCTAAAACGATATATAGAAAACTCAACTGATCTAGATCACTGCCTGAGAGCAGCGTCAAGACACTGGCGACATTGTCACATTGAAAGTCTATGCTAATACGCTGGACTAGATAGGAGCCAGCTCTTCACGCGATGTTTCTACCAAAAGTAAAATAGTTTATTTTACACTGACTGATTGCACTGATTGCACAACTCGTAAATCTAGAAGAGTGCGTTGCGAGTCCCTGTAGCCTCATTTTACAGACTTCTAAGATTGAAGTCCTGGTGTTAGGGAAATGGGGGAACAGATTCACTTAGCGGTACTACTTTTATATTTATAGGACTCACTGTTAAGAAAATAAACTATTATTGGCATTATGATGTTCAGATTTTAATCAGCTCGGCTGTATGCCGGAAAATGAATAATACACAAGGGCCAGGTGCACATCAGATGATGGTGATTTGATGGGTTTTGGGCACTAATATTTGGTGTCTACATGTCGATTATGGGGTCAGTTAGTAGAAACATTCTGACGATTGGGCAAGTATTTGAAATTACTGGTTTTGCATTACTCTTCCTGCGCTCAATGCCCTATTGAATAAACCCTGAATGTGATGTGTTTGCGGACGGATGGAAGGTGATTCTATCTGAATGCCTGAGGTTCTGTGAGAAGTCTGTTTGAGTGTGTAGATGCTTACCTTACTACCAGATATTATTTTTCATTCTCTAATGGTTTTGTCTTGACTATTTTGTATTGTTATTGAACCTTACATGACATTTATAATAATCTTGATTTTTTTTTTATCTTTGACACGTTCTAAACTTGTATTAACTTGCATTATCATTTAAGGTTTTATTATTGTTTTTTTTTAATTAGTGTTATTGATATATTCGTACTAGTTAAAAAATAAATAAATAAAATAGTCTAAAAGTGTGTTTGGGTAAGTCGAGTAGAGTGAGTGACTTGAATAACAGGTGTGGAATAACTCCAGGTTTTATTATTTTATTGGTATCTTAATTATATCATTGCAGCTTAGATCTAGCACCGCTATTGACACGATAGGAAAAATACCATAAACGCACCGGTTGTTAAAACGGTCATCGTTTGTCTGAAACCTTTAAAACAAAAAGGTTCTAAGTCCACCTATTTGCTACATTAGTGTAAACTGCTATTAATAAAACCGTAACAAATCTCTCTGGCGTGGCGGAATGAGATCCGACACACGTACACGATTGTTGGTTCGCGTACCTATTATGACGCAGATTCTAGGGCGCGCATGCTTGCGACAAGTTGCGACAGTGTTCATGCCTACATTGTATGCATTTTATTCTAGCAAAGACAGTCCGCAAGTGAAAGATGGTTCACATCCTAAAATTTGGCTGGCCTTTTTGCTCAGTTGGTAGTAGCTCTGCATTCTGCGCTGAGGGTTCGATTCCCTCCTAGGATAAACATTTGTGTGACGAACATAGGTGTTTGTTCTGTTGTTTTTAGTTATAAAATATCATAAGTATGTATTTAAAATATATATGTATTCTATTAAGCATCTGGTCACCATTAGACAAGCTATGCTTAGTTTGAGGCTGGATGTTGTGTGTAATGTCCTTCAATATATTTTTTTTATTAATTTATATTTGAAACTTAAAAATGTATCCATGTTTTTATAATTTTCAAAGCTCAGCTAAAAAAACATTATGTTTTCTTTTCTGTTATCATCATTGTGTGCAATCTGTCTCATCTCTCTGCTGGGCATAGGCCTCTCTTCGTTTGTGCCCTTCACCACAGTCATGGCAATCTAACATCAATAAATATTAAATAAATATTCTTTGTATAATTTTTTAGACTGTATTATCAGCAGGGTTAGTATATCCATAGTTACGATGCGTAGCCCTGCACGTCACGGTTAAAACCGTTCTGAATGTATTCGTGTCTGGGCGGTAGCCCCAAAGATGTTGACAATGTAGCACTATCTCAGATCTCAGCTTCTATCTTTTGTCATCTTTTGCTGTGACGTGCCAACGACGACGTCTCGTAGGTACTCCTACGTACAGTTAGCTACTCGAAGTGTTCAAAATAGTGCGTTTAAGGAGCCCCGGAGGCGCACTTTAATCCTTTCTCCACACTAGTTCAAAACAACTAGTGACATTGGACCTGTTTCTGTAATTACGCAAAAATTTGTTAAAATTTCGTGATATACAAAATGATCTCAATTTATTTGCAACATTTTTAAATATGTCTTAAATTTATTAAACTGACGTGTAGAAGCCTATTTTAGTCATCATGTAATAAGGCGTTGATTAAAGCTGCGGAAAATCCATTTAATAAAGAAATCAAACGTCAATTTAAACCTATCTTAGAACTGTCATATAAAAATTTTACTCTAATTTGAACTTTGGATAAAGCAAAACAAGGTAGTTAATATTTTAGAAAATTTTAGCTAGTTTGGTGAAATTACAGAACCAGGGTGACTATCAATAAATAAATAAATATTGGTGGACAATGCACACAACACCATCTAGCCCCAAGCTAAGAATAGCTTGAATTATGGTGAATCCCTTCTCATTACATGCCCATACCATGCTAGCCTGTTGCTCCTCATCTTTTCATTCACTTGCGCAACTTTCACACTTCCTCTTATGTACTCATTCCTTACTCTGTCTCAGCATTCGCATCTCAGCCACGTGCACCTTTTGTTCATCCGTCCCTTTTGTTTCCCAACACTCAGTTCCGTACAATACAACAGGTCTTACGATCGTTTTATATATTTTACATGGCCCTGACAAGCTGCAGGCACTTCACAGGCACTCCTTTCTCTTTCATTGCCCACCACAGAACCTTTCGGGAAACCCTGTCGTATGCCTTCTCGAGATCAATAAACACCAGATTTTATACATCGATAATATTTTTTGTATAAATGAAGTTGGTTTTCTTTTATGTTTTTTATACAGTAAATGTCTTCCTATCGCAAGGCTTGCTGGGTTACCTATCATTAGTTTAAAATGCATTGAGTCAGATTAGGTATGAGTATATCCATGGTACAGAAAAGCCATCCGCAATTTACGTCGGCTCCTCCTGATATAGGTTGTGAGTGAATTATTAATTGTTTGAATGGGTTCGGTTTGTGCGTAATTGGATGACCTTCCATTTCAGGCGGATTTTATTACGGCTAAAGATGATCAGTTGTGTGGTGAATACTAAATTATTTAATTAGGCTTATGGACCGTATTTATTAAAAAAACTCATTTTATCATTGTATTTTATTCTGATATAAAGTTAATTTTTCAGTTTTATTCTAAAATAACAAACTTAAGAATTGAATTTTTTTAATTTTTTTTTTACTTAACTAATGAAAATAACTGTTTGTGTAGGTAAAGTAAGCAATTAGTGTAATATAATCGAGCAATCAATGAGTCAAAGTCAAACTAATTAGTATTCTGATGTTCAGTTCTATTTGGCGACCTCTATGGTGTAATGAATTAATAGAAGGCTAAATATAAAATCGTAGACTGGTAATTAGATAGATAACTATCACACAGGTTAATAGCACTTAATAAATCTAAAAATAGTTTTAGACATAATAAATAATGCCGGACATACATGTAACACATCGTCATCTAGCTTCATCTAGCAAAGCTTGTGTTGTGGGTACACTACTTATATACTTTTTTTTGTAATTATATACATATTATACATAGAAAAATATACTTGCAGATCATACAAACATTGGTATGATCTGCAAGTCCAAGGCAAGATTTCGCCCACTACGCCACATAGGTGTCATGTTGGACTAATTTACATTTAAACACTTCAAACGAGTTGATTTTTTTTTACAGTTGAGGGTAGTTTGATATACAGCCGTGCTCCTCCGTATGTAAATATTTCCCATAGTTTGTCCTTATCTTCGAAAGCACCTACCAATTGACTGGCCTGTCAGCTCAGTTGGTAGTAGCTCTGCCATCTGCGCTGTAGGTTAAGGGTTCGATTCCTTTCAAACATTTTGTGTGAAAAACATAGGTGTTTGGGTCTAGGTGTTTTAATGTATCATAAGTATGTATTTAAAAATATATAAGAATTCTATCAGTCATTTAGTCACCATAATACAAGCTATACTTAGTTTGGGGCTAGATGGTGTTGTGTGCATTGTTCAGCAAAAATAAATAAATATTGATTTAACTAGCTCGGAGATTTGGGTTCATGGTTGCAGAACAAGGTTAATTAGGTTGCATAAAATCAAACAAAGCTATTTTCTGATGCTTTTCACAGTCAAGGTTAGTACGCGACAAGCAGACAGGCGGAACTAACGGCAGTTAATTATAGTGTGACCAGAATATAATTAGAGAAAGTGTTCATTGTATTGATATGGTGCATTTTAGATGAGAAGTATACAGGGTGTAATCGTTAAGTGTGCACAGGCGATTATTCCGTAACTATTGCAGATATCAAAAAACTTTAAACTGATATCGAAAGTACTTTACCTAATGAGTAAAATGATATTAATAACTTTTTAAAAATAAAACGAGAAATATCCAAAAAAATTACATTAATCACTCCCATACATTTTATTTCTTAGTAAGTACAAAATTTTGTGTTCAAAGCATATGTTCGAAGTGACGTCCTCCTTGTGCAATACAATGACGAGCTCTATTTACAGTTTCTAAATGAACTTTCCTTAACATTTGCGGAGTAATTAAAGCAATTGCACGACGTACACGATTCTGTAACTCTTCTAGGCTGTGTACTCTCTCAGCGTACACGTGGTCTTTGACAAATCCCCATAGGAAGAAATCACAAGGCGTGAGATCCGGGGATCTGGCAGGCCAAGGGGTTGCACTATTATTGGCTATTAAGCCATTATAATTGTTTCGTAAGAAATTCATTACAACATTTGTATTATGTGCAGGTGCTCCATCTTGTTGAAAAATTATCGACCTTCTTTCATCGTCTGGAATTGGTTCTAAGAGACTTGGCATATCGTTTTGTACAAAGGAGAAATATCTCTGTCCATTTAAGGTTCCACTGTAAAAATATGGCCCAATGATCCGATCTCCAAGAATACCACACCACACATTAATTGAGAATCGCACCTGAGCTCTAACTTCAGTAGTTAAGCGAGGATTGTCAATTGACCAATAATGCGAGTTTTTTCTATTGTAAATGCCGCAGTTTGAAACATTACTTTCATCGGTCCATAAAATTGACCTTACATTGACATAATTATTGACTAGCCAATTGCAATAGACCAGCCGACGAGCAGGATCATCATTGTGCAGCGTTTGAGTAGGTTTTATCTTAAATGCTTTGAAGTTGTGTTTTTTTAATAACTTGTGTACATAATTGTGGGACACTGGAAATGATCGGGCCACTGAACGCGTTGATTCTTGTGGATTATCTACTACGTAGTTAATAATATTGTTATCTAAGTCCGGAGCTCTTGTTCTCGAACCTTTTTTTCTGTTAAAAGATCCATAATTTATCAAATTGTTATCCAACTTACGTAAATACGTACCAGAAGGAACTTCTCTATCTGGGTACTCTCTTCTGTAGGCGATAATGGCCGCCCTATTGTTACAATCATGTTTGTAGTACATTTTTAACATGTCCCTCTTTTCTGTATTGGAATATGCCATTTTTCAATCAATAAATGCAACAATCACGATTATTAACGCAAATTGAAAAATACAATAAATTGGCGGGAACGAGAACCCGCGATAAAGAATTTGAATTTAGAACGAACACCAAAGAGTATCTTTCTTTTTGTTTTTATTTAGTATGTTGCTTTTCAGCTAGTTCAAATCAATACAATATTGAAACAAGGTTTATTATAAATTTGAAGTGGTAAGATAATTAATCTACACGTGTATCTACTTGAAATTCATTAATACCTTCATATCGTACATAATTATAAAATGACAAGGGTAAAATGAGTAGGTACTATTCCACTTAAAATAAGGAAACTAAAACCTTTCTACTATCTCATACTAAATGTATGGGAGTGATTAATGTATTTTTTTTGGATATTTCTCGTTTTATTTTTAAAAAGTTATTAATGTCATTTTACTCATTAGGTAAAGTACTTTCGATATCAGTTTAAAGTTTTTTGATATCTGCAATAGTTACGGAATAATCGCCTGTGCACACTTAACGATTACACCCTGTATAGATAACCACTATAGTAGTAGTTTCGTATGTGATAATTGCGTTTTAAAAACTAAAAAGACAACCGATTTCAAAAAAGGAGGAGGTTCTCAATTCGACTGTATTTTTTTAATGTTTATATATGGGTTGGGGAAAAAGTCTTTTCGCATTATAGTATGTATGAACTTGTAATAAAATCTCTTTGGCTATACTATTTGTATCTGGCTGGTTTTGGTATCATTAAAAGTATAAATTTGAAAGAACATGATTCCAAATTCAAATTAGGAAAATGTGTGATTTTTATTTGTTCTTCGTACTGTCAAGATGAGTGAATCTAATGAAGAAATTCGATACATTTTAAAATTTTACTACAAAAAAGGTAATAATGCAACGAAGGCTCGAAAAAAAATTTGCGATGTTTATGTGTGTGCAGTGCAGTTTAGTGCAGTGTCTGTGAGAGTAGCACAAATGTGGTTTAAGCGTTTTCAATCCGGAAATTTGGATGTCAAAGATGCACGTCGCTATGGTCGCCCTATTACGGATAAAATGGATGCCATTTTTGAAAAAGTGGTGCAAGATCGGCATATCAGTAGTTACGACGTAGCTGAAGAACTAGAAATTGACCACAAAATAGTTTTGTCGCATTTGAAAAAAACTGCGTACACAAAAAAGCTCGATATTTGGGTACCTCACGAGCTCACTGAAAGAAACCTAATGAACCGTGTACTCATTTGTGATTCTTTATTACGACGTAATAAAACCATGAACCATTTTTGAAGAAGCTGATAACTGGTGATGAAAAGTAGATCACGTACGACAAGAACGTGCGAATCTTGGTCAAGAGCCGGTCAGGCTTCACAGACTGTGGCGAAACCCGGGTTAACTCGCAACAAGGTGATGCTGTGTGTGTGATGGGATTGGAAGGGCATTATTCATTATGAGCTGTTACCACCAGGCAGGACCATCGATTCTGAACTCTACTGCGAACAACTGATGAGATTAAAGCAAGAAGTTGAGAGAAAGCGGCCGGAATTAATCAACAGAAGGGTTGTGGTTTTTCATCATGATAACGCTAGACCTCACGCATCTTTAGCCACTCAGCAAAAATTAAGAGAGTTTGGCTGGGAGGTGTTAATGCATCCGCCGTATAGTCCTGACCTTGCGCCTTCAGATTTCCACCTGTTTCGGTCTCTTCAGAATTCTTTAGGCAGTGTCAGGTTAACATCACAAGAGGACTGCCAAAACCACTTGTCGCGGTATTTTGATCAGAAGTCCCAAAATTTCTATAGAAATGGGATCATGTCTCATGTCTGTCTGGGATCATGTCGGAATTGGCGCCTAAATTCGCCTAGTACGTAAGAAGTTTTAAAATGATCCTTGTGATTGTATTGAATAAAATATCTTTTGACTTTGACAACCGACAATGAAATTAAAGTCCATAAGAATACAACCGAATTGAGATGAGAACCAACTTTTTGTTTAGTACCGCTTATAATTTTTCGAAATTCGTAAGCACCACTGAAAAGACACTGGAAAGCATAATACAAAATTTCGTTTACGTGGATGACATATTTTTTTCCTCCTACTTTTATTTGAAAACCAAAGTACTTTAATGAATTTCTATGGGACCGGAAACTGTATCCTTTCACATGGAAAATATTTACTCAAATCGGTTCTTATGTGACGGAGTTATGAGGTAACAAAAATAAAATTAGGAATTGAGAGCCTCCATTTTAATAATTCGGTTAAAAATACGGGTTATATAAAATAATTAGGTACATTACTTATTACTTATTGTAATATTTCTACCCATTTTCGCAATAATCGAATGAATTACGAATCTAGTAAATATACTACTACTTAATATTTAATTATATGCCACAAGTACGAGATTTAAACATCATTCATGAGATCAAAAGTCACTATTGCGGACCTTAGCATAACAACAGCATCTCGTATCTATGATAGTTAGATATTTATTTCTATATACTTGTAACAATCATTGGTTAATAGTGTTTTTAAGTCTATATTAGGTTTGTCTAAACACTAGGTTCTCGATAACAAAAGTACTAAAAATAAAATATCAATAAGCATCAAACACCAGCATTATTAAACAAAGTAGGTAGGTAACAATAACATATACACTGTAAATAGATAGATATTACTATGTTTCGAAACAACGTCTCACTAATGCACCCTACGTCACCACCACGTCACAAATTGCCCAACTATTTTAAGAGAGCGTCTGACCCTAGATAACTAAAGTGACTCTTATCTTTATTTATCGGGGTGATAACTAGCATAGAGACGACTTATTTTACGTATTAGAATACTATTCATGTTTCTATTTCTTTTTGAATACTTCAAGGCAGTGATCTGGATCAGTTGAGCTATCCATAAACCGTTTAAATTGTTAGACTTTTCACTTTTTCAAGTTGTAATGTACATTTTGTGAAATTAGACCACTTGTTTCATATTTGACGACGTTCTCTGTGGCGCAGTGGGCTAAGGTCCGGCTGAGAAGCAGAAGATTGCGGGTTCGATTCTCGCCGCGGGACAAATGTTAGTATGATCTGTCATTTGTCTCGGGTCTGGGTGTTTCTATATATAATATTTATGTATTTACAAAACAAATTAGTAAATCAGTCATGTCGTACCCATAACACAAGCTCTGCTTAATTTGGGGCAAGATTATGCTATGTGAAATGGCATTATTGTTATTTAATTTTACATTATTGTGTACTAGCTTCTTCCTGCAGTTTCTCACACATGATACCTTCATGAAAAGCCTATATGGTACACCAAGTAACTGACTATATATATACTAAATCTTATTAAAATCTTCCTATCTGTTGTAGCGTAATTGAACCACAAACAAATACCTAAATATCTATATCAGGTTTGCATTTATTCCGTTTTTGTTGAATCATTTCTGGAAAAAAATATTTTACTCAACATTATTTGGCCCCAAAGTAAGAAGAGCTTGTGGTATGGGTACCACATGACCGGTATATTACATATATAGGTAGATACTTTTTATTTTAACCCCTGAAGTATTACGTGGACCGCATACGGTCCATTAATTCGTCTTGCCTTTGAGCATCACGTGGACCGGATCCGGTCCATGAGTAGTATATAACTTTGACTACTATTTGTAGAAATGTAAGGTATATTTTACTATGAGAAGTTTATGTTGCCTAATTCTTTGTAGAATGAGGTATATCTTCAAAATTAAAACAGCAACAGATAATTCGGAATGAACTTGCTAGAAGTTCTGTTTGTTTGGCGAGCACTAGCGGTCCCGGTGCAACAATGTGAACAATTGAACAATGTGACTGGATTATGTTTATTCGAAAAAAACTATGATCAAGGGGTTTGTCTATTGAAAATATGTTGTGTTGTATTGCTGTTAAGAGTTTACGATATGAAAGTGGGTAGTAGTACATGTTCTGCGGTACATCGACTCGAAGTTTGACTTATGTCACGTACTCCATGTACTACAATAGCTACTCTATATAGCTACAAGAAAAATATTAGTACAATAAAAAAAGAAAAATATCACAGATTATAGAACAGCTTTCAGAATGGGAAACAGACCAATCGTTTATAAGATATTGGAATTTATATTCAAAAAACGGGAGTACGCCATCTTGCGAAAATATGCGTGATGCTCAAGGGATACAGGTGTAATTTCGAGAGAAATCCGTGAGAGGTTAAGTAAAATTCAGTATGGTTCTACAGTCTGTAGAACTCACTGCTATACTAACAAAGGTCTTCCACGCATTCTGCGCGCAAGTCAATGAGGTTAATCACCAAGGTTCATCTGGGAGTCAGCTAGATCTCGGCTTGTTCCTTCCCGTAAACATAATCGATTATAATCGATGTGTGCCATGAACTCGAGCGGCAACGAGCGGACCGCGGTTCAAACTTACCCTGATGAAGATTCTGTAGATGAATAGAAACAGTGTCGGTGCCTCCATCGACAAAAAAATACTTGAGGAAAGCCCGTGTTTATCAATAGTAGATTGTTGCACCGAGCGCAATGTGAGTTATTAATGCACGAGTGTTATGTTGGTGCCCGAGCGCAAGCGAGGGCACTGAATTAACACGAGTGCATTAATTACTCTCTTTAGCAAGGTGCGTAATTTACTTTTCTTTCAACTACCAATCTACCTACTGTGATAAAATATACCTACTCAAACTAAAAATATGAAGAATCAAAGTTTTACAATGGTACAAAATGCGCGCCATTTGTTTTTTTTTTTCACTAAGTCGGTTTTATTCAGCCGTTTTTTATTATCAGCCAGTATCTTTTTGATCGAATGCAAACATTTTATATTAAACTTAATGGGAGATATTAAACCTCTGTGGTAAATTTATACCAAAATAAAAAGTAAAAAACAGTGCAATAATGAGATTTCATACAACATTACTGCACTGTTTTGGTTCTAAGCAAAAAACACGTCCTTTGTGATCGGTTTTGTAGTGATTAATGATAACATTACTACGTAGTTGAAAGAAAAATATACAATCGATTCATCTCGTCCCTACCAGCCAGTTGTAATACGGCATGTTATTTAAATATTCGTAAATAATCCACAGAACACCATCTATCGTCAAACTAAGTATAGCATAGAACTATGGGAACCAGATCACTGAGATAATTCTGGAGGACTTGCCTCTCAGTACAGTTGGTAGATCTGGCTTCTGCGCTGCTGTAGTTAGGGTTTTCGATTCCTTCCCTAGACAATTATGGTGATGAACATAGATTTTTGTTAAACATTTATAAGTATCCTATCAGTAATCTAATCACCATCATACAAGTTATGCTTAGTTCTGGGCTAGATCGTGTTGCGTGCATTGTCTACAAATATTTATTTATTTTATTAAATACTTATATATAAGTAGCTGTCGCGATTAAATTCGCGCGTTTTAAAAAGAAAAGAAAATAATACAAAAATATATATCTAATTGTAAATGTAAACCAATCTAGAATCCACTTGAACACACACAAAAAATTTCATAAAAATCGGTCCAGCCGTTTAGGAGGAGTTTAATTACAAACACACGTACAGAATATTATTATATATAAAGATAAAACTCATACACAAATCTCTCCGATTATCACACAAATGCTTGTCCTGGGTGAGAATCAAACCCACAGCCTCCAGCTCAGAAGACAGAGCTGCGAGACCACTCTGTAGTAAGAGGTTATGGAGGTTAATACTGAGCTCTTCTTATCTCTTTGAGGTCTTGCAGTTTGACTGCTGTCATAAGGTTATCAATAATATCTCCACAGATTAATACTTGTTTTGCGTAATAACTAAACCTGCTCTTTAAATCCTTACTCCTTTCTGTCTGTCTGTCTGTCTGTCTCGCTTTCACACCAAAACTACTGAACCGATTTAAATTAAATTTGGTACACAAATAGTCTAAAGCATAGGCTACTTTTTATTTGGAAAAAAGTATTGTAAAGGGTTGAAAAGGAGGATGAAATGTTGTATGAAAGTATTGTCATTTTCAGAACTAGAAGCATAACATTTTAGGCTGTTGATTAGATATAAATCTCTACTAATATTATAAATGTGAAAGTTTGTCTGTCTGTCTATCTGTTTGTTACGTTTTCACGCGTAACCCGCTGAAGCGATTTTAATGAATTTTGATATAGAGATACATGGGACATTGAGACGGACATAGGCTACTTTTTATGTAGGTACCACGCGTGCGAAGCCACGGGCAGCAGCTAGTAATATACTTTGGAAGCTGACTGTACTGGAGGTTGACACGACCAGTCGCGTCATAACAATTTTAAATATATTTTCCTTCCTTATCCAACCACATTCACAATACATTCATACATTTCGTTTTGAACTCCGTTTGTAGGTTATTTAATTTTAATGAAACCAGATCTTTGTGACACATTAACTAAATTAGTAAGTATGTATTAAAGTTCATAATTGTCTAAGCTCTTCTTCCTTAATGGCATGTGTCATAATATAAATATTAATATTAGTGAACAATGGACACAACACCATCCATGTTCCATGCCATGAACATGGATTTATGTATCCATGTTCGTTACATAAATGTTTGCCTTGGGAGGGAATCGAACCCTCAACCTACAGCGCAGAAGGGAAAGCTACTACCGACTGAGGTGACAGGCCAGTCAAACAATGACATAATGACATAGACAATATAATAATGTAAATTTTGCCAGTGTCAATTATTTATGTTTTTTACAGTATGTCAAAAATTTGTATCTTGTCGTTCGCCATTTGTTATTTGATAAAAAATGGTGCCTTATATATAAAATAACTACGGATTATTTTTGCTCGAATCACAAAGAAACAATACTTTTATTCTAATTATTCACACCAGAGTCAATAACTCCAGCTCTATTTAAATGAATACACTAAAACTAGTGGCTCTGTGAGCTGTAGTCCTCGCGAACATTTTTCGAAATGAAATATAACTTTTTTACGTATACATTTTTTTGTTTAAATTTCCAAAAACTGAATCGACAACAAAAATCTATATAGTTATAGAACCTGCTCACAAAATTTCACGAGAATCGGTTGAGAACTGCGACCTGTAGAGGAGACACGGACAGAGAGACATACGAAAGTATTTTCGCCTAAGCTGGAACAGAGACACTCGCTTCACTCGGTCAATTACTAACAAAACTGGAAATAACTAGTGAAAGATAAATAATATAAGAGCGCAATGTTTGCTTTGCAAGACGATTAAAAATAACCCTTGTCCAAGCTCTTGTATCGCGCACAATGAATGCTCCGAAGTCAGTAACATTGAGAATTACTAATGGTGAGGTCCCAAACCAATTTAACCATCTAGTTAGCAAATAAATAATTAAAAATTAATTAAAAATAATCACAAGTACTTATGGAGTTTCCACGTTAAAGAAAAACAAACATAGGTAATTACGTTTTAAAAAGTAGAAAGCAAACCTTCATAGATATTTTATGAAGTGAAAACTTCTTTATCATCGTTGTGATTTAAAAGTCGATGAAACGAAAAAGCGACAGTAAAAAGAGACGGACACATAAATTCATATGATTTAACGTGGGAAAACATGAGACAGGAAGCATTATACAGTGTTTCTTATTCTTCTCATTATCTTGAAGCCAAAACTATTGAAGGTTTCACTTCTACCACGTGTGAATTGCACACATGTGTTTTTTTTGTAGGGTCGAATTTTATTTTAATAAGTCTATATTCTTTTGATAAAATTTTTCATTTGATATTTTCCATAATTTTTCTTCAAATTTTAAATGAGACCAAAAGGGAAGCAGGAAATTCCAAATAATTTTCCAAATCGGTTGATATATGAGTTCTGAGATAAAAAATATAATATTTACGTTTTAAAAACTAGAAAGTAAACCGACTTCATTAAATGAAATTTGAGCCCATTAAAATACAACTGAATTAAGAACCTCCTCCTTTTTTTAAGTCAGTTTGAAGTAATAAAAAAAAACATCATTCCCCTTATTTTTAACCGACCAAAAAAATAATGTTGTCAATGTTTTTATTTCAAATTGTATTTCTTTTTAACGACTACGCATTAGCTTGCTAAATTTTATGATGATAAGACCAATGTGTGCTCTGATTAGGGGTGAACTAAAAGACAGATATGTTGTAACTATAGGGGTTCCTTGTGGACCTTAAAAAGCAAGACAACCTCAAAATAAGTTACCTGTTTCCACTCATTTATTATTGACGCTCACACACATCATACATACTTAACACTTTACAATATTATAATTGACAAAATGCTACAGTTCCAATACGCATAACAATTACGGTGTGCCAACATTAATCATAATTGACTCTATAAAAAATGCGTGAGTGTCGTGGAACACTCAATTGGAAAAAAGTTCATATCGTAGTATATTATTATTGATTAACGTATTATATTATTGATTAACACGTACAACGGAATGAAATACTAGCGTCTGAGAGCAATTAAATTAAACGCAGAAATAACGAATGAATTGAAGGAATGGTTGGAAATTGCGTAATTATTATATTTTTTCGAGTTGTGAAAATAGACATTCGACATCATTCAATTCATCTAATTCATTCGTTCATTCGTTCATCTAATTCATTCATTCGTGTCACCCTATGGATAAATGTCTACAATAAAGAAAGGGTCGTTATGGAAATTCGTGACGGATATTCTTACACCCTTTTTTTCGCCTAAACCCCATCCGCTAAATTCGTAGCATACCATGTGATTAGTAACTTCGTTCCAATAAACAAAAACTAAACCTAAATATTTAAAATAAAAATTGATGTCTACACCACATACATTCATAGTATAGGAATTAGGGTTTAGCCAAGGTGGCTCATTATTTTAATTTTAAAGGTAAAGCCGAAAACATCTCATTTAACAGAATGGGCCTTTAGATAGTTTTCAGCTGGTTTAGGCTCAGGATATACATTATATCTATCATAACAACACTCTGCGGTTATTCAGGAAGTGTTCCGTCACATAGTGTAAACAGAGCGAGCTGTCGACATGACGAAATGGTTAGCACCCGGCCTCAATAGATGTTTGCTACACAAGACACCTACACAGTTTTCGATAAACTCCTAAAGCTACACTTTCCGGAAAAACGGCAGCGGCCGTGATAATGACACACACCTGGGTGTCTACCCGAATATTTCACGCCTAGTTTTCCTTCACGCTTACGCCTAAGATCAAAATGTATGGAAATTAGAGCTGCTGTCGTTCTTCAGTCACGTAACTTATCACAAACTATTGCCATATCCATGAATGAATAAATATTGGCAGACCTAGCACACAACACCATCTAGCCCTAAACTAAGCACTTTTATTATGGTGACCAGATGACTGATAGAATTCCTACTAATATTATAAATGCGAAAGTAACCCTGTCTGTCTGTCTGTCACGTTTTCATGCCTAAACCGCTGAGCCGATTTTGATGAATTTTGGTAGAATTTTGGTAGAGATACATGGGAACTTGGTGAAGGACATAGGCTACTTTTTATGTAGGTACCACGCGTGCGAAGCCGCGGGCAGCAGCTAGTACTTATATAGTTTTAAATACATAAGATAATTTATAACACCCAGACACATAACAAATGCCTGTGTTCATCACACAAATGTTTATCCTGGGAATCGAAACCTTAACTTACAAATCAGAAGCCCGAGTTGTTGTTAACCAACTGATCTTACAGGCCAGTCAATATATATAATAGAATTTGATCTATTCGCAGGCATGAACAACAGCATAAAGTGGATCTTACCTGGGCCCCCTGCGGCCTAGCACGTATTAGCGAATTAATCCGTGCAGTGTAAACCGCGTTATTACGAAGTATGTTATTTACAGCGTGCGCCTAGGTAGGTACGTCTAATTCCATGCTCTACAGAATCAGAATCAGAATTCATAAAAATGGTGACTAATTTTAAAGCTATGTTATATTTAATGTTTTTAGGAAATTGTACAGCTGTGTAAAATAGATATGTAAGTACAATATATATATTATATAAAAAAATTGGTTGTCTGTAAAGTCGGTACAGCGCTCTCGCTCGTTACAATGAGCGTAACGGGACAATGATTCATCCTTTTACGTGCGTGCTGCCGGTGTTTATCGATTTATTAGACGTTGTCACGTCAAAAACATATATTTTATGCGGAGGGCCAATTAAAAGTTGCTACATATACATAGTTATAAAAATGTGTAAGTAAAAATATATACACAATGGTGGCAATTCGGTTGGTTCATTTTTAAAATTAGGAATTGTCTAAAATATATTTAGTTAGAAATAGCATTTGTAAAACCTATTCGGTTGGTACCATCTAACTTAATTAGGAACGCTTAATTACATTAGATATAATTAAATTAGGATAAGTTGGAGAAGAATGTATCAATGAGTATGCGTTCTAACTTGCTGGTTAAAGTGATGAAAATATCAAATTCGATGTTTGTCTTTGCTAAAGTCTTGGAAGAGGTGCATGCTCCAATAATACAAGGATTTTGGCTATAACTTGGTTCAGCATGCTGAACGTAAATAATTTTAGGATTTCATAACCCAAACAAACTGCTGTCGCGTATTATGACAAGGTTATGTATTTTATTTGGTTTTATTTAGTTTAGGGCAAGACGGTTCTAAAATTTATTCTATAGTGATGAGGTCCTCCTTGACGTATCCGTCAACGGCGAACCTTGTTAGCTCCAGAGATGAGAGCGAAAATGGCTTGAAAAACTAAATTTTATCTTGAAGGTCCATGGCACATTATATTACAGGCCTAATGAGTTATAAGACTAGGTGTAAGAATGCTTGAAGTGGGTATTTTTAAAAAGGCGCTTGTTATTGAGATCTTGTATACGATTATTTTCAAAATTGGTTACAGCTGGTTAACAGAGTTGCACCACTCTCTATTGCGCAAAATTTTCCCAATCATGTGTTGGAATATCGCAAGCTTTGAAATGGCTCTTTCGTACGTCTCTTCAGCGAAGAAACTGCCTCCCAGATCAGCGTTTTAAATAAATTAAGGCACCTTAGGGTCGTCCATGCGCACAAGGTGATATCTCAATTGGCCGTTTATCAAAGACTAGCTGTTGCTCGTGACTTCGTCCGCATTTTTTTGAAAGTAACAGGATGCAATTTAACTTGCCAACTTTTATTGATAAGTTTCAAACCAACCACACCCACCACACATAAAAAGTTTACTCGACGATGATGAATCAGTCAGTCAGTCAGGTTAAGCTCTTTTATAGGTATAGTTTCCTGTCCAGTCAGCAGTCTTTAAACTTCAGAATTTGGTACTTGACTATGTTTTGCTACATATTGCTGACTGGTCAGTCAGCTCAGTTGGTAGCAGCTCTGCCTTCTGCACTGTAGATTGAGGGATCGATTCCCTCCGAGGATAAACATTTGTGTGATGAATATAGGTGTTTGTTCTTATGATAAGTATATGTTTAAAAATATATAAGTATTCTATCAGACATCTGGTCACCATAATCATAATACTAGCTATGCTTAGTTTGGGGCTAGATGGTGTTGTGTAAATATTTAATATTTTATTATTATTCTTTGTTGCTGCCGGTTTACTCACGAGGGTGTTCGTAGGTAATCAAAATATGTTATGCCTACGGGCTCTAACGCCACCCCGATTTAGTCAAAGCAATATGAGAAAGGGTTGTTTAGTTTTTGTTTAACTTGAAAATACAACAAACAGTTCCAAATTATAAATTGACGTATATACTGTAATCCCTACTAATATTATGAATGTGAAAGGAACTCTGTCTGTCTGTTTGTTACGTTTTCACGCCCAAACCGTTGAACCGATTTCAATGAATTTTGGTATATAGATAGAACCATGGAGAAGGACTTAGACTACTTTTTATGTAGGTACCATGCTTGCAAAGCCGCGGGCAGCAGCTAGTAATACTATAGTATTACTAGCTGCTGTATAGTATTACAAAAACTACCAAGCCGATTAAAAAAAATCTTTGATCTATAGACATATATTTTAGCAGCGAAAATACAAGGGCTGTATTTTTTTTGTAAAGTAATTTCAAATGAAAATTGCAATTTTGCAAACAAAGATATCAAAAAGTTGCCTATAAAACTCATTATGATGACCCCTGTGGCGCAGAAGGTTGCGGGTTTGATTCCCGCCGCAGGACAAATGCTTGTATCATCTGCAAGTATTTGTCTCGGGTCTGGGTGTTTATATGTATAATATGTATACATACATACAATATGTATATATACATAGAAACACAATGTAAAATTGTATATAAGTAGTATATCAGTCATGTGGTACACATAACACATGCACTGCTTAGGTACTTTGTGGCCAGATGATGCTGTGTGAAATGTTCAGGATTATTATTTATTTAATATTTAACTCTTTCTCTCTATGTACAATAAAGCGTTCATCTATCTAGTATATTACACTAGGGACTGATTCATCCATATGTATTTATAATAACTCAGTAAAAGATCTATAAATTAATTATAAAAACATACGATAATGGCCTCAATTCTGTTGGCACCAACCTAACTAATTTTAGCTAAAATTAGGTTTTGAACAGTCAAATTAACCTTTGGTATTTTGCTGCTACCAATTTATCCTAATTTAATTTTATCTAACTCAATTAAGCGTTCCTAATTTAGTTAAATGGTACCAACCGAATAGGTTTTACAAATGCTATGACTAACTAAATATATTTTAGACAATTCCTAATTTTAGAAATGAACCAACCGAATTGCCACCAATTTCTTATTTCGAATGAATTCTACAAAGTAACATAAAAAATCACTACAAGAAATGAACGACCGTAATGTAGCGGTGACGTTACTTACGCAGCATCCAGCTTACAGCTGATCTTTAAGACATACCAATCTCACCGACTCTGAAGAAAAACAGCACCTACTTTCGTATCGCACTCTCTTAGGTCAGTATTAAATTACGAGAGGTCTTTGCCCTTAGTTTTGGCAGTTTAATTCACTAGTGGAAAGCGTATAGCTTTGTTCACCTTCTTTTTATTTTTGTTCTAGTTGGTTTTTAATCACTGGGGTGAAAGGATGAATGTGCGTCTCAGAGGCTCCTTTCGTGTCCTTGTCTTCGATCTTTTTAGGTTCTACGACATGCCGGTCCTCATCGTTCTCACGATGTTTTTGTTCATTTTTAAGATGAAAAATTATAAAATAAAATTATATTATATTTTATATTAATTATATTATTTAATTTATTTAATTAATATATTATATATTAATTAAATAAATTCCAATTATAAATTCATAAGAATGTAAGTCTGATTGTTTGTTACAAACAAACAATCAGACTTACATTCTTATGAATTTATAATATATTAACCTTTTCACGGCTAAACGGCTAAACTGGTCTAGGTGAAATTTGGTAAAATGATAGATAGTATATTGGCGAATGGTATAGGTTTCTCTTTACGAAGGTACCACGCGTACGATGTAATTATAAAAAGTTACTTTGTGACATAACTCAAAATATGGTGCCTAGTAGCCGCATTCAGAGTCCTTAATGGTTACATAAGTCGCTTGGTATATAATTTCTTTGTGAGTGCGGCTGTAAGGCCAGTATTCCAGAACAAAACTAAAAACTCAGATCGAAAACTGAGCACTTTATTTTTGACAGATTTTAGAAACTGAATTAGTTTAGATCTGTCTGAAAATCTTTGCTTTATCAGAAATACAGACCTTGAGCTGAGTTTTGACTCGCACTATAAGACAAAGTTTTTGTTCTTTTCCTATAAAATCTTTCTTTATTGTCATTTTCGCCAATGGCAAAACATTTTTTTTATTTTAGATATATATATAGACCCACGTTTGACTACGAACTCGCCAATGTTAAGCGACGATAAAATAATAATATTTACTCAAAAATTTACAAATTTACATGTACAATAATATCTAATAACAAAATTCAAAAACTTATTTAATTAAAGGTATGCATAATACGTGAAGAGCTTACTTACATAGATTCTAAAATAATCCCCTACATTTATATATGGCCTAGATATGGCCGACGATTGGGCACGCAGGTCTAGGAGATACCTAGAAAGGCCTCCGTGTCAGTAGTACTACTAAGAAGTACAACTGGTAGTACAAATGACACACCTTTGTATCTCTAGTACTACTACAAAACATACAAGTAAATTCACCCGACTTTTGGAATTTTAGTTTAGTTTAGTTATAAAACGGTAAAATACAGAGGCTCTTTAGAATTAGTGTGGATACATACTTGTATATTTCAAAGATAACAATCATAATAACAAAGCCGCACCTCCCTTGTGTGGGTGGCAGATATTTTCTATGAGGATTAATATTATAAGGATGACATCCCTCTTTAAGCCGATATCATGTATCATTATTTTGTTTTGCACTATCATTTGACTGGCCTGACAGCTCAGTTGGTAGCTCTGTCTTCTGGGCTCTACGTTGTTACTTATGTGTCTGGGTGTTGATACTATATCATAAGTATGTATTGAAAAATATTTAAGTATTCTATCAGTTATCCGGTCACAATAATACAAGCTATGATTTGTTTGGGGCTAGATGGTGTTGTGTGTAATGTCCAACAATATTTGTTTATTATAAACTTTACTACTCTATACTAATAATATAAATACTTAAATATTGGTGGACAATTCACACCACACCACCTAGCGCCAAACTAAGCATAGCTTACTATGGGAGCGAGAAGTTTGATAGAATACATATATACTTTTTAATACTTACATAAGATACTTAACTTTTACTAGGTTCCGCATTTAATGTCAATACATTGATTTTATTGGTACCTAGAAGGCAATTTTCAAAATAAATAAATAAATAAATCGTAGCTCAATTGGTAGCTCTGCATTCTGTGCTGTATGTAGGTTTGATTCTCACCCAGGACTAACACAAAACCATGTGTTGAACAATATGTTTATTCTGGGAATTTAAAAATAGTAGGTATTCTAGTATCTAGTACAATCTAATTAGTTTTAGGCTAGACTATGCTGTTTGAATTGTCCAACAATTTCAATTCCAAATATAGACTTAAGTAAGTACCTATAAGCTTATAACTTCGGTGAAGTATACTTACGAGCCGTTCTCGTTCGAGCGAAAATACAATGATAAAGAAAAATCTTACAATATATTAATATGAAAACATGTAATTATATAAGGTTCATATAAAAATAAACTTGTCTAAAATTATATCCCACTTGAATATATCCAAACAAAGCCTTTTAATTCAAAAGCAGATCACACCTCTACATACGTGTAGAATCATACCTATCAGCTGATAACAATGACGTCACAAAACAATCACTCACCAATTACAACTCGAGTAACACTAGACGTACACTTCACTTTGTCTCTACAAAAACCTAAACACGGTGAAAATTGACAGCGCAGGAAACAAGAGAGTTTTATATTAACTGTTGCACGATCGTGACGGTAGAGCGACGGTCGATACGTCTAGCTCGCGCGACGGTTCCATGCCGACTGAATGCTGAAGTCCCTGCCGCCCGCCCTAGCCGCCCGCCCAGGCAATGTGTGGAGACAGGTTTATATTGTACGGAAAATGACGGATCTTTTGCAAGGAATGTGTGGAGATAGGTATGTTATACTGAAATTGATTGATTTATAACGTTTCTTGTAGTTACCAGCTTTAATTTTATATGAAACTAGCAACCCGCCCTGGCTTTTTACGGGTGAATCATACACCTAAACCTTCTTTATGATTCCGTTCTTTAGTTTTTAAGTTTTTCGCGTTCAGACTGATAGACTCAACGGAGTTGATTGTACTGATAAGTTCGATTAGGTAGGTATGTATACGTTTGATATATTCTTTTCAATAACTGAAATTCTGTTAATTTTAACATTAACATGCCGCCAGTGTCTTGGGGACGCAGTTCACTATCAGTGATCTGGATCTGTTAAGCTATCTATAGATAGTTTTGAGCGGTCCCTAGATTAAATGCTAACTCAACTGTTTAACATGTATTTTATATTATTGTGTAAATTTCGTTATGAAATTAATGAAATATACGGTAAGAAAATAATAAAATAACAGAAATTAACTCCCTAAATTAGAGAAACATGTAACTGTCAAGCCAAAAGATTTAATTTTATACCTCCCTTCTAGTTAAGTTGTCAACAATTGTTAGAGTAGAGAGTACTTACTCTATAATCCATAGATCGTTTTAAACGCTTTTTGGGAAAACAAGGGTTTTACTCACGTGTTATTTTGTTGATGAAGGCATCAATACTGTTTCAATTCATTTAAAGTGGACCTCAGATCAGACTCACCCTGATGAAGATTCTCTAGATCTTACCGAACATTTTAACCATTGTTGTGCCCATAGTCAAGAACAGAACGGGAGACATTTCGGACATAAATATTTATAGGCCAATATCCTTAGCAACTATAATAGCTAAAGTACTGGATCGGCTTCTGGGTAGGCACCTAGACCTGCACTTACGGATGCACGATGGACAGTTCGGTTTTCGGAAAGGACTGTCCACTGATACTGCGAAATGGGCGGGGGCGCTGTCTGATGCATATGGACTGGAATGTGGAGTGAGACAGGGGGGAGTATCATCTCCCCACCTCCTTAACTTGTATGTAAACAACCCGATAGATGGTCTTAGCAGGCAGCCAATCGGATGCTCTATCGATGGGATAAGTGTCAATAATATTAGTTATGCCGACGATATGGTGCTGCTAGCACCATCTATCAGTGCACTTGAGAAACTGTTGGTGACCTGTGAAAACTATGCGAGGAGTCACGGTCTCCAATATAATGTAAAAAATAAGTGAGTTAATGGTATTCTCACCAAAAAGAGTATACATGAACGAGGTACCACCCGTTATGTTGAATGGATCTGTGCTGAAGAGGGTAACCCAATTCAAATATCTAGGTCACATTGTTAGTGACACTCTTAGCGATGAACTAGATATAGAGAGAGAGAGCGAAGGGCGTTGGCCGTAGTAGCCAATATGCTGGTTCATAGGTTCTATCGATGTTCTGAAGAGGCAAAAATCTCACTCTTTAAAGCTTACTGTCAGACTTTCTACACTAGTAGCCTATGGACCACTTATACACAAAAAGCGATCAACACTAGTTTATTAATGCGTTCAGGATGGTGCTGGGGCTCCCGCGGTTCTGCAGCTTCCGGCATGTTCGGCATGTTCGCGGAGGCTCGCACGGACGGTTTCCATGCATGCATGCGGAAGAAAGTTGCCTCTTTGCTATGCAGGCTGCATGGGAGTCCCAACATCATTTTGAACACATTATCCAATAAATGGCATTTAGTGGATAATGGAGCCCGTTCCTCAAGCACTGTAATCGAGTAATGTTGAAATAATTTTATCATTATTTGGTTGCAGTGTTTATAATTTATTTTTTATTTTTTTGTAATGAATAAATATTATCATTATTTTCTTGTACTAACGTAGAGTAAGACTACAAACATACTGTGGACCTAAAATTTAATATTTTTTTATGTTGTCTGAAATAAGCGAATTTTATTTATTCTATTTTATTTTATTTTTTAAAGGTAAACTTTTCGTTTGTATAGGAGTAGGTTCGATTCCTGCGCATGCAAAACTGTTAAACAATACTTATGCTTGAACAATCTGCAAATATTTATTACTAAGGCTACCTAAATACGAGAAACTCTGTACCTCGTACAGAGTTTCTGATCCACAAGAACAAACAAACCAGAGAACTGTGCCAGTGAAATGGTATGGTTACACGAGTGGTGGGGGTTACATATGTGGTGGGGTTACAGGAATGGTGGGGCTATAGGAGTTGTGGTGGTACGGGAGTGGTGGGGTAACAGGACTGGTGGAGGGTACAGGAGTAGTTTTCTTCTTCTCGTGTCACTAGTTATTTCAAGCCAGTGTGATGAAAGGATTTAAGTGCGCCTCAGAGTCTCCTTTCATTCGCTTGGCAAATTTGTTGCTTTTTGTTTAGGTTCCACGACATGCTGGTTTTCTAACGATGTTTTCCTTCACCGTTTGAGTAATGGTATTGCGCACATACCGGATTCGAACCCACGACCATAGAAACGGATACGGTATACAGGTGTAGTGGGGTGTTCCAGGAATGGTTAAGGTAAGTGATATTGTGTCTGTTGTGTTTTTTCATTTGATAAAAGTTAAAAAGTAACGTGAAAAACTTTTTGTGAAAATGACCTCTTTTCTGACTACCTTACGTAATTTTACTTCGAAATTCGTGAATCCGTTAGTTAATACCTAACAGCATGCTTATTGGTATGGAAGAGTGAATATCAACATAATAATTATGTTAGAATCTTAAAATGAAAAAAAAATAATGATTATTTTTTTATTAACATCAAAATATCAAATTTATAAACTAACAGGTTAAGATTTTAACGAAAACTAACATTTGATTAATGCTGCTAGAAGCTTATAAACTATCCAGCGGTCTTCACAATAGGCAAGCCTGTGTCCTGAAGACCTGTAAGCAGCAGGTTAAACTATACAATATAGATATCATTTATATAGTTTAATCTATTTAAATGTGTGTATTTATTAGTTTAGTTTATAGTTTGATCTAGTCTCATAATATTACAGTATACTTATTCATTTATTTATAAAAAATACTTACACTATTTTTACAGGGGCAAATATAATGCAATAGTGTAAAAAAAAACCAGCCAAGTGCGAGTTGGACTCGCGCTCCGAGGGTTCCGTACAAACCTATAGGTATATAAGTAAATTTTCACCCATCACGACAATCAAGTCATCGTTGGATGATGTAACAAAATATTTACAGTTTTCGCAATTTTTCCTTTATTTGTGCGACGAGACTTAAGACGTTGCTTCGTACCAAATTTCAAGATTCTGAGTTCACGGGAAGTTCCCTGTAGGTTTTGATTCCCTTGCGAGTTGCGAGTTTGAATATATGCAACTTAAATTGCTGTTTCTCTTGATTGCTTTGACATAGAAGTTTGATTTTGTTACAGGTTAAAGGTATTATAGACCTAAGTATTTTATATGAATTTAAATTTAATACCTTTACGCGTTCATGAGAAAATGGGTAGTTAGTTTAAAATTTTTAAAAATATTTTTATTATATGATGTAACTAAAAATGTACGGTTATCGCAATTTATCTTTTGTCTGTGCTATAAGACGTTGCATCGTATCAAATTTCAAGATTCTGAGTTCACGGGAAGTACTCTGTAGGTTTTGATTCCCTTGCGAGTGTCGAAAATTTGCGGCATAAACGGCTGTATTTTTTGATTGCGTTGGCTTAGAAGTTTGATTTTTTTCACAGCTTTAGACCTTAGTATTTGATATAAATTTCAGCTTGATACCTCCACGCGTTCCTGAGAAAAAGTGTCTTGACAGACAGACAGACAGACAGACGGACAACAAAGTGATCCTATTAGGGTTCCGTTTTTTCCTTTCGAGGTACGGAACCCTAAAAAGAATTAAAATCAATAAAAATAATCATAGCATTTGTCAGACCTAGATAATATAAATAAATATGAACTAAAAATTAAAATTTACACATTAACATATAAAATTCTTCAATTAATAACTTCGAATTACATAATGTCAAAACAAATGTCAAAATGTCAAAAAAAACGAAATGTAATGTCAAATAAAAGAATTAAAATAAAAAAAACTTGTTAATCAATATACAATGTCAAATAATTTCACAATAAACATAAAAATTCTTCAATTAATAAATTCCAATAACATAAAGTCAAACCTATTAAAATTTAAAAATTCATGTCATAATATATCCATTCATTTCACTCAGTACCTATACAATGTCCCAGAAAATAGTGACAACTGGAATCTGATCATAGAGCATTTCAAGGGTAGGTAAGGTACCCGAATCACTCCTATTATACATAGACATGCGATACTTTTTATGATTAGTAACACCTTTGCTCTCGCTTGCCTGCAATCTATGGGAATGGTTTTGTGAAAAGAGACGGAAGTATGTAACTGGAAGCCGGGGAAGCGCGCGCTTTTTGATTTAAAAAATGAGCGCACGCGCCGTTACCCGTCGTTTTTCACCAAACTGCAAGTTATAAGACGTTTTTGTTTTTAGGATTCCGAGCCTCAATGAGAAAAGGGAACCCTTGTACTATCACATCTTTGTCTGTCTGTCGGTCTGTCTGTCTGTCTATCTGTTTTGCAGTTTGCTGTCTGTATATCAGGAACAGGAGACTTTTTTTGAGAAACGCGTGGAGGTTTCAAGTTGAATTTAATATTAAATACTTGGGTCTACTATCCCTTAAGGCAGTAAAAAGCTTCTAAGTAAATTAAAACCTACACTTCCCATTACTCACAGTCTCACAGTAAATTTAAATAAAATTCGAAAACAGGTAATTTGTAAAAAACTGTTCGCCTTTACAAACATTCATGACCGTGACGTATGTATATCTACCTATCGATGAATGCGAACATTTCACTACAAAGTTAATTGTCCTTCAATCCCACCTATCTTTTCGTTAGAGCAATGTTCGGTGTTCTCATAATTTGTGCCGGTTTTGTTGCCCTGATTTGGACCAATTGTGAAAAAAATAGGTAGGTAGATAGGTACAGTAACCCTCTCAGGCAAGGCGCATGATCGTTTTATCGTCGTTGTATCATCGGACGATCGTCGTTCTTCCAGTGCTTTTTTAGTACAGGTAACGCCATCTGTTGTACAAGTGCTATAGTTTGCTACTAACAGCAACATTCTCTCTCCCTAAAAAGACAGAGCAAACTTTATCAAATATCAAACTTTATTTTGCTCTATCAGTAGAGGCATACTCAAATGGTTGGGTATTAAAATCATAGATGGCGCTGTAACTCAACTTTATGATTTATGTTTCGTAGTTTAGGTGCAACACATTTAATGACGTAGCACAACTCTGGCAAATGGCACTCACGGGATTCCCGTCGCGGGACAAATGTTTGTACGATCTGCAAGTACCCATAGATCACGGATCTGGGTGTTTTTCTATGTTTGTATAATATAAAATAAAAAAATATGTATGTATATACAAAAAAATATTTATGTAGTAGGGTAGTGGCAAAAGTTGACTGACCCCCAAAAGTTGACTGGCAGAACAAAATTACAAAAATTAAAATATCTCGCTACATGTCGTTCATTTGGTAGAACAACGACGTAATTGACAGTATTGCATTTTTACAGGAGAGCGATTATTTTGGTTTTTTTTGGATTTATTTAATGAATTTGTAAGCAACTGGTGGTAGGATTATGATTATACTAGATATATATTAAAGCTGTATTAATGCAATTTCTAATGTCATTTTAATAATCTAAAACCGTTCGTAATATAAAAATAATCACTGGGGTACCTGTAGTTAAGTCGTTGTTCCACCAGAATACAGTCATGGAGAATAATTCTATGATTATTCTAATTGATGATTTGCGACAAAACAAAAAACTTTGTTACCAATCATTTATTTACTTATTAAAGTATTAAACATTTTAGGAATGCATTTATAGAATAATATCGAATTGTGATATGTGATAACTTCAAAATTTTAATTAAGTATAACTAAAACAATTTCATGTTTCCATCCTTTTCATTTCGACTGCTATAAAAGAGACTATAACAACTTCAGCGCTGTCAAATTAGTTTAATTTAGTTATACTAAATAGCCATGTTTATACTAAATAAACATGGCTCATCAGCGAGATGGGCTCGTAATTCTTTAAGAGGGTGTTATCCCTTTTCTTAAAGAACAGTACCACCACGCTCCTGTTCTAAGCCTCTGGCGTAGTTCCCTCGAGGATGACGGAGTTAAACAGCTTCTGGAGGACCTTAAGTAGGTACCGGTGTTCCACCCGCTCTCAGAAGCTCTGTCGTTATTCCGTCTTCCCCCGGTGCCTTGTTGTTCTTCAGCTGATTGAGAGCCCAATAGACAGATCTCTCGCAAACACTTTGGAGCCTTGGTTGCGCTCTAATGCGTTTTTATACTAGAAGTCTTAAAGAGACGCAAATCGCGTCGCATAGACTTAGATATCTGTTTGTTGAGCGTGCTGTATTTCAACATGCCTACTAAAGACTGCAGTTTCATTTCGCTACGTTCTGCCATGAGTTTATGAGTGTGCTCAAAGAGTTTTTGGGTTCTGTCTTTGCGCTGGGTCTTACAGAACATTGACCCAACGGCATGGCCAATTTCCATCAGCCCATCATTTATTTCGTTCACGGATCCGCATTCGGCGAGGCATTGGAAGTGATCTTGGAGTTCCAACTGAAAACTCTCGAGGTTTTGGATTTGGGGAGGACTTGGCTTGACTTTAGTAGTGGTTCGCACGAATTGGAAGGTGAAAAGACTCACATCTGGTAGGGTTTAGCTTTCTGATTACATATTTACCACTAATAACATTAGGTTATTCCGAGAAAATAATAAAACATTTCTAACCTCAAATCAATCCCCCCCCTCCCCCCCCCCCCGTGCGACGCACTACTAAAGTTTAACCGATGCACTAGCACAAGCTAAATAGTAATTTGCTAATGCTAACTCTATCGCTACTGCAAACGACATGACACCGCGGCCACGAGCACAACAATGACAGACACGGCAAAACGACACGGTCTCTCAAAATGTTACAGTCCTGGTCCACATTTAGTGTAGCAAGTACCGTAACATGTCACGGAGCCACGGTGCGATGAATTGTCACAAATGTGGACCCACCTTAACAAAAGGCATGCAGAAATCATTTCTAATATATAAAAATCTAAATTTATGAAACTAAATTCCTTTTAAAATGTTAGTTCAATTATTGGAGGCAAATCGTTCATAAAGAGCGTCCGCGTTCATCTATAGGGGAAAAATCCAAAATCTTCGACAAATATTAATTTTGCAAAAACAATAGATTTTGCAAAAGAAAATTACTACGACTAGTAATTTTCTTTTTCAGCCGTCAAATCTTGAATATATAAGTAATTATTAAAAAATACTGGCAAGCGATAATATCATAAAGTAAAGGAGGAAAAGCTACTCAAAGTTGTCATGAACGCTTAATCGTTCATCTTTTGGTGCCACTACCCTACATTAAAACGGTCATGTCGTAACCATAACACAAGCTCTGCTTACTTTGGGACTAGATGATGCTGTGTGAAATGCCCAACATTATATATCTATTTTATATACTTTGACTCTACGTTACCTACCTATGTTTGTAACGCAATAGTAATGTAAATAGAGAATTATAGGGTATAACATTACACTAGGCTATTTGATTAGTTTCCAAAACTTTCGTGAGTTGTACTATACATTGTACTATACTATGCAAAACCCTTGTTAAACCCGTGTTTATCAAGGGTTTTGCTCACCTACTATTTTGTCGTGAAATGAAGATGAAGATTCTCTAGAATCAATCGAAACAGTGTCGGTGCCAACAGTGGGGTTTCTAAATACAAATAAATCAAAATGTATTTGATTAGTCCTCTCAAAAGTATTAAGAACTTACGAGTAGCCAAGGTAAGGTTGCCTACATAAGTGAAGTAAAATTACAAACGGGTAAAAGGCATTAAGCGACAGTTTTTTAGATAATTATAGACTTCTATACATTATTTCTGCGTCTGAGCATTATTTAGGCGTTTGTAACAATTGAAAAAACTGGGTCATCAATGACTAGCAAAGTAAGCTACTACAAAGAAATTGTCAATTTTTTTTTCGAACAGGCTTAAGCTGTTTTTGCTTTCTCCGTAAAGATTTTAGGTGTAAATACAGATCAGTCTTTAAATTTGAAATCTTTCCTGATTATTATGTTGTGACTTAAAATTAGTTCCTAAGAAAATATGTGCAGTTAATAACAAAAAGGTATCTAGTCAAATTATCTGGGGCGATCGACAATTATCACAAATTTATATATATTCTGAATTTTGTAATTAAAACTTAAAGCTTATTAATTTTCTAAATAATAATAATAATAATACCTGACATTTCACACAGCATTATCTGGCCCCAAAGTAAGCAGAGCTTGTGTTATGGGTACCACATGACTGATATACTACTTTTTTTTTTGAGCTATATTGGCCTCAATTCGGTTGGCCAACCTAACTAATTTGAGCTAAATTTAGGTTTTGAACTGTCAAATTAACCTTTGATATTCTGCTGCTACCAACTTATCCTAATTTAATTTTATCTAACTTAATTAACGTTCCTAATTTAGTTATATGGAACCAACCGAATAGGTTTCACAAATGCTATGACTAACTTAATATATTTTAGACAATTCCTAATTTTAGAAATGAACCAACCGAATTGCCACCATTGACATGTAAATTAGGAAATAATAAGAAGGGAAAAAATGTACCGGGGTGGAATAAACATGTAAGTGCGGGTAGCCTAAAGAGGCTAGGCTCAAATTAAATTTATGGTTTTTATATGGAAAGCCGAAAACTGGTGTAGTATATGATTATATGTATAAGAGTCGCAAGGTATTTAAGGCAAAATTGAAGTGGTGTAAAAATAACCAGAACCAAATTAAAATGGAATTGCTAGCCATAAAGAGGGTAAAATTTCCCTAAGTTTTGGAAAAATATTAAAAAATTAGACACTAAACTGCGAGCGTAGGAGCTATCTCTGAACCTATATAGATAGCAAATATGTTCAAAGATCAATTCAGTGTAAGGTCCACCTTAAAACAACTGGTACGCTGACGCTAGTAAGTGCCCGACGAATAACATAGTTAAGACTGCGTGGCGGGCAGTCTTACCCTAGAACACGATAACTCGTAGAGACCAAGCTGGTCGACCGCTGTACCACACTGGCACCGATGAGGGGCGCAGCACGGCGCACCCAACCGCAGACAAATTGGAGCTCGAAACATTGTAGGATCTAATAAGATGCCAATGTTAATTGATGATAGTGCTTGTAACCAATCGAATCCTGACTCCCATTTCGAAACGGCTAAGAGACGGGCGCGATCTACGGAGCTTGAGCATATTTCTAACAGATGATTATGCATGTAAGCTCACATAGAGGCGCGTCCCATTGCCGTAAGGCCGAAAGGTTGAGGGGATTGGAATTAGGGCAAGCACTGTTCCAAGCGTTTCTAGCTTCGTCTAAATATTAAAGTTTATGATTGATGCCAGAACTAGCCAGAAAAGACGGAATTAGAATTTTTAACCAAATCAGTAGTGCTGTAGACGGAAACCAAGAACGCTGGTAGGGCAACGTTCTTGTTTGAAATTTTGCGAATACCTAAGCCTCCCAATTTGACTGAAAGGGAGGCCTGAAGCTATGCCTTGTCATCCACATGGATATATAAAACCGACGATAATGTGTCCTTTATTATGTTGTCTAAGCCTTAAAGGGGGTAAAATAGGGGATAAAAGTTTGTATGGGCAAATCATATTTCCTTAAGTTAAGTATCTGAAAATTACTAATATTATAAATGCAAAAGTAACTCTGTCTGTCTGTCTGTTACGTTTTCACGCCTAAGACGCTGATCCGATTTTGATGAATTTTAGAATAGAGATAGCTGGGATATTAGAGAAAGATCTAGGCTACTTTTTATAGAAATACTACGAGTGCAAAGCTGCGGGCAGCGGGTACATTATATACGTGTAATTCCAACGGTTTTTGCAGCGCACGCCAGAATAGCTTGCAGATGGCAGATGGGTGTTAGGATGTTTTTGGGTGGAGACGGGAGATGGGAGATGGGAGATGGGAGATGGGAGATGGGAGATGGGAGATGGGAGATGGGAGATGGGAGATGGGAGATGGGAGACGGGAGATGGGAGACGGGAGATGGGAGATGGGAGATGGGAGATGGGAGATGGGAGATGGGAGATGGGAGATGGGAGATGGGAGATGGGAGATGGGAGATGGGAGATGGGAGATGGGAGATGGGAGATGGGAGATGGGAGATGGGAGATGGGAGATGGGAACTCAAACGTAACAAACTTGGAATGGTAGAAATGGTACCAAATAGTACACAATGTTAGGTGGTTGTGTACCTAACCTGTTTTGGAAGAGACTGGTGCCTGAAATAGGTGATGTACCTGTACTACAGGACACTAGTGCCCACCCTCCGCAGATTTACTAAAAGAGCCTATCGTCTAGGTAGCAATGGTTCGTGTCACAAGAGTTGTTTAGAAGCTAAAAATGACTTAAAGTAGATTTCGTAAATTAAATAAGTAGGTAGGTAAGTATGTTGTGTGTAGTGTGAAAGTGTGATGTTTTAGTGATGGTGAGTTGTGTGTTGTGATTGGGAGATGTGAGATGGTTTAAGAGGTGTGGGTGTGTAAATATAATTTAATTGCTAGGTATAGCAATTAAATTATATTTATATTTGTCTTGAGCCTGGTAAGGCTCAATTGATTAAGAAATTTAGAGAGTTTACTGAGAGAAGCTATCTGTTTTGAAATTAAATAAAGTTTATGATGATATAGTTATTATATTATATTATATATACATTTAATAAAAAAACTGTTATATTTAAGAGTTTATATATAACAGAGAGAAGAGTTCTGCTATTTTAAGAGATTGAGTTTCTTTCACTTTGGCTTTCACTGTATAAGGTTGTCGTAATAAGGTAGGTAGGTATGACTAACCGGAGTTCCACATGTCGTTTCAAGTATTAACTTTTATCTTCGTCCCTGGTATATTCTTATGAGTAGGGACGTCCTTTTTTCTTCACTATTAGGTACTCATCACCATTTGTCCATTAATAGATATTGGTTTGTAGTGTTTCTCTGCTGAGAATGAAATCTGACTCCATATTTTTCTGTCCACTACTAGATATTATTTTATCATCATTTCTTTCTCAAAAACTGGATCTGACTGACCTATTTTCAGTCCTCGTCCCCACTCCCTTATTTTTCTTGCGCATCACGCGCATTCCAATTCCATATCGGATTTTGAATTTCAAGACAGTATTGTGAAAGTTTCCATTGTAATATTAGCAGACCTCTCGCTAATTTAAGAATTTATTAAATGTGGTAGAAATTTGTGATGGTGGTCAGATTAAACTCAATCAATTGAATCAAGTCCGAGAATCAAGCATACGAAAGTAAATTATAAAACCATAAATATGGTTAAAAAGCATGTTTATGTTGAGCAGTATAATCCGTTACATATCCTTATGTAAGTAAAATAATATAATATGTTCATAAAGAGCGTTTACGCGATATTACATAGTATGAGAGAGTTTTAAGCCACTCCGTGACTGTTTTTTTACATTTAGTCTTGGTGAGGGGATAGATGGATAGAGTTATGTTCAATTTATTGTACAAGAAAGGCCCAAGGAAGCACGAGAATTTATAAGTAAACATTGTACGAAACAAGGTTGAGGGGCAGACTTTACCTCTTCTTCGCTTTACCCTAGCTAAGTCAGGATCATATTCAAGAAGAGAATGTGTTTTAAGAACAACTTGAAGTATAAATGACTGTCTGACTGTAAGCACATTCCATTCCTGATATAGATCAGTAGTAGGAAATAGCCAAGGGAGGCCTGCACCAACCTTTAGAACTGCTCTCTGAGCCCTTTCAAGTGAGATAAGATGGGTTTTAGCTGCACCTCCCCATGAGGTGATGCAGTAGTTGAGTATAGACCGGCAAAGTGCAAAGTAGACCGATTTAATGATACTCCGATTCGCTACGTTTCTCAGTGTTTTAAAATGAAAAGGAGTTTGCGAAGCCGTGATACAAGAGTGCCAACATGAGATTTGAAAGAGAGATGTTGGTCAATGGTAACCCCAAGGTATTTAATAGACTGGCCTCTCTCCAGGCTAGTACAAGAACAGTCCACTAGTTGCAATGGACACATGTAAGCCGCAATGTTGAGAGAAGTGGGAGGGAGTAGGTTAGTTGAAAAGGCAAACGATATATATTTTTGTTTTTGCTACATTTAGAGTAAGGATATTATCCTGCAACCAAGAACAGACTCTATTCAGTCCCAATTGGTCACTACTATAGACTGCTTTCTATGTGTCCCGTTTGAAAAATAGAACCGTATCGTCAGCAAATGTAAGAATGGCCCCGTTGCGTATTCTTATGTTACAGAGATCGTTAATATAAACGAGAAAGAGCGTTGGGCCAAGGACCTTGAGGGATTCCGTAGTTTACAGAGTTTTCATCACTAAGCCATTGATTGATTTTGACCCTTTGCAGAGTTTAAGAGTTTAAGTGTGATACAACTATTTGGACAACCACGGACACAAATATTTTCGAGCTTTTTTATTAGTAAAGGGTCAGAGACAGTATCAAAAGCTTTAGTTAATTAGTTAAATCAAGGAATACAGATAAGCACTTACTTTTCTCATCTAGGCTAGTTACGATAGAGTTGACTAGTAGATGGTGGTCGCGCCACATCAATTTATTTATTTTAAAATCTGATATTTTTCGTGGAACTAAATATTGGGTTAAGAACCTCCTTTCCCCCATCACCTTCCCGCACATAACCTTCTCGCTCAAGTGCGAGCGAGAACGCGAATTCATCGTGTGCATTCATCTACGCGCGTGACAGAATAATTGAAATTATACTCGTAAGAATTCAATAAAAATCCACCTGTCATTCAATTAGTTCACAGCTAAAAACACAGATGGTGTTTTGATAAACAGTTATACAGTTTTATACTTATATTATTATTTTATGGTTGGTTTAAATTAACATATGCTTTAATAAATATTATTGTAATAAAAATGATTATACCATCACACACATTTGAGAACGAAATTAGGATTTCAGAACGAAAGTATCCAATGATTGTTATATATTGTAAATTTAATTGTTCGATACATACTTTCTTACTATTTTTCAGTTATTAATTAGTTTGGATTTATTAACGAATGTTTCACTTTATTATTTTCTGTTCTCATTATTCTGATATTTACAAGTCCTTCATTTGATTGTTTACTAAATCGGTAAATTCGTTATAATTCTTTTATTAAGACATATATAGCAAAACTATGAATCCATTGTTTCATAAATTATATTTTAACATCTTTTTATTGTTATTAAGTAAATAACTTTCATTATTATACTTAGATTCTTAATAGGCTTCTGTGATTGGTTGAATAATGAATATGGTGTGATGTTTTGTATGTATTTCAAAAATGTATAAAAGGCGAGGTTAAAGCCTAAGACGGGTAGATTGGGAGTGACCACCGAACTAGAAAGATAAGTGCCTTGCAATAATATTGTACTAAAATTTATTTGTGTGTATTTAATATGTGAACCTTTAACTTTTTGTGTTATTCTCTGTTTGGTTATTTGGTAACTTTAAAACTATATTATCTTGTGAACTACATACATTTGTATCAGTTAATTATTCTGTCATTGTTTCCTTATATTCCTTAAGGTGTTTATTTTGTAGGAGGGTACTTGTGTTGTGTAAAATTGTAAAGGATCATACAAAAAAGTGTTAGGACCAGACAAGTTTCTTGCCGGATTCTTCTTGAACTGGGGTTAGGAGGAACCGGCACCTAGATTCACTAGCATGTAAGAAGACGATTCTAAGTGGTCCTTGTAATTTTATTGAATAAAGAAAATTGAATATACTATGGTAAATTTGTTATTCTCTCTTCTTATTGAATTTATCCTTGCTTACATTTAGCTTTAATTCCTCATGTGAGAAGTAGGTATTTAACTTCAGTAATTTTACTAACTTTCATTATAAACTTCTAAATCTTGATATTAGGTGTAATATATTTTATTAATTAGAGCAGGTATTTATATGAATCTAACACGCGCGACACCTGTGAAGGGTGAAAAAAAGGACTCGAAGAAAAAACATGGCTGGATTCGCTTTTACTTCGCGCTAACCGCTATCAAAATAAATTTGGATTTACGTGACAGTGCTGTGAATTTCACCGGATTATACATCAAGGAAGTGGATTACACCCTCAGACATCAGTGCAAGGTATTGTGCACCCATCCTTAACAAGAATTGCTTCTTCCCATTGTTCTACGCAGTTCTAGCCGCCATTTCCTTGTCACCACTTTCTCAAGCCAAATTTAAAATTCACATCATCTCGCATTTCTCTTCTTTTCACCCTTTTCAAAAAATACAGTCCACTTAACCGCACAACCAGATGGACCGCATCATTTGAGGACCTTCCTGTACGAAATCAGAATTGCGATGATGAGAGAAGGTTGGTTGACTCCAAGAACTTGACCAAGCGGTTGTTCATAACACGGTCCAGTATTTTGGACATGGCAGAAAGGATCGAAATCGGCCTAAAATTATTGACACAGTCTCCGTCACCTCTCTTATAGATAGGTTTAATTAAGGCTGCTTTGAATGTTTGAGAGAAGATACCAGAAACCAAAGATAGATTACAGACGTGTGTAATGGGAGTTGTACGGAAATGTGAGTATCACTTAATAACTTTGCCAGATATTCCGTCAAATCCAGCTGCAAAATTGTCTTTTAGACCGCTGATAAGAAGACTAATTTCATATTCATCAGCTGGAAGTAAAACAAGGGAATTGCTAGAAGAAAACACTATATCTGGCGCTGAAATGTCTAGGTACGTGTTATTGCCTGCGTTTGGAACTTTATTAGATTTCTCAGCTAGAGTACGGCCTACATTTGCAAAAAAGTGGTTAACATTATTAGCACTAACTAACTCTTCGGCTGAAGAGATCAGGTCCAAAGAGTGATCAATTTTTTGACTCAAGGCAGTAATATTTTTTATAACTTCCCATAGCTTCTTCTTGTTACCCTTAGAGTTTTCTATTTCCAAGCTTTCAAACATTTTCTATGCTTTTTTTAGTTTAGCTGAACAGAAATTTCGGTACCGTTTGTAAGTTATTTGGATCCCTTTTAAGTTTTTTATAGATATTATCTCTATTGCGCATGCAATGTAAGAGGTCTATGGTTATCCAAGGTTTGAATATCCTTTTCCGTTTTGGGACCTTTGGGACTGTAGAACTAGCTTTGATGGCAAACGCAAGACAACTGACAAGAAGATCTGAAGCAAAATTTACGTCGTCACATTTTAGAATATGTTGGAAATTAATATTCTCAACAGCCTTATCTAGGGTTTCGTAATTAATATGGGTGAATGATTTACTACTGAAGTAACGTTCGGATTTCAGGCTAATTCAAAGGGCTACACACTCATGATCTGTAATGGATGATTCTGATACAAAGCAAACGGCCTCCTGTTTAGTTTTGATCATCATGTGATCTAGGCAGGTAAGGCCTTTACTTGTATGGCCTGACAATAAACAATGAGAAGCTAGGCAGTCTAAATAATCAGGTGCTCGCTTATCAGGTGAGTTAGGTACAATGTCTAAATTTTTGTCACCTCAAAGAATTTAATTTTTATATTTCCCAAGCTTTGCCAGTTGTTGATCAAGTGAGTTGATAAAATTGGTTGTGTCAGTTATATGTTGAAGGCGGTAAATACCTAGGATGCTCTTTGATGATCTTTGTTTATTTTAAGTAACAGACTGTTTGCGTCACTAAGAAGGGGCTCTTCAATTGTTATTTTAAGATCGTTTTTGTAGTACACGACAACACCTTCTTTCTGGGTTCCGTGCCTGGTGGTAGTAAAGTGATTATAACCAAGGAGTGGAGGTACCGACGTAGATTTAAACAGCCAGCACTCAGTGAGAACTATAACATGCCATTCCTTATCTGACCTAAGAAGAAGTGTGCTAAAATCATCTATATTACGATTAACACTACGAATATTTTGAGATATTATATTTAGATACATGTTTTGACTTCTAAATTTTATATGAGACTTAAAGTTTTCAACGTCACACGTAATTGATCTAGCTACCGATATGGAGTCTAATCCTAAGTTGATTGACTCAATGTTATCCTTATCCATTATTTATTTATTATATGCAACTACTGTAAGCCTCACTCATGTACTTTCACTCACCCTGTGTGTGAAAACCCTGTCTCCCGTCTCCCGTCTCCCGTCTCTATATGATTTGTAACATCTGACATCTCGCCTTTGTTTTAAGCAACATTAACCTTATAACCTGGATTAGTTTATATAACAGCACACTTTATACATAACACTATAGATTAAGCCCACAGCTGATGCGTTCACCTTCTTTATTTCCCTTTCTCTTTCTCGACACACACACGCACAAAGTACCAACTTTTCGGAAAATGGGTTGGTGCCATCAGACGTTTTTGACAGTAAGGTTTATCTGAACCAACATATTGAGATGATTGTCAATAGAACGTTTAAGATGTATGGCTTTGTAATGAGATCTTCTACAGAGTTTAAATACCCTACCACTTATCTATACTTGTACAACACCCTAGTCCTCTCCCAGGTGGAGTATGCTGTACCAATTTGAAACAGATGAGATTGAGAGAGTTCAACGTAAGTTTCTGCGAACTATATATTACAGGTGCTTTAGATCGCTGGCCTGTCAGCTCAGTTAGTAGTAGCTCTGCCTTCTGCGCTGTAGGTTGAGGGTTCGATTCCCTCCCAGGATAAACATTTGTGTGAAGAACGATTTGTGTAAGATTTTCTAACACCCAGACACGGAACAAACACCTATGTTCTTCACACAAATGTTTATCCTGGGAGGGAAAAATTTGCATAAGGGACTGTCATACTGCATAGTTCATTGATGTAGATGAGGAAGAGACTTGGTCCGAGGATACTTCCCTGCTGGACAACAAAAGAGATGTTGGCTTCTTCACTAAAAATATATTTGGTCTATACCTATTTAGTGTTAGGAGGTTAGAATTACGCCAGTTTATGATTTTGGCCATTCCATTTTCTGCCGCAGCATAAACCTCTGGCCAAGTCTCCGCCTCAAATAGGATCGCTGTATCATTTGCATAAGTTATAATATTTTTTCATTAGGGATTGTCATACTGCATAGTTCATTGATGTCGATGAGCAATGGGGATACTTCCCTGCGGGACACCAAAAGAGATATTGGCTTCTTCACTAAAAACATTTCAGGCAGGTTCCCTAGATTCCATGTCGAATGGTGCAGTGGGCTATGATATTGTTACTATATTTAAGTTAACATTTATCTAATATATTTACATAATAGTATATTGTAGCTGTTTATTATCCCTAAATAAATTTAAACATTATAGAACATATTCCGAAACGTAATCTGGAAAGGAACAGGGATGAAGATGAACGGCTGCTGTTTCAATCATCTGAAATTCGCACATAGATGATAGCAGAATCCTACAGAACTTGAAGAAATTATATGTTCGACGAGAAAATTTGCAGAGGAGGTCTAGAAATGATCGCTAGCAAAACAAAAGTAACGACCGATAGCCACAAAAAACTATCGGCGCGATAGGAGGAAAAGTATAGAATATGTAAGCTAGGTAGCTAGGCAAACAACTATCTTTCAGTAAAATAAACAAGAACAGTAAATTCTGGGAACAAAAATAAATTCTATGACATTTTCAAATACCTTAGCAGGAAAAGACAGTATGGCTATAGGGCGATGCTGCACGATAACTAGCTTGTTTGAAGGTTTTGGGATCGGTGTTACCCTTGATATCATTCGTGCAGATAAGATGCCAGTCGTAGTAGAAATTAAATATGCGAAAAAGTGGTGGGACAAAGGTTTATTTACTGATTAAATAAAATTAACTAGTATGAATACCTATAAATAAAGCTCTTATATTTGAATATTTTGATTCCTTCCTAAACATCGTTGCCCGTGAAATTAAAGACATTGACATAGTTGCTAAACAATTAAGTAAACAATTATCAAAGATTTTAAGATAGTGATATAAAAAGCATCAGTTATATTATCAGAGAGTAACACACACACTTAATGAGATTTAAGTGTATATCGTCTCCAAACAGATGGGTCTTAAAATGAACATGAGCAAGACAAAATCATGTCAAATGCTTATGTTGCAAATGCTCAATGATGCAGCTGTATTGTTGACTTTATTAAATGCCTTTTGGAAATCAAGGTATCAGCGAGCTGTTGGAATTTCCCCTTTTCCGACTATTTCTGGCATTCCTCATACAATTTAACATCTAGATGAGGCTAGAAACGCTTGACCTAACTTGCCTTAACTTGCCCTAACTTCACTACCCCCAAGAACCTTTCTGCCTAACGGTAATAGGACGAGCTTCTATGTGAGCTTAAAATCATCTGTTAAAAACATGCTCAAGCTTCGTAGATAGCACTTTTCTCTTAGCCTTTTTAAATGGAAATTAAGACCTTGGTTAGGTACAAGCACTACCATCATTGAACATTCATCATCATCATATCAGCCTTTAGGAAGTCCACTGCTGTCCTTGGTCGCCATTCATTTATTCCCCAAAGGTTAACAGTTCTGCGAGCTATTCAGTGCGTGTTGTCATCACTGGGAACACACACTGATTAAATACTTTCATTTTGCTAGAGACTCTTTGGTATCTGTGACGAGAAGATGTACCGTAATTTCCCGAACGCTGCCCATCCGACTTGGATTCGTCGATTGACCTCTTTTTCGAAGTTGTAGACATAATTGTCGACAACTTCGATTATATCGCTCTCAACATGTACCGGTACGGGTGCAACATGAGCATTCGACATGATTTTTGTCTTGCTCATGTTCATTTTAAGACCCACCTGTAGAGAGACGATATTGAAATTGCTGAGCATTGTGCCAAGGCCAAGGTTTTCCAGGGATTCTGCCATGATGACTATATCGTCGGCAAAGGTGAGGTGAGGTGAAGGTGAGTGATGTGTTCGCCATTGATGTTGATACCATATCTATGCCAGTACAAGAGCTTGAAAACATCTTCCAATGCAGAAGTGAATAGTTTCGGAGAAATAACACCTCCCTGTCTCACCCCTTTATGCAATGGGATTGGATTCGCGCTCTGGTCCTGGAGTCGGATAGACATGGTGGCGTTATTGTACAGACATTTCAACAATTCGATATACCAACCGATTTGGCACCGCTGGAGTGACCGCAACACTGCCCAGGTTTCGACAGAATCAAAAGCTTTCTCATTGTCTACAAATGCTAAACAAAGTGGCCGGTTAAACTCTGGTTATATACCGGTATTCTGTATAACCTGCCGAAGCGTATGGATGTGGTCTATGGTGCTATAGCCTTTTCGGAACCTAGCTTGTTCGGGTGGCTGGAAGTCGTCAAACCTAAGAGCGAGACGATTACAATACAATACTTACGTACAATACAATACGTACACTTGGAAAAGTCAGGTACAAAAATACTTAATAATAATATTACACTATAATATTACGGGCTTACTGTTTGGTTACAACATTTAAGAATAATAATTCATTACAAATAAAATAGCAACATTAAATTCCAAATAAATTCATTATTTAAAAATGTCATCAGCAAGTGCTTCGTCTAGAGAATAGTACGATTTCTCTAGTAATATATTTCTTATCTTTATACGATAACATTCAAGATCAGAGTTTTGTAATTCAGGCGTCAGTTTATTGTACAATTTTATGCTTATACATAAGAAACTATTACCAACTTTGGCTAGTCTATGCTTAGGAAGACAAATTTTATATTTATTTCTTGTATTATAATTATGGATCTCACAGTTTAGGTTAAATTTATCAGGGTTTAGCTTTACAAACATCAGATTGTGGAAAATGTATTCTCCTACCATTGTCATAATTTCTAATTTCTTAAACATTAGCCTACACGGTTCTAAGCCTTTCATAAGCAAAATAGAACGGATGGCTCTTTTTTGCAGTATGAATATTCTATTCGACTGTGAGGCATTTCCCCAAACTAAAATACCATACACCATAATAGAATGAAAACGCATGACACACATGATATACCATTTTTGCAGCTCTTATGTCACTAAGTTGTCTTATTGTCTTTATTACGTAAACTGCTGACTTTAATCTCCCAACGAGAGTGTCAATATGTTTATTCCAAATGAATATACTGTCAATGTCTATGCCTAGAAATTTGGTGTTGTCAAGAGTAGTCAAAAAGTGTTTATCAATTGTATGCCTAACTAATTCGTCATTATTATGTCCTAAAAAAAAGTTTACAATATTCGTTTTATCTACATTTAATAGTAAATTATTGGCATTAAACCATTTTTGTAAATTGAGTATCAGCGTTTCTATCTTTACAAATAACTTTTCTTTGTTCTTATCACTAACTACTACAGTTGTGTCGTAGTTAGTGATAAGAACAAAGAAAGTCAGCAAAAAGGACTGTATCCATTTCATTTTCAACACAGACCACAATGTCATTAATATACAGAATGAATAGAAGTGGCCCTAAAATAGACCCTTGTGGTACTCCCATTGTAATATTATTTGATTCAGACTCTTGGCCGTTACACTCTAGAATTTGTTTTCTATTTTTTTAATAAGACGCAAATACAGACAATTCATTGTTTCTAAAACCATAATGCTCAAGTTTTAATAAGAGAATCTTATGGCAGACACAGTCAAAAGCCTTTGATAGATCACAAAACAGGCCGTATGTGCTCTTACTTCTGTCCAAATTCCACAAAACTCTCTCTACTAGAGAAGTTATAGCTTGATTCGTGTTTTTTTTTCCTTTGAAACCCAATTTGCCTGTTGTTGATGATTTTGTTGGTTTCTATGAAATAATATCATTTGCAATATATTTTTCATAAATCTTACTAAATACAGGCAAAAGTGAAATGGGCCTATATTTATTCGCATCGCAATGAGAGCCCTTCATATACAGTGGAATCACTTTTGCTAGTTTAAGGTCATCTGGAAAACTACCACTGAGTATAAAATTATTAATTACTGTTGCCAATGGTGATGCTATTTCATTTTTAATTGTCTTGATTATTAATGTAGATACGTCCCAAAGATCATTTGAAATTTTGCATTTTAATTGATTAATAATTTTTATAACACCAGTTGGTGTTATATCTTTAAGTATAAATGATTTCGTACTCGATGGTGTAAACTTGTTAATAAATTTAATATTAGTTACTACTCTTGAAAACAGCTTATAGACATGGCTCAACAGCGAGATGGGCCTGTACATTAGCACCGTATTATATCCTTCTATATTTCGAATTGCAATTTGTCTGCGGTTGGGTGGTGCGGCCTTATTAGAGCCAGTGTGGTACAGCGGTCGACCAGCTTCATCTCCACTGGTTATCGTATTCGAGGGCCAAATGTAAGATTGCCCGCCTCGCGAGTCACAAATGTCATTCTTCAGATACTTACCAACATCAACGTACCAGCTATTCTCGAGCCAAACGGCTGATGTGATGATGGTAATAACACGATGGCATGACTCTTGTCCCTTGGAAGATGGGTAGGCCATTGGTATGGGATGCTACTAGCGTAGACATCCTGGCCGTATCGCATCTGTCAGAGACTTCCGTTATAGCTGGTACGGCGGCTGAATATGCCGCAGACAACTAAAGGCGCAAATATGCAGTCTTGATAGGGCTTACATATTTGAGTCTTTCGAGACCCCGGGGCCCCTTGAAGAACAGGAGACCATCGCATTTACTAAATTATTTGACAACTTCTGGTAGTAACATTGCATGAACCAAAAGCTGGCGCCAATCCGTATTAGCATTGCTATTTAACGTGGTAATGCCGCTAGTGTCTTCGGAGCGCTACCATCTGGCACTATGTTTTTACTTTTACGATCCGCTATACTCCATAACGATCAGCTGAGAATCATCAAAAATTGCTTAGCACCCTCATTTGATTGTAAAATCGGATTAGTATTTTTCGCTGAACTGAATAACACTTCGAGTGAGGATTTCTACGTGGAACTGATTACAGACGAGTGCTGCTTGGAGATTGTTGATGGAGACGACTGCAATAGTCTTACAGAACAGAAGCTAGCTAGCAACAGAGAAAGTTAACTTGAAATAAACCCGGTTTGGTGCCAGCCCTTATGCTTCTGCAACCAAACCGACACCGCATGTACTAACTCGTCTTTTCAGCGGTTTCTGTCGCCAATGTTGAGAAGTTAGTGTGGGTACCGGGAAAGGCCTGCGCTATCAAACAGAATTCCAGGCAGAGTGTCGTCAGTGGAGAGGAAACTTAACCTACCTTAGCTTGCTGGAGTGGATCTATGGAGTTCACTGACGCCACCTAAATCATCTTCAACCGATGAAATAAGGCTAATGATAATGATAACTGTATATATACTTATTTATTTCTTAGTTATATATACTTATTTATTTCCTAGGTTTTTGTGTTTTATGATTTAAAAAAACCTATAAATAAATGTTCTGTAAAGTTTCAAAAACTTCGCTTGATTGGTTCAAGCGAAGTTTTTGAAACTTTACTAAACTTTGAAACTTTATAGCCGTAAATTATATTGATGTCGTAAAAGGCGACTAAGGGAACACACACCAGGGGAATGGGCAGCAGCACCTCCCAAGTACTTAACACAAAATCTGCGGTTAATCCAATCAAAACCAATCCGCCTGCCAAGTGTAGTGACTATGGCAAAACCTCCCAAAATGTCTTCCTGGAAATCAATTGGGGAGGCCTATGTCCAGCAGTGAACTTCCTAAAGGCTGATATGATGATGATGATGAAATTATATTGATAGGTTATGGTAAAAAAGTAAAAACATATATTTCATTATTATTTATTATTCATGTATATTATTATTTGAATACATCAAACATTTTTGGTGTAATACGAAAAACGCTACTATGCGTTAGCCTGGCCTAACACTACCTACATTAATATAGGCCAGCGTATAATAAAATTGTGATCATCTTATATTTTATTGTACATTATCAGGAATGTACTAACATCTACAACTACTTAGTTCAAAATGTTGCTATCATAAAATTAAGAATTATCATCAGTCACAACATAGACCATGACCATTGTGGTATAATATCTTTTTTAAAACTCACGTTGCACTCATCTACTACAGTAAACAAAATTATCATACAAATATTTTAAAATTAAATACTTAGCACGTAAAACTTCTACAATTAATGTTAAAATCAGTCATAAACAATTTTTATTTAAACTTTGAAAATGTTTTTGTTGCTTTTTGCACAAAGTATTTTGTAACGTTCAAAATTATTATAAGCCAATAGGCAAGATTATTATGCGGCTACATTTAACATCAATTCACACACTGTGTTATGTATCTAATAAGTTGAAAATGATGTACTTATGACTATTTAAAGTAGGTATAATATTTCTACATTAAAATATAAATTAAAAATGGCATTCATTTTAGATCTTCTAAAATTTTTTAATGAATAATATTAGTAATTCGAGAAAATAATCCAGATCCAAAACTTTGTATTTCAAATTCGCATTTTTATTTAATTTCGCATGTTTCCATACTTCGTACTACCGAGCAAACTAATATATCGAAGCGACAATTTATAAATAACTACCATCTAAATTACAATACTGTTGTCTTCATTGACATTTTTAAATATACTTACACCATAAAATAAACTGAAATATAGATCACAAACATACGACACTGTATAAAAACTGCGTTATGATATTTTTAGTTATTTACATGAATGTACACAAAACGAAACCAGACTCACAAACTGTCCACAATCACATAATCCACTAAACGAACTATAAATAACGCAACTTATACTATATTTACAGATTATATAGGTACCTATTTGTCATTTTATATAATTATGACATCAATAGTTATACAATGTGTTTAAAATTATAATACAAATCAAATAAAGGCTCTGAAATTATTTATAGGTACCTACAACGTAATTTCTTGTTTCACATCGGGCAGTGATATTTTAAAGATATATTAAAATATTAGTAAGTACAAAAACTTAATCACAATTTTAAAAACGAAGTACATAAGTACAAATGATAAAATATTGAAATTACCTTCTCAATTTGCACTCAATAATAATTTTGAAAGAATAAAACAATGTTAAAATATAGTTGTGAAGTTTGTCAATATTGTCAATGCTTTGAGATCTCGAAGGATGCTTGCTTGGAAACATTCCTTTGATGTTGAATTTATAACATTTCACTAGATGTTGGTTCTTGTTTATTTTTATAAAGAACAGTTCAATGTTAAAAACTCAACCCGACGCAAACAAAGCAGTTTATTGATAGTCTTTTGCTTATGCTTCGAAGGTACAAATGAGGAAATGAAGTGGCCCTGGTTTTTTTATAATCCAGTACTATTATAACAGCTGCATCAGTTAGTATCCGCAACGAAAGCATGTTCTATAATCCTTCTCCTCACCTTTAAAAGACCTTTTAAACATGAACAAACTTATCAAAGCACTGCACTTAAGAACCTCAATCTTTGTCACTGACAGAAACTATAATATCTAATAACACTGTACTTTAATATATGGATTTAAGAGACCATCTGCCTGTGACCGTTTTGACCGCTGCCGTTTTGTGAGGGGAACAAGACTCCTTCGTATGTGACGCCGTTTAGTTCTATTGAAACTACGAGTTGCTGGTCTCCTGTGTTGGCATCACCTACAACAAATAAAAGTAAAATTTATACAGGTTTTATAAAAATATATTAACATTACAAAAAAATATTTAACATATATTATGGCACTATTTTAATCAGTGATTAACGTTATTGACAAAAGTAGGGCAATATTGTCAAAAGAATTACTTAGTCCAAAATTTGTTATAATTTACTCGCTGACCCGGCAAACGTTGTTTTGCATTATTGAATATAAAAGAAAATTTTGGGGTGAGCCACCCTTAACACTTAGGGGTATAAAAATTAGTTATAAATCTATTCTCAGACCTATTGAATACACATATAAAATTTCATCAAAATCGGTCAAACCGTTTCGGAGGAGTATAAACACAAAAACTGTGACACAGGATTTTTATATATATAGCGATAACCCAATATTTAAAATGTTATATCGGTTTTATATTATTTTATAATTTAATATTACAAAAAATATTTAAACGTAAATTGGTAAAAGCACACTAAAAGAAATCTAGTCGTTTTTTAAACATCCCCTATCAATGATTAAAAGGTATATATTATTTGAAAACGTTTGTGTGTTGTACTATACATTTTGATAAACACGGATATAACTCACGTATTATATTGTCGATGGAGGTACCGACACTGTTTCGTTTCAATGCATATAATTAAACTTCATTCATCTAAACTTCATCGTTCGCGGATGTGTTTATCAAATTGTATAAAAAAAGTAAAAAGTAAAAGTAAAAATTCTAGATTCTAGATAGGGATAGGTATTTATTCAGTATTACTTATACAGATGAAGCAATAAACAATAAACAATAGTACCTACCTAGTACATTTATTGTCATAATGAATACGACTCATAATTATCAATAACCATTATTTTGAAAAATACTACACACAAATACAAGAGGTACACAAACATTGAAAGTCGATGACATCTGTAGATGTATACATTTGTAGTGTGTCGAAGACATCAACGCCTTTCTTCGAGAATAATACTAAGTTCCTGTAATGGTGAAAAATAATTTTCAGAACGATTCTCTTACCTCTGGTGGTAATTTTGAAGGCTGCACCATTTGTTCCATTAGTGGAGCCTCCATTCAGCTGGGCGGGTGCGGGTGCGCAAGCCTGTCTCGGGGGGGAGGGGAGCCGCGGGGAGGGGGGTCGGGGGGTGCGGCGCTTGGCCGGTGGAGGGGGGGAACGACAAGCCTCACGTTTTCCACCACTTGTGCTGGAATTCGGACTCTCACTGAGGTTCAGCGCCTCGCTGTAAGATAGAACAAAATATAGCTATTAGAAAATTATTGTTTGTAGTGTGTTTAACAAATAGATGTACAACCATACATTTTGAGAATCGCGTCAAATTTCGCTTGAGTGTTATACGACTCAATTTGGGATGCAGCGTTTTGGCTATAAAAAACAGTGCGACATACTCCCACCCAGCGGCCTACCATGAGGGGTTGGCAATCGCGCGGGGAGAGGGCGATCGGGTCAGCCGCTTGAGAGGATTTTTCAGATGCTTATCTTATTTGACACCTTAATATCAGACTCTTTTTCAATACCTTGAATGTAATGTAGGTACAAAATTAACGTTGGTTTTTCTTTTGCTTATGAAGAATTTTGACAAATACTCCACCTTAAGTTGAGTTATACCTATTAAGTACGGGTGCACTGGAATGTATATATTTTAAATCTTTCAAAACGGCGTCACAGTTGTGCAAACAAAGATATACACAACAAAACCTAAACATTAATCCACATGAAAGGAGACTGAGGCGCAATTTTTTTTTTCACCACAATAATTCTAAAGAAGTAGTGAAAATGATGTTACATCATTATAATTTAGATTTACAGGACAAGTATGCAAGAACTATGTGTAACCATCACCTAGCATGTTGAGTTTGTCAGTTGAAGTGTAGCTAGTAGTGTCACGATAAGAAGTGTCACTAGTAGTAACACAATAAGAAAAAGTATCACTAGCGGTGATACGATAAGAAGTGTCACTAGTAGGGATTCGATAAGAAGAAGTGTCACTAGTAGTGACACAATAAGAAGTGTCATTAGTAGTGACACGATAAGAAGAAGTGTCACTAGTAGTGACACGATAAGAAAAAACTCTAAAACCTTGAAATTAGGCGATGGTTACACATATTTCTGAAACATTTGTGTGGTAAATCCTTAATTTTAAGTATGTACCACTATTTTGTATGTTGTGAAAAGATGCCGACTAGGTACGACTAGGTACACTATGAGATTCAACATGGTAAGTGATGTGTAGTACCTATAGTTATTGCTTGATACACACCGTTGTGGCTCCAGATCTGGTGCCGGGCTGTTGTTGTTGTTGTTGTTGTAGAGTGACCACAGTGTAAGGCGCGATACGTCGATGGCGCTTAGAGCTGCGGCGTCGCGCGGCGACATCATGGATGCTGGGCCGTTGGTGGCACTGGGCGGGGATTCTGAACCTGGAGAGGAAAATAACAACACATTTTTATTTTGTAAATAAAAAACCAACGCCGTGAGATAGGTCACCCGCAGTGCGAACCGTGAACCCGAGCGGCAACGAGACCGCGGATCAAACTCACCCTGAAAAGATTAACCACCCAACCACCACCATAAAGATTCTGTAGATCAATCGAAATAGTGTCTGTGCCTCCATCGACAAAACAATACGTGAGTAAAACCCGTGTTTATTTAAATGTATAATAAACAAAAACCAAAATAGTTGTTTTGCTGTTGCAATAAGTAAATTAGTATGTAAGTAAATAAATAAATAATCGTGAACAATGAACCTACACAATACCATCTTGCCCCAAACTAAGCATCTTGCCCCAAACTTGTACAATGCTGATTGTTATTTATTTAAATTTTAATCTAGAGAATGTTAATCTTGTTTCATCACTTGTCCTAGAAATGCAACCCCAAACCTACAATCGCAGAAGGCAAAGCTACAATTGACCTGTCAGGCCAGACAGATAGCGAAATAAACTTGATACCTTTTCAACCAAAAACTACAAACATCGAATCAGACTGAACAAAAATACTCACCATTCCTCATCAGCTCCCGTTGAGTCTGTATCATCTTCATGTATTCCCTGACTCTATACTCGATATCGTGCTGAGATATATGCGGGGCGTGAGGGGGTAGCGGGGGGAGGCGGGGCACCCCCCCTCCCAAAGAGAGAGACAGGGGTTGCATGTGCTGGGAGAGCTGGGCTAGCGAGGCTGGTACCCCGCGGTTCAGAGGAGGCTGGAATGAAAAGGACTACATTAATGTTGATGAAGCTTTTTGAAAAAATCCATGAAAATATTACATATTTGACAATGGCCCTGTGTAGTTTCACCAGACTAGCTTACATTTTTTTAAAACAATCCGAACAATCCTATTTTGCGTGCATTAGTCCAAAGTTAGAGTACCTAACATTTTTAAATGATAGTTCTAATGTAAGGTAAAATTTACATTTGATTCCTTCATTAACTACTAGCTGTCCCGTTCACGACAACGTCCGCGGGTTTTAAAAAGAAAAATATATCACATTAAAATACTTTGCTGGACTTCGCTTCTATATAATGATACAATTTTTCATGTGCGCACAATGACAACTATCATAACCGAACAAACGGAATGTCGTCAAAGAACTCATCACTGTTTATTCCTAATTTTGCAAATTTTCTAATGTTTTAATAATTATTCGTGGCGGGTACAAATCCAATAAATCGAAAATCATGAAAATCCACCCATTCTCGAGTAATAAATGTTGTAAATAATAATCTGTTTTAATTATGAATTATTAGATACCTATAATTAATATAATATAATTATAGGATTCTTTAATAAATTGGTTATGCTATATTATTACGATGTTTCTGTAAAGTTGATTATTAGGTAATTGTTCACTGTATTGATATTTACCATGCCGAGGGCTGCTTGTGCATCGTACTGGCCCGACGCGCGCCTTCCTTCCCGCTTGTTGCCTTCTATAGCTGCGTCCAGCTCGCTTCTAGTGGACAAGTTCTTCTTCTCACACTCATAGTCGTAGAGATACTTCATATATCTGCAATAAAACAATTGTCATTAGTAACTAGATGAACCAGTGAAATTAATTATTAATATTTGACATAAATAATTTCTTCGGCAGGCAATTTTTGTCCACTTTAAGGGAACATTGCCCATCGGGGATCGTATCCCACCTCACACCGAACACGGGCAATTTTATGAGCAATAATTGATCCATATCGTGTGGTACCGTGTGGGGCGGTATCCTTATAAAAATTCAACATGTTGACATAATTGCCGTGATGTCATAATTGGGAAGCATTTGTCAAGGATTGGGCAATTTCGATTGCCCGTGTAAGCCTACCTTTAGTCGGCATTTTATCATTGACTTTAAATACTTTTCGAAAAACCCGATGCCATAGATCTTAGGAACATAATCCGCGTTTCATTCAACACGCGGCCACGATCGTATCAATCAGCTTGGCGATAAATCAAAAGATTACAAAACCGATGTCACAGTTCAATCCTTTGAAATAACAGAAGAGTTCTAATAAAACGTCGATGCGCCTGTCCTCAGCACATGACATCGTATAAATCATATTTCAAGCCCAATTATTATCAAAATCCTATCCCTCAAACGCGACATCCCATTACATACTTAATCCTATTCTTATGACGAGTCAATTTTATATGAGTCCATTGTCAACCGTTCGTTACCATAACTCATAAGCGGTCACATTTTAATATGTGTAATACAATGAAAACTCTTGAGCCGCCGACGCTTCATAAAAACGCAGGCTACCTTTTCATAAACTGTCAAATGAAAGATCTAAAAACGACATTAGTCGTCTATTTCGATGAACAGTTGCAACACATTAAACGATGAACTCGTGGCGCGAAGTAATGAGTTCGAGACCTGCGTTTAGGAAAACGCTTTCCAAAATCATGTGGCAACCGGCACGTTGCATGGTAAAACCTACTACCTACTTGAATTGTTACGATGCGTTCGCGTCTAACCGATCGTCGTGCGTAACGGAGCACAGTTTGAATTAGAAATGTGAGATACCTTTATTCCGGCCGACAAAAGACGTTGAGGTGAAGGAACTCGCATGAAAGATAAATGGGAAATTATATCGGTTGAGATGAGTTAGAGGTTATTAATTATGAAGTTGTCATATTGTCGTCAGACGCTCACGTATATCTTATTGTAGCCGCAGCTTTGTCTTCTCCTCGTGAGAATTTGAATGAGGAGGTACAAAGAGTAACCTACTTGGTCTGGCGACTTTGCGATGGCTCCTGGCCACATGGACCACACATGCCCTATTGAAGCTTTTCCGATTGTCCCTCTATTTGAATACGTAGATGACGAAACATAAATCCGTTTCTAATCAGGCTTAGACGTATTAGTTTTATGAAAAGGAGGAGCATTAACGATGGTGATGATTATTTTATGGTTGTACTTCCAATAGTACGTGTTCATATTTAGTGTGTTTAAGCGATGAGTTAGTGACAAATCTGAAGTTATAAAACTTTTACTCATACAGTTACGTGATATTTTGTAAGTACCTATTGTTGGGCATAAAATAAGCCTGTGGATCTGTTTGCTCGTGAACCCTTATGCCCTAGTCAATACAAATTGTAAGGGCACTCAAAATTGTGACCCGCTGGTCACAATTTATGCTTTTTGAATATGGTATTTTGTGTCTGAAGAGGCCAATGCAAGCAGCATAAAATGCTAAAAAAAAAAGGAATAGGTTCTGACTGTAGGTAGTTCACAGACTAACTTTGCAGACATCTTCTCAGGTCTCTATTGACTCAAATCTGTATGTTTTTGACGGGGATCATGATAAGCCTTGTTATTTCCAATTTCAATTTTATACTGTTTTATTCAAAACAATCATAAGGACCACTTTGAGTAATCTTACCGTCTAGGTGAATTTAGGTGTCAATTCGTCTTAACTCTGAAGAATCAGACAAGAAACTCAACATGGTATTCAGGTAATGTACTTACTGTGTGCGTAAAGTGAAGGCCGCAGACGTGATAGAAGACGGTAGCCGAAGCCCCTTGATGATCTCCTGCCACAATTTCTTGTTGATCACCTCGACGAGGCCACCTCGCGCGATCACCAGGTTGTACAGCTCGTACAGGTCAAGCACGGACTTTGCCATTATAGGCAGCCGGTTTATTGGAGTCCCTAAAACAATGGAAAGAGAGGTTAGTGTAAAATTTTTATAGATGTTTTCTTTCTCAGTGCCTTAAAAAGACTTTCAACTGATTTTTTGAACTATTTTGTAGATCTTAAAGATGCTGATAGTGATAACAGAGAACAACAGAGAAATAATATCAATGAAATGACCACATCTCTCATAAGCGCGCAGAAGTAGAAGTGTTCTTCTGTTAGAACTAACGAAGATGTATCGGCTGAACAAATCAAGGAACAACCACCATGATAATTATTTAAACTTGATCGATGAAACAAGCAAGTATACTAAAGCTTGTACTTCAGAGCAAAACTCAAACTCAGATCAAGAACTAAGCATATTAATGCTTAGAATACTAATTCTGACAGATCTGAATAATAATAATAATAGAAAAAAATGCGTTTATTTTGCTTCTTCTTCAAGATATATTTGATTCAGGCGTGAATTAAGTTGCGATCCAGCTTTCGGCGAACAAGTATTTATAACCGAGTCTTGGTGTTTTTTCGTTACAGTGTGGAGCGATTCAATTGTTTCTGAGGATGCCTCGTGAAGAGGATTTCTTTTTGAGGAAGCTTGTCGGAATAGTACCTACTCAATAATTGTTTATCTGTTTAATGTTCCTCTCCTTATTATCTTATGAAAGGGCGTCTCAGATTCTCCTTTCCTCCTTTATTTTGAAACACAATAAAACGAATGACTGAAATGCTATCAAAAAATGCTGTTTTCTCGAGTTTTTGGAATAAGACTCTATAATAAAATTTATATTAGGGTCAGTCTGCCAGATCTTGTTGATCCACGCTTTACTTCCTTCCGCCGATAAATCAGCCCAATCATTAGGCGCGCGCGCATTAGGCACGTCATTGGAACAATGTTTAACAGGCAAATTACAGTAAATCTACTGTAGCCAAACAATCTGCTAGAACAAACGGCTTCCGCAGTGGCCACACCGAGTGCGCTAAATCTGGTACGGAGTCGTAAAGTGGCGATCTGATGCGCTCGCGCAGCGCGTAAATCATTTATTGTGCGATACGATTCGCCACGTGTACCGTGCTTAGGGCTTATTTTGTTTTTATTTTGTTATTAGCTAGTTACAAGAATAGTGTATTTATATACCTAGGTATAAAATGTTATGTAGTATGTCAGCTTGCGTTATTGAGATTGCTATTAGATGCTAATGAGATTTTTAAGTACCAAGACTATGAATTAGGGAGACCAAGAGTCTTAATTGTTATGTTTTCACGGCTGAAAGTTAAAGTTATCACTTCTGTCGGGCGTCCTGAGACGCACACGTTTTAAATTTTTATAACAAATTTTTAAATATGTAGATGGGTAGTATTTGGTATTTTTTATCTACAAACCACGTAGAAAAAGCAGCGAGCAGCAGCTAGTAGAATATAAATAAGCATGGTGGCATTTTACTCGTGTAATGATTTAGTTCACTTTGTCTCCGAGCGCTGTTTTTATAGCCCTTACTAAGTGCACTGTAAAAGGGATTTACAGTCGAATAGAGATCACCTTACCGATTGTGATGTTTCCTTACAGTCTTTGCGTGTTGTTAGTGAATAATGTGGAATGTCGATTTCGTTGGCTATTCACCTTTTCTAATATTATGTAGATAGGTAGTTTATGTTTATAGAAAAATGGATTACAGAAATATACAGCATAATATTACATAATAATATAGTTTACAGCTGAAACAGTTAAGCTGTCTATGGACCGCTTAAAACGCTGACGATACGACGAAACAATTGACGGTAGATAGTTCAACTGATCCAGAACTACTCTAGGTTGGTAGTAACCATATTATTCATTATTAGCATTGGTAGTATTCATAATAATAAATAAATGATCGGATCATAAATCAATATTCGTGGATAATGCACACAATATCATATAACCCCAAATTAAGCATAGCTTATATTACAGTGACCCAGGGCAATTATGTAATTCTAATACTATCAAAACAACAGTTTTAAGTAATGATTGATGAGTTGTTATCACGGAAGGTTGATGTTGATTGTTGGACAAGCTGTAATATAAAAAACTAAAATAGAAACCGAACGTACGTAATACTAATCCATGAAAAAATGCTAATCGAAACTAACAGACATTGATTGTATCAAGAGTTCCATAATCGAAATGCTGATGACTGATAGAATAATTTTATGTTTTTAAACTAGCTGACCCGGCAAACGTTGTTTTGCCTTATTAAACATTAAAAAAAAATTTTGGGGTGAGCCACCCTTTACATTTAGGGGTATAAAAATTTGTTATAAACCTATTCTCCGACCTACTGAACATACATATAAAATTTCATCAAAATCGGTCAAGCCGTTTCGGAGGAGTATAAACACGAAAACTGCGACACAAGATTTATATATATATAGGGATTTATCTATTCTTGTCCTACTAATAATTATTATTATAAAACGCAAAAGTTAGAGCGAATGATTGGATTCTTAATGTTTGTTAGTGGCTCAATTAAGTCGTAACGGCTGAACGGATCTAGATTAAGCTAGGTATAAAAGTAGTCTGTAACCTGGAAAAGTGATTTTTAGGCTACTTTTGACGTATGTACCACACGTGCGAAGTTGAGGGCAGTAGCTAGGATGTAACAAAAAGGTCTGTATTTAAGAACCAAACTAAGGTTGACAGTTTTATATTCAGAAATGAGATATAATTGAATTTTAAGTGTACTTTGTTAGAAATCCAAGAACAACCGCGATGTTGTTTTAGAATAGACAAATCACAGTCGATAATAACTTTCTGGCGATATTATAGCAAAAGAACGTGTGCGTCTCGGGACGCCCGACAGAAGTTATAACTTAAACTAATCTAACTAGCGCTATGGGTTAGAGAAAGGGAAGCTTGACAGACTGACGCCGTAACGCGTTACGTAACGAAGCGGTTTACCCTCCCATAAGAAGTTATCACTTCTAAAATAAATTGAAATTTACAAAATCGTCATCAAAACAAATGCATTTTATGAAGAGAAAAAGAGCTTTGTTCTCGAATACGGTCTCTTAACTAAAAACCCAATTGAAACTCGAAGCCTTCCCCTCATCGAGAGGTTTATTGATGGAAGCGAGGCATTAGCGAAATACCTAAGCGACTATTTGTCAATCCGTCTTCCTGTCTGCTGTTAATCATTCCCCGGTTATCTGGGGAAGAGGAAGGAGGCGAGGGAGGAGTGACGTCACCCGCTCAGAATTAATTGCTGAGTTTATGTTCGCGAGACGTGATGCTCGGGAATTGATGTACTCTCAGAGATAAGTAGGTCAAAGGCTTCAGTTTCTATGCTCTCTTACATCAATTAAACCTGTATATGCTACTACGAATTCAACACGCGGTATCGCACATGTGGTACTTAAAAAACATAAAAAAATTGGAACTACTCATAGATTGAGGATATTTCGTCCACGAGCAAATTCATCACCATAAAAAATATGAGGTAAATTTGTCATAATTTTTTAACAGGTAAAAATTCTACTGATTCCCCACACCACTCTGCTAAAATAACGTCAAAATGGCGAAAATTTTATCAATACACTGAATCTTGCACCATGATTCACCCAGGTAAATCAAACACAGGTAAACATCTGAAGATAAAATGACAATAAAACAGTAAGCCAATAATAAAACTTCTAATATCATACAACAATGAATCATTTCTACACAATGTATGCAAATGAATCACGAATTCGCAAATTCCTAGAAAGATAATGAAATACGGACATCAATTGTTTAATATCTTCCTTAGAAATAAATATTAGTAAATAATATTATCTCTACCTATAATTTAAATAATAGAACTGCTTTATAAATAAAATAAGCTACCTACTCTAAGGGTGGAAGTCTCTGGAAGAAGCCTATGTCTTACGACAAGCTGATGCTTACAATACAAATAATAACATAAATCATTTAATGAGTAAATAAATTTATAATTAATGAAGGCTGATAAACGGTCAATGGAGCGCGCCATGCTAGGAATATCACTTTTGAACCAGTGGTTGAGATTTGCTAGGAAACAGGAAAAGTGGCGTAGAAAGCAGTAGGTACAATCGGGCTGAATGATGGGGATGGTGATTTCACACAGCATCATCTAACCTCAAGTAAGCAGAGCTTGTGTTATGGGAACCACATGACTGATACACGGTGTTGTGTGCATTGTCCACAAATAATTTTATTTACATGTTTATAGTACCTACTCATCATTACCTACAAAACAGGCGCGGGACCAATGTTTGTGTGATCTATATTTATATATATTTGCAGATCACTCAAAGATGTTGTTTGTGTGATGTCTGGGTGTTTTTCTTTGTATTTATTTACAAAAAACATATGTATGTACTTAGATACAAACTTCTTGTCTTGTCGCAAACAACGGGTGTCTTGTATTATGGTGACAAATAGGATATATATTTTTAAATACCTACTAATGCTACTTTACTTACAAACACCTATGATTATCACATAAATGTTTGTTCTGGCAGGGAACCTAACCCTCAACCTACAGAAACAGAAAATAGAACTACGACCAACAGAGCTGGAGCCAATCAAATGTACATTATTTTATGTATCCTCTGAGATACATTATTGCAATATCTTAGGGATCTCTAATTGTTTTAAAAATAAAGTACAGTTCTTACTCACTGATAATATAGCTTTCTATTGTTACTTTTTTTGTATTGTTTTTTTTTTTCTTTTTCTTTTGACTTTATTTTAATAATTAATTTTGAACTGACATTTTTGTTGTATCAATTAAATAAATTGCACGCGATACATGGCAGAATACATTGTAAATTGTAATTAGAAGTGTGTTTCTTTTTCTTTTGCTTTTGACTTTATTTTAATAATTAATTTTGAACTGACTTTTTTTTTGTATCAATTAAATAAATTGCACGCCATACATGGCAGAATACATTGTAAGTTGACCAAGTACACAATAGAATACCACCATTAACCACATTTATTTCACGCAATAAAATTTACTTTACTTTATTTGCATTATGTGACCCATTACAAACAAACACAAAAAAACGTATTTTTTTCTATTTATTAGTTTAGAGCTTACAAACTCTTGCATCAACAATCTGTTAGATAAAGCACGGTTTCTCTACACCCGCTTGACCTACACTAGCTATCAGACACGCAAGTCCCGTTATCCTAAAGCCCTACAAGCTGGCTACAAGAAACCGCGGACAAAAGCTATTGTTTATGAAAGCAATCACCCCAATAACTATTTCCACAAAACGCGTTGCTCGCTGGCGGCGGAAAGCGGTCGATTCGATGCGCGTGCGTCGAGCCGCGTGCGACTGCTATTTGCATACCCCAGGTCCGCAGTAAGGGAGCTAGGTATACATGCTTAACAGGTTCACAGTAAGGTCCTGAGCGGGAATGCCCCACAAGTCCTAATTTTGTGTATTTGTCTTATTTTTCAAATATAAAGAGGTACTGGTCCCAAAAATTTTTGTGTAGATCATGAATCATGATCATCATGATGTGGACTTGGCAGGACATACGAGTATCATGATTCATGATACTCGTATGTCCTGCCAAGTCCGCATTGAATACAGAACTATCTAACCTTACCTATCCCTCAGAGAGCTTAGAAAATGTTTATTCAATTATGATAGATAGGTGGTTACATCAATTATCCACATTGGCCTCAATTCTGTTGGCACCAACCTAACTAATTTTAGAGGTTTAGAAGTGTCAAATGAAACTTGGTATTCTGCTGTTACTAACTTATCCTAATTTAATTTTATATAATTTAATTAAGCGTTCCTAATTTAGTTAAATGGTACCAACCGAATAGGTTTTACTAATATGTATATATAACTAAATAAATTTTAGACAATTCCTAATTTTAGAAATGAACCAACCGAATTGCCACCATTGTACGATAATGAAAGTGGACTGTATAGATTTTGTGTATTTTATAATTATTTGTAGATAATGTAGTGTGCGACTGCAAAGAAATCCTTTACCTTCCATGTCGTCCTACGCTCTCAACATGGGTGTCAGACGCTGTAAGGTTCAATAGACTCTGGTACAATCGAGATATAACGATCCCCCTACGTCAATTACTTACGAACTTGTCCAAACACTTGAGCGCTTAGATTCGATTTTTTTTTTAATTTAGGTATTTTGAATACATTAAATAATAATAGAAGTAAACAAAGAGAAAAAATAATTTAGCTTTATTAATTTCAAATATTGTAAACATGCTTCTTTTAAAAATAATCTGCTTATTGCAAAAATATCGATGTCTGTGTCTTTACCTTGTAGTTAGGTAGATCATTGTCAGTATATGCAACCTGTATCATCCTGGGTTGGGCAAAAACTTCACTTCGTTTTTGCTATCCTCGGTTTTGCGCAAATCTAACCCATGAACGACCTGCGGCTTTAACTAGATCATCGATTTATCTTCCCTGTGTAGGGAGGTATTTATGTTAAATTCAATTTAAATTTAAATTGACAGAGCAGAATAATCAATATCAATATTTCTTCATAAATCAAATACAGCTTGTACTACTTTACCTATAATTAAATAACCTTAAATATAAATACATTTACAGACAGCTGAAAAGTTCTTACGACAAACTTAAAAAAAAATTGGCATAAAAAATAAAATCGTGATTATAAATTTGCATATAATTGTTATTCATTAATATTTATTCAATAAAACCGTGAAATGTAGATACCTAAAAAGCTTGGTCACCTCAAAGATACTTGTTGAAATTTTCAAATTAACCTTCGGAATCGGCATAGAATCAAGTCTATAGAAACCATAATGCCAACAGTATTTTTGAACATAGATATTTGTTCTGTCTTAATGCTACAAAATATCTTAAGTATGTATTTAAAAATATATAAGTATTCTAAGTGTCTTCTGGTCACCATAACATAAGCTATGTTTAGTTTGAGGCTGGATGGTGTTGCGTGCATTGTCCATCAAAATATTTTTTACTGCACATCATTACAAATAGATAAATTTATTTTCTTTTATTCTAATAACTTTGGCAAGTATGCCTGGTTTCGGGCCTGCCTACCCCTACCATCCGAAATGCCACACAGCACATCCACCAGCTCTGTATGACGGCTCACTCGATCCGCTACAAACGTTATTTACGACGTATGCCAAAACGCCAGCAGAGCCAATCTAATCGTGCCCAATTGTGACACATTATTGCTTTTCCTACGAAACCTCACGTTAAATATAAGATTCATTTCACTTTATGTGCGAGTAACTACAGTACAACGTTTAAACGAGCCTCTGAGACGCATTTTAATCCTTGCATCACACTGTTACAAATAACTAGTGAGACGATAAAAATAGGTTAAAAACAATTTATATACGTTTGGTATCTACATTTAATCACTTTGTATATAAAATTTCAAACGAAGGATGGTTTACCTTATTTTATGTTTAGGGGTTTCTAGTTCAACATTTCATCTATTTCTTAATTATACTTAATATAATTACGTTTTAAAAACTAAAAAGAAACCGACTTCATTGAATGAAATTTGAGCCTATAATAAATTTTTAGTGAAAAGTAGATGTATTTTGTATATATATAATATGGGTAGGCCAAATAAACGCAACGCTCCAATGAGACAGCGAGGTATGAAAGTACATGAAAACATCATCGATGTATACAATTTTTAGATTTTCGTTTATTTTTCAGCTCGACCAATTTTGATAAAATTTATATGGGACCACCTGTGAAGTATACCCTTTCAAACAAAAAAAGAATTTTCCAAATCGGTTCAGCCGTTTTTAAGTAATCGGAAAACATACATTTTTATGTATGTTTTCCGATTACTTAAAAACGGCTTAAAACTTTTGTTTGAAAAAAAAAAAAAAAAAAAAGATGCCGACGAATAGAGAACCTCCTCCTTTTTGATAAAGTCGGTTAATAAGAAGAAGAACGTTTAATATACATATGTAAGTACACAGAACAAAATATGTATTTTAAATACATAGGGGATGTAAGCCTTTTCCAACGTCTATGTGTATGTAATTTTTATAAAACACGAAAGAATATTTATATTAAAAACTGTTTTATTTATAATAATAATGTCGGACATTTTACACTGCATCATTTAGCCCCAAAGTAAGCAGAACTTGTGTTATGTACATAACACAAGCTCAAGTACCACATGACTGAAATACTACTTATATATATTTCTTTGTAAATGTATGTATGTAAGTACATTTATTATACATAAAAACACCCAAACCCGAACAAATACATGCAGATCATAAAAACAATTGCCCCGCGGCAGGATTCGAACCTGCAAACTTCTGCGTCTCAGCCAGCCTTGGCCCACTGCGTTACAAGGGTCGTCAATAATAATATAATACAACCACAAGGTTAACTTTGAATCGTCTAACAAGCTAGTAATATTAGAATTGGATTCTTTCTAACCCAAGTATGTAAAGACTCAGACAAGAAACTCCTATATACCTAAATGCTATACATATTATATTTTAATTCAAATATCTCTCATAAAAATTTCTATTATCCCTATCAATCCATTTTAACTTTAGGAAACATATTCTGGGACAAAAATTAGTCTATATTTGATTACAAGATCTATCCCATAATAAAACCGAGTCGAGTTGGAAATCTGTTGCCATCCCTATTTATTGACACTAGAAAGAAAAGGACAGAGCATATTTAAGTTCCATGTTAGCTAATTATATGCTAATAGGATAGAAGGATATTTATAGCAATTTTTATGTGAATCCGTAGCGTAATGAGTCACAAAGAAACATCTTTCACACAATCTTTCGCATTTATAACGTATCGCATTTATACTAGTGGCTCTGTGAGCTGTAGACCTCGCGAACATTTTTCGAAATGACTGAAATATAACTTTTTTTACGTTTTCAACCCCCACACCTCCGCCATTTTAAAAAAAATCTAAAAACTGAATCGACCAAAAAAAACTATATAATTATAGAACTTGCTCACAAAATTTCACGAGAATCGGTTGTGAAATGCGACCTGTATAGGAGAACAACCGGACAGACGTAGGCCGGACAGATAGACATGCGAAGACATTTTTGCCTAAGCGGAGACACTCGTTCGCGCTTCGCCTTCGTCAATAATAGGATTAGCACGATCACTCTGAATGTAGTATTCCAGTTTGGCTACAATCTTGCATCTTATTTATTGACACTCGATGTCTCCTAAAAGGGCTTTCGAAGTGAAGCTTAGTCATAAATCGTTTCGTGAATTGCTGATATAGGATTGTAAATAACGTGCGATTAGCCACGCTAATCTTTGTTGAGTGTTGCACTGCAATCTGCAACTTTGATTTAGGCTCTGATTTTATGACCAGATTAGGACAGAAAGATACATTCTTGATAAGTTTAGTACCGTCGTAATTAGATATTGCTTGATTGAAAGTGAGCGGTGGACTTTGCAAAGTTTTATTATCTCGTATCGTAAATTAAAGGTGTGACTGATGATGATTATCCGATGATATTATCCGTATTATCTCTCTCCGTATAATCTCTTATTACGAATACAGTCAGATGTAGCCGTTGCCTATTGCTAGATTGTCGCTATATTGCTATATATTAGATATTAGAGTAAAAAAAAGTGTGTTTGACAGCATTGATCACGTAGTTCATGTCTAATGCAAGTCGCGAGTAGCGTAGTATAGGGAGGCCGGCCGGTGGGTAGAAGCGACATCGAGCGATAATCTATCGAATCGACACTCAACGCCTACCGCTTATCGAGAGCTGTATCAAGGCCCTTGATCCCCTCAACCCCGCTGCCAGCCAATCGGAAACCGCGATGGAGCGACGCCGGTCTCTCATTGGCCAGATACGCTTTTGATTGCGCCGCCCCACTCGATTCACGACTCGATCAATCTCAATTACTCGAGTTGCGTTGCTACCTCTTCAGTTGGCTAACTTCACGTGCATATAATTGCAAAATAGCACGGTTAGAACTAGTGTTTTCCGTTTTTCTAGTACACTATAAATAAACAATAATTATAGTTCAAAATTAAATGCCGTGTTTATTTCAACAGCTACGGTAATTCACTTTGACCAAATCGAGCTTCGTGCTTTAAATTTTTTTGAAAAAGTTTATTTATGATATGAATACTTTATCAGAATCAAAGCAGTTTACTAGTTTGTTTAAGAAGTTTTGTAATATTCGAACCCTTCCGATAGAGAATATAAATAGTAACTTATATGACCATGTGTTTGAAACGTGCAATGCAAGGAAAATCCACCTTTGAGGTAATAAAATGTTTACGATACAAGATATAAATAACATTGATGTGACAAATAAGCAGACATCAACCGTAGATGGTAAATGTCTAGTTAGACTCCTATTGGTAAATCTTATTTCGAAATACTCAGACTCAGTACCGAATACATAATTAATAGTTATTAAGCACCAAATATTATTTATTAAGTGTCCATTTAGTCTTCAAAGAATAGTCAAACCTTATAAAATAAAAAGTTTGTTTCAATACAATCATAATCAACACATTGAATCTTCTTACATGCTAAAAGAATTTAAGTTTTTCTCAAAGCAAGTCAGAGAAGATTTAGACAAGAAATTGATAAAAATAAAAAGGTATCTCAAAAATGATGCGACTTCAAAAAATTTACAGATATTAGTAAAAATCTAGTTTTAAAAACCATTTAACAAGTCCCATTAAGACCTGAACCGGTAGGAGGTACTTAAGTAATTAAGGAGTGCAAAACGGATTAAAAGTTTAATTGCATAAGCAATTATTCTCTTATTCGTGCATTAGGTCATAAACGACAGCTAGCCTCTGTTTAGACAGTCGTTATAATTTTATGGACGGAAGAATTTATTGCGGCTCGAAGGAGGTTTTAATTTAGAAATATACGATCATTCGAGTGTTAATTTCCACACTTCCAGACGAAGTCAAATGCATATTACTGGGATTATTTCGAACGCAGTAAAAATTTGCATTGACCAAAAGATACAGTGGGCAACTAAGTCGATAGAAGCTACACAATGCAGCAATTTTGCTGAGTTAACATAACTCAATATACCATTATTACTGTACAGAAATTCCAGAAGATACGGCGCGAAAATGACATAAGGTTGAGGATACAACGATCAATCACGAGGGGAGCACTAAACTTGAGAACAATCCAGCGTAATTCCGTCTGAGAGACATTAAAACGACGGCCGCCCTATCCGGTACAACATTGTGGCGAGTACGCGCCCATCCACCATAACACGTTCATATAAATAAGAACCATCTCGGAATACTCGTAAAGTTGAAGATTAATATAAACTCGACGAATATCAATCAAAGAATGACAATGCGAAAAAAGTTGATGCAAATACGGTCACACCAAAGAATGTTATTTTGAAGGCATTTAACTTTAATAACACATAAATCACTTATACGAATACAAATCAAAAATGAGAGGGATCTTAAAGTATTGTATCAAGCGGTGGAATTCAGGAGGCCATTCGATGTAATTGGCAATCATTCAGAAAAGAATATTCTCTCGCTCCAACAATCAAGACAAAGGCGGCCGATAGTACCTACCTACAGGCGAGCCATTACGGGTCAATACCCATTATTATGCTATATTTTCGCGAGCACGGCCTCAGATCCCGTGCACTCGCATGAGACGGCAAATATCTGTAATTAAAGGTTGTAAAGTTGATTTACAGCTGGGGTCCGAGTATCGAACCCCGGGGAACGCCTCGACCAATCGGCCGGGCGCGTTCCCGCGGCACCGCGCCTCGTATCAATTTATTAGAAACGAATGACAATCGTGGCTGCGGTGGCTCCGGCCCGCGATAATGCGCGCTCTGCGGCCGCAGATCCCATCAGCTCGTCGGCAGATCGCGGTGGATAGTATCGAAAGCCGTTGCGTAGTTTACGATCACCGCCGGGACGGTAACACCGGCAATAAAATAACAACAATGGAAATGTTGGATGTGGCTGAAAGACGACGCAACTACGCCAGATCATTGCTATGAATGCAACAATGGCATCCTCAAAACGAAGGTGGCAACTATCCACGACCGTAAACCTACACTATCGATTGTAACTTAGCCTAGCAGAACGAGAATCGATAGCATGTCAATATGAACGCTTTCGCGGAAATTTTATGCGATGCAATTACTGAAACAATCTTGAGCAAAAGCAATCACGCACTCGCAGAAATCAAAGTAAATTGCAGCTACTAACATTTGTATCTTACGGCATTAGCCGTAAACAAGTCAGATATCAGAAAGTTCATTAGAGCTTTCTAGATTTATTCTGCAATAATTTTACTTTAAACTATATATTCCAGTTCTCCCCGAGTTCAAATGGACAACTATAATTAATAACCAATTGTTATTCATAAAGTTGGCCTTCTCCAGAAGGATGGGATGTGTGTAATTTATTGTAAATGTTACTGTGCGGTGGCAATCCGCAAAATTACACTTTACAAAGTAGTTTCTGCTATAGCAATATATGTTGATGATTATAGCTATCTTCAAAGTCATGTTCCACATAAAAAAATTTTTTGCGCCTAATTAAAATTCTGTACTAAGAACCAAAGAGTCTTTGGATGTTCTATTATTACGCTATGTTCTAAATCTCTACAACCTATATTATTTTTACGACAACGTTTTGTCGCTTACGGGCATCGTAAAATATCATTGGTATGGAAACCTTTAATTTTCTTTATCATTGCTTTTGTTCAACAACATTGTTGATAATCGTCGCCCTACAATGTAACATGAAAAACGTTTAATTTTAATATTAAGTTAGCAGTTAGTTTTATAGGTTACTAATATAATAATAATGATTCGTGAGGCTTATACAGAAAATAAGTATTAGAATAATCAAATACCAAGAGTCGGAAATTTCTGAATAACTAAGCTTAGTTTTTGCCGAAAACAAGTACATAAAAAACATTATTCTGATGGTTGACTCATCTATGATTGTAAAATATTGTGTAAGTTCATTTAAATTTAAAACATACTTGGAATATTTCTAAGATTGAAGACATCAATAATATGATACAAACAAAAATAATAGTAGGTAGATGAAATTAATAAAATAATAAGAGAGTATGAAGTAAACCCATATATGACATACATATGAAACTCTTTTAAAAAATTATCGAAAATAGCTCGACCGGTAGTTTTTCTTTATTTTGCTGGAGTTTACAATCAAATACAATTTAGGTTTTACGAAGTTCACCAGGTCATCTTGTGTTTATATGATCCTGTACATTTATGATAATAGCTTTACTTAAAAACCCGAAAAACAAAAAAACAAGAGCTGTATTTATTTACATTAAAATATTTTTTGTGACACTTTCCTCACTTGTTCTTTAGTTCTCAAAGACAATACAAGACGCCATGGTAAAAAGATGCGCAATATAAAGTTTTGGTCGTGTCGTTTTAAGGTGTCGAGATTGTGAGGTGCCACTGCGTTTGAGTGTCTTGGAAATCATTTAAATGACAATTTGAATCACAATGGCGTACGGCGTCCCGGCAGTGACGTAGCGGTTTTTGAGTGTCACCTCGGGCTTGTGGTATCAGCATCTCTTATGAAATGATTGGACAAATAATTATTTAATTTAAAAAGATATTAATGAAAATTCATGATAGAAGTATGAGGCATTAACATAATTTGAAGATAAATATACACTATATATAAACAAACTTTACAGTACAATCCTGTAAAGTAAAATCTGGATAACTGTAAAAATATTTTAAACTTGTTAACATAAAAAACTAAAACTCTATTCAAAATGAAAAGGTCAAAAGGATTTGCATCCAGGCCCTAAAAAATGATTCTATGTATTGTGTCAATGGTAAACAGTAATGAGAGTCACTTAAGCGTAATTTATTTATTTATTTATACTTTTAATTAACACGGATAAAACCAATTACATTAATTAAATATTATTATGTCTAATTGCAACTATTAATACATTATTTTAAATTACAAATCTAATACAGATGAAGTAATGACAGATGAAGCCCATTTAGACAAAACTTGCCAGTATTTAATACAAATTTGGAACACCATCTATCAGTTTCAAATTTTGGATTAATACTTATTAATATTCCAGCAAAAGAAACAGGCTAAGAAAAAATGTTTACGGCTCAAAGGTCTGATGCAAGTACATTTGAATTTAATAATGAGATGAGACAACAAAGCTTACACATAACGGAAATCAAATAATCCGTCTCAGTAGTGACAAAAAACACACAATAGAGTCAAAGGGCAAGGAGGATGACAATACGCACGGCTATGCTATACTCTGTGGTACTGACGTAGCTATAGAACAAATGAGGTCTCTACCACAATGATGCATTTACATAATGGGATAGAAACCGGGTGACAGTGATGGTGATAAAAAATATTGATTCACTCATAAATATTATAGATTTAATTTAAATAAGAAAAACTAATATGATTGTGTAGGGTTTTGTCTTTTGGATTGTGTGGGATGATATTGTTTTAAGGGATCCGTTGCTCAAAAGGAAAAAGGAACCCTTATAGTATTACTTTTCGTATGTCTGTATGTTTGTGTGTCAAGACCCTTGTTCTCTTAATTAATATTAAGTTATAAGGTCTACAGTCTCTTGTAGCTGTAAAAAAAGTTGTTTTAAAGTCAACGCAATCAATGGGTCAAATAGGGTCATTTAATAACGACACTCGTCAGTAAGTCAATGTATCTTTATGGTACTTTCCGTTGACCTAGAACCATGAAATTTAGAAAGAAGAAAAGGCTCACAGCACAAGTAAAGAAAACAATCCAAAAACCATTAATTTGTACTCAATTTTTTTGTCATTATAAACGTACAAACATAATTTGCCGAAACATTTTTCGAACTAAAAAGTGAAGGTGGTCCTTCAATCTGACTTATATTTTAGTTATAGCAATGTAAGGAGCTTTAGTAGTTTATGGCAGTATGATTTGACTAATGATACTAACCGATATTAAAATAACCATAATGCTAAAAAAAATGGTAGGTGCCTAGGGTATTGTAAACCTGACTTTTGCACTTAACCGTATTTTAATGTACTTATGGTCTAATGTATTCGTAGCTTTGTGTTATAATTACCAGCGAAGAGTCACACCCAGTTTGGTACGTTTGATAAGGAAGACTGATAATCCGTTTTTTCAGTATTTTTACATTGTTTTTACATTATTGTATAGCTACTGCTCGCGGCTTCGCACGAGTTGCACCTTCTTAAAAGTAGCCAGTGTTTTTTCCAGATGTATATTCAATCTCCTTATCAGTTTTATCAAGATCCGTTCAGCCGTTTAATTATAAAAGCGTAACCAACAGATAAAAACACTTCTGAATTTATAAAAGGTGGATCAGTATTAAGGTAAGTAATACTTCTGGTATCACCAAAGTAATTGTGAATATCGAATTCAGCATAACAAAACATTGAACTTTGACATTTAAGATAATCGAATTAGGGTTCAATATTGTTATATCCAATGTGGTTGCTTTTGTGTTGTAATCCGATCATGATTGCTGGTAAAGATTTGGTTAGCTTATCGTAGAGTTAATATCGAGGTTTCCTGCCACCCGCCGCGCCTCTACTTACTCCACCATAGGTGTATTCATTCATTAATAGTATTTATATGCTATGGTAGTTGGTGCCGAGTGTTGACAGTTTTGGAAACTACCCTCAACTAATATAACTTTTAAAACTATCATGGTTTTGAACGAAATTTTCCCTGAAAACGAGATATACTATATGTGAGTTTTTTGCTTTTCAGTTTATCTGATGATCATGGCGCATGAAGGTAACTGTGCCAAAATATTGGGAAGCAGAAAAATATGGTTTTTGCAACATAGCTGTCGGGAATATATTGAAAGGTAATATGTACGCGATAAATAACCGTAACTACTAAAACAATATGAATTCTGATCGGATAAGTTTAAAAGATACCATTTACTATACTAAAATGCTAACGTCATTTTGTAAATGCAAGAACTGTATAAAACTTTGTTCCAGTCATTGTTTTAAATAAATTAAGATCGTTTGAATGTTTAGTTAGTCCAACAAAACAACAGAATTCCGGTCATTTTTTATCATACAGAATAGCGAAAAAAAACTACTTTAAATTACCATATTTGTTTTAATAGTTTCATATTTTTTTCTTACTTTAATTATTCTTTTTACAAAGGTTACACAATTATTTTATATTAATTTCCTATTTTATTATTTATTTATTTTCTGGTAATCAATACCTGTTGTTACTCCCAATATGATTTAGAATAATTAGAAGATTTATTTTGTTATAAAAGTCCGCCCAGTATCAAGGGCGGGCGGCTATCTTGGGGCGGCTTAAGCTCCGCCTTCAAGCTACACTTATTATATCAAATGTTTTCAATGTTTTCAAAGAATATTACTTAAGATGTACCGCGGATCTTGCTGTGGTCAGTCCCATGGCTCTTGCTGCACAACAATCAAAGTATCTATAGATCATGATAGTTAGAGATTTTAGACATTTAGCTTCACGGACTTTTTTATGGGTTATAATGTTATTAATTATGTTTGCGCTGAACCCTCATTTTATTTCTAATATAAAAATATTCTATGTTTCTCCTTATAACATCAGATATCTGCCAGTGAAAGTACCTTCAAAATCAGCCGTTTTACAGATTAGCCGGAACAATCAAACATACGAACAGACAGACAAACACTTTAAAAAATATTTTTTGTTATAACTACGTTATTGATGATGTTGAAGCTGTTACGGACGAATGGATTTAAATGAAGCACAGGATAGCTGTAATGTGTGACTTTGAATAGCATATATAGGCTACTTTTTATGTACCACGCGAGCGTAGCCTCGGGCAGTAGTAGTAAAATTTGTAGGATAATTTTACCTAGAATTGCCATAAGTTGGTTCATCAAACATCCTGCTAGATTAATAATTATTTTTCTCAGTACATGCGTTTACGCAACACCCAGTGAATCCCATTTGCCGTCCCAATCTTTATTTGCAAGATAACGTACTTATAAGGCGAGAACAATCCACACAATGGCGACTGTGAGAAACGCACACATAATTGCATTCGTTGCGGAAATGAGATAGTGTTTCGAAGTTTATCTCTGACCGGAATAATGTGAGCTCTGTCGTACCTACTACTTCCATTAATATTGTTATTAATATGAGCTATTATTATAAAGTCTTACTTCCCACCTGGTTAGCCGAAACCATCTTTTTCAATCATAATCTATTGAACTATTACAAAACAATGCATTAAGTTATCGTCCCTAAATCTTCTCTAGTCTATCGGTGTGCTGCGAGGTAGTATCATGTTTTTTTTGACCGAGCGAAGCGAGTGTCTCCGTTTCAACTTAGGCAAAAATGCTTTCGTATGTCCGGCGTTTGTCCGGATGTTTTACTCTACGTCGCATTTCTCAACCGATTTCATGAATCGTGTAATTTTGTGAGCAGGTTTTATAACTATATAGATTTTTTTTCAAAATGGCGGGGATATAGGGATAAGCCATACTTTAACCCCACACTTGCCATTATGTGATTATATGATTAAAGCCTATAAATCCTATAATTTTACATTTGTTAATTTTGTACTATTTTGTACATTTAGTGAACTTGAAGTGTGTACGTTTGTTTCTAATATATATATGTTATATTGTATGATGTCAATTTCAAACGATTTGGGTAGGAACACCTGCACCACCATGTTTTATATTGCCAATAAATTGAATTTACAAGTTAATGTGTTGTGTAAAATTGCAGATATTTTTATTGATTGACAAGGACCACAAGTATAGTCCACTTAAATAAATATTTTTTGAAATAAAATAGTTTTTCTATTGTTATTTCCTGTTTTATTATTAATGAACGATCAACTACGACCATGTGTCCCTTCTTCATCTTCATTAATCCCTTCTTCGTTTTCATGTGTCATAATAATTTCAATTTTGCCAATGACAAGTGTTTATATATTGTTTTAGTATGATGTCACAAAGTCATATTTTGTCGTTGGTAATTTGTTATTTTATATAAAATGGCGTCTTTTCATATTTTTCAACTGATTATTTTTGCCCGAATCACAAAGAAACTCAAAGCTTTTATTCCAATTATTCACACCCGAGTCAATAACTCTAGGTCTTTTTGAATAAAAACACCAAAATTACTTATAAAACAGGAAATCATTCTAGAAAAATAAATAATAGAGGAGCGCATGAAAATAATCCTTTGTGACGGTTGAATAGCAAAATAAAATCACTTGACATTGGCAAAATTATCATCATGACAGGTGTCACTATAGGAAGAAATACAGAGTATTTAAATATCTAAATGTTTGACACATAGGTACTCGTAGGTCGTCGTGTGTATTATGATAAGCGAGCATATCCGGGCCCCAGATAGATTAGTGACCAATCGCCGGAAATTGTACAAACATTGGCAAATACAATAAATACCTACTTCATTCATGGAAATGCGGTACTTTGATAAACAATTTTGTAATAAGGAGTTTTTAAGGCACCGTGCCATCATAGTAGGTATACTGACAGCTGAATGTGGCCTCCAATATTTTCACAGACGTGAAATTAAGTTCATAGAAACTATTGCGTAACCATATAATAATTATTTGTCTGTTCCGAAAATACAAAATCCAGGTGTTCTCGTTAATTTTCATGCGAATAGACAATTTCCAGATAATTTAAAAAACAGTTGTAGGAAAACCGCAAATAAAATAGAAAAACATAATTCTGAAATCTCAATCCCAAACTAAATCAAATAAAGTCGGAAGTGCTGTCATCGCCGCTTATAAATAATCACTTTTGCCCACAGCTTTTGCCCAACGGGTCGTTAGTGGGAGAGGGGGGGTAATGGTAATTTAGCTGCTCATCCATCAACCTCACCTTCACACCGACCTGGATTTAGCTTTCAATTAAGTGAGGGATTTGAAATGCAACTAAACTTTTTGTTTTCAACCTCATTTGTAGGACTCCAGACAAATTCTGTTTTCAAATCCAATAAAATTGGAATCGTCATTTTTTTTAGCTTTTGAAGTTTGCGTAGGCAACACAAAATCTCCGTCAGGTTGACAGCTGACAGGCGATATCGAAAATCGCGAGATTCACAGGTCCCATCTATTGTTGTAATATAAATCTACTGTTATTAAAATAAACTGCGCTGAGTGATCCGTGAGCTAATTACCTTCTAACGAGCGGCAATCAGTGACATCTCGTTGGTATATTTCGATGGCCGTCAGTATTCGTCAGATGCGGCAGGTGCCGACTGATGGCCTTTATTTTATTCTGGTGGACCACTCGCGACTTCGTCAGCGTATAATTAAGTTAAGTCCTTCCTGTCCAAATATTATCACGGCTAAACGGCTGAAGGAATCTGGATGAAATATGGAGATAGACGGAGAGATCTTGGAAAAAGACAAATGCTACTCTATGTAAGTGTGAAGTCGCGGGCAGTAGCTATTTATTAATGAGATTAAAATAGTGAAAGTCCTACAGCAATAGAATCAGCAGTTTTTGAGTAATTAATTCACAATGAATGTGAAGGGGATCAATGGTACCTACTATAGGAGATGCCATGCCTAGCAGTAGACAATGATGATGATGATGGTTAATATGTTGCTCCTGGCTAACTATTCTTGGCAAGGAAATGGATACGCGTCAATCGTTGAGGAAAAAACTGAAAGTGGAAAACAATTCAGCTTCCGCGAGCTTCTATCTTTGGACGGTATCGATTTCAGGAGCTTTGTTCTACTTATAGAGTGACTTTTGACCTGCGCTCGGTTTGATATGAGGCGACCGCTTTCCGGCCTTACTCGTGACATGGTTACAAATCCACTACCACGTTTAGACATCCCTAAGAGATCAAGATGCATACGTTTTAGCCGTAGCGGTCTACTTGAAGTAAACCTGATTTGAATCAGTCGTGCACCAATGCATTTTCTATTTCGAAATGTATGTGTGGAAACCGGCGTGCTGTAAAACCTAGAAACTATGCTAGTCATGTGCTAAGTGCACGAAAAAACCATCTCAGGTGCATTAATCCATTCACTACACATACACTGGATCGAAATAACTAGCTAGCTGTACTTCTAGGTGTGGAGCCTTATGCTTTTTTCGAAGGTTCTGGAAAAAATATTTTTTTGTCGCAACTTGAAAAGGTTTTTTCATTGGGTTTCAGTTTTATTCCTATTTTCAATGGTTCTGGAACATAATATTTATCGTCCTAACTTGAAGTTTTTTCTTCCCAGAAGCTTCTATGCTTTTCTCGAAGGTTCTGGAACAAATCTTTTTTTGTCCAAACATAAAAATGTTTTCTTTCCAGAAGCTTGAGTTCTATGCTTTTATCGAAGGTTCTGGAACAAATAATTTTTCGTCCCAACTCCAAAAGGCTCTCCTAAACACAACACCACCGCTTGCGGGCCCTTGTTAACACCTTCCACGATCGATTAAGCCCGCGGCCGCTCACATTCAATTATTTATTTATTTATTCGTAATTAACCCGCGAGTTATGGTTCTTCGATTTATGACCGACTGAGCTATCAGCGATCGAGCGATTGCACAAGTATTTGCATCGATATTTGGCACAGAGGAATTTAATATAATAAAAAATATAGTGGCAATGGGCTTGCAACCTGTCACATACGGAATATTAACTATTTTGCATAGTGTGTGCGTGTGTCAAATATAATGTTTGGACGTGCCTAACTACCCATCGTTTTCGAAGAATTAAGAAACTCTGGCCGGTCTGTATTACAGTATTATATCAGTTATCTGGTCACCGTAATAGTTATGCTTAGTTTGGCGCTAGATGGCGTTGTGTGCATTGTCCACCAATATTTATTTTTGTATCGATCTGAGGTGTCTACCGAGGGCTACTTATTACTGTCGTGAGCATTTGTTTTTTTTGTTTATAAATGTATAACTTATAGAAGCAACATATTTACATTGCTTGTAATTTAATTTAATTTGTAAATAAACAAAGCTAAAACTCAGATCGTGATCTACAAAATTTTGTAACAATTCCGAATGTGTTTCAAATTGTGGAGTTCGAAGCCTGTTTAGAGACTTCACGCTGCATATTTCGTATTGAAGGTGTTTGCGCTGATTTTTTGAACGTTATATTTGCGTGAAACCATACGCTTTAGCTGTTTTGAAAACTTCCTATCTCATCATCCCGCTCCCGCACTCCCTTTCACCCAAGTGTGAGCGGGACCATTCCGTAATTAATGGTAATTAATATCGGGGAAGGGTATATGAATGAATTGTTTAAATCTATTGCTCTCTCTATTCTTTGACATTAGAATGACAAGGACATAATTATATTATTATAGGATAGATGTAAGTATTTAAAGAATACTGTCTAAATAACCCAATGGGTATACCCAATAGGTATTTTTAAATAGACCTGTACGAACACAAGTTTAAAAAGATTTTCCGCGCACTATTTCGATAAATGCTACAAATTGCATCTCATTACTACACAATATGTTAACATCAATAATCTCGTATAGACATCGATTTTATCGAGGTAACATTTTGTTAATCTGTATTGTGGCAGTGAACTTAGAACAGCTGTGTTAGTCCGAATAACAGATTATATTTTTGCAACGCAATCAACCTGCCTAAGTAACATCTATAGTTATCTTCTTCGTAAATGTCATGTCATAATAATGTCAATTTTGCTAGTGCCAAATGTTTATATTGTTTATGGTATGATGTCACAAAATGGTATCTTGTCGTTCGTCCTTTGTTATTTTATATAAAATGGTGTCTTTCATATACGGATTATGTTTGCTGGAATCACATATAAACACCAAACTTACTAATAAAGTCGGAAATAACTCGAGAAAAATTATTATATGAGAGCGCAATGGTTGATTGCAAGACGGCCAAAAGTAATCTAGTTGGATTACTTTTGCCCGTCTTGCGTCTATAAAAAATGCAGGAAAAAGGTGACAGGTGCTGGTTGTCAAAAATTCAGTTGTTGAAAATGCGAACCTTATGCATGGTTGTAATTTGTAGTCTTTAATTTTTAATAAACTTGTAGTTCTCTCGTATCGGTGTTTTCTGCCCTCGCCCACTGCATCTTTTACAGTATTATAAATTCCACAAAATTGTTTTATTGTAAAACACTCCAGTAACGAGACAAACAAAACTAAAAATGGGTTCAAATCGGTCGAGCCATTTTCAAGTTTTTGCGAGACTAACGCACGGCAAATTCCATGTGAAAAATGACGAAATGTTTCATTTGATCCATAGTTCGAAACCAATCGTGCACAATGATTTTTTCTAATCGGAAAATATATACAGTGCGCTATACAGGTATACTCTCGGTAAGAAAAATATTGTGACGAAACCGGCATGTCCTAAAACCTAAAAAATTTGAAACACGTAGGGAGCCTCTGAGGCGCATTTTAAAAAATAAATAAAATAATAATAATAAAATCTTTATTCATTATCTTAGAGCTAAGTGTTACAATACGGAAAACTTTAATCCTATCATCACACTAGTTCGAAACAATTGGTAATACGATAAAAAGGTTTGATTTATGTTTTTTTTTCGTGATTCTTTTGTTTAGAACCAGTAATATTGCTATGTTTTTTGTCATTTTAATATGTTTCGTGCGTTAAGTAAATAAATAGATTCTGGTCCCAGGTTAATCAATAGTCAATATATTTGAATTTAAAAAAAATGATTGATTTATTTACTATTGAATAATCAATAGTAAAGAAATCAAAGTGTTTTTTAAAGATTTACCCTCTATCCGTAAATCACATAATTATTTAGCGTGGCGTTGGTGTATTGTTTGTCATTGTCAATCTAATGTTAACGAAGGATGGCAACATAAGTCATTATAGAAAGACGTTTACGAACATAAAAGCTTGAGAAAAGAAAAATCCGTTTAGATTAGATAAGTGGCACAACTGTTTAGTACGAGCTGTGTCTGTGGATACTCGATAAGGCGCACGTCACGAGGCCAATTTGTGAGGCCCCATAAATAACTTTATTAAAATAAATCAAGTGGTTTATTGTTCTCTTCTCGCCTTGTCAGACCTTCTTGTTTTGTCCAGTCTTTATTACTTCAATGCGGTTCAATATCAACATGAAATAACGTTTGCTTTGTTTCGACTCAAGTGATATTTTTTTTATATATCTTGCAATTCACATATTACCATCTAGTCCTTAACTAAGCAAAGCTTGTCCTGATAGAATACCTGCATATATATTTACTTGTAAATAGAGACTTGATAAAACGAACACCGATGTTTGTCCTGGATGGGGATCAAACCCACAACGCGCTACAATGCTACCTGCTACAGACCTGTGAAACCAGGCCAAATTTTGAATGTTTTAACTATCTTCTTCTTTTCTTCATATAATGGCATATGTCTTGTCGATAATGTTGACAGTGTCAAGTGTTTATTTGTTAATAATGTAATAGTCGATGGTCAATTGTCAATTCTAAACGTCATCGCGGAATGGACGTGTAGAACTTTCTCGGGATTCCTCGTCGTTCAAATCACATTGCACCATAATACAATTATAATTCATTTGTTCATAGGTACTTGTCCTATGTAGACACAATTTATTCATTAAAATTCCGCTAAGATTACTGAATAAAACATTCTATAAAACAAGAAAAGAATATTAATTTAGAATCCATTTTAACTTTAAAAACACGTCTGGTTGACAGAAGCATAGATTATGACAGTTAACATACATTATCTGAAAATCTGTATTCCGATTTCGGTTTTAACTTTGTTAGATTTTACTATTTATTTGATATATGTACTTCCAACTGCGATTAGTTGTTATGTATATTCCAGACTAAAACATATCGTCAAAACGTTTCGAGAGTTGTACTATACATTTGTAGTGTCAGTGCCTTTATTAACCAAATAATACACGAGTAAAACCCTGTGTTTGTGAAAATTTATCAAAAGTACTCGTAGATCGAGACAATATATATATGTAATAAATATATAAGCATTGATTTTTTAACAGCATTTTATTCAGAACTGTCAGAAAAGAAGAAAAGCATAGTGCTTAGCTCTCGAACTGAGTTTCTTTAAAACAGAACTTAAAGACATAAACAAAACACCTTTAGCCAGACAAAACAACCGCAGCGACTACATTAATCGGAGTCAACACAGTGCAGGCGCGAAACATGCCAGTTTTAATAAACGATTATTAAAAGTTATGTTTTTAATTACAGTTTGATCGGGCCTTATTTATTCCAATAATTTTATAGACGCCCGCGGCGTTATCTGAAGTACCATCAGTGGCAAAAGTGTTGACAACTTTTCCTAAGGACAAAGCGATCTCTTCAGTTTACCTTTTTACTAACTGCTGTCTTTCGCACGCGTGGTGCGAAATGAAAATTGAAAATTGACTGTACTTTCTCAAGATCCAATCTACTTTTTCTTTTACGGCTGAACGGATCTTAATAAAAGGTAAGGTCTTTCATCAAAATCCGTCCAGCCCTAAAAAAAGCCTATGTCCTTCCTCAAAATACAATCTATCTCTTGACAGACAAAGACACTTTCTAACTTATAATATTAAGTATGGAAGTATGGATGGCACTATCTAGATCGACCCTATACACTTATCGGAGTTATTAGATAAAATAAAGGCAGCTTGCTAAATGAGTAAGTGATTGTAAAGAAATCCTAATAGGAGTCCACCTTTATCGCTGGCTGTACTAATAGTGTTGTGTATTCTGTGCCCGAGTGTCGAACAATAAAATATTGTGCGTCGAATAAATTCGATTTATAACGAGAATCGACGCATTCCAATCGAAACAGTATTCGATTTCACAAATATAATAAAACAAATTTGAAAAAAAAATGCGATGTTACATTTAGCAACAGTGCCTTATTATACGTAGTTATTTACACTAGTTCTAGTGACGTTGATTATTTTCAGGAACAGAATATATTTGACTAGATGGGTCAACTTGTCAATTGATAGGTCCAGGCCCGCCACGAACGCTATCAAATGAAAGTAATCCAAAGTGGCAATTTCCATACAAATTAATATTTTTCTTAAACAACTCCAGTACTGAGGCGAAATGAACTAAAAATAAAGTTTTTCTAATTTGGTCGAGCCATTTTCATGTTTTTGCGAGACTAACTTACGGCATTGATTTTTATGTATAGATATAGATTGGTTCACCAAAACTTTATTTTGAATATATAATAAATAATTAAAGCGTAATAATAAAAACGTTGTCTCTCGTATTCATTGCCATGAGCTAAATCAATACTGCTCAAATCATGTGACGGATGAAACACGGACGACTGCGCATCCGACATCCGTCTCCCGACTTCACATTCCACTTTCAAAAATTTTAAGAATTACGATGTGATGTGGACGTAGATTGACAGGAGTATATTTATCTACCCGCTTAATGAGTTATTGTTTCGTCTGTACCTAAAAAAAATATATTTATTACCGAATTCGCCCCAATTTCTTAAAAACCTATAGTCAGACGGATTCAATCTTTTTTTTTAGAAAAAATACTGTTTCAAATTACTTTTTTAACTTTGTGACATTGTGAGTTCATTTCACATTGTTTTGGGAACATTTATAAATCCCAAAGGCGCATGATCAAATAACAACGACTCATTAACGAGACCTTGATTAAAAGTCTCGAATTCGCCGATCGGGCCTCAAAATGTTTCGTCTGCACCCGCCAAAATATCGCACAAATAAATGGGTCACCGCAACATTGTATGACCTTAGGACTATATGAATCCATATGACTTTATACATGAGTATATGAGCCACACCGCAAGTTATTAATCAAGTTTTATACCGCCGTAAAACCACGGCGGGATTAAGCCCACTTGGACTCATATTTTTATGGGATTTAGATCCGAGTTTATATTTGAAATTTTTATAGTGCCGAGATGTTTAGTGCGTTTCCAATTTGTGTCGGATGATTTATGGGATGTGCTAGACGCGGCGCAGACGCACAATGAAATCACTGTTGATACAGTTTCGGTATGACGCAACCAAATCTAATGCTTTGTTTGAAAAGCTCTTGTAAATTAAAACTTGGGTAATTCAATATAATTCTACTTCTTCCTTTATCTTATCGTTTCACTACATATTTTTAACCAGTGTGGTGAAAGGATTAAAGTGTCTTAGAGGCTCCTTTCGTGTACCTAGCACATGGCTTCGAACTTAGAGTCTACGACATGTCGGTTTTCTCACTTTGTTTTCCTTAATGTTTCAACCAGGAAATTCCATAAAGTTATTGAAATCGCTCAGTGCGCCATAGAAATTGTCCAACTGGAAAACTAACTTGTTAGTTTATCGATTCTAGCTACTAGTGTGCATGCATCTTAATTAGCCTAGACGTTTCGGCGAGCTGAGAGAGTCGTGTTACCAATCAGTAGATCTGATGAAACCGAAGACCATTGGCCAAGACCCAGGGATCAGGATGCGACAGCTGATTTCCGGTGGAACCCTGGATGTTCCTATTGCAGTCACTTTGTTTTTAATTCAATTTCAGAGAAGTGTGAGAATTGAGACATGCAATTGAGAATTTAACTTTATTCTTATGTATGAGGCTAGCCGATTGGTGCGGAATTCTCTCCGCCCGAAGAATTACACATGAGTACTTATTATATTAGATAAAGGTTATTTGTTAAACAACTTAGTTTGTAGATGAACCACAAATGTTTATTATTGGTTGGTTTTAATTAGGTTGACTTTTAATATTTTGAAATGTAAATGATCTTACTTGTCTACAATATTCAACTACATAGATAAGAAAAACGAGCGTTTTTTTATACATTACATTACATTACATTACATCTAAAATATAGTTTTAGTAAAAAAAAATTACTAAAACTATATTTTAGAATAGTCTAAAGGCAGTCTAAAATCTTACATTGCCAAAAGATTATCATATCCGAAATGTTTTGTGCAAAATTGCATCGAGTAGAAGGCAACGAAAAATCTTGCTCATTTTTTAATTCAGCTATCATTTCCCACATTTTAGTCCTAAATAGATTTTTGACTATTTAAGGATAATTCGTTTCTTCAGTCTGATCAAATGATATTGTCCGGTCCGAGGGTAAGCTAGACACATCTACCTAGATGTGATTTGGTTTAAGAGAAGCTGCCGGCATTGCGCTCCGCCGCTGCCACCAAACACGCATACAAATCTTTGATACGCAGCACCGATGGAATCGAAATTTGATATCCGACTCACAAGTTTATATATCGCAAAATGCGACGATATTTTCGTCCGTCCGTCACTCGGACAGTTCACGGAACGGCCAAGATTAATTGTATTTCGGTTGAGTCATCAAAATAATTAGAATGACGCTATTTTCGTTTGTGATGCTAATTTGACAGACGTCGCGGGAGATTCGTGTCTTATGTTTGATAGCTTCTTTGTTATTTATTTTAATTTAAGGAGTACAAGTAAGCAAAGCGAACCGGGAGTAGATTTTCAATTTGTCACTATTGACTTATTTTATTTTATGAATCAAACACACGTGGACAATCAAGAAGTGATCTGTTGGGTCCATCAAACAAAATAGGTTCGTATTTTCAGAATCAGAAGAGAACTAGAGAACAGAACTACAACTAAGCATAAATCCTAAAAGAAATGCTGTGAGAATGTCTTGAAAATATTTATGTTTGTATGTAAATCTATGCTTATGTAGTTCTTTATCTGATTTTCAGTTTTGCTCTAGAATACGGACTTAAGTGACGTGATTTAAAGAGTTAGCCTAGGTACAGGTGCGATTGAAGTAGCTGTCCTCTGTGCATTGGACACACTCCAAAAGTATTTGTATGAAACGCAATAGCAGCTCTAGACAACAACTGAATCGAGGAAGCATAAAGTCCGTCTCGGGCGGTTTGATGTTTTTGAATATTTGATAGCCCACAGTTCTGAGAACTAGTATTCAATCTCAGTTTTTCTGTAGAAGCGACGTCCGTCATTTCACGTGCAACATAACCGTTATAGTATATAATCAAGAATATAATATAATGAAATCATTTGTTTACTGTATCGGTGTAGGTCAGTTGATTTAATCAAACTTGAATGATTTGTCTTACTTCTCATTATATAACAAAAGGACTGCACAGGACTGAAAGGAATAGCACATAAAAATAAAGGCCTATACCGAGCAGTGAGTGTAGTCGGGCTGTGGATAGCTCCTAAACCAAACCAAACCTATTTGGATGGACGCAAAAAATAATCTGTTTCATAAAACTGGCGCAGATAACTACACGTTTGCCTATCTATATTGTTAAGATGATCATCGTATTGTACATACGTTAGATCAAATCGTTAATAAAATCTTGGTATTTTGCGACTAAAATAGAGTAAAGACACTAAATTCAGTATTCAAAATGGCGCAGCCAAATGGATAGCTTCACGTTTACTTATCTACAGATAGTATTATACAAACGTCAAATCCCAGACTCTGCACTAAACCTTGGTTTTAGTAATATGCGACCGCATTAAATGCGTTTGATTAATACCATTCCCGCGAAACAAATGTAATGGGTTTCAGCTTCCTTTGATCAGAATACGGTTGTTAATCATGTCGAAACAATGCTGGACATAAAACCCATTGATGAGACATAGCGAATTGAAGAGAATATTAATAATAATGCGGCTCGTTTAGTTTCGTCTGTAATAACGTTTTGGCACGTGATCGAACTACGTATCATAAGAAGCTACGGAAATTATGTTAGTACTCAATATTGCAGATATTTTGTTTAGCAACACCGATCGCCAAATGAAATTGTACCTATTGTAGAAATAACCAGGAAAATACTTAAATATATTTAATTTTATCTTCGAGTCTTCAAAATATATATATTGGGCTGTTAGTTGGGTTTAGTGTTTTTCTTGGTTTATTTTGTTATTTTGAATCAAATTTGGGTCTGATACTCTTCGTGCTATATACAATGTCATTTTCATGCCCCATGTTGGAGTTTTTGTCAAAATGAAACGCAATTAAGCATGTACGCAATTAAGCATAAATGTTTTATCATTGTTAAACTATTTGAACGGCTGTAAAAGTTAGACATTTTGATGATATTCATTATATTTTTCTATAGACAAACCTCGAGAATTTGGATCACGCGCTGGACCCATGCCAAATCCATTATTGGGTGGCTTCTGCATTCCATTCATAAAATGAAGCCATTACGATAGACTTAAATATTTGATCAAAATATTTATGGGAATGCAAATTAAAATTATTAAAAATTAAAACGTTTCTTCGGACAGATGATAATAATGATACTTAACAAATGTTTGAGCGTGAAGTTTATTTTTGCATTGAACGGGGAACCACCATATTTCTTAGTTTAGTAAATATCTTCAATGACGTGACTAAATATATTTAAAATATACAATTGACCATTGACAGCGACAATTATACGAGTACGTTATAAATAAATGTAAATAAAACACGCATGACTATAAGAAAAATAAACAATTTAAATGCTACGAGTAGGTACACATTATCCACATGGATAAGTTTTTAGGACATGCAAAATGACTGTAATGCCGCAGATAATCTACTAGTACAACAGAGATCAGAGACAGACCTGTTGTGACACTATACAGTATGATTAATGAGAGGTAATCACGAGTTTTTATTTATAGCTGGCAACACTCGACGGCAGGAGGGATCCGTTTGTTGACAACGAAATAGGCCAGTAGGTAAGCGTATTATGATCGTGACAATTTCAATATGGTGGCTAATTTTAACGGACAGACAGAGTGAAGTTTCTTATATAATATAGATATACTTATATCAGTTGTTTTGTAACGTCATTGTTCTTACCACACTCGTATATAAATTTTAATGTCTCCCTATCTTTTTGTTTGTCTGTCTGTCTAGATTGTGCCTTGCGAACGGCCATAGGCTACTTTTTATGTATGTACCACGTGTGCGAAACCGCGGGCAGTAGCTTCGTTATAGACATGTTGACATTTGATCTTTGACCCAATTCCATTGGCAATGATAATAAAAACCTGTAAGAAATATGAATTCATGCATAAAAATTAAGTTAACTCTAACTTCAACCGAGGCAAACATTTTAATCAAATAATACAATATTAAACAGGTCAACAAATATTGGTATTATTATCTATAGTGATTATGCTTACTTTACTTTTTATAACAACGCGAACCCAAAAGTAGAATCTATATATTCAAATTATATAGACGTTTTCAACCGGTTCAACCTCCGCCATTTAATAATGTTTCAAAGCAATTTTAACACCATCGCATTGTGGATGTGAATACAGACTGCATTGCGTCGCCTAATTATGGCCACTTAGTTTTATTTAATTATATAATTATGCTGAATGCAAGACGCCGCTCTCTTTGATTACTGAATCACACCTCGCCATCTTGATATGTAGCAATTGCAGATTTACAATTGTATGCTGTCAACTCGTCATCATTATAGTTGGTCGGTGGAACTAGGCAGACGTAACCATAATTGTTTATAATAATTTATAGCTCAAATGGTTTAAGGCTGTCTGTATGCAGTCAGCATTATTGAAAATTTTACCTCAGTTAAACCTGTTTTTATTTATTTTAAACTAGATAACCCGGTGAACTTCGTACCACCTAAAATTTATTCGATTGAAAACTATTGCAGTCTTATTATGGCGAATAAAACAAAAATATTAAAATCGGTCGAGCTCTTTCCTAGTTTTTGCGAGACTAATTTTTAGAACGAGAATAAATTTTTATATATATTAATTAGTTAATTTCCCCTTAACTTTTTTTTCTGAAACATTAGATATTTTTAAAAACGAATAACATATCATTTCCGATTAATTATTAAAAATAATATTGCCACAATAACATTATTAATGAATTAACTCTTCATGTATAAATAAATTGCCGTGGAATTTTTTGTGTTTATATAATATATATGCACAATGCATGATGAGATTTACAAGCTACTAAAAGTTTAGCATTCTTAATTAAGCCGAGGTTATTGAAGACTGGAGTTCAACTCAAACATGGCAGGTGTGCAGAATTTCACTCAAACGGAAAGTTGGTCAAGTGCAGATTGGCTTGCAAGATTTGAACAAAACAATCTAAAGTGTACGTAAAACAAAGCTGTGTTTGAATCAAAATATCTTTCACCATAAATTATTAAAATAAACCAGTCACTCTCTACTAAATATTTATTCGACAAACACTCAAAGCAAAATTTGTTTAACTATGAAAACAACCTATTTACAGAGCGGGGATTTAAAACAAAAACTCAAATTGGAAACAGCCAAAGCCGTATGTTGTAATCATCTAATTCTAATTCCAGAGAAATTGAATAATGCTGTGGAGGTCACCCTTTTGGCTCTGACATGCTTTATTCCACATTTTGTGAAACACAACACCGACATTTGATTGAGTTTTTGTGGATTTTATCATTGTCATTGCTTGTCCTAATTATACAGTCGCCAGCTTGTTTAAAATCCTAACCGTTTGGAATTTACAATCGAAAAATATTGTACGAACCAGAATACAAATAGTTTTTACGCACAAATTAAAAAAAAACTCGTTTACTTTTACATATCTTCTATATCTATGTAATATATATAAATCTTTTGCCATGCGCAAAAACACGTAAAGGCCGATTAAATCCGATTCGTTTTTTGTGTTTTCTTAACCTCTAGACTTGCTTGGTTTTTATATTCAAATCAATTGTAGGCGGTGTTGGTATTACAAAAACATATTTCTAGTGGGATTTGGAATATCGTGAGTTTGGATTAGTGTTTGTTCTTCTGGAGGTAAGTACCGTAACCGCGGTTCCACGGGTGCATTCATCTATCGATAATGAATGGGTAAATAGAGCGATCGGGGGAGTCTTGAGAATTAGATCAATTGAGCATATGTTTAAGGATGCTTGAGCTTTCTAGGCCAACTAACTCGATAAAAGAATAAACATCACAGGCCCCGCATCACTATTTCTCGTATCATGAGTATCCGTATCAATTTTGCTGAGCACAGATAATAATAATAAGTATTGGTGGGCAATGCATAGAACATCATCTAGCTACAAACTAATCATAGCTTGTATTATGGTGATCAGATGACTAATATAATTCTTTATAACAGCCAGACGCAGAACATATGCCTATGGTCATCACCATTATTGTTTTAGGACGGAATCGAATCCTACAAAGCACAAGGTTGAGCTACTACCAACTAAGATGACAGGCCAGTCGATTGATGATGCAGACTTATAAAATGGTGCTTATAAAAATCTTGAATCGTCTTTAAATCTAGTATTTTAGTATCTTATCGTCTAGTATCTTTCTAGCCTGTTAGTAAAGCATTGATATGGTATGGTAATATATCTGCAACGTTTAGACAAAATTGAGCAAGCCACGTCTAAAGTCGTTGGAAGTTTCGTAGTAAGTTAAGTAGTAGATATTTATAACAATTCCCAGCACAGTCGCTTATTGCTTCTCCGATTATCGATCGTGATCGTCAGATCGCACTGCAATTTGTAGCGATCACTGGGTAGAGTGGATGGCGGTTCGCGGAAGCAACGGGCGGCGTCACGCGGCGCCAGCGCCATCGCTCTCTTGTAATTTATAGGTGTCTAGAGTTGTGTTGACTAGTCTTGCTTTTTAGCATCTGAATACAAGAAATCCTTTGATTTAGATTAGATTAGATTGGAAATCCTTTGATTTAGATTGAATAGATTTTTGTTCCTTGTCTGGTAGCAGACAAGGTTGACGTATTCCAATGTCTTCTGAATGAAATCGCAAAGGCTACTTTATATGTCTGATGTTATTTTGTTAAATTGTAATTAAGGATAATTTTAAATAATTTGTAAAATGATGACTACACTGTTGTATTGGGTAATTCCTGTAAAAATAGCTGTAAGAAGGTATAAATAAATTTTTTTTTTTTTTTTTTTCAAAATTATTCAAAACATTATTTATTCAATTAAATCATTCTACAGAATCATTTTCTTACATGATACTGAAACTAGGTGCCGATTCCTCCTTACCCCAGTTCAAAAAGAATCCGGCCAGAAACTCTTATGGCCTTAACACTTGCTTGTATGATCCTTGCCAATTTTATTAATTTTATTATTATTAGATGCCGAGTCGAGTTAGAGCAGATTCACCCCAAGCTTTTTTGTCTTCTAAATATTCTGTTATTTTAAAATATGCTTTAAGAGACAGTTTCTGTTTTATTACGTTTTTTAATTTTTCAATTGACAAATTTAACACTGTTTATACTAGTCCATCAGGTTATGTAATTCAAACGTGATTGCATATTACACATGATTTTATACATCATCATCTTCCAGCCCTTATCCCTTTGCTAGGCGGGGTCGGTACATGTTTCTTTATTCAGTTTCCCTCTTTCATCTTCCAGTGTCGTTATCTCAGAAACTTACGCCTTTCGTACTCATATTCTTTATTTTTTATTTTATTACTTTATTTTCTTACGTGTATCACACAATCCATCGATCGTTTCTTTAATCTAGCTATGCTTTTGTATCCATCCACATTTATAACACTTTTCTCGTCACATGACTTTCATCCCTCATAAAATGCCCATACCACGCTAACCTATTACTTCTTAACTCAGCCACAGGCACCACTTTCAGGTTTCCTCCAATATTTTCCTTATTTTTTAATTTCAAATTCAAACTTCTATCTAAATAACTACTTTTATACGAGTACAATGATACGTAATGCTTTTATGACAGCGTTTTTAAAAGCATATCAAAATAATTAATAAATAAATATTAGTGAACAATGCATATAGCACCATCTAGCTCCAACCTAAGCGTAGCTTGTATTATGGTGACCTTATGACTGATAGAATACATATATTTTTAAACACAGAACAAACACTATTGTTTGTGCTAGAAGGGAATCGAACCTTCAATCTACAGCGCAATAGGTAGAGCTACTAGTAACTAAGTTGACAGGCCTGATATTATATTATAAACATTCATAGTTTTCCTAATACTGGTTATTTATATCTATCGACTGTTCGACGTCTCTGTGATCGCAAGTTTACTACTCTATACCAAATAGCTCCACTAAACGTGCAAGCAACATTGTATTTTATGTTTTGATGTGAAGACCAATCACTATAATGATTCGATTTAGAATTTAAACAAAGAGAATATGGAACAAACATTATTTTACTATAACTTGACAGTTGACATTTTAAATGTTACTCTTAGTACAGTCTAATGACAGCTTGCGATGACGATCGACTTCGACTTAGTGACGAAATTTATATTATAACAAAACTAACTACTTGATATGGCCCTGATTATGTCGTTAACAAATAAATAAATGAATTCAATAACAAAACAAAATGACAATATAAAATTATTAAAAATTTTGTTATTCAAAAAATTTACTCCAATTTGAACTTTTATGCAAAATAAAGCTCATTCGTGTTTTACAAAATTTTAGCTAGTCAGGTGAAACAACCGAATCACCAGCATTGGCAAAGATGTAATTGAAGACAGATATAAGATAAGAGAAAAAGATTTCTTTTACTATTAAAACAGTTGACACAATTCTCAATATACATTAGATTTTTTATAATAGGTATTTATACGGCGTCCGAACGGAGTCCGACCGGCATCTGTCCGGATGTTCTTCTCTACAGGTCGCATTTCTCAACCGATTCTCGTGAAATTTTGTGAGCAGATTTTATAACTATATAGATTTTTTTTGTCGATTCAGTATTAGCAAATTTTTCAAAATGTCGTAGATATGGGGGTTAAAAACGTAAAAAAAAGTTATATTTCAGTCATTGTTCGCGAGTTCTACAGCTCACAGAGCCACTAGTGAAAAATCTTTACTTATTTCAGAATTTGATGGTGATTATACAAAACTTCCACCAATATGAATTTATTTATGAACCTAATACATCTATTAGGACTGATTATCTGTCAATCGTCAAGATAAAATGTACCAGGCAATAATTAGATTTATACCGGAGCATGATCCTACAGTGTTGCCAATCACACGTTTTACTTCATTTGTTTCCTTATGCCTCGTTTGCAACGGAAACACTCGTTGACATTTCCAGAATAGTCCTTTGTTGGGCTGACCGTGTAATGTGCATAACTGCTTATTTGTGAGCAAATCGTTTCTTGTACTTCTGATAATACAGAAAATAGTTTTGTCGAAAGTATTTTACAAAAGAAGAATATTTTAGAATTAGTGCTACATAACTAGATGGCACCACCGGAAAAATTAAGATGCACTGTCGATGCGTTTTGGGATCTACTCGTACACATATAAAATAACAAGCCCGTGGCTTCGCACGCGTGGAACTTACATTTAAAGTAGGCTATGTCTGTCCCTAAGATACAATCTATCTCTTAATAAATTTCATCAAGATCCGTTCGGCCGTTAAGCCGTGAAAAGGTACCATACAGACAGACAGACAGACCGAGACATTTTCGAATTCGAATCAACTCACGGCCGCGACCGCTGAAGTTTGAAAGATGAAATTTTAAAATTTTCGTTTTTTTTTTTGGCAAAACAATCCACTAACTAGGAATAATACTAAATTTAACTTTTTAAAGGGTGAAGAGAATTGAAAACGTTACAAAACCTTATTCCTCGATCCTACACATTCGAGACTTTGCAAAAGTATGCTTCTTTCTATTCCAATAATAAAAATCTAAATCATTTGTGATTTCAATAACGCTGTCACAGGTTGGCAGACAACAATATACAGTATATTGTCCAATCCGAAAAAAAAACAATTTCAGAGATTTATAATATTAGTAAGATAAAAGTGATGGTGCATTCCATTGTATTATACATCGGTTTATAAAACGTTTATAGAAATTTCTTATAAAATACCTTTACAGTTAACTGAGAATGGCAAAATTTGAAAACCTTTGAATAATTAATTTAGTTTCTACATCGTAAAATACTTATGATCTTATTTCGTTTACACCAAAGTCTAAATTAGAGTAAAAAACAATTACACTAAAATTTCAAATTTCAAAAATATTGGTGTTGACTACAGAATATCCTAGAAGAATCTCAATAATGGAACAAAATGTCAATATTGGCCTCAAATCTGTTGGCACCAACCTAACTAATTTTAGCTAAAATTTGGTTTAGAACTGTCAAATGAAACTTTGTATTCTGCTGTTACTAACTTATCCTAATTTAATTTTATATAATTTAATTAAGCGTTCCTAATTTAGTTAGATGGTACCGACCGAATAGGTTTTACAAATGCTATGACTAACTAAAATATATTTTAGACAATTCCTCATTTTAGAAATGAACCAACCGAATTGCCACCATTATCTAATTTTATTAAAACTGTCATTAAAAACTGTTACTCTAATTTGGACTTTGCCGTAAACAAAATACAGTCGTTTTATATTTTATGAAATTTTAGCTAATCAGGCGGTACCTACAACAGACACCAGCATTGAATGCAAAAGTACATTGTGTACGTACATTTTTTATTTCATTTCATTTCATTATTTGAACATCATAAGAATGGTAACATTTTTGCATACTACTAAAAATGACAGATGCTGTATTATGAACAAGACATTAAAAGAAAAATAGAATTGCCAACATTGGGAGGCGGAAAAGGTGGGAAACAGGGTCAGTCACGAGAAATCCGAGTATCTCCACATAAAGCGGTTCAGAAATCCTCGTACAAAGAATCAAAATTTACAAGTTGGTAATATTACGTTTAAGGGAGTTGCCAAATTTAAATACCTGGGCTTTACTGACACAAATACCCGTGAAGAGTAAATGCAAATGCGTATCCAGAACTCCTTACGATGTAGTGCTGCTCTGCACAAGGTACTAGTGTCCAAGCTTCTTAGCAGAAGAACCAAAATTCGCATATATAAAACAGTTATAAGACCAACTTCTGTATGGTTCTGAAGCTTGGACACTGACCTTAAAAGAGGAAAACCAGCTCTTGGTAGCAGAGAGGAAAATTCTCCGAAAAATCCTCGGACCTGTGAAGAGAGAGGATGGCAGCTGGAGGGTTCGAAAAAACGTTGAAATTGGAGACCTCGTTGCCGAGCTAAACATTATAGGAGAATATAAATCTAACCGACTCCGTTGGCTCTGCCATATTCAACGAATGGGTGAAGATCGTCCTAAATACCGTTGGAGCGATAGAGTCGAAGCTGATCTACGTGAGCTTGCAGCTGATAACTGGCAGGAGATTGCAAAGAACCGGAGAAGGTGGAGAGTTCTCGTTTCGGAGGCCAAGACTCATTTTGGGTCCCTGCGCCAATGGAGTAAGTAAGTAACATTAAAATAATTTACACGAAAATAAACAAGCAAAAACCAATTCCTAGAACAATTAAGTGAATGTAAAACGGTAAATCCAGCTTGCCGACAAAAGGTCTTACTTTATAAGGGTACGTACTATCTATAGAAATTGGGTATGTTTGCCCGAAAAGTATCGGAAACAATAGAAACTGGGTGAAAAAAATCAATGTAAAATTCCCCAAGGAAGTTTTGAAATTCAATGGACAACGCGATGAGAGTAATAAACTAGGGATGTGATCGTTTTAGTGCAGATATCGATAATTGCAAAAAGTTAAACAAAAATTGGCTTGATATTCAAATATGGCTTGATATGTGGCAGGTTAAAACATAGCAAAAAAAACTTATACATTTTGTATAACATTTTCATACGATTCGTCCGCGTCTTTGTGCAAAAGTCTGTACTTCTTTGTGCAAAAGTATAATAGTTAGAGATACTCACGGACTTTTTTTGTTGGTAATGATGAGTAATGTATATATGTAGTACATTATTTTATGTATCATCTATAGTTGTTGCAGCGCACGCCAAATAAGGTGTGTTACATTATTGCAGTTTGCGTAGGTATAATTTTTTTAAATAATAAAATACCGTTAATATTTGCTGATAATGTAGCTTTTTATACATAGGTCAAAGCATATTTAAAATCGATTAAATTGTTTTTAAGTTTATCATTTACATACAAACATAACTCTTTCTCTTAGTTTAGATATCAATATTATTTTAAAGGTTTACGCACTCCCTAAAATCAATCCTCGATAAAGCATTCCATTCTGTCGATAACATTGCTGAATCGTGAGTCATTCGGCTATCTATCGATATTTTTTTCCTACCGTATCTATTGCAGCTTACGCCGATAATGTCTCCACCAATTCAGGTAGACCGATATAATAATAAAACATTTACCTGCTCAAAAAAAACAATTTGAAAGCAATTAACTCGGCGTAAGCCTCCTTGGCGTCAGAAAGATTACAAAGGACTTATCACTTTTTTGTCTGGGTTACCTTGCTCTCTCACTTTAGGTCTAAATCTGAAGGAATAAAATACATTTTGGTCAATGATTTCTGTACGCTACGTTGATGTGTAGGTGGTCACGTATTTGTTTTTGTTAGATAACAAATTGGTCTCCTTAACGAGACCTCCGATGATGTCGTTACAGCATCCTTTTACAAGCGTAAAATAATAAAACAAATAGAAAAAATAGTATCAGACTCAGTTATAGTTTAGCAAAACCGTAAATCAATAAAAATAACACACAATTCAGTGCTACAATGTATAAAGCTTTAAATAAAACATCAATAAAATTCCCTTCACACGTAGAATTTTAAATTTAACTACGCGTTTGATAGGCTAGCTTCCATGAACACGATGCTTTTAACAAGCGATTATGAGTTTTATGGAGTTGTGATAAAGGTGGGTGGTTTAAGACGTTGTGTGGCAGATGTCGCGCGCGACAAAGTAAATCGTACGTGCTTGTCGCGTAAACACGCGATGATGTGTGGGGCCGCAGCAACAATAGCTTCTGTGCAATTTGTGATTCAACTCTATAATACACCGTAATTACTTGCACGAGAAAAATATTTATATTGCCACAAATTTGCAAGCCCGGAGCAAGTTATTGAAAAGAAACACTTTAAGTACAACACTAAAGTGCTCCTGCATTACATTGAAACAAAATGTGTAGTAAAAAAAAAAGACAAATCGAGTATAAAAAAATCGATTCAAACGAATTCCAAAATGAAAATACTTATAAGCGGTTTACAGAAAGCTCTGTAATTCAAATAAGTCCCGAACATTGTTATTCGTATCGAATTTACTGTGTATATGATTTACGAGCGTATTTGATGCGGATGGACACGCGGACAACAATGGACACATACAGACTGATGAAAGAGTTGTCGGACTGAGTGGCCTGATGCACTTTTATCGGCTTTTATTCTAAAATATGCTTTATTACGCTTTTCTATAAGCTTATATTCAAAAAAATTACTGAGATTTTATTGAGACTTTTCAAATACATTTATCGAATTCAACTAACGATCGGTTGTCTTGTAGAAATCGTAACCACGATAATACCGCCGTTTGCAGGACACTAATAATGTATGTATTGTGTAATATTGTACTAAGGCTTGAATTACTTATTTCGTTTTGTAGTGTTCTTAATAAAGTTTTTATTATTATTATTCTAGAATTTTTCGCAGGAAAAGCTCAAGAAAAATATTGTCATTTTGTTAGAAGAACGTCCTACACCTCTTAAAGGATGCAACGTTTCAAAAATACTATAAATTTTAAGTGTGTTTTACTTAGTACTCATCATTTAGTAGACAAGGTTTCGAGTGCGAGAATTTATTGTTAATACCACGTGAAACTAATAATGCCTGCTGCATAAGACCCCGAAGGTAACATCAAATGGAAATAATGAATAATGAGCTGTCATTAGCTGAGTTTAAGATTGAATGTCGCTTGCGTTTCGTGCAATACATTGCAATTTGTGTATTCTTGGTTTGACATTTCATGAATTAACATAACTTCTAAATTTGATTGAATAAATTACTACAAGTGTAGACAATTAGGTGTATTTGTGATTGTGACGAGAAATCCAATGAAAATTCTAGTCAGCCAATCCGCGATGACGCTTAGAATAGACAATTGACGATCGGCTACTACTTTGTGATGATATTAAAAACAAAACGACTTGACATTGGCAGAACTGTCACCAATACAGATGTCATTATAGGAGTCAGTGAGGAGTGACACTTCTGCAGGTAATGCACTACATATTATTCCGTGACTGTGTTTTAGTATTATAATGCGGTCACCCCTCACGGTCTGGATAAGTTTTTTACTGCCTAACCTTCTTGGAAACAAATGTTCGATCAAAGGCGTTTACTACGGCGTATTGTTTTATTGAAATGCAAAGTAGTAAGTACTTTAAGCATGTTTTACTTGAAAGACCTGCCTTTAATTATTAATGGTGGTTGCAATTTCCTGTTCTTAAATGTAACGGCTGAATATAGACGCCTATCTATGTGGCGTAATAATATTTTAATGATCGTTATTCTTATAGTGATTGTATTGTGTCTGACACATCTCTAGGCATTGTAATTTAAATCAAGTATTTTATTTTATTTTATTTAAATTCCTCTTTTATTACCTCCTGCAAACACTAAACTTTTAATCGATCAAAGCTACACACATGTATTCATCCGATCATTTTTTGTCATGGAGTAATATTTCAAGATTTATTTTGAATTTTATCGCCGATATCTCGCTGAATTCGACACCTAAACATAATCGATTGAATACGCGCGTGATATCGAATACAATACGTTTTCGTCCGCAAATTATAGTCGGTCTGAATTAGAAACAGTTTCGTAATATTAACGGTTGAGTCAGCCAGCACTTGTGATTAAAGTTACACATAACATGAAAATAGTGATATTTGAGTAAAATTCGAAACAGACAAATATTTTTGGGTTTAAACACGTGAAACAGAAATAAAACGGGTACAGTTAAGGTTAATCTTTATGACAGTTTATTTAAAGCAATTTGTACCCGATACAAGTGATACATCACTACAAAAAGATGTCAAAACGTGTTAATACAAGATCAAAAGTTTTTCGGGCACAAAGCAGTGAAATGTCAAAAAAAGAAGTTAGTCTGTCACATAACGCAATCAAACTATTTTATTAGTAAAGAAAACAAAGAAGCGTTTAAGACGCAATAAAATGTATTAATAGAGCGAAACGCGTTTCTGGGGCGATTGAATTAAAAAAAATTCATCGTACATTTTCCTTGGACTTTGACAAATTAATTCACATTTCAACGCGAGATTTTAATCGAATGTGCTACTACATTTTTTACAGGAACTCGGGAAACGCCTCAGCGATGCGTCCGCTAGAGATGAGGTGATCAGATTTATCGATATTGATTAAATTGTTTGGACTAATTTATGAAAAACACATATGTTTCGTTTTTGTATATATTTTCTTGTGGGAAATAAAAAAAACGTATTATACTTAGTTATACTTAGTTACTTATTCAAACGTATTATAAAAAAAGTTCCAGTCAATATATTTAATAAATTGCTTTATAATAATTTGTTGAACAATATTTACAACAACGATTGTTTATTAGTGTAATCTACAATATTTAATAGTATAAGTTATTGAATAATTTAGACTACTACATCACTAGAATGTTGATTAATTCCACTTTTATTTGTATAAGATTCAAGCAGCTGGCGACGCGTTTGATCCCGATACGCCGCGACCGCGACGACATAATGTCTCGGGATTTTTCAAGACTTTTGAAAACACGACAAAAATAATCGATCATAATCTTAAAATTCTACGAAATGAGATGATGATATTTGTATTAATTAAAATGTTTTATTTTTGACGATATATATTTTACACGATAATTGTTTTATTTAAATCATTTTGATATGTTTGAAGCAAATTTAAGTTTTTCTAAGTTCTTAAAATAGATCAAATAGTTTTTAAAGTTTTATAATGATAGTGATTTCTAGAAATAACTAAACATAGTTTTTTTATAAAAAGGTAATATGATTAGATTCTACTATCTAGTATTTGAAAGAAAAGTAATTGTATGTGTGTAGAGTTTTTTTATTTATTATATTTACATTAAACTTGCTCAACTATATTATTATAGATATACACACCTAGTAGTGTTACATTTAAAAAAATGAAGTACTCAATATAAATAATGGAAGTCTAATCTAGTTCAAAATCATGAAGGAAAACGTAAACCTATCGATTTACCAACAAATAAACCAGTAGCGGCTACTAGATACGAGTCTTGTGTAAACGGAATAATTTATCTGATGTGTACATACAGGGAAAGTCGGTTAATTGGGAAAGCGCATACCTTTGTCTAAATCAACGAGAATGTGTGGTTATGACGACGATATTACTTCATTAGAATAGAACGCATTCATTCATCGAGTGACACTTGCTTCTGAAACTACCGGGAGGCTGTCTTGTCAACGTATCAGCAATAATTTTGATGTTACAGATCTGTTGATAGACAACGGTAACTGCTTACCATCAGGAGAGCCTATTAGCCTCCTAAACGTATAAAAATAGGAATAAATTGAACAACCATGTAATTCATCACTAGCCAAAAAATTGGTAATAAGTAAGTTGATGCTACTTAACAGTGAAAGTAAAACACTCGAGCTTTTTTATAATACAATGACAGCAGATGATTATTTAATTAAATATATACCAAGGATGGTCTTGTCAATGTTTAGCACACCTTCTAAGACATTTAACTGTGCCGAAATATCGGGAAGCAGAAAAACTCATATATCACGGTAAATATCCTGTTTTGAGTGAAAATTATATTCAACGCCATTATAGTTTTAGAAATGATACCTTCAAAAAAGTTGAAAAGTCCACCAGTTTACATAAAAATGTTAAAATAACATGTCTTCTAGTTATGTATACTGATCCAATAAAAAAATTGCGGGACTACCCGCGTCAGTGAGCATTGTGACGGTCATCTCACGCCAATAATGCGGCGCCGCAAGTCATGCTCGGCGACAGGGTCTATCATGCCTCAAGGGTTCAAACGTTAAGGAGCTTCCGAATCCTATATTTATTATATATAAAAGTTTTTGTGGATCACAACGCATCAGCTTTACAGATATAAATGCAAGAAAGAGATAAATAGTATGAAGGGAAGTATAATATATGTTTAATATACATATGTATATATAATACATGCATGTACCTACTAGCGAATTGACAAAACTATATTTAAACATTTTTTTGATATTCAGGTGTGAAGGTCTATTAAAAAGCTACCAATATGTTTATTTAGAGGTAGTTTATTCAGATAGTCATAGACCTATCAAATAAATATGAAGGAAAAATGAAAATTACATTCTAATTTCGAAGTAAATCTAAGTATAGAATATCTGAAAAATTTTCAATGACCTTATTTATGTCAAAAAATAGACTTATTAGAAAAAAAAATCATCACGGCAAGGTTTTGAAAATAAATCAATTAATTTACTTCACTAAAACCAAGAGGAATGAACGATAGCATTCGCAATGTAACAAAAATCTAATAAAATAGTAAACACAGCGACAATGATCATGCCTCGCATAGTTTTCATTCATCAATCTTCACCCTTGTTCCAATCGGGAACTTCACACCATCCATCTTACACACGTACTGACAGCTGTATATTCTGTGTCTTAGTTATTTAAAGCGCGGCAATGTCGCGTCATTAATGTTTTATTGAAATGAGTGTGGCGCTTTGTCGATATCACGCCCGCGCAACACTAGTTCGATAATTGAATTGACAGCTGACGTTGAGACGTGGTCTGGACTTGACACGTGACTTGGCATCTGATGACCGTTCGTTGGTAAAGTGAAATATTTGGTTCTGATTGAGACTGCAAATAATTAAGAAAAAATTATAGCAAAACTTTTTTTGACGACCTCTGTGGCGCAGTGGGCTTAGGTCCGGCTGAGACGCAAAAAGTTGCGGGTTCGATTCCCGCCGCAGGACAAATTTTTGTATGATCTGCAAGTATTTGTCTATCGGGTCTGGGTGTTTCTACAAACATTTGTCTCGAGGCGGGAATCGAACCCTCAACCTTCTGCGTCTCAGCCGCACTTTGGCCCACTGCGTCACAGAGGTCGTCTATGTATAATATGTATATCGTAATGTATAATATGTATGTATTTTCAAAAAAAAAAAAAAAAATAGTATATCAGTCATGTGGTACCCATAACACAAGCTCTGCTTACTTTGGGGCCAGATGATGCAGGGTTAAATGTGCATTATTATTATTATTATTAGTTGGCAACCCAATTTATTTTAGTGGCTTATTATGTTATGAATTTGCCATCATTTTTATTATATTTTTAATAAATGAGGAAAACTTAGAAAAAAATATAAAATTTACTTCGAAATTAGAATGGGCGGTCTTCTCGCTATTTGTTATGTAATTTTTGTATGCGTTTTTATTTTAGTAAGTTGCAAATAAACAACTTGAACTTGAATTCGGTCATAGTTTAACAATTTATCACCCAAATCATCTCCACAAATGCAATATGAATCAGTCAACCTAAAATTTTCCATCAAAGTAAAAAGTCATCACTTTTTTTTTATTCTTAGGATCATATCACTCTTGATACAGTAGAAACATACGAGCAAATGAAAGAGTTCCATCCAGGTATAGTTTGCTTGTTCTTTCACGGACGTAGTGTGATTCCACGGGTATAAAAGTATTAACGTGGTCATGGTCATCAACCAGAGTCATGTAGGTACGTATTTTTAAATATTTCTGATTACCACACCTTTTTTTACACAAACAATATATTTTACAGTTCAATTTAAACCACAAGCTTCAATAACACGCGCCCCGCCCCAAAATACATCGAAGAAGTTTCTAATCAATCAACTTTAGATTAACACTCAAACCGTAGACTAGACAAAAACAAATGAGTGAAGCTCAACCAGAAATCGAATTAACCACGAGCCTGTTTAGACACCAATTAAAACTTCAACAAAAGCTATCTTCAATGAGACGAAAAAAATTTGATAGATCCACTCTTTAACCCAATCTCTCATCCGTTACCAACCGCACAAAAACCATCTTTAATAAAACAGCTTTAGGAACGAATATCCGTTGATTGTAAAAGTAAAAAACCGTAGGGCTGTTGGCACAACATCTTAAATCGATTAAACAGATAATTAATCACGGGAAATTAATCCGAATGAGATGTTATTAGTTATACTCGCTATAATCAGGTGAAACAATAGACGGCTGTTACATGGTGATTTCGAAACGCTTGCTTGTAACCATAGATTTTTAAAAAAACCGTAAATAAATCATTGATTTTAAAATAATTTATTATGATAAAAAACTTCACTCATATGAAAAAAGGTTTAAGATAAGTAAACCGTTTCGTTATATATAAATAAATAATTATCCTTTCATAAGAATAAAAACATTTTTAAAAGAGATCTCATTGTGTGCACCCTGTATAAAGTCAAGCGGCCGATATGGCCGATCAATCAGCTGCTAACGAGATGCTCTTGGCCGGTTAACGTGGAGTAAGTACCAACATGCAAGCTATCAATGGTCAGAGGAAAATTATCAATGAATTCGGAAAAACTTAAGAAGAAATAAAAAACAAATGCCCTTAAAAAAAATCAAATAATAAATTCTGCATCATCAATGGTCATAAAAAGTATGACAAAGTAATATTATGATTGACATTTATTTGGTAACATAAATTGTCACGCATACGTGACAATTTTAATGTTACCAAATAAATATCAATTTTATTTTGAACAAACCGTATCCAATATCATATGCGAAAATAGAACACCCACCGTGATAAAAAGGCGGGTAACCCTAGAATTCTACATTTCAAGCAGCTGATTAAAATTAACATAATCGTTTGTCGCTGCTATTAAACGTTCGTATAAAAAACGACATCATTTTAATTTCTTTTTCCGAGACGAAGACAGAGTGCGGTCACAGAATAAATGATAGTGAAAAGGTGCGGGGCGTGGCAGACTAACTTTCATTACTCATGAGCAGTAATAAATGATAAAACATTATTAATACGAGGAGATCACTCTGTGATGGCCAGAGATTAACGTTTGGACGAATAAATTAATTCTAATGCACTTGTTTTATTTTTAACTGGTCGTTGGGATTTGCGTTAAACAAAGCCTAATGATCGATACAGCAGAATGTTACAGGAATAAAATTATGATTTATAATGAACACTATTATGACAAACAAAACATCGGCATAAACGATATGACGCGAAGCCCATCATATTATTTATAAATATCTTCTACCAGCAACTGATCACGTTTTAAAAACCTTATAACGTTCGTGATTCACACCGTTTCGATTCGATTCAGTGCGAATCGCGTACGCGAACAGAAACGAGCAGACCGTGAGTCAAACTCTTCCTGATGAAGACTAGATGAAGAATCGAAACAGTGAACATTCATGGACAAACCAATACGTCAGTAAAACCTGTGTTTTTCATATTGTGTAATACATACAACTCACGTATGTTTTGAAAGTGAAAAATGTCGATGTAAGTAGTTTTTCGGCTTACCCTGTATAATTAATTTGAAATGAATGACGTTATCATATTAGTATAGAATCATATTATCATATTTGTATTTACGGAAAACGAAAGAGAGAGAACTTAGCCCAATGTTGAAGGAACTCCTCGAGTAAATCCCAACACCAGTTACAAAGATCAGGCAATTTTCAATCAGAAATCCCCAGCTGTTATAGTAAAATAACAATTAATTCCGTTATCGTACAATGTAATAACTAGCAGAATTTATAGCCCGTGCTCAGTGGTGATAAATTGAATAATAATTTATTTAAAACGAGATAAGAGATCGCGAGTGAGATACACTCAACGCGTTAACGCTGTAACGAGTTGTGCTTGAATTGTTTTGCTTGAAAATTGACATTTGCAAAATCTGATCCTTTAAATTAAATTTTGTTTCGCAAACGGATGAATAATATTAACTATATTGGTGGACAATTTTCACACAACACGATGCGCATGCAACAATGATGGCTGATAAGTGATGACCGAATCCTCGGGAACAAATTAAAAGATGAATGGTAAATTAAGCGTAATAAATAAACTACGCATTATATTCTGGAAAACCAAATGACTGATAGAATACTTATATAATTGTAAATACATGATACTTTATAACACAGAGAGAACAAACATCTACGAGTTCATCATACAAATGAATGTCCTGGGAAGGAATAGAGCCCACCACCTACAGCGCAGAAGGCAGAACTACTACCTAGGCTTTTCAATGAAACATTTGATCACATTTATACAAAAATACAATAGCAATAACCATATAAAGTATTGACCATCCTACTACTATATATATAATATAATATTATAAATGTGAATGTAAGTTTGTTTGTTACGCTTTCACGCGAAAACTACTTAACCGATCATCATGAAACTTTGTACACATATTCTTGGAGGTATTAGAAGTAACATAGGATACTTTTTAGGAAAAAAATATTTTTACGAAAGATATTTATATGGCAACAACGTTTGCCGGGTCAGCTAGTGTTAAATATTTTCTCTTTATAACATTAGATTAAATTTTTGTTCTATAATCGATATACTTAAAAACTACTTCACCGATTTAAAAAATTATTTCACTTATAGAAAGCTACATTATCAGCGCGTAACATGAATTGTACTTTGCTCTCAAAAAATTCAAGATCTTTACGAAAAATGCAATAGTATATCCCAAGGTATCAAAAACTGCCTATAAAAGGTATTATTTGGCATCATAAAATAATGTACTACATGTTTACTGCACTCAACATTTTCCACGAAATAAATCCGCCGGGCTATTAGTTAAGTCTTACAGACAAAAGCACGGACGAAGTCGCAGGCGTTTCAACTAGCTATAAATTATTGTGAGAATTCACCACACCAGCTCCGCTCCATACATGATAATCATTGTTTTTAAAATATAATAATAGAAATAATCAAGCTGATCTCTCGATCGCCGTAAGCGTCGAGATCTTGCGCAGGCACGTGATTGATAACTTCTCTCTCGTCTTTCTCTTTCTCACGCAAATCTGTATATCTAACTCTGTCTTGCATTAATTGATCTACGTTATAAACGGCGCCATTATTGTCGCTAGATATATCATGTTGATATCTACCCGCCTTGTTGTTAGTCAAATCAATTGTTATTGTAGCCGTTGTATTGCAACATTTGTAGGTTATATCAGTGTTCTAGTTAATAGTTATTTATTTACAGACATTATCGTTTATTGAAGTTGCCTAGTTATAAGACTACTTTGGTGTGGGTAGTTCCAATCGGATTGCAATGATAAAGGAAGCAGTCGCAATGAATTTCCTGTGGTTAAACCTTGATTGCATAAATTGTATAGCATTCATTTTGATAAACACGGGCTTTACTCACGTATTATTTTGTGGATGGAGGTCGACATCGACACTGTTTCGATTCATCTAGAGAATCTTCATCAGGGTGAGTTTGAACTGCGGTTCATCTCGTCCTCTCGTTGCCGCTCGAGTTCACAAAATGTTTATCAAAATGTACAACTCACGAAAGTTTTAATTTTTCACGAAAAGCATTCGTTTGAAGTCTTACCTCGAATGGAATAGCTACTCCTTGGCTATAACTGACTATGATCAAATTTGTGTTCACAATAACTGGACCCTAACAACATCTACTTAGAAACGTTTTTTAACTTCTGTCAAAAGTAAATCAATGTTTAAAATAATACCATCCTTTTTTGTGAAATAGTGACAAATAGAGACGGCGAATCTTAAGCAGGGTTCAGGCAGTGTTCTAGTTGAGAGGTAAGATCTATAAAGTAAGACCTAGCATCCTAAAATAATTTATAAAATATATGTATCTCCTCTGGTGTGCAAATCTGTTTTAGTCTGTTCTGTTTTATTAAGTACTAATCCGCATATAACTTCTGTACACAGGAATTAAAACTATCATGATTTTGAAAATCATTTTCACTCGAAACGGGTAATGTTCGCAGTAAAAGTCTGAGAATGAGGGTAGACCGTTATGTCTGCCAATAACATCCAACCGCAAATACTTCAGTTTATCTCGTGATCAGGCGCATGCAACTGTGCCGAAATATAGGGAAGCAGAAAAACTCATATATCATGGGTAAATCCCATCCCAATCCCGTTTCAAGTGGATTGCAAAAAGCAAAAACTTTTGTCTTTCAATATATCGATTCCAAGTACATTCTTAAATCCAGTATATTCGGGTCTTATTTATAATGTAAATTAATAAATTAATGTCTGACATTTTAACACAGCATCATCTGGCCCCAAAGTAGTAACTAGAGCTTGTTTTATGGGTACTTACCACATGACTAATATACTACTTATATACTTTTTTTGTAAATACATACGTTTTATACATAGAAACACCCAGAACCGAGACAAATACTAACAGAACATACAAATATTTTTCCCGGTGGGCATCGAACCCACAACCTTCTGCATCTCAGCAGAGCCTTAGCCCTCTGTGCCACAGGGGTCGTCAATGTATCATAAGTTTGTATTTAAATATATATAAGTAATCAGTCATCTGGTCACCATAATACAAGCTATGCTTAGTTTGGGGCTAGATGGATAGTGTGCATTGTCTAGAAATATTATTATTATTATTATTACCAGTATTTACCAGTCAATTAATTAAACTTCTCCACGAAATAGAACATATGTATTGCAAAATAGTAATTCTGGAAAATATAGCAAAGGAAACCTATTTGGCTACTTTTCAGAGGTCAACTGGCTTGACTTTGAAGATACCCTACAGAACTCTTGAACGACAAAAAGCTCATGTGTCGCAATTAAAGCATTGCATTCGTGATCACAATCAATAGCTTAATAGAAATTTGTCAGTTAATCAGACCATGGACTTTGAAAGTATCCTACGGAACGCATTGATGTCAAAAATATAATATATCGCAATTAGAGTAGGTAGTGTATTGGTTATTTGAAATCCATGGTTAAAAAAACAGTCTATATAATATATCCCTTTACCCCTTTTACGAAAATTGCGCGAACGGAGGAGTATGAAATTTTGCACACATATATAGTGTATAAACAGGAGTGCAGAGTGCTAATATTTTTTTTTAAGATTTTTTTTATTTTATTTAATTATGCTCGAATTTCGACCAGTGGGCTATCACTAGTAATAATAATACTTTTAAACTAGCAGTTCTTGTATACATAATCTGAATCTCGATTCTTGACTCGATTATCGACTCTAACGATTTTCATAAAATTTAGTATGCAGGGGGTTTCGGGGGCGATAAATCGATCTAACTAAGTTTCATTTTTAGAAAACGTCGTTTTATCTGTGTTTTATCCAGGTACCTACTATATAGTCATCCTTTATAGTAATAAACTCAGAATGCAAAGATAAATTACTATATTGACCCAGATCAAGGCATTGATAGGTCTCTGTATCCTTTAAGTCATCAATGGATCATAGTTCCACATCCATGATCTAACGTCGTCCATCAACCACGATCTTATCATGCGATCACCGATCTACACAATATAAAATCGTTAATACATCCAATGATATTACCTCGCTCGATTTGTATCTACACCATTTAATAAAGACCTGTATGTTCACATCATTAGTTTTAAGCCCGTGTCAAGATAAAATGGTCGAGTTTATCATTTGAATCGTTGATCGTGAATGAATCATTTTGTTATGATATATTGAGCTGCATATCAATCTGTACAATGGATTAATCAGTTTCGTAGGATTGTGACATTGACTTCTTTTGCTTGAGACGCTATGAAAAAATCATACAAAGACGACACGTGTCGTAAGACACCCAGTAGGAACGAAGTTAAAAAACCTAAAAGTAGCTGACGTCAATACTCCAGTAATGTTAAATGCTTTAATTAATTACACAAAATAAATTTGGAGCTCAGGATCGTTGTTGTCAACTGCTCAGCTAGCGTGATCATTAACATGTGTGCTAAATTGGTCAACCGCTTGTAGTCGTCAAAATTTCGTTTTCTTTTTGGATTTTGGTGTCGGTCGAAATCTGGCACTTGCCAGATCGCCAAATGCACCGTACGACAAAGGACTTCGTTCTTAAAATCAACAGGAAGAAAGACAGCATTTATTATAATCGTACATCGTAGCTTGATAGTTCTCGTTGTTCTCATATTGCTAGTTGTGTGACTTACCTCGTTTTTGCATGAAGGAGAAGAGATCATCGAGAAATTCTTTCCGCTGCGGATCGTCGCTTATTTCATACAACTGAAACAAAAAAATATATTTGCTTATTACAATGCTTATACTTTTGAGTATTTAATTCATATTTATATAATTCATCAAATCAACAAAACTACAGCGTCATATCTCAGAATAAATATCGACGTCATAAATAGTGCCCTTGACTATGCCACAATATTTATACTTCTTCTTCTTTTTCGATGTCTGTTTTCTAAGGATGACAATTTAGCAAATATGAAGTGATTAATTATCTGTGTGTGTGTATATCAAGGAAGTTTTCGACAATTTTATTTGTATTTGAAGTGGTTGTTTGATATTTAATGAAGTAACTTAATTATTTTATCTCGTGTTATTATATGTCTTGGTAATCTATAATCAAAAACACAAACAAACGATTGTACTCTTCTCGATTGCACTCTTGTGTATGTACAACGATGAATCCAAGAAAGTTCTAAACGGTCATTCCGCGATGACGTATAGAATAGACAAATGACTATCGACTGCGACTTTGTGAAAATATTATAACAAATCAATCACTATAATCAATATTGTCAAAATTGATAACAGAACGATGTCATTATAGAGGGAGATAAGTATTTGTATTTGTAAATTTTGATATTACCATATTTTTTCAAGAAGTTTTACCAAAAACGGGTCGTCCATCCCCAAGGCAGTTAACCCTTATACCAGCGTATTTTTCTTTTGCATATTAATCGTGAGAAAGCTATGTGTCCTCAATAATTATAGAATGAATAAAGACGTGTAATGCGTTTCCTATGTTTACGGACATGCGGGCGCATGCGCACGTGGTGCATCGCATCACTGCACTTCACTTCCTAGGAATATTAATATCTTCATTATTGTCATTGGCATAGGAGAAATAGAACCATGCTGGAGTATTACGTAAAAGTAGCAGTAGCGAAAACAGTAGCAGCGTGACAGCATTAACTGAAAAATCTGTCTCAAATCGTAAAAAACTTATCACGGAAGTTTCCCGCTGCCTAATACTCGACTGTCGCCTACCTACAGATGAATATAAGTTCATAGCAAAAATGTTTGCGTACTAAAAGTATGTTTGACAGCAATGATCGCGCATTTCTCGCCTATTGGTAGTGATATGATGTGATCGTGGAATGGAGTTCTAAACTTAAAACAACTCAAAACTTTTACCACAAGATAGATACACTAATTCGCATGGGGCCCGCATTGAGGAGTCAATCATTCGTGTTCAATCCGGCCGGTAGGTACTTAAAACTGTTGAAGTACCTACCGGCCAGTATCATATTGACTGATCAATGACCATAAGAATGAATTATACAGTGCTCTCAAACTATGAAGTAGGTATTGACCTCCTTGCTTCTTCTCTGAAAAGGTTTTATTCGCACCAGCCAGTGTATTAAAGACGCATCTGATGATGAACAAACCGTTCCGCTACCACGTAGCCTACCATGTTTAACAACCCGTTGATAAGGGGTTAGATGCAATACGCAATTACAACCTTATCTCAAGAAAATAGAGTTCTAAATAGGGATAATACTAGACTCCCCACAGAGAGAGGCGTGTCGCTGAAATGACAATATCCGCCATTTAAATGCACTGCAATTTAAAACAGTGATAAAATTGCTGTGTCGACTTGCGATAAAGGTAAACGCTTGATTGGGTAGCTGAGTAGGTACCTACATCAATTGTGTGACAAGGTGATAAGCTTGTAGTAGCGGTGTGAAAAGTTGAAAACACAGAAACAGTTTTTGAGTAACAGAACTTAAATATTTTTTATTGAGTTCGTAACATGCATGACACCAGTGTCTTGAGAACGCTGCTCTCTGGCTGTGATCTGGATCCATATATCGTTTTTAAGGGTCCTTAAAAACAGTTTTACGTGTATTTTAAATTATTGTATATTCTGTACATTTTTGTAAATAAAATATATATCTATTAAAGATATTCCTTGGATATTCCAACTTACAAAAAAATGGTTGTCTGTAAAGTCGGTTTACGGACGACAAATTAACGTGATAACGTGAAAAGAAAACCGGCGTCACAAGCCGAACGCTTAGGCCGGTCGTGCCTCTCTATCGCTTCTTCCGCTCTCTCGCTTGCACGCTCGGCTCAGGCGAAACGTGAGAATGAGTCATGCGTTATCACGTCAAAAAGAGTTTTGATGAAAACACATTATAAAATATTGACTTTGTAGACAAAATATCTAAAATAATACTACCTTGAAAATCTGTTCTAATAAGTTAGACCCAAACCAGCAAGAAGTCTACAGAGAAGCTCGTTACGAAGGATTATATAATTACATATAATATGTTTTAAATCGACTAATTTTGCGTATTTTTTAAATTTACAAGATATTTGTAGTTTTAGTGGCGCGCGTAGACACAATACAATGTAACACGGATGTATCTCAGATATAAAACAGCATCTGTTGTCATTTGTTTAAATAAATAAACACATAAAAGACTAAAAGAAAGATACGTATGGTTTAGTTTATTATAACAACTGAGTACTAAACTATTTCATCAAAATCACAATGCGAATGCATAAGTACCTACTGACATCACAAAAACCCGTTATACAAGTACTAAGCCAGTTCACACCAGAGACAAAACCGTCCTAACGCTGTTAAAGCCGTGAAAATACGCGGCGCTTCACGATCAAACATACGCCTTGAATACGTCTATTTGCATTCGGACAATTACAACAAGGCACTTAGCGCTACGGAGAACTGGGCCGTGGAGAGACAACGAAACGCCATTTGACACTTCCTGTTTCCGCCTTATAATGTACACGGTAATACCTGTAGCAATGGGGTCAAAGTGCAAAAATTGCAGTTTTCTTTGCGTTAATGTACCGTTATTTCGTAACTGTAACTTTTTTAGTCGTCTCTTTTTAACCGACTTCAAAAAAGAAGGAGGTTCTCAATTCCGTTATATTTTTTTTGTTTGTTACCTTATAACTCCGTCATTTCTGAACCGATTTACAAAAATATTTTTTAATTGAAAGGATATAGATAACTACTTTTCGATTCCATGGAAATTTCTTCAAAATCGGTTCAGTAGTTTGATTTTTAAATCAAAATATGTTTATAAAATAGCATGAGAAATATGTTATCCAAGTTAACAAACGAAATTTCGTATTTCTATATAAATTAAAATTTAATTAATTTATTACGTCCGACAACAATATAGGTCCATTATTTTTTGTTAGTAAGTTGTCTAAAAAACTATGTTAATTTACAATGAAGTAAACATACAAAACACACACAAAAATTCAAAAGAAGTTTTAAGGGCCCTTACTCGTGCCCCGATCAAGCTGTCTCAGGCGTGACTTTCTACTTGATCAGGACCCGAATAAAGGCCTTCATTACTGGCATGTCGAAGCGATCTGGTATGACCTGCAGGATGCTGTTGGCACTGCCTCGCACTCTGCTGAGCAATGAGGCAGTTTTCTTACGGATGATGGCGTGAAAACCATCGAACCGTGCCTCAGCAAACATAGTGGATGCACTGCAGAAGCGCGGCAGTCCCATCAGCATCCTAAAAGCATCCGTTATTATATTGGACGCGCAGAGCATTAAGCAATTTCTGGGTACAGCTAAACCACAGGCTGCTCGTGTAGAAAGATTGGCAGTAGGCTTTGAAGAGAGTTATTGTCACTTGCCTACTGCAGCGAGCAAACCTGCGTGCCAGCATATTACATCTGACTGCCAACGTTCTGCGCTCCCTCTCTATGTTCTCCTGGTCATCAAGGTCATCGGTAACGTAATGCCCTAAGTATTTAAACTTTTAGACGCGTTTAAGTTCCGCCCCGTCAAGCCTAATAACTGGCACATAATCAGGTACTTTACCGGAGGCCCTGAAGACCATGTACTCACTTTTTTTACAATTATAGAGCAAGCCATATTTATGAGCGTACTCCTCACATATTCCCAGCAGTCTTCTAAGAGCGCTGATCGATAAATGAAGTCGGTTTTCTTTTTAGTTTTTATAAAGTTATTATAGTGTAAAAACTGTTGATTGGTGTAAAAAGATCATTTTTGGAAATAATTATGTTGGCACTTAGTTTTGGTTAATAAATATCTTAAAAGTAAGAATATTGATTTGTTAAATACATTTGTGTTATTTATCTAATGATTGCACAAAATACTTATGACCAGGTGTAAGGTGTAAGGTGTAATTTTGAAATGTATTCATTATAACAAAAATAAACTGTTATGCGAAATCTAAATGCCTTGATGAATAAAATTTATAAAGATTTGAATTACGTAAAAAAACTTTAACTTTAATCGATGTTAAACTCACTTGTCTACGATGGCCCTTAGTATAACATATTACATCGTCATTATAACTTGACTACAGTCGCTGAAGACTTCGGTCAGCCATGAATTCTCTCACTAAACAACTATACGATTTGATGTAAAATCATTGTCATTTGCATAGTCTAAGCTGTTTAAATCACAAAACATTACATACATGACCAGTTTTATTATTATTAACCGTTCAACGTCCACTTGATGTGAACGAGACAAATTATTATAACAGAATTATCATAACAGAACATTGTCGCCCACCGAGCAGTCAATATTTGAATCACAAAACTGGTCCATAAGCCGCATAATCTCCATTGTGGCGTGCCAATTACGAACTCTCCCCTTCCGGTTAAATAAACAAATATTGTGGAAAATCGCATGTATAAAGAGACTCAAATTTTATAGAAAAAATAATAATGCATTTTTTTGTATTAACTCCACAAAAATCTACAAAACGCTGTCATTTTTAAAGCTTCGTCAAAATAAGCACAAATGTGACATGTTTGAAAAGTTAATTATGCTATAGAAATTGAATGAATGTTCACACTATAAGTACCTACTTACATAAGTCAGCTAGTGACCTGAACTCTATTTTCTACCTATACTTACTAGAAAATAAAAATAATAGGTTTTGGATACCTAGTTTAGTGTATAAATAGACAGAATGATATAAAATACATGTGAAATAATTGAGCTATCTCAGGTCTGGTTAAAATGACATAAAGATAGCTTAACTGATCCAGATCACTGCTAAACGCAAGCGTTCTCGAGACATTTCGGCGTTGCCATTGATAAAACGCTGGGCTAGCTAGGTGCCAGCTAGCCCAGCTTGGGTCTTGGGTCACGCAATGTTTCTAACAGAGACGCCGTGAAATAATTTTGATAACACGTTAGCGTTTATAACTTGTTTTACAACAAGACAATGAAGGATATTGATTAAAACGCAAGTGATCAGTAGTAGATTTTACTTGGGATACGTTTCTGCAGACGTGATGATCGGTCAAGGGACGCCATGAAAAGAGGGCAATTATACTAGTTGACGTATAACGCAAGGAACTGTCAACAGTGAAAGATGACATTGACAATCTATGACAATCTATTGAGTTTACTCATTACACAACAGACAATGCATACAACATCACCTAGTCTCAAACTAAGTATATATTGTATTATGTTGACATTATATTTTTTTCTGTTTCAATCAACAGGTTTAAAAGCATTCTTCTAAATATTCCCTTTGTTAATTAATAAGGTCGTTTTATTTGTACTAGTGGTCATCAACTGATCGACAATAATTAATGTATTTTTTATGCATAATTTAAAAGAAATATTACCATTCCTTCTGTATATAAACTATAAATGTACGAAATTTCATACTCCTCCGTCCGCGCAATTTTCGTAAAGAGGGGTACAAAGTTTTTGATTCACGTATTAATGTGTAGATTGTTTTGTACGAGAAACCATCGAGTTTATATTATAGTATTATTAATACCAAGTTTCAAGCAAATTGCACCACGCGTTAAAAAGTTTCATAAATTCGTTTTCACCCCCTTTTCACTCTTTTTATAAAGGTTATTTAAAAAAATCCTGAAACACAATTCCATTTATTTTGCTTTTTAAGTATCCAAACCAAGTTTTTAAGAAATCACACCACCCGTTAAAAAGTTCCCATACAAACTTTGACACCCCATTTTATAGGGTTGTAAGGTTATTTTGAAAAATCTTGAAACATGTGTCCATTTATTTTGCATTTTAATTATTCAAATCAAGCTACAAGCAAATCGCACCACGCATCAAAAAGTTTCATACATTAGTTTGCACCCCTTTTCACCCTCTTAGGAGTTTAATTTCTAAAAATCCCGCCTTAGTGGGTATTTTTGCTATAACATGAAGCTACCTCCCAAATTTCAGTTTTCTAGCTTCAGCGGTTTCGCCTCGGTGATGATGAATCAGCCAGTCAGTCAGGTTAAGCTCTTTTATAAATATAGATTTAATTTTTTTTTGTTAATTCTGTGTGTGAGCTAGTTAATTCATTATTATTTTGTTTAGCGTTAAATGTCCACTTTCTTTTTCTTTATATGTTTAAACAAACGAGGTAGATACAAGTAAAATACTGTCTGTTTGTTTCACAAATAAAATAAAATAAAGTAGTTACGGATTGAATACTTTTTTTATTATTTTAGCATGCTTGTGATACTTTAAAACATTCAGATCCCAGATTCAGAACAAACGCCTATGTTCATCAGACAAATGTTTGTCTTGGGAGGCAATCGAATCGAAGGTAGGTAGGTAGGTAGATTACTATGTCATCGGATCACTACACTATTCAGGTTTTACTCCGACCTTTACTTGATTAAATATGTAAATATATAAACAATTGTATATTTACGGTTGCTATAAAATTAAACTTTATTGATTGCTGTTGACCAAAGAAGTCCATTGGTGAACGCAAGGTTAAACATCGCAGAGTAGAAATATTACTGACTGCAGTATGAACCCGCTAAGTAGCTCGATATTCACCGTTCACAGTTCAGAGTCATTTTCGTTCGGTTAATGCCATAGCTTTATCTTCGTTGGTTTTTACCGCGCGCTGCAGATTAACCCGCGGCGATTTTATTCGCGCTATTCTGTAGAACAAATAATCAGACGTAGACGCTCGCTCTAGCGTAAAATTACGTGCATCAGAATAGATTTTCAGAAACGCATGATTTAAACCGCGCGGATTAAGTCGCTAGTGCGTGCTAGGCCTAAAACTTTGGATCAAAACTATAACTCATATAAAGAACTAATCATACCAACTAAGCTGAGTTGGTAGTAGCTATGTTTTCTTCGATGTATGTAGGTCTGGGGTACGATTCCCTCTCATGACAAACATGTGTAATTAAAATTGGTGTTTATTCTGTGTCTGGGTGTTATATAGTATTATAAGCATGTATTTAAATATTGTATTTAATATAAGTACTATTCATCTGGTCACCATAATACAAGAAATGCTTAGTATGGGATGATGTATAGATGATGTATAGATGATGTTTGTGTGCGTTGTCCACCAATATTGATTAAAGTGACTAACGCGTTACAGCGCCAGTCTGTCTGGCTTATCTTTCTCTCACGAATACGGCAGCGATAGGCTGACTCCTCTTCTCTTACTCTAACCTACAGCGCTAGTTAGATTATTTTAAGTTATAACTTCTGTCGGGCGTTCCGAGACGCACACGTTTTTTTATATTTTTTGATCGCTATTCGGTTCAATCTTAGATCAGATACAGTTTTAAAATACCATATTTAGTGCTCTATTGTAAATATTTCCTCCACGGTTAATACTATGATGGATCACGAATGAAATAAATCAATATGTCAATATTGAATCGCGGATAAATAGGACAAGGCGTTTGCATAGAAAACGGTTTTTGACACAGTTGTGGGCGAACTCTGATAGACTATTGTGTTCTACAATAAACTAAGGCTTAGATTCAGAGACAAAACCAAGAATGAAATACCAGCACTTAAAAAAATATTAGTACAAATACAAAGACTCCACGAAAACATTTATATAAAACGCGACCCTTGCTACGACGCGACAAAGTACAATTCAGCTCGCACAGGCGCCTAATATTATGTACCTACATAGTGCCTCTCTTTCTTTCACATAACTCTATCTCGTTTGGCGCGGCACTTATCTCATTTCATTTAATTTATTTATGCTTCAATGTACATTCAGCTTAGGTCTAGCAAAAAATGCTGTAAGTATTATTACATTGTACCCTGTCAGGGCATTGCAGAATCAAAGTCAAAGTCAAAGTCAAGAGATACGTTATTCAATACAATCATAAGGATCACTTTGAAACGCCTTACATAATAGGGGAATTTAGGTGTCTATTCCTCCTAACCCAAACCCGAGGTGAACCGGCAAGAAACTCGTCCTGGTCCTAGTATCATTTGTGATACTAGTGCTTTTATGTTAATAGGTATAATTGATAAGTTGGTACGGATAGGTTTATTTCCTAATTAGGTATAAGTTACAAAATACGTCAACAAAACACAATTATTTACAAATAAGGCATATAAAAGTTAAAATAAGCATGTATCTGTTTAAATGTCAATATGGTGTATAATCAATCATAGATGGGTATCATGTTCATATGTCAATTTATAATAAAAATGACAGATATTTATTTTCTCTACGAATTTGCCCACCAAAGAGCCTACCGATATACTTGCTTCGTACTCAAAGTGCAGAATGCGCGTGGCCTTGCCGTTAGTCAAATATCAGAATATTTTGACTGTCAAAATGTACTAACTATTACTTCTACTACTAGACTAACACTTCTTCTTACCGTATCACTATTTCGAACAAGTGTGGTAAAAGCATTAATGTGCACCTCAGAGACTCCTTTCGTGAATTTGTCACATTTCTATGACATTTTTAGGACTAGTACTAACCTACTAACATTCGTTAGCAGCATTCATCAGTTATTTTTTCATATACAAACAATCCGTTGACAAATTTTTTTTTCCTTCGTAATGTAATTTAAATTTAAAACCTACTAACGGATCCTTCTGACAGACGTTTGCAAACTTCAAGAACCCGATATAAATAGTATATTTTTATTTTTTATACTTTCATCATCGGAATTAAATCAATAAGTCAATAACTTATGGATTCAGTCAGAAATGTAGAGAATAATATACCTACAATAATATAAAATACATGTTTAATAGTTGAGCTATCTATGGACTGTTTAAAACGATTTATAGATAGCTCAACTGATCCAGATCACTGCCAGAGGGCAGCGTTCCCAAGACACTGGTGGCATTACCAAGTTGAATAGCAATGCTAATACGCTGCCAGATAGGAGCCAGCTCTATTAGCTCTATAAATTAAAAGGAAACGCAGTAAACACCCGAAAATAGGTTAATAAATAGACGCAAAAATCTTTAATCATCAACAAATCATATTATTATATTATTTCTTATATTTCGTAGTAATTTGTGAACTTAGTAACTTGTACGTTTGCGTGCGCAGACTAAAACTTTGAGATACTGGTTCTCCATTACTTTGCGATGGTCTTACCACGCGCGCCGCCGCAAGACAATTTCAAATTGCCAGCAATAATTTAAACTAGTAATGTATAAGAAGGATGGTTTTATAAATAAACCGTGTGAGGGACCCGTTCGGAGCATTAGCCTGCCTGTGTCACTTCAGATTTAACAATTTTACGGTCTAGGGTCTAGCTTAACTTGAACTTAGATTATTGAAACTCAGTGCGATTTGACTTACATAAGTTTTTGTATCTGAATCTTAGACATTTATCAAACTAGCGTAGTACAAATACGCATTTTTAGCATTGCATTACAATCGGTTTTTAGCAGTTGCTAACTTTTCAATTTAAATTAATTCTCAAAAACAGATGGAATACACTTTTATACCATCACTAAAATAAGTAACAAACTAGTATTTTGGCAAATATTTATATATTTTGTACAGACATTTCATTAAGTAAGTGAGCCTTTTGTAGGTGTTGAGGTTGGAGAGGACGATGTTTTGAATTCTCGCATTCTCAATTAGGTTGCATTTTTTTTTATGTTTGCTAACCTAATAACTTCGTCATTTATGAACCGATTTAAAAAAAAATTATATACGTGAAAGGACATATTTCCTGATTGGTCCCATAGAAATTTAATTATAATCGGTTCAATAGTTTGGTTTCTAAATCAAAATAGCTGGAAAAACCTGTTCCAAGTAAAAAAATTAAGATATTTTGTTTTCCTGTGACATTCCAGTGTTGCTAACGAATTTCGAAAAATGATAATGTACTGATAAGCGTAAAATAAAAATCATTTTAACCGACTTAAAAAAAGGAGGAGGTTCTTAATTCGGTTGTATTTTTATGGGCCCAAATTTCATTCAATGAAGTCTGTTTTTTTTTAGTTTTCAAAGCATAATTATTGTCGACATAATGTCTAAACTGTTTCACATTCGTAAACTCATCATAAACTTTAAGTTTCCCACAAAAAAGTTACCCACATTTTCACTAGGGTACCGATATCCACGTGTAATTGTAGGTAAGTGAAATACTATTTCTTGTCCATGGTAATAGTAACAACGTTTATGGAAATGCCAAAGATTTACACTTATTGCGTTTGATGTTGTATGGGAGATATTACTCTGGAATTTATTTATTGTGATGTATGACTGGGAAAAGAAACTTATTAAAAGTTTCTTTGTTTGTCGGTGCTTGGTCGTTATGTAAGTGGTTTTTAAAGTGCATTATTATTATAAAGCTTTTAAAACATGTGTATGAAAAAATATTATTACCTTAGGACTAAAACTGATTTTGCATTTATTGTTTACAGATGGTGTTCGTGAGAACAGGGAAACGTTTGACCACTGGTTTTTTCTTTATTTGCGCGTCGAAGATATGAATAAGACAGAAAATAGGTAAGGTGTACCTAGAGTTAGGACGCCGAGCGACCAACGTGCGTATTCCGCCGCCGCTGATGATGCGTTGGGAGTTTAGGCAAGCCGTAGGCCTCCGTGGCAGCGAACACAACACCGACACCCAACGGATTTATATACAGTACAATAACTAGTCAGTAGATCGTCAGTGATCAACTTTGCTGTCCTAAAAGCGTATAATGTTTATTTAGCTAAAAAATAACTTTTAAAACTAGCATGGTTTTGAACATAATTTTCTTTTAAAAAAGGATATTTACCATGATATACGAGTTTTTCTATGGGACCACATAACAAAAGATTATTTCAAATCGGTTCATAAATTACGGAGTTATGAGGTAAAAAACAGTTTTTTTTTAAATACAACCATATTGAGAACCTTCTCTTTTTTTTTGAGTCGGTTAAAAATGTCTATCTGTTTGTTATCTTTTCGGCTAAACGGTTAAACGGATTTTGGTGAAATTTGGTACGGAGATACTTTGATCTTGGGATGTAGACTACGTTTTATGTAGGTACCACGCGTGCAAAACTGCGGGCATCTGCTAGTTATAAGGAGTAAGATCCCAAACAATTCTATATATAATACCTAATTGATTCCGAACAGACATGGCAATTCATTTAACCTCAATAAATGCAACTGCGCATGCAGTAACATCGATGTCGTTTCCTGCTATTTCACATAAAATACAATGTAGTGTTTTCCATTACTTATGGGCCGTCAGAATGACGCACCTTAAGCGAACCTGTGTCAGTTCTGACGCTTCTTAAGGGGACACTACCGTGATCTCAGGGGGCCTACTCTTGAAATCGATAAACGGTATATAGGGTTCTACTCTTAACTACATCGTTTCAACTCGTTTTGAGCGATAGAACGACTGACATTGTTTTGATCGTTATTTTGATCGAAATCGATTTGCAGAGTAGACGCACAAGATAGTTTGCAGATCTTAGTCAGCGACATAAAATTGACAGTGGGCGCAGATAAAAAGCATGCTATTTTAACTAGCAGAGTGTGAGAAAAGGTTATTCGTGCACGAAGGATAGATATTAGCAGATATTTATTCAAGATAAAGATAATTGAGCTCTTGAATAAATAAACTATGTATCGGAATCATTTTGTAGTTTGCGACACCGTATGTAATTGTTTATGCAAAGTTGCGCTAAAATCAGTGTTCAAATGCGATTTTTTTGACGTGATAACGTCTTATAAATCGATGAACGCCGGCTGCACGCACGACTCGCACGCATGACTCATTGCCACGTTCCGCCTGAGCCGAGCCTGTAAGCGAGAGCGCAGAACAAGCAATAGAGAGGCACGATCAGCCTAAGCGTTCAGCTTGTGACGTAAAATTATCACTTTATCACGTAAAATTATTATCCGTAAACCGACTTTACAGACCAACATTTATTTTTGTATTTTCCAAACCCATATATTTTTATGATTCTGTTGCGATACAAGCATATATCGTTTAACATCGTCAAGTGAAACATATATAATTTTTCTGACTTTTATTATTTGTCTTTGATGAGTGTTTGCAAGCTTTCAACAATCGTAATTCTAGCTCCGAGCGAAACGCGGCTATGTAAGAACCTATTTTATGCTTAGGTATGTAAAATTAACGGTTATATAGAATTATACATTGTCTGTTATTGTAGTGACACTTATACCTACGCTAGTAGGTACTATATTTTATGCATATAGTGAGTGAACATCACATTAGTTCGATAAGTCGACCTATTTTAACGTGTAGCGATATCGCGAAACGCTATAGTTATTGATAGGTTGTACTGTAGACAATAAATAAAAATGGCAGTGACATTTGCAGTGTGTTATTATTTTAATCACTTTTCATTTTTAAATGCTCGATAAGTATGAGTATGATTCTTCGTTTGTCATTTCATGAAGTAACATAGCTCTGCTAATTTAATATTTTTACTCGTTTTATTGCATGTTTTATTCGGTAATCTTAGCGGAATTTTAATGAATAAATTGTGCCTACATGGGACAAGTATGAACAATTGAATTATATGTGTATTATGGTGCAATGAGATTTGAACGACGAGGAATCCCAAAAAAATCTAGGCGGCCATTCCGCGATGACGCTTAAAATTGACAATTGACCATCGACTAAGGCTATATCAACAAACAAATTGACTATAAACAACTTGACATTGGAAAAATTGACATTAATATGTCACATGCCATTAACAAAGAAGAAGAAGAAATACTTCTTCTACGCATACGCGTATGGTCTGTTCTTGTTATTCAAATGTCAATAAATATAAAGAGCAACAGATTTTAACGTCACTTTAGCTAAATGAGGTTTACACCACCAATATGAATCATGAAGTTAATAATTATACATGGCATAGATATATTTATTTCTAGAGTTGGCAAATGTCAAATCTGTTTTATGTATTTTTTAATGATTTAAGTTTTTTTCGATTAGTTACTGATTAGATTTTTTTTTGTTTTGTTTTTATCTGTGTTCAGTTTTTGTACTATAAGTAGGGTATAAGCAGTCGGACTTGAAGAAGTTCTGCTCAACTGAGCATTCTCACTTTTATTTTTCCATTACATTCCACCTATTTCTATAATATGTCGGCAAAACAAAAAAAAATAACTTCTTATTTTTTTAAACTAGTTTTTACAAACCAGTTTGGTAAAAGGATTGAAGTACAAGATAAGGACACTTTCCCCTTTCGTGCACTTGGCACAAGTCTTAGACATTTTAGGTTTAACAAAATGCCGGTTTTGTCACGATTTTTTCCTTCGTCATTATCATAGAACTACGTTACATTAGATTACATTGTTTATAGATAAAAATAAGCGCAATAATGTATTTTTTATGGTTGAATTCTAATAAAATACATATACCATACCGTCAGTTGCAAAATATTTAGTTCAAGTCATAAAAATACTGCATTACCTAAGTCAACATACTAGAGCTAGACTTTGTAATTACAAAATGTTTGGACAATCACGACATAGAAAATAAAATAAAATAAATACTAACATCACAATAATCGTGGACTAAACTTGGATGGAGGCAGGATGCCAGTAGTGGGTGAAGTCAGACTGTTGATAATGATTATGTATTAACACCGAATTCTAATTCATATTGTTGAACATGTTGCTCATGTTGCTCTGCCCTCAGACTGTTAACCGACACATTTGAAATGTTTAAACTCTCTTGTATTCGTTTTTCGTAGTTGATCATGCAAAAGAGTGCTAGGACCAGGATGAGTTTCTTGCCAGTTCTTATCAGGTTTGGGTTAGGAGGAATAGGCACCTAAATGCACCTAGTATGTAAGATGTTTCAAAGTGATCTTTGTGATTGTGTTGAATATAAAATCTTTTGACTTTGACTTTATTAAATTCAATTATGATGTGTCGTATTTATCTAATACTATTTTTTTATTGGTATTTATTTCAATTCAAATATTACTATTAGAATAATCGTTAAAATAACTGCAAAACTAACTACCGTCCATAAAGTAAACAATCATACATCAAGAAATCAATAAAGCAATCTCTTTACAATTCCATAATCCAAACAAATCCATCACAATTTTAAAGTTTCACAAGACACTAATGTTTCATGTTAAACTGATGTTTCATTACCATCAATTTAAAAACACCTTTTATCAATTCGCTGTAATTGATAGCGGTTTTAATTCATGCTTGTGGTAATAAACTTTAAGGGCTTTTAAACGATCAAGCTGCTCAAGCTTCATTCTCTTGCTTGATTACACCTGCGGAGAGAGCTACGTAAGACAAAGACGGAATTAGCAAATTATGAGGCAATAGGCATGGGTTATTTCGTTAATTTCTGCAAATTAACGCGTAGATAACCACAAAATTACGACAATAATTAAGTATATAATTAGTAATAAGGTACTTGCTATTTTCATTGCAATTTTTTGGTTTCATCTTACAGGACGGTGGTTTTCGGTTCAGCCGGACTATCAATTGTTTGTATTTATAGTATGATGTCACAAAGTTGTATTTCGTCGTTCTTTTATTTTATTTTATATAAAACGGTGTCTTTTCATATAAAATAATTAAACGCATTATTTTTGCACAAACCTCAAAGGAACACAAAGCTTTTATTCCAATTGTTCACACCCGAGTCAATAACTCTAGCTCTATATAAATAAAAACACCAAAATTACTTATAAAACCGGAAATAACTCGAGAAAAACAAATCATATAAGAGCCCAATGTTTGCTTCGCAGCTTCCTCGGCTGCCTTATAGAGAAACTGACATTAGGCCCATACTCTTTATATGTCAATTTTGACGTTTCTCCGTAGAGATGTCTTGACGTGACCAATACAATTTCACATAACAGAGTCCGTTGTTTGCTGCTGTACTTATCTGACTGTAGTTTACCACTATTTCGTACTATAAACACGGGACACTGAATGAAAATAAGGACGACCTCTGTGGCGCAGTGGGCCAAGGTCCGGCTGAGACGCAGAAGGTTGCGGATTCGATTCCCACCGTGAAACAAATGTGTGTATGATCTGCAATTATTTGTCTTAGGTCTGGGTGTTTCTATTAATAATATGTATGTATTTTAAAAAAGGATAAAAGTAGTACCAATATCAGTCATGTGGTACCACAAGCTCTGCTTATTTTTGGGGCCAGGTGATACTGTGTGAAATGTCCGGCATTATTGTTATTATTATTATTATATATATAAGGTACACATTTAAAACGGCTGTATATTAATATTATGTCGGAGTAGAAGTAGGTATAGTAGTAATCAATTGACGAATCATTTTATATTTTTTAGAAATTGGGCATAAGTTGGGCTCTAATTATAACCAGAGGTAAGCTAGCACTGTTAAGTAAGTTTATGTTTAAAAAGGAGAGTCAATGCGTACCTACTGACTGGCAGGTGTCGCGTATCTGACTGAGGTTTGTAACAGTTTACGTCGGAGCTGATGAGGTAAACATAGGTTTATGCTGGCTGCAAGTTTCAGAAGACAAGCGAGGTTAAAAACAATATAAATTTTAATTTACCTAATAATACAGTTAGGGCAGTTAAATTATAAAACTTTGTTTAATTTCAAATATAGATGTTTAAGTATTTCATACCAGAATGAAGTGTTATCTAAAAGGCTCTAACTCTACAAGGTTCTAACTCTACAACAAAATTTCGCTGCCAAAATTTACCTAAAGCTGAATCGTGTTAATGTTATGCACTAGTTAGTTAGTTATATACTTATTCACTTGGTATCAAATGGTAAAATGGATAAAAAAATATATTTGACGTAGTTAAATGTTTAGAATAAAAAACAATTAATGTTTAAGTATCCGTTTAAAAGCCTTCAATTGAATGTATGTTTGATCATGTATGTCAAACCTCAGCCAATAGGTCATGTATGTCAATAAAGAAAATAAATACTTAGAAAAGTACTGAAATATATGAATAACTTAGTAAAAATTAGCGCCAAATAGTTAATTACTGCTTGTTAGCAATACGAATAGCCAGAATATTAAAAACAATTGAACAGGAACACATAAATTACTTCTATATCATTTGACTTCGTCAAAATTATACTTAGATATTTCAATTTGAAACCCTATTTCTAGAACTCGTAAACAAAGCGCGTCAGTTTGATACCTTAAGTCCAAGTCGTGACGTCGTAGTTGATGACGTCACGATGACGAAACGCCAAAGTTCGTGACTTGACACAGTGCCGTAAGAGTGCGTTGCCCGCGAAACAAAGACCGATTGATACGAAGTGAAGTGACGAAATCATTGAGGTTACTTATGCGTCTTTTTAGCTAATGGGACGAGTTCCAGTAAAGAACCAAGCCTTTAAAAATAACTTTATAAAAGACAATAGACATGTTAACAAAAAAAATGGTTGTCTGTAAAGTCGGTTTACGGACGATAACTTTACGTGATAACGTCATAAGGAAACATTGATGAAATTGCACACTTTTAAACCATTAAGATGCGTCACAAGCCGAACGCTTAGGCCGATCGTGCCTCTCTATCGCTTGTTCCGCGCTCTTGCTTGCACGCTCGGCTCAGGCAGAACGTCAGGCAGAACGATTTATAAGACGTTATCACGTCAAAAGGTTTTTTGGGTATGTGTATATTTGTATGCTTATATGTTTATAATTGTTTGGTGGTGGCTCAATCACATCCGAAACGGCTGAACGGGAGAAATGAAATGAAAAAAAAAAATATTATCTACCTAATGTATATACATTTATATACATTAACGCCACATGTAATTATACTATAGGAAAAAAGGTTGTCTGTGATCTGGAATAGCATAGGCTATATGTTATGTAGGTACCACAAGCGGAAACTAGTTATCACGTAATTAACTATTGTGGTGTTAACTTTGGTCTGTTCTGAATAAGTGTTGCAACAGGTTTTAACAAAACATTAGATAATGTGTGATTACAATAGAACCTAGAACTATGTATTGTACGGTATTTAAACTAGCTCTTATAAATTAATCGTTTGTCTCGTGTTATTTCAAAATTAGCGGAATTTTTATCAACATTTATGGCACTAGTGAAGAAAATTGAATTTTAATTGAGATTGCTTTGTGATTTGTCGAAGAATCCAAGAAAACTGTGGCTTAATGACAACATCATAACAAAACAATAACTAGACATTGGCAAAATTTACATCAAGGCAGATATTGTAGTAAGAAAAGAAGTTGATTCTTCATTTGTCATTTCATGAAGTAACAAAGCACTTTTAAATTAATATTCTTTTTTTCTTTCTCGTTTTATTGTATGTTTTGTTTAGTAATCTTAGCAGAATCTTAATGAATAAATTGTGACTACATAGTACAAGTATGGACAATTGAATTAAATAAATAAATATTGATGGACAACGCACACAACACCATCTAGTCCCAAACTAAGCATAGCTTGCATTATGGTGACTAGATGGCTGATAGAATACTTATATATTTTTAAATACATACTTATGATACTTTATAACACCCAGACACAGAACAAACACCCATGTTCTTCACACAAGTGTTTATACTGGGAGGGAATCGAACCCTCAACCTTTAGCGCAAAAGGCAGAGCTACTACCAACTGAGGTGACAGGCCAGTCAAATTATAGTGTATTATGGTGCAATGTGATTTGAACGACGAGGAATCCCGAGAAAGTTCTAGACGGCCATTCCGTGATGAAGTTTAGAATTGACAATTGACCATCGACTAAGACTTTATAACAAACAAATTGACTATAAACAATATAAACATTTGACACTCATCATTATGACACATGCCATTAACAAAGAAGAAGAAGAAGAAAAAGTTGCTGTCAAGTTATTGAAAACCATGATTTTCTTTCTATTCAATTAGTCGTACAGACACCGCACCTCAGAAAGTGTTAATTAGCTACAAACAATTTCTTCTCTACTTTACGTATAAAGCCTTTCTTTATCGGGGTCTTTGATAGCAACGCGCCGAGAGACGCTAAGTGATTCCCATTCTATGCTGTTTACTTATAAGTTACTATTAATTTGACCTATAGTCATGTTTCGAAGATTGATTGATCAGAAACGGACCAACTGTTGCTTTAGTACGAGTTTCTCGCGTCATCCGACTCAATAGTTAAGTTAGTCAGAGACGTGTACCGTGTTTTTACGTACCTATTCGATTTAAGTATTCTGTTATGTTATTTGTACCTAGTGTGTCATCATCACGAAGAAAAAAAATACATTTATGTAATTTAATTAATTGTTTTGTTTTTTTGGAACGAAGATCCTTATCGTACAGTACGGACTATGCGAAAAAAGTGTTAGATTTTTCCGTCACGAATTTCCGTCACGAGCTTTTCTTTAGTGTAGACGGACGGTTATAGTGTATTATAGGATGATACTATTCTTCATCCCCGGACAAAATATCTCCGTAAATATCTTCATAACTAATATATTTTTTCGAGTTGTGAAAATAAACATTGTATTGTACATCATTCAATTCATTAGTTATTTCTGTGTTTCATTTAATTGCTCTCAGACGCTAGTAATTCATTCAATTGTATTTGGTAATCAATAATATAATACGTTTATCAATAATAATAGCTACGATAGAAACTTCGTTCCTACCGAGTGTTCCACGACATTCACGCATTTTTTTATAATATTTGGGGAAAATGCACACAACACTATCTTACCCCAAACTTACCAATTTCAGAGAGTCGTTTGTACTTTTTAATTCGACTGGGCAATACTCGTATAGTGCATTATGTGCATTTGAGCAAAACTACAAGATACTATATATTTTCAACAGCATTTCATGCAGAACTGTATTATATAGAAACCTATTCAAATTCTATGTAAAGACAAAGTGAACATGCATGCAGGTGATGAATGCATCCAAATTCACCTTGGTTTACTAATACGCAAATTACTGTATTTTACAGCTAGTGACATAAAACAAATGCGCATAAAGAAACCATAACCAATGGACTTTAAAACCGGTCCTTATGTAACTCGGAAAATAAGCTTTTATGTACAGGAATTCATTAGGAAAACTACATAAGGTTCATTTGCCAAATAATGACCACCCTATAGAATTATTCCGGGCAAGTAATCGCGCTTGTCCAAAACAAAAGGTGCGGTGGTCATTAGAACGCGGTGCCTTTGAGTAATGTTATACTGGATATGTCAGACCGTTTTAAAAACGTGATAGAAAATTTCACGTATTTTATAACTATGCATCTCACTAACATTTTTATAATACTCTATGGTAAAAATTAATTATATTTGATTCAATTCTGGTAGAAATTTTATTTTAATGATTATGTTTTAACACTATTGAATTTTAACAATTTAAACAATTTTATTTAATAGAGTCGGTTTTCGACTTTATTAAATAAAATTTTAGCCAAAAATAGCACCCACTATTAGGAACACAATTTTCTTTTCATAAATTTATTTATCTATATAATAAAATTACTCAATTAAAAGTCCAATACAAAATTTCTACTTACTTAAAGGTAGAGTAAATTGGACGGAAGTATAAACGAAAAACATACCAAAAAAACAAAACATAATTTTCAAATCAGTTCATAAATAAAAGAATTCTGTTATAACAAATTTTTTAAACGAAAAACAAAATTTAAAAATTCCTATTTATTTGAATTCGGTTAAAATAATATATATTTAGAGAAAAGTACAGAGTAAATATACATTAATATAAAATACATGTGAAGTGCTATCTAAGGACATTTAAAAACGACCTATAGAAAAGTCAACGGGTACAGAGAGCACCACTCTCAAGACATTTATATTATTATTTTATACTGTACATTCCGTACATTTCTATATCAACATACTTTAATAATGCTAACACAAAAAAATCAATCATTTTTATTTAATACTAGCGACACGCCCCGGCTTCACACGGGTGCAATGCTGTAGTATCAGCATTGCACCCGTGCGAATATACTACATAATGTCTTTATATAGAACGTTATCTAAGAGAATAACATAGCCTAAGAGATAGATGTATACATATTTGTGTAGACCTTTTTAAATTGTATAATACTGTAGTACATTATTTTGATCTATCTCGTAGGGTTCAGCCAGCGTTTGCAATGAAAGGGCAAAATACATTTTTTATTTACGACATCACATTAGAAAGCTCTAAAATTATCAGTGTTTCTCGACTATGTTATGCATGTAATATACATATAAAGCTTCCTCTTGAGTTACTCTATCTATAAAAAAACCGGATCAAAATCCGTTGCGTAGTTTTAAAGATCTAAGCATACATAGGGACAGACAGACAGCGCGAAGCGACTTTGTTTTATACTATGTAGTAATTTAATTTAATATCAAGGATCACATTGAATCGTCTTACGTACTTAGTAAATTCAGGTCCAAGTCCAAGAAGAATTAGCAAGGAATTGTGTTACCTACTGCCATATCCAGCTAAATCATTTAACCCACTTCTAGAGCACTCACAATGTACATCACATGCTCTCTTTGATCTCCAATTAGATGAACATTTTGGGGTCTATCTGCCCCACTGTGGGGTGAGGGCTGAATGTCCCCTTTGTGATGAGGTGTTTTGTAAACTGTTGCGAATTGCTTATTGATGGGGATCGAACGATGTGCTGATATGTTTTTGACAAATCACTGATTTTTTTAAACTTTTTTTTTTATGGATTTTTTTATATTGCAAAGTTTTTTTTTTACATCACACTCGCGCACTCCTGTAATACCCTTGGCAAGGGCTTGGTAGACACTGCATCTTTAGTGACTTAATATTTAAACGCCTATCTAAAAGGGGTCCTGAGCCTGAGCACGTCCAAACATTTTTTTTGGCGCTTTGCACAGTAGCTAGATTCCACACTTTATGAATAACGATTCATAGAATAGTTATAAAATGATTACCTTTATCAATACGTGAAGCAAAAACTTTGTAACCCTTTTTACGAAAATTGCGCGGACGGCGGAGTATGAAATTTCGCACACTTATATAGAGAAGGAGTGCAGAATGCTAATTTTTTTTTTTAAATTGTACATAAAAAATACATTCATTATTAATTAATTATGGTCGAATTTCGGCCACTGAGTAACCGCTGGTTTCTATAATTTCTCTAGGTAAAATACAGTAAGACCGGCCTCTGAACTGAAATTAATTATCAATAGTGTCCAGTAAAAGAAATGGTTTGAAAAGGAATCAATTTGCTTTTGGGCGGGCGGGCGGCGCGAACTAGGGCGGGGAAAATTAATCCGCCCCTAAAGCCTGTATTATACGCCGCAATTATCCAGTGGGGATTACTGTGACAAACCGGCTTAAACCGATTCGGTCGAGTGTGAACTGGTTAGTTTTGGTAAGTGTTCCCATTGATATTACGAAAATAGGTGATGAAAACAATTATTTCTGCCAGATTTGGGGTTATACTGATATTATAACGATTGAAGCGATTACTACATAGCTGCTTGTTTGTCCAATATGTAATTTATGAAATAAATTATGAAACTATTTTATGAAATACTAGCTAGTGCTCGCGACTTCGTCTGCGCAGGATTAGTACTTTGTCTAATTCTAACGGTTTGAGCATGCAGATGGCAGAATGTTTTCCTACTTTCATTACACTTATCATTATATTTTGGACAATTCATACAATATCTTTATAAATTATAGCCTATGTGTTATTCTGATGTATAAGCTATATTATTGTAAAGTTTCATTAAATCCATTCTGTAGTTTTTACGTGAAAGAGTAACAATCATACATACAAACTTTCACGTTTATGATATTACTAGCTGACCCGGCAAACGTTGTTTTGCCATATAAATATCTTTCGTAAAAAATATTTTATTTTTTTTCATAAAAAGTATCCTATGTTATTTCTAATACCTCCAAGAATATGTGTACAAAGTTTCATGATGATCGGTTAAGTAGTTTTCGCGTGAAAGCGTAACAAACAAACTTACATTCATATTTATAATATTATATAGTAGGATTAGGATAATATATATTATATTATAAGTAAGGAAGGATTAATATCATGATACGAACGTATCATGATTCGATTCTATTTCGATTCTTTCGATTCTACCCGTGCTTTGATTGACTAATTTAAACAAAAAGTGGTCATTGAAACTTAACTATTTTAGTTAGACATACAGTCTAGTAGACTTTTTTGTAAGTAATAGTGAGTACTATTAATATGTAATACATAATTTTATGTATCATTAAAAGTTATTGCAGCGTACGTCAAATAATGACTTTCAAAGGCATATTTTTGATTCCTTGGGTTACAATAATGTAATTTCGTAGGAATCTCTTATTTTTATTTAAATAAAAAATAGCACATTTTGCTCATTGATAGTTTCATAGATGAAATATTTTTTTAAATCGATTAAGTAGTTTAAAAGTTTACAAACAACCATACAAACACACAAGTCTTTATAAGTCTCTTAATAAGTTCTAAGCTTAACTGAACTTTAAAAAAAAAACAGAAAGTTAAGTAAAAAAATACTCAAGCTATCTAATACAATTTACGGAGCTTATTAGAAATGTAGCATGATGCTTTTAATAAATGAAAGGGATATTTACTATGTAGGATATGCGTGTTAAGTTTTAAGAGATACCTTTATTTTACGTTTCAAATTATTTTATCCGATCTTAAGTCGAGTTAAAAAATATATATTACTCTATTCATAATATTTTGGCCTGGATTTAAGTCCTTTCAGTTTTTTCATAGTTCACTCAATATAACTTAATACTGAAGCATCTATTATAAAGAATGTTGCCCTATTAAAGTCTTTCTAAAAGCTTTCTTTCAAATCAGTTTGACCGATAAATTGTCGATTTCGAGTTGAAAAGGAGTCGTTATTTTGCAAGGTTTTGCAATACGGCTCTATGGTTTAGTGTTAAAAGTTCCCGACACATTTTTGACACAAATACAGATCTATCATCATTATTCCATAAAATACAAGAATATATACCCACGTACTGCAAGGTTATAAAATATGGCCAAATGAGCAATTCATCTATCAACTAATGAAAGTTAAATTCTTTTTCTAAAATAACTGTCAAATATCTGTAGCGTGTCATAATAGAGTTATGCTAATCTATGGTTATTTGTTTTGTCCTAATAAAAAGAGAGAGAGCGTGTTGAAATCAATATTATGAAAGGCTAGTATGAGATCTGAATGTCAACTGGAAAGGCACGCACTGACAAATCGTGTCCGATACATTAGCGTGGTCCTGCGAATATGCGCACACGCATCCATTCATACAACGCATACAAGTTAGTGGAACATTGAAAAGTCATACACACAGCCACAAACCCTTAACACTGTAGGAGCGACAATTGTTTTTACATTATATTTCTACATTGTACAAAAAGTCTATCATTCGCAAGATGTATTCAAAGAAAATCAGGCGTTTTTATTATATACTTTTTGTATTTACCTACTTTTAGCTTAATGGTAAACGCTCAGCATCGAGGCCAACCAAGCCTAAAGAACCTATTTGTCGTGCATATTTCTGCTGAAATTTGACAGCCGAATTCCTGCCGTGAAATATGTATACGACAAAATTGATTCGGCGTGATCTGTTGAAACATGCGCGCGTTTGGCCTGAATGTAAAATATTAAAATTCCAAAAATGATAAACATTTAAATTATTATTATTTACCAAATAGACTTTTGCTAGATTTTCCATAAAATCAGCAAAACAACAGCTGCGTTTATCCAAAAATACAAGTGACCAGATATTTTCTAGAAAGATAGAAAACACGCTTTAACATGAAACTGTTAAAGTCGCCACTCAAAAATAAGGTCTGATTGTTTGAAATAAACAATGGCGACTGGAGCAGGTGTAAGCACTCGTACCCTTGAGTATTTATGAAACTCTTTATCTACATTAATCAATAATCTGTCATCGTAACGCAACAACTGAACTAGCTGCCTGTCCGTAAGCTTCGAAGGTGCTTAATGGACATACACATACACACCCACACACAAACACGCATTTATTGCGAATGCACTCAGTATTTGCAGGTGTAACATACTCTCGGTCATCGCACTTTCCTTTCAATGTGTGCGTATGTTTTACAATGTTGTACCCACAGCGAAATGGTCACACAACCAGGGTGAATACTGGGAGTGTGTGGGACATGCTAATTTCTTGCGGCCCAACAATCGTTCCTGTATATAAATAAATGACATGGTATTTGCAATACTTTTACAAGAATTAATGCGAGTTTCTGTTTAATGCTTTTGTTTGAACTTTGCTCTTGCGGCGACCTTATGAAACTTTGCTGCGTCTACGTCATTGTTGAGATGCTAATTTTAATAAAATAAACGAACTTCAAAGGCATAAGGCGTTTCGTGGCCATAATGAATTTAATTTTATTTGGACCGTCCACAAAACTACATAAGCCGTAAATAAAAACGAATCCATACTAATAATAAATTAGTCAGAGTATTTGTCTGTTTGTTTCTTTGTTACCTTTTCAGATATATTATATATTGGAGACGGACCTGGATTACCTTTTATGTAAGTACCATGCGTGTGAAGCCGCGGGCAGCGGCTAGTTAAAATATTTTATAAACGTTATAGTTATTTATAAGAAGAATGAAGAAGTAATAATTACATGAAAATAATGAGATTTCTTTATGAAGACTTATCTTCAAAGAACCATCAAAGAAATGCCATAATTAAATTACTTTAGTGATAATAAAACCTTTCCGCAATATGCACGTTAACATTTACACAGAAAAAACAGATTTTGTTGACAATCATTCTTTAGATAAAGCAATTATCTTACTACCGTTTATTTGAAGTTGCCGATATAAAAATGCTCATTCGTAATACCAATAGATGTTTAAATATTCGATATACGTATAACTCAAAGCTTAAAGTGATATTACTATGTAAATATAAATCAACACGGATAAAAAAGGGCTCATAATCCGATCACATTTAATAATGTCATTAAAATGGTCCGTTTCACGCATTATCCGGCTATAAAACCCGGACACGCTATAAAATGTTGATCATCCCTGACCTAATGTCCTGTTGTGTCAGTTTTATATAAATGGTTTAATAACATATTAAGACTCCTACACAACGCGCTAAAGGTACGTGTACACGGACGATTCAAATCACTCAATCGATTCTGTTCAGGTATAAAATTTACTAATCTTAATTTGCCTAGAATAATCTTATTTTTTATTTATGTTATTTGTTTGCTTGTCAGTCTGCCTGGAAGAGATCTCTTCTAGTGATAAGGCTGCCCATTGCACAACTTTATTGCAAATGGTCTTTTATGTTATCTCTGTGTACGCGTTACTATCTATTTTATTTTAGTTTTTAGTTCCCTACAAAAGTCCAAATAAAAGTACCAGTTTTAAAATATGTCGAATTTGACATTTCGTTTCTTTATTGATAATCTTAGATCCTAGAGTTTTCCGTAGTTTTTTCTATAAAATCGGGTGCAATGTGAAACGTTTAAATTACCAAGCTAGATTTGATAAAAAAACCCGCCATTTCAAGTTCCAAAAATGAAATAATTCAAAAAAGATATAAATATTGCTAGACAATTTACACAATACCCAAACAATGGAGCAAGGTATATATCTACTATGTATTGTACTATGGAAGCTTGTACTATTCTTGAACTATGGAAGCCAAATGACTGATAGAATACCTATAGAACATTCAACAGACGGACACATATTTGGTACTATTCCGCCAATCTATTCCTAATGGGTTAGACACGATGCAGACGCATGCACCTCACAATTGAAAAACTATGCAAAACGTTAGTAAAAAGGTAGCATACACCACACATGCAACCTCAAACCGAAATTCTTTTGAATTTTGAGGAATAGATTAACGGTATTGTATTCAATATTTGTCTATATACTTAATGTTTTGTAATGGATTTCCGCAAAGTCACTAAAGCCTGAATGAATCAATTATCTAGAATACATATATACTCGTGCTAGCTGTTTCCCGCGGCTTTGCTCTCGTTGTGGATAAATTACCAAGATAATAATTGAATGAATGCATGATACGGAAAAATTACAAAGCATAACCGCGGTTTTCGCGGATTGACCATCATCACGAGTGAATTTTTTGAAAACCTTTCTTAGCGAGCACCTACGGCCCTAGAGGAAGCTGCATACCAAATTTTATTCCAATCCGTTTGGTGGTTTTTGAGATTTCGTGATGAATGTGTGAGTGGTATTTGACAAATAGGTATATAGTAGATAGTAGTAGGTATTACTGTACAACACTCAGACAGAAAATACATTTATGTTCATCACACAAATATGTTGCAACCTACAGTACAAAAGGCAAAGTTTCTATCAACTGAGTGACCGAGGACAAAAAAAAAGAACAACTATCGCTTGATCAGGATTTTAAGTAGATTATTTTGTCTTAGTTGATTTACAATATCTGTACAGATCTCCACATAACTGCTATAATCCATCTGTAAGCCGATGCAAGTGCATTTTTATAACGACACGATATTAAGCACCCATTAAACGACCCATAAATAATACTAATTTATATTAAATCCATTATTTTTAATCTGTCCGCTTCCCAATATTAATTCGGCATCGTCTTATATTATCTCTATAATTAACTTTCATAAAAAGGTCCCTATAAAAGAATCGGCAGTTTTTAATACGAGATTTAATATATTCGTATAAATCATTTACGCTCGTCTAGTTTATTACTAATTTCATTTCATTGTTTTATTTGTAGTAGTCAAGTTTTGAGGGTATTTTATAGCTGAGAATGAGAATTAGGAGCTTTATCGTTCGTAGAAACTGTTTAATTCTTTATATTGCAAAATCGTTCAAATTGCAAATATTACAAATGTTCCAGCATCAAAAAGCTTATCACAATATGTTAGGCCGGTTTGCGAAACAAACATTGCGCTCTATACCAATACTAATAATTAAATCCATATCCAATAATACTAATAAGCATTTTAATCCTTTCACCACATTGCACTGGTTCAAAAAACCATCTTACTGTTTTTTTTTAAACTTAAAAAGTGTGTGTCTGTCTGAATGTTGCCTTTTCACGGCTATACCTACTTCTGATGCAATTTAGTAGGCAGATTGGGTTTATCTTGGGGACGAATATAGACTACTATGTATGTACCACGTTATTCGATATTTTGATGTTTTTTCAAATATCTTAAGCTAAAGTTAATTATGGTGTGAATTGGTATAAAAGTTTTTGTGTTTCTTCCAACAAAAATAATCCGTATAATTATTATTAACGAAAGGTCACCATTTTATACAAATTAACAAATGACGAACGACTACACACAACCATCCGAACCGTGAACTCGAGCGGCAACGAGCGGACCGCGGATCACACTCACCCTGATGAAGATTCTCTAGATGAATCGAAACAGTGTCGGTGCCTTCATCGACAAAATAATACGTGAGTAAAACGTGTTTATCAAAATGTAGACTACATAAAATTTTGTGACGTCTTACCATAAACAATCTAGACACCCGACTTTGGCAAAATTGACATCACTATAATATATGAAGGAGAGGACGAAGACAATCATCGTCATCTTCGATTCTTCGTCTGTCATTTCATGGAGTAACATAGCTCTGCTAATTTAATATTTTTTACCCGTTTTATTGCATGTGTTATTCAGTAATCTTGGCGGAATTTTAATGAATGAATTGTGACTACAGGACGGGTATGGATAATTGAATTATATGTGTATTGTGGTGCAATATGATTTGAACGACGAGGAATTCCAAGAAAATTCTAGACGCCATTCCGCGTGACGTCTAGAATTGACAATTGACCATCGACTAAGACTAATAACAAACAAACTGACTATAAACACTTGACATTGACAGAATTGACATTAGTATGTCACAGGCCATTAACAAAGAAGAAGAAGAAGAATATATAAAGCTGCCGGGCGATTATGTAATTCTGATTCTATCAAAACATTGATACTAAGAGAAGTTACTATTGATGAATTATGGAAGGTACTACGCATAGTACCTACATAAAATGGTAAACCCTAAGATACCATCTATCGGCGTAGAAACAGTTTAGAGTTGCATTTTTTTTTAAACTTTCAGCTATGTATTCTTGCTGATAATTCCTAAAAGCATTAAGGTTTATGTAAAAAAAAAATATTTGTTTAAATTATATAGGCATTATATGTAATAGAATTATTAAAGTCGTTAATTGAGTTTATTTAGATACCATGATTAAAACTATTGAACTATCAATGATCGTTAGTTTGATTGCTTGTATAAACAAATTAATTAATTGCATTTAATTACATACATACATCTAAATTATGTTTTATAATTAGTAAGTACTTGTAGGTATTGTTACATGTAAACAGCAATAATTTATAATAATAATTAATAAATGCGTGCATAATTCAATTACCTAATCGATGAAATATGCATGTTGTTTTGCAGAAGCTAAAGTTAACATTAAAAACAAAATATTATGTTACTTGATACAAGAATAATATTGTAGTAGGTAATAACTTTTAAGTAGGTATGAAAAATATTGTACATTTATGTACACTTGCTTAGTACCTATGCGAGACTGAAATTTTTTAGAAATTGCAAACTTTTTGCCAGTGTTTAATTAAATTAATCCCATAACTCACCTTCTTCTTATCCACTTCAAAAAAGTTAGGCATTTTCGGGGGGTCACGATCGTGATGCGACGACCCATGGTGGTGGTCCTCCATAAGGTTGTTGAAAAACTCCATAAATTCCATCTAACCAGTCTCTCACAACCACTAACACAAAAACACCAATATTCAAATCCGTTTTCGACAGTAAAAAAACCGCGCGAAAAAACACGTGCACAAAAAAAAGTGACAGACGCCAGACGTCTTACTCTTGCCAACATCAGATATAAACTAAATTGAAAATTGGAAACAAAATGCAATGTTCGAATCTTGATATGACAATAATAGGAGAGACAGAGATAACCGAAATGCTGTGGAGAGAACGAGACGAAAGGTATAGCTAGACGGCCCCGCTCCACCCCATCAACATTGGCGGCGCACAGGGGTTGTCGCCAGACGATCTCGCTTCAAAATTTGAAATTCCTACCTGACGAAACATACATCATCACGACCAGACATTCAAATTAGATCTTTATACCGCAGACAATAGGCTCAAATTCAAGTGTAAAATTACAGAATTTAAGCTTTTTTCCGACTAACAATTTAAAGTAATTATAAATAGCAAACGTGTGGATACAATACGCAAGGTTATTCCAAGAATCCGTCTTGTTTTATAATATACTTCGATGATTGAAAGATACTGTTTTAAATATGTGGCATAAAATGTATGAGATACGACTCATAAAAGTACAAAGAGGTTTCATAAATATTTATGTTTTCAGACAACATTTCAGGCTAGATGAATCGTAACTCTTGAAATCGTTTTAGCTATTGGAATCCTATAAACACGGTTACCTATGAATCTGTAAATCATGCGTTTAGTATAATGTAGCAATCAGATATGAAACTTATTTTGCTGTTGATAGAATCAAATTTTGTACTTACACGAGTATCTATAGGTAATGAACAAGAAAAGCGGTAGTCTCTGTCAAAATGATGTCCACCCCTAGTTCTAGAAACTTCAACTTCAAAGCCGTACAAATTAATAATTGTTACCGGTTTCTTCATTTTATGTAGTAATGTATATTTTAAAGAGCTACCTCTTTAAAATATATCGTTTTACTTGTGTTATTTCATGTTTAATTAAAAATTCTTAGCGAAATTTTAATCAAAAACTGTGGTGCAGATAATTGAATTATAAGCGTAATGTGATGTGCAACGTATGTTGCAATGTGATTTGATCGACAAGGAATCCCGAGAAAGTTATAGACCAGCCATTCCGCGATGACGTTTAGAACACGACGATCTACTACGACTGGGACGATATATTTCTTTCTTTTCTTCCTATAATGGCTTCTGTCTTGTTGACAATTTTGCCAGTGTCAAGTGATTGTTTGGTTATAAAGTATAAGTCGATCGACAGTTGCCTATTCTAAATGTCATAACGGGATGACCATCTAGAACTTTCTCGGAAATCCTCGTCTTTCAAATCACATTGCAACATAATACACTTATAATTCAATTGTCAATACTTTTCCTATGTATTCACAATTTATTAATTAAAATTCCGATAAGATTATTTAATAAAACATGCAATAACAAGAGAAAAAATATGAATTTAGAAGTGCTTCATGAAATGACAAACGAAGAATCCCTTGTGACGATATTATAACGAAACAGTCAATTGACATTGATTAAACTGGCATCAAGATGCCTCTATAAGAAGCGAAGAAGAAAAAAATACTATAATATTATACAATATTTTCGGAAAACGCAAAGCTTATAATAAATTTCATTAATTCGCACGCAATCCCTCAGTTTCGTTACAAAAACCTGCACCCCATAATAATATCAGCACAAACCCAGCTATTTCCAAATAAAATCAATTATATCCATATTATTGTAGATGTCACAATTGCATGCCCAATGCAGTTATCGTGTTATGATATCTTTACAAATGGGGTGAAGTGGCCGAATCTCGGCATACGGGTGTTTAGATTGATACGGGTTAGTTTGCTATTATTGTAACAGGTTCCTTTTGATCACCAAAGGGTAGGTTGGGTTAAAATTGGCAAGGTTCTTTTTTTACCCTTTGTTTAATGTGGTAGTTTTGTCACACGTTGACCATAAAAAAGTTAATGCGAAAAGTATTCGTAGACGGTCTACGAAATGCTACGAAAACATCCTTTTGTATTCTACTCGTTCTTATCGTGTTACTAGTTATGAACAAGTGTGGTGAATGAATTATAGTGTGCCTGAGAGGCTCCTTTCGTGTACTTGGTACGTGTATTAGAACTTTTTAGTTTTGTATTGCTAATCACTTGTTAAGAATCATATATAAATTAGTTTTATTCATAACTTACATAATAAAGCAATTTAACACATAGTAAAAACAATTTATGAAGCATATAAACGTCTGTTATAAACATTATTAGGAACAAAAATAAACCTTGTATCTGGGAATGTCCCAAAGATCTTTCTTTTGAGGAATTCTGGGTAAATTTACCATTAAAACCCCAATGACGTCATCGCCACATCCCTTCCGACATTAGGGGCAAGCGTGATGTCGAATAACCGAAACAATTAAGATAGTGTGCAATAGTTTTGGGTTATTTTAAAATACATTCTTCATGGAATTCGGTAATCATTTGTAGGTATTTTTTTCTTACCATAATAGTATCTAAGTTTTAATGCTTGTTTACTTGAAATGCGATATTTCGTGTAAAAAGCGTTATTCAAAATTATCGTGGTGTTTAAGTATAGTCTGTCCTTGTCATTTTAATGTCAATGAATAAAGATTTAAACAATATATTGACGTTTATAGGATTGACCCACATCTTCTATCTCAAAATCCGTACCTTGTCAGTCTACAATACTTACGAACAAATCGCTTTGCTTCCACATTTATAATGCGTACAGCCAAGGATTGGAATACTTTGCCGTCGTCTGTTTTTCCTGAAAATTACAATCTGGGTCTCTTTAAGTCAAGAGTAAATAGGTGTCTTCTAGACCTGCGTGACCAATCGTCGGCCGCATCGTTGCTTACCATCAGATCGTGGTCAGATGTAGGTCTATCTATGATAAAAAAAGGTTGCGTGGAGTTGAACTTTAGTGTCTTATGGTTGAATTGTAATTCTAATGTCAAATGTAATGTCTAATGTAAAGATCGCAATATTTAAACAATACAGTAGATTTCAATATACAATACATTTAACAGTCAATACATTTTGATAAATATGGATTTTATTTACGAATTGTAAGGCATCGACAATGTTTATATTTCTCAAAAGAAAGTTCAAAGTGAGTTTGATCAGCGGTCCGCTTGTTTCCTCTTACACATCAGTTAATATATGGTTATAAGATTATATTCAATATTTTGATTACAAACTTTAAGATGGCAGCAAAAATATAAAAGCTAAAAACATCTGGTATAACCAGGTACACATATTTTTTAAAGACAATTTATTTCAAATGCAGGTAATGAAAAGAATTCCTAATATCATAAAATTTACAAGTCAAGTCTACACCCGACATTTACTATCACCGCTATATTATTCTCAGGATAATAATATCTAGCTACAATAAAATAAACAATAGAAGACCAGCAAGTCGAGCAAAAAATCCTTCAAATAACGATTAAATATTATTTTTGTGAGTATGAACAATAGACCGGCTTTATCGGAGGAAGTGCAGATACGGGACTAAATCGAGTATATTTCTGTGAAATCGCATTTTGTTTGAAACAATGCTGTGGGGTCTGGTCTGGCTTATAGTTTTATTGTTTCTACAATTTTCAACATGTGCATGTAATAAAAGAAAGGAATTTTGACCTGCTTTAGGATACAATAATGAGAAGTATACTTTTGGTTATTATTAAACGGATAATATGTACTAACAAAATAAAAAAATATCCATGCAAATGTGTTTTAAAACGGCCAATATATGCACCAAATATGTACTTTCGAAATGCCAACCTTAATTAAATTAAATATGGGATTATTTTATTTTTGGTACCGAAATTAATCAGTGTTGCATGACCCAAGAGCTGGCTCCTATCTGGCTCAGCGTATTAGCATTGCCATTCAACGTGGTAATGTTGCCAATATCTTGGGAACGCTGCCCTCTGGCAGGGATCCGGATCAGTTGAGCTATCTATAGATCGTTTTAAACGCTCCTTAGATAGCTCAACTGTTTCACGTGTATTTAATATTATTGTATATTATTTTGTACATTTCTGTAATTATATCTGTAAATAAATGTATTATTAGTGTTATATAAATATTTAAATACACTCATAATTCTTGAAACCTACTCTTTATATTATAAAAAAAACTAATTTAATTATAAATGTATTATAAAGATCATAACATTTTTCGTATAACGTTTTGACAAGTAGTTTTTAAAGTAAACAGAGTTTAATCTGCAAGTAACAATGACTTTAGTAATTAACATTCTTTTCACCTATCATAAAAAGTACGTGATAAGCTTTTGGTGCTCAAATAATTATGTAATGAGTCTGTTTGTCCAGTATAAGCTGCTGTACTAGAATTGTTCTGACTACTTATTATATACCTACTACTTATAATATAACTACTTTTATAGAAATATTATTTAAAAAAGATCTACTTGTTGTGTTTTTGAAACAAGTCACGACATGATCTTATTTTGAACAATCCACGACTAAACTTAAAAAGCTTGGCATGGATCTGCTCTAACTCGACACAGCATCCGTTACAAAATTTGCAAGGATCATACAAAAAAAGACCATGCAACATTCTTGTCAGATTCTTTTTGAATTGGCGTTTAGATAAATTAAGTATATAAGACGATACAAAATTGTCCTTGTGGTTTTATTGAATAAAATATTTTTGATTGTGATTTTGACATGATTTGTCTGACTGGCCTCTCAGTTCAGATGATAGTATCTCTACCTTTTGCAATGTAGGTGAGGGGTTCGATTTGTGGACTGGACAAACATGTGTGTGATCAACATAGATGTTTATTTTTAGTCTGGCTTATTATGTATTTTAAAAAATCAAGTTTTCTATCAGTTATCTGGTGCCCATATCTATGCTTAGTTTAGGGCTAAATCGTTATGTGTGACCACCTATATTTATTTATATTTTGTTCCTTATTTTTAGCCCTTCCTCACAAAAATTACCCTGCCTCAATCATTCGACCCTAGTCAGTTCGGTCAGTGTGTTCAATTCAAAATTGTTCATAACACAAGATATTTAAAAAAACACTCATTGTTACTGATGTTTACTGCTGACAATATTAGTGAATGAACTTTAGCCTACAGTTCAACACCCCAGACAAACCGGGCAGAACTATTAAAAGAGAAATGTTTACAATATACACGTAACAATAAGATCCTAATCCAAATATCACAATAGATTCACCATCCCCTGATAATTTAAGGGCATTCAGGGTAATCAGCAGTCACCTTATGGATACACGCGTGGTTTTCACACGGAAGATATATCGACGTATTTTAATTAACACCAATAGTCAATGGACCCCAGTCTCCCCTCGAAACTTTAATTACAGTTTTGATAGCTCAATGAGTTGTGGGATGCTGGGCTCATTAAAGTTTGCGGTGGGTTTGTTTGTTGCGAATTTGTGCACATTGCTTTCAAACCTTGATGGATTTAAGAAGATACTATTCTTACAGGTAAGCCTACCCTCCCTCAGTTTGGTCTAAACATACCGTGACTTAGGTGTTAGTCCACCTGTAGATATCAGATACCTTAGACCTTATTGTCATTGATATAAAAGTCACCTCATTAACTGAATTATTTTTAAACAGAGTCTCACTCTGCATCAATCTGGTTACTTAAGTCACCTATGTCAGTTTGACAAATCTGAGTGAACTGATTTGATTCTGATATGGCTCTGAATGTGGCAGTAAGAAATGTTTGTAGAAATAGGTGTCTCGAATAAAAGCTACAATATGTAAATAGGTATGTTTTATCGCCATTAATTAGAATAAAAGGGTGATAAAACACTAGTTAGAGTAGACGCTTTATTACTCGCCCACTCCCACCCGATAGATGGCGCACCTAACACATTACGATTGCCCAGTCATCGCTATTGCTAGATTAAAAGTGAACTTCACTGACCGAGCTACCCTGTAGGTGATAAATACAATCACAAGGATCACTTTCAATCGTACATACTAGGTGAATTTAGGTGACAATTCCTTCTAACCCAAGAATATGTTGTAACTTATCCTCGTTCTATGATTTGCATGATGCTTCTTATGTAGCTTATCTACGAAAAACTCTTAAACTAATACAAGATCATATCAGCCTTTATGAAGTCCACTGCTGGACATAGGCCTCCCCAATAGATTTCCAGGAAGAACGATTTTGAGCCCTCTCCATCCACCGACTTCCTGCGATCTTTACAATGTCGTCAGTCCATCGGGTGGGGGGTCGTCCTACGCTTCGTTTTCCTGTCCTTGGTCGCCATTCGAGAACTTTTACTCCCCAACGGTTATAAGTTCTGCGAGCTATATGGCCTGCCCATAGCCCCTTCAACTTGCAAATTCAGAGCGCTACGTCGGGACTTTGTTTCTTCTACGGATTTCCACGTAAAGAATGAAATAATAATACAATTAAGTACCTAGTTGGTACCTAGTATGTATAATATGAGTGGAGTCGTGATTCTTTGCACTTTGTACCTTATATCATTGCTATTAAACGTCATCCTACCAGTACTATAATAATGACCTGTGCTCTTGTTGTCTGCTATATACCGGTTTACATTTTACATGAAAACGTTGATTACTTTGTACCTTAATAGTCTTACTTTAACGTGTAGTCATTTAAAATATATTTTTCCAAATAATAGGTATGTATAATATTATATTAATAGGTATGTATAATTGAAAATTGTTACCTTCTAGTATGTGTAAGTAATAGTCTAATAAGATTTTTCAAAATCTATTAAGTCCAGTGTGCTAGCAGTATTAAGTAACATTGCCAAAAACCATATTTTATGTTTTATATTTTTTACTATATTTTATTTATACATAAATTAGCCAGCGTGAAGTAAGAATGCTCTATCCTTTTCATTCTAACGTCAATGAATTTAGATAGCAAGATTTGAATAACATAACAGGCAATCTATATGTGAAGCAAAAACTTTGTACCCCTTTTAACGAAAATTGTGTGGACGGAGGAGTATGAAATTTCGCACACTTATAGTTTATATAAAGAAGGAGTGAAGAAAGTATTTTTTTTATTTTTAAATTAATAATGGTCGAATTTCGACCACTGAGCGACCACTAGTATAAATAAATAAATAAAATAAATTATGCTGGACATTTCAATCAGCATCATCAGTCCCAAAGTAAGCAGAGCTTGTATTATGGATACCACATGAATGATATACTATTATATCCTTGTATTTTTTTGTAAATACGAACATAATAGTTTGGGACTAGATGGTGTTGTGTGCATTGTCCACCAATATTTTATTTTATTTTTAAAATATAATGGAAAACTAACTCTGTGATCTATATCTCAATGTAATAAGCTTTATCACGTTTGAAGGATACTTCAAGGGCCATGAAAAGTTCGTCAGTTGAATCAGTTGTTTAGACGGCGGCATCACAAAGTGGGGATCGGGCTGCAACCCGTCCACTTTACGAGCAGACCACCTGCGCCACACTTTGTATGTAGGGATCTGTTATCAATTTCTGTAATTTATCACCTCGAGAGTGAACGCATCACTCCGCGGATTACGAAGAAGTTTTTGTTGTATTGCGTTTGACGTGTATCATTCAATAGTTTAACTGCCACGATCTGAGTGATTCATAGTTACTAAGTTATTCAATATATATTATTATTATTATTATATATATTAAATCAAATCTATACCACCATATTACTTCGGACTCCGCGAAAACATATCCATCTTGCAACAAAGTGCAATTCAAGTCTCACAAACATTATATTTACCTACATAGCGCTTCTCTTTCCATCGCGTTTTCTATCTAGCTTTGCACAGCACTTCTCTACGAATTTGTCTAACATGTTGGGTGCACCAATGCACTTGCAAATTCGTACCCAAAATGCTGACGCCTGTCCTGTCCTGAATAGTAAGAAGCGACATTAAAAGAGTGTGAGATCAAAATCCCGCGGCAGTTAGACTCGTAGGTATTGATAATAATAATAAAAAATCTTCCGTATCTTCTTGTATCTTCTAAATATGTATATAAACACAATTGCTGTGCATGTAGTAATACTGGGGTAGTTTACAATGAAGTCATATAGGTGATACGAAATTCCCTGGGTCATCTTATTAAAACTAGATGTAATAAATTAATAATTTATTTACTAGATGACCCGAACTGATAGTTCGGCTGATAGGATTAAATTATGACTATACTAGCTATATTTGTCAGTTTTCTTTGAATTTGAGAAAAAGGTTCTTGTAAAGGTGAACCTAAGCATTTACTGTAGATATATATTTGAAGAAAAAAGTTCTAAGCTAACTTGCAAAAAACTACTATGAAGATTCAATATTTTTTACCAAAAATACATTTATTTACAAAATAATTACAGAGATGTTCAAAATAATATAAAATACATGTAAAAGAGTTAAGCTATCTACAAACCGTTTAAAACGATCTATAGATAGGTCAACTGATCCAGATCACTGCCAGAGGGCAGCGTTCCCAAGACAATGGCGGTATTGTCACGTTGAATGGCAATGCCATGGCAATGCCTCCAGATAGGTCACGCAATGTAGGTATATAACGGACGCCGTGAGATTATTTTGAAATAATTATGGGAAAAATTATGGTATATTATAGGTACCTAAGAAGGTTTAGCGCGTTTCAAAAATGATCAAGCATACCTACCTGCTCTTCTATTTATCAGTAGGTACTTATGTAGACACTTGTAACTCATTAAGTGATTTCGAAGAGTCCTTGTGAATAAGCTCAGATCAAAGGGCAGTGTTTTGACTTGTCCGAGGGTTCTGCGTACTCGGCTTTGGATTTATTTTTTCAAGTCCAGTTGGCTTTTGATTTAAATCAAAGTGACCGAGGCGAGGCCAATCACAACAGCATGTTAACATGCTTTCTGAGCGTGAGTTAACGCCTGTTTCTTGTGATCAAAATGTCATTCTATCTTATATTAGTACTGCTTACTTAAGAAAAAATCGCAAATTATGTATAGCGAATACCAATCACCATGTAGCGCCATCTAGTTTGGGTGGATGAAACGATGTTTATAAGTCTGTTTGCGGCTCAATCCCACCGTAACGGCTGAACGGATTTGCACATTTAAGAAACACGGAACGTTTTTACTTAGATACGTATAATTTAATCGATGAAGCAACCGAAATTGTTTCGATTCACCTACAGAATTTTCATCAGGGTGTGTCCTCTCTTTACGCATACGCGATTCGCACCCGTTTATCTCAAAATATAAAGTACAATTCACGAAAGTGTTGAATGTGAACGAATTTGGATTAATCTTGCTAGTCTAGATGTAGTCTATGACCTGAAATAGCATATAGGCCTGAAATAACTTGTTTTTTATATATGTAGGGACCACACGTGTGAAGCCGCGGGAGGAAGATAGAAGTAAATATATAGATAAATGCAACGGGTATATAATTTTTTTTTCTAGATTGAATGTTTTCAACATATTTAATGTCTGAAATATTTGAAATAAATTTATAAAACGAGCAAGCGTTGCTACGCCTCTTTTGAAAGGTACCTTACAGACAAACTCAAGGGTCACGAAAAAAGTAAAATGACAGAAAAACTTGGCGCCTGCTTGAATATCGTAACGGTTCACCAGATCATGTGTTAGGACCATTATAAGCTACCACACGGCTAATGGTAGCAGGTTCAAACACTCTGTACCAAGTACCTACGCTCAGGGGTGGATCGAATCGAAAGCTATAAAACCTCATTGTACAACCGACCGACAAAGCTATGCATGCCCTAATAAACAATTACATGAATAAACTGTTGTTACTCCACGTTTTTTTTATGTAGCGAAACAGAAAATTATGACATAATTATTTCGCGGCAACATTTCGTTTTAGTAAAATATTTGTAATATGTTACAGCCTCGAGCTAAACAAAAAACGTAAAATAAAATAAGAACAGGAAATGATAACCCGCGGGTCGGTTGCGCCAACCCCTGTCTTCGTTCGCGCACCAACACATGCAAATCAAGTACCTATTGCGCACACATTGATGCAGTTACATTAACCAAACAGTCTAGCACATATAATCAAAAGTTTGTATGATCTGCAATTATTTGTCTCGGGTTTATGTATAATGTGTATATGTTAACAACAGAAAAAAAGTATATAAATAGTATATTCGTTATGTAGTACCCATAACATGAGCTCTACTTACTTTAGAGATAGATGACGCTTGCTGTGTGAATCGCATTTTTTTTTAAATCCCTCATTGGCTTATGCGTTGTCTAAATCTGTTGCAAAAGACAGAGAATACCTAAATTAAAGATATTAATACTTTTTTTGGAGATATGTCTTTTGCCGTTCAATCCAAAGTTTGCTTCGACCTTTTGCAGTATGAACGAACCAGATTCTAGGTTTTACATGTAATTAATATTATTGTTTATTGTTCGGTACATTTCTGTTAATATAAACAATTATCAAAAAATCTATGGTTTTTGAATAACTTTAGTATCTTTATATGATAAACAAATTACGTGCGTTAGTCTCGAAAATACTAGAAATACTAGAATGTATTATTATTTTGTTCGCTTCAATACGGGGGTGGTTTAAAATTAAATCAATTTTAGGTAGAACAAAGTTCACCGGGTCATCTAGTCAAAGATATAAATAGATATTTGTACAACAAAAAAGAGACAAAGATCGAAATGCCGTTTAAAAATGCTATGCATGAACCTTGAACTTAAAACGCCATAAAATATTTCTTAACTTTCGTTCGATATCTGTAGATTTCAAGGGTAAGTACGTAATCTACTGAAGGATTCGGGCCGTTTTTTGTGCTGGATTTATTTATTTTTTGCCCGGGGTGGCAATCTGGAAATTTTGGAATAATCTCCCAGTGAAGAGGGCCGCCACATGTGCGCAGGCGTCTCGGTGATAAACATTTTATAGGAATGTTTAGAGCAAAAACTGCACCAAATGTGGATATCGATTTAGGGTCTTGAGAGGAAGTTGTAATATAAATAATAAATCTTATGACTTTTTACGAGCAAAGAGGAAGGTTAAGCAAGGAGTTTTAGATTCCATAATCAGTAAAAACTTTGAGAACTTTCAAATAGATTTCGATCGGGTGTCTAAAAACAAACTAGCGACACGAAAAAGAAAAAAAAGCTTCTAAGAAAGCTTCTAGAAAAAATAATTCTGCTTTGTAGGTGTGCCGTGCAAACAGCGTTTTATCTTTACACACATTCATTATATAATATTAGATAAGTATGCGATAGGTACTCGAATGGTCCCTTTGTTTCGAATTTTATAATGATTGCACTGTTAATGCATTTCAAAATTTTGAATACAGTGTCACTGTTTTACAAATAATAGATAACAATAACTTGAAATCATGAAATTAGGTTTTCATTACACATATTATTTAAATATTTCGTCCTAAATCTTTATTTAGGTAAAACAAATTAAAGACTTCCAATACAGCCAACATAACCTAAGTAAAAATTTGCCTGCAGCCTGGCGCAGCACCCGAAGCATTGTCATTCAAATGCTTATTCAATGGCATTACTTATGGTAGAGATCTGGATCAGTTATGCTACCTATAGATAGTTTTAATCAAACTTTAGATACTGTTTCACGTGTATTTTATAGTACTGTATATTATTCTGTCCGTTTTTGTACATAAATGTCTTTTCTGAGAAAAATACATAATACTATTAATTCGGAAAAAAAACATCTCAATTTCTTTTCAAACAGACAGTTAAAAATAAACAAAATAACTCCCAACGCGTATCAGCAATCACGATAAACACACTCGTCCTTGATACTACTGAGGGATCTATTTACAGGCAGATGCGCCCCAACCACAGAGTGTGTTATAGTGGCAGCGCCATGCCCCGTGCGCGGCTATTTCAGGATAGCACCCCTATGCACCCTGGGCGATGCTACGAAAGTTTGTGTAAATCACAGCTTCAGTTATAATGCAGAAATCAGTAAAATAAAATGTCGGGCGACGAGCGCAATTCGACCAGAATTCACGCAGAATATTACTCTGGCATTGGTTAATCATCGATCAATGCTCATGATGATGAAAAAAACTGTAGAAAATGTTGCAATAAGTATGGGTTTAGTACATAGTACATACATTAAAAGTAGCCTATGTCCGTTCCTAAGATACAATCTATATCCATACCAAATTTAATTGATGCAAAAAAAAGTTCTGTTCATCCGATCGCTACCAAACTTCACAGGATCACCCGCTAGGCCAATCTGAAGATTTCATAAAAATCATATCAAAATCGGTCCAGCCGTTTCGGAGTCTATAAGGAACATACATACACACATCGCCTTTTAAAGATTATAGATAGATAAGTCTGAAAGCCTATATTATTGCCTATGGATAAACGCCTAAGTCTCTTTCCTAGTGATGCAAAGGTGTGATTTCTTTAGTGTAATAACAAAGCTGTTCATATTTAATAAATTTTTTGTGACTTCTTAAGATAAGTGTAGGCAATTTAATTATAAGCGTATTATGTTTCTTTGTGGTTTGTACAATGAAGGATCCAAGAAAATTCTAGACATTCCTCGATGACGTTTGGAATAGACAAACGACGATCGACTACGGCTTTCTGATATTAGAGCAAAACAAAACACTTCACATTGGCAAAATTGTCATCTAAACAGATGCTACTCGTATAATAGGAATAAGTAGAAAAACTTGCATGAATGAAGGGTGTTGATTAATCGAGCAAAATTGCGAGATATCGAATATCTATACTTCTATACTAATATTATAAAGAGAAACGATTTGTTTGTTTGTTTGTATTGAATAGGCTCCGAAGCTACTGGACCGACTTTTTTTTTACCGTTGGAAAGCTACACTATCCCCGGGTGACATAGGCTACTTATTATCCCGGGAAAATCTTCAACGCAGGCAAAGCTGCGCGCGGACAGCTAGTAACATATATAACGAGTCATGAAGCAACAAAAAAGTGCGAAATTATCATTCTAATAATTAAAATGTTATGATTAAAACTTAATGACGATGCAATGCATGCAATACACTGCGCGTGGCTGTACTCTGTAACCAGATCTCGTCAAGGGTGTTTTTATCCAGCCTCGTGGTGCTAAGAGGGGGGGTGTTATTTCCGTCGGTTAAGCAAGGGCAGGAATGATTGATGCCCAATCAGCATAGTTTTGAACTAGTAATAATGAGAGAGCAGATTTTAGAAAAGGTGGTGAGACGAGTTAGATTAGACCGGTCGGAGTAATTTATCAATTATGTAAATAATTTTTGACAAAAAGGTTTAGTCATAAATCAGTATTGCCATTTAAATAGTGGCCGTAACAGTACTAGGAGTGCAAAAATTGCGAAGAGATTTTGTCTTGTTGCAAAATTCACTGTGACTTACGGGTGTTATATGCGGGTATTTTCAGGGATGGGTGGACACGGTTTAGGGAGGAACTGAGAAAATATTATTAGGTTAATAAGATAATGGGTTAAAAGAAGAACCATTCTTTAAATTTTTTTCATTCAATCATGAGTTGTCAAATAAACATATTTTCTTTCTTTCAATCATTAAAACTAATTGTCTGAAATTGAGAATAGATACCAAGAAATAAGTGGTTCGGTAGACAAGAGCTCTGCTCGGATATGGGAAATAGGGTCCGAATCCCGAGGCAGGACATTTGTTAACATTTATTCTGGGTCTGAATCTTGTGGTATCATAGTACTCGTTTTTTATATAACCGTCCTCAACTGTCCCTCAAGAATTTCGAATCCCGCGCGCTAAAGATCTCCTTGTAAAATATACATTTTGTATCTTGATGACTTCTGAAGCTAGATCCTAACAATATATATAGAAGTAAATCTAGTTAAATACAGAATAATACAATGTAAACAGAAAATCAGGAGCTCCCATCCAAATGATTTCACATCTACTCTTTTGTGCTTTTTGTGCCTTTTGTGCCCTTACACCTGAACAAGGGATGACCTAATGGACGCCACGGACGATGGAGTGAGGGTGGCAGTATTCTATTCAAACCTAATTTAGTTGTATCATTGACACGCAAGAAGAACAGAAAATCACAACATTTTCTAATCAAATATTTATAATATATTAATGTTGAATAGCATCTGTAAAGGTCAGACCACCCAGTTGTAAACACTCGATTAGTAAATGCAAAATGGCATCAATGCGAGCCGTCTACCATATGTATCGAGTCAGTGTGCATTATCGTGTCGGGTGACCATTAACACTATGCAACTCTATTTATAATGACATCTTGGGTTGTGTTCTATCATGCCAAATATGTTATACTAATAATCCTAGATACTACTATTATAAATGATTTCTTATTGTTTGTCTGGCACTCTTAAAACTTTCGTGAGTTGTACCTACTGTACATAAATAAATAATCCCGGAAATTTCACACACTTTCATCTGGCCCCAAGGCAGGCAGAGCTTGTGTTATGGGTACCACATGACTTTTTTTTTGTAATTACATACACACAGAAACACCCAAACCCGAGCCTAATACTTGCAGATCATACAAACATTTGTCCCGCGGCGGGAATCGAACCCGCATCTTTCTGCGTTTTAGCCGGACCATAGCCCACTGCGCCACAGAGGTATTTCAAGATTTTTATATCACTCGAGCAGATCCACGGGAAAAGCTTATAGGTCTTTCTCATAACCATATATGTGGCGATAAAATCTGTGACCATCTTTGTTCATTGACATTAGGAAGACAAGACAACCATACTAAAACACTTTTAACCATTATATACTAGCTGATGTCCGCGACTTCGTCCGCGCAGGATTAGTACATTGAGAAACTTATTTTCTTCTCCAAGGTCCTATCTATCTTTATACCATAATTCATTAAAATTATAGTAAGGAATTTTGGACAATTCACACAATATCTTTATACATTAATATGCCTATGTGTTATTCTGATGTATAAGCAATATTATTGTAAAGTTTCATTAAAATCCTTTCTGTAGTTTTTGCGTGAAAAAGTAAGAAACCTCCAAACATACAAATTTTCGCGCTTATAATATTAAGTAAGGATAAGTATATTAAGTATATTAAGTAAGGATAAGTATATTCGAAAGTGACTCTCCCTGTCTGTCAATTAGGTTAATAAGTTTTCATAGGTAACCGGCTGAACGGATTTTGATAAAATAATGTATGGATAAATTATATCTTTGGAAAGGATATATTAATGTAGGTACTACTAGAAAGAGAGGCACAATGTAGGTAGATATAATGTTTGGCGCTAAGCGCTTGGGCGAGCTGAATTGAACTTTGTTGCATCGTAGCTAGAGTTGCTATTTAAATAAATGTTTTCGTGGAGTTCGCTTTCTATATTTCGACTTATAACTATTATGTGTACAAGCTTTGAAAAGTTAAACCAGCATTGTTTATTATAAAGCAGACGCAAAACGTATCACCACAATCGCACTGTAGGTACTTATCAGCTGTTTTATATCGTCTAAATGTGCGCATTACAGTGAGGCATCTGAAGACTCTTTTAAGACTTCAAGGTGGCATTATTAATAACTGCACGCACAAAACGTGATCAAGTTTATACACGCGACACATTGCAGAACTCCCGCTGATCCCGCAGGACACTCAAGGATTTATAACGGCGCCTAAGTCAAAGGTTTCAGCGATTTATAAAGAAATATTGCTGGACAATCCACACAACACCATCTAGTCCCAAAATAAGCAAAGCTTGTACTATGAAAACCACATGACTGATCATGCCAGTGCTTAGAAGGCAATGCGGCCACAGCGGTCACCCATCCAGGTACTTGCAGAATGTTGCTTAACCTATCTGTTAGAACCGACTAAGTTAACTAAGGAGCGAGCGCAACAAATTATACACTTCTTGAATGCCAAAGTATTATGCCTTCCCGGACTTTGTACTGGCAATAGATTGAATAGACAAGTTTATCTATGAAAATGACGTAGGTAAGGCTAGTGCAATGCAGTAAAAGATTGATTGGCTCAGACACTAAGGTTAAGATACGGATACAAAAACGTACGCTTCACATTCGTGTATGTAGCACAGTTTTTTTTGTTTGGCTCTCTAAACTTGACATTACTCTTCTTCTTCTTCTTCTTTGTTAATGGCATGTGACATAATAATGACAATTTTGCCAGTGTCAAGTGTTTATATTTGTTTATAATCAATTTGTCAATAAAGTCTTAGTCGATGGTCAATTGGAAATTCTAAACGTCATCGCGGTATGGCCGTCTAGAATTTTCTAGGGATTCCTCGTCGTTCAGATCATATTGCACCATAATACAAATATAATTAAATTGTCCATATTTGCGCTATGTGGTCACAATTTATTCATTAAAATTCCGCAAAGATTACTGAATAAAACATGCAATAAAACGAGTAAAAAATATTAAATTAGCAGAGCACCTAAACTCACCTATCAAAATCGGTCGAGCTGAAAATATAACGAAAATCTAAAAATGGTATACATCGATGATGTTTTCATGTGTTTTCATACCTCGCTTTCTCATTGGAGCGGTGCGTTTATTTGGCCTACCCATATTATATATGTACAAAATACATCTACTTTCTTTTAAAAAAATATTATAGGCTCAAATTTCATTCAATGAAGTCGGTTTCTTTTTAGTTTTTAAAACGTTATTATAGATAAATAAGTAGTATGAAGCGTGTGATAACTTGCACCGCAAGCCCCCGTGCAACTCTCCGAGAATAGCTAGTCAGCTGGGGTGCGTCACAGTGTCCCAGACAGTACATTACCTATCACGACATGCCATTCGGATAGCACGTGCCCAAATATTATAAATGCACTTATATCATAAAGTTTATTTACTTCTAAAAAATAGCTTTTGCTCGCAGCAAAATAAGCTATGCTATTTCTGATCCAAAGCTAGGTTATTTTGTCTTGCACAGTTTCGTATAATAATTGTTAATAATTTAAATTATTATACGTATATACCATATGCCAACTACGTGTGTGTTAAAATGTATAATAGGCTACCTGACAACAATAAAGACCTAAATGACATATTATTTTTGTTCAATTTCAAAATTTGTTTTTTAGACAACTGTTTATATAAAATTCGTGAATACTTTATTTATTGGGCACATGTCCCAATAAATAAAGTATTCACATTAAGATGTAATTTTTTACCTATTTTTTTTTTAAATCATATTGTTTATTACTATGTTATTTATTAATTCCGATTTATTTCTAAAGAAAATATAAACTAAAGTACCTCGACATACAATGAACACTACTTGAGCTACTACAATGAACTACTTTATAGACCAAGTAGTACATGTTCAAGCAATATATAATATTTCATTTTATTTTTATTATATTTAATTCCAATTTTCTTATGAGTTGTACCAAATTAAAATTGATTCTTATTTTATTTCGTGATTGAGTAACAAACTAATATTGAATACTTAATTAAAACTTTAGATATATTTTTACAAAAGCTAAATAAGCAAATTAAACATCCCTTCTTACATGTTTGGCCTGGAAACGGTTTTGCTGACGTCCACTTTACATACAAAATTAAAATGAATATGAATATACATTAAAAACTCTTTTCATTAAACTTATAAACCGTTTGTTTTGAATTTAAGAATTACGAATAAGGAGTTTTTAGGTAAAAAGTTTTTTATCCACACGATTAGCCAAGTGAACCATCTAGTTGGTATTCGAGTGTTTCGTCTAGACAGTTTATCTACGACACCGCTATCTATCGGAATGTTTTATACACTTGAAATCGGAAAGTTACCGAGCTTTTAACTTTTTTGCCGCGTTACTTTGGTTTAATGTGCGTCTGTCACAAAGTACCTACCGTACGATAAAAAATTGGTCGTTGTAAGCGCATATAAATACGTTTTTTTTAAAGATACCTCCCTAGTTTATTTATTATTTATTTCGTCTTATTTATTTTATTGTATTATAGTCAGGCATTTTGACATAGACATAGGCATTTTAGTTTTTTTTCGTATTTTTATGAATCACCAAGAAGGCTGATATTCCTTATCACAGGCTACATAATATCGCATAAATACCAACAAACATATTAGTAAAGCATTAACGAACCATAGACATCCGAACCTAATTAAGGTGTGTTTCTAACTTGTTTTCAACTTAGATGTGCTTGTTATCGCTAAGCGATTGGACGCAATTAGCCTCAAAATGTCCATTTGTACATAAATCTTGCATTTTCAATACATTCACGTTAGTTAATGTCTGCTTATTTTCAGATTTAATAATAATAAATATTGTTGGACAATGCACACAACACCATCTAGCTCCAAACCAAGCATAGCATATCATATGATGACCAGATGAGTTATAGAATTCTTATATATATACTTATAATACTCATAACACCCTGACACAGAACAAAAACCTATGTTCATCACACAAATTCTTTATCCTGAGAGAGAATCGCTCCCCCAACCTACATCACAGAAGGCCGATACCAACCGTACCTACTATAAGAAATCAGATCTACTAGGTACCAACTAATCTGAGAGGGCAGTCTAATTAATATTTTATTATACTATTTTATTTATGTAAAAAATAAACGTTAGTTATTGACAATATAAAGTATTAATAGATTTGTAAAGTAGACATAGCTGAGTGATTTTGTTGTTCCACCGGATTAACTAATATTTCTCAAAATACGAACAATCTTTCTTTCGCCTACACTGAAGTCCAAATAAGAGTTTTTTTTAAGACACTTACATTAAGTAAAAAAATTCATATGATTCTTTTATTTAATTAATTTCCTTAGGATTTTCGTCAGTTTACTTCAACACCTCTTTACATGGTGAATAAAATGAGCTAAAACACATCAATCACGCGTCAATTCAGAATTAGAGCCAACTGCGTATTTTCTGAAATACGAACTACAAATATTTTAAACAAAATATAATATAGAAAAAACAATCGCCAATGTAAAGTATTTGCAGATGTGTAATGTCGTAGATATTATCTGCATATTTTTAGAGCTAATAAATTCATTACCTATTTTAAAAGCAGGCCGCTGCAAAATTGTATTCTATTGCTCGTTAGGCTCGACTGGATAATAACAGTAATGATTTCAAAGACACAGTATCTAATATCATCTAATATATTTATACACAATGCAATACTGCTACTACTGCTTCGTATAAGACAGTGGCTAATTCTGGTGATAGAGTTACTAGGCCTCCAGAAGCCAGACAGACCACCGACATTTGAAAACCCAGGACCAACAGCATACATTTTCAATGTATGTTAAATTGTTCTCCTTACAAAACCTCTCACGTCGATATGCAGTGTTCATCATTATAAAATAATACAAATGATTAATGTTATAAAATCAAACGTGTTGTACATAAACAAGTACCCCCCGCCGCGGCGCGCGTGCAATGTGACAAATGCGCGATAGCCGTGAGCGCGCCCATGTACACAGTAAATCTAAATTCAGAAACACACAGTACGCTTGCCTCAAATTCAGAGCTACGATAAATAAAGTAATGGCTTTATTATTAGTATTAGATATCCTAATAAAATGCACAAATAAAATTATATTTCTCTTGTATATTTTCTATGACCACCTTTTCCTCGGTCTCTAGAGTCATACATATAACTATTTTAAATATTTTATCTGACAGATGACTAGTGGCAGCGCGACTATGTCTGCTCTTTTTTAGCTTAGACTTTAAATTCTACTACTTAACTACGTATATCAAAAACTATTAAAAAGGGTGCCTTGGCCGCTTCAGACAACGAAGCAGCCAAAACACTCTGAAATGCGCCTGCATTCAGCATGATCATTGAGCATGATCGTATTTGTCTAAAAAGTATGATCAGCCTGAATTCAGATCATACTTTTAAGACAAATACGATCTTATAGATTGGGTCTGGATACATTCCACCAGCAAATTAACATCTTCTAAAACTCCGCAAGTGGTTGAATCATATTTAAAAAATATACTAATCCTGGCTCAGTACTTCTGCAGAAAGGGCGTGTACAGCGTGACGGTCGTGCCTTTAACAAAAATCTAAATCGTTACAAGATGATACACTGTATCACATTACTATGTTACACCAACCTCATAAAATATCGTCCTTGTATCATTATTGAAAATTGACAAACGCCATCTTAAATAACTATATTGACAAGTGAAATCATAAATATAATTACCTACGCGGACGTAGGTAATATTTTTGGTAATATATTACCCAAGTCTGAACTCAAATATTGTATTGTTTTAGTAATTTACGGGTATTTATCGCGTATTTACTTTTATTTTATTCCCGACGTCTCTACTGTGTTGCAACAACCGTGGTCGCGGGCTGACTGGAATTCTGGATGAGTTGCCGCTGAGTATTGACAGTTTATCGAAATACCCTCACTTGGTCTTCTCATTCCATTATGCCCGCGTCCATATTACGACTATCACATTGACGGCATCCACGCACTGATATGATAAAAGAATACTGTAAACTACTAAAAACATGTAAATTGTGATCGCGAAAGTTTGAAAAAAATACCCTTTATATCTATAAAAGGCGATGTGTTTATGTATGTTCCTTATATACTCCGAAACTACTGAACCGATTTCGATGTATTTTTTAGGAAATCCTCAGATTGCTGTAGCAGGTGATCCTGTGAAGTTTGGTAGCGTTCGGATCAACAGAACCTTTTTTTTTCATGGATATGCAAAAAATAGATATAGATGGTATGGATATAGATTGTATCTTAGGAACGGACATAGGCTACTTTTTATGTATGTACTATGCGTGCAAAACCGCGTTTAATATATGTAATTTACAAACTTCTACGATGTTTTAAAATTTATTTTTTAACGATTTTAACTAATTTTAATGAAAATATACTTTAGTATTAGAAAAATATATTGCATGTATGAATAGCGTGTAAGTACGAATCACAATTAAAATATATCCGGTTATAAACCGATATCTAAATAGAACAATATCGCGTCGAATTGCACTCAATCCACCGTGACCGCCGCCACTGGACCGCGCGATCAAACGCACCGCGTCGCGCATGGAAATCGCACAATAATTGCAGCGATTTTAATGCGAAAAAGCACGTCGGCGAGTCGATACCTTTATTATAATATTTACAGAAAAAAACGCCTTTTCACTAATATTAATATAATAAAAAATAAATTAAATAAAAAGTCAAGCTTTATTATGTATGCTAGAAACTAGTTACTTACAGAATATTATAAAATTCAAATTGCTTAAAACGATCTATAGATAGCTCAACTGATCACTACCAGAGGGCAGAGGCTCTATATTTTTTTTTATACCACAATGGTGGCACAAGCTTACGGCCCACCTGATGGTAAGCGGTCGCCGAAGCCTATGGACGCTGCAATACCACGAGCATCACATGCGCGTTGCCGACCTTTGAGAAACTTCTAAGACTTCACAAGACTTCTACGTTGCATCAGCATTGCCATTCCACGTGGCAATGCTGATATACTGGGCCAGATAAGAGCCAGCTCTTGGATCAACCAGTATCAAACGCCGTGAAATCCTTCTGACAACAATAATAATACTTAAAATAAGCCTTCTTAAATCGATAATTCAGAATATTTTTCTTTGTCTTATATACATGTCTTCATTTATTTATCGATAACATCGATTCACTTTTATAGTTCAACTAAATAAGCAATTCGGTCCCGCTTTTAATTAATAATTGCTCACAATACAATAAAATTATCACAAGAATGTTGCATTTATTACGGTCCGATCAAAAGTTCGAACACGAACATTAAAATATAATATGCAAAACGCACAATGCACAACTCCAATAAAACGTAATATTTTCCCACAATGCTTTAATTGGGAGACATTAACACTCCTTGTGCAACTATGTTGCATTAAGATGGAATAGCGACTATTGTTATTTTTGTTGCCCTTTGTACGAACCTCACCATTGACATATTGGCGGGCAAAAAAACAAAATGGCGTAAAAAAAATGGCGCACGTCGAGATGTAGAAATTAACGCGAGCCCACACTTCAATAAAATAGCAACAAAGCACTCGTGACCAACGCCTTATGGCATGGCAAAAAACCCTTGAAATAAAAGGAATTAGGGCTGGCTAATGAGATGTACGCAATTTGCACAATCGATCTATTTTACTTGCTACAATGTTTTGGGTGGGGTAATTATCGGTAGTTATCTTTGAAGGCATTTGACAGATAAGTTGAGGAGTAATAGATTCGCATGGCTGAGCCGACATTTGATGCAGCTGGCATGCTACATAGGTACATATACTGGCTAGTAAGCAAAGATGGATAAAGTAAATATAGAATCAATGATGGGACTGATGTCGTCCGAAAGGAGAAGAGTTGAAAAATATATATATATATGTTAGCGTGGTATTGGCAAGTATTGAGGGGTGAATGTCATGTCACGAGGAGCGTATTAATGAATATATATATATGAATATGGATGGACATAGAAGTGGGTAATGAAGATGAATAGATTGTGTAAAAGACGATACGACGATATGACAATATCGTCTAAATCTAATACTGAACTCAACACATGACATTCATTCCCCATAACATGCCCATACCATGCTATTTTTCAACCGACTTCAAAATAAGAGGAGGTTCTCAATTCGACTGTTTTTTTATGTTTCTTACCTCATAACTCCATCATTTATGAACCGATTTGAAAAAATCTTCATGTAAAAGGATATACTTCCCGATTGGTCCCATATAAATTTCATAAAAATCGATTGAATACTTAGGTTTTTATAATAAAAAAACTGAAAAAAAAATTGTCATCCACTTAGATGAAATGAAACTTTGATATTTTGCTTGTCTTTTTCGTTTTTAAATCGTAATTATTTATCTTACAGAAATAACGTTTGGAAGAGAGAAATGGCTGAAGAAAACATATTTATGTGCCGACCTCACTTGGCGTCGAATAATAGCAAAAAGAAGATATAAGTGTTTGAAGGCAGTTGTTGAATATAGTAATAGTACAATAATGGTGACATCATTACCTACAATTTTATATTACCTACTTTTAGCGAAGGTACATAACATAAGAAAAGTTTATAGAAAAATCTTATCACATTCAAAACATTCGTGAATAAGTTTTAACTACCTTTTGATATTTTTAGTTGCATGATTTAATTTATTTTAATATGCAACATTAATTTAATTCAAAAAAATCTAATTCGTTTTCAATATTATTTCACGGCGTATAGAATAGTAGATACATAGCGTGACCCAAGAACTGGCTCTTATCTGGCTTAGCGTATTAGCATTGCCATTCAACGTCGAATGCCGTCAGTGTTTTGGGAAAGCTGCCCTCTTGCAGTGATCTGGATCAGTTGAGCTATTTATAGATCGTTTTAAACGGTCCTTAGATAACTCGACTGTTTCACATGTATTTTATATTATTGTATATTATTATGTACTGTAATTTTATAAATTCGAACGTCTGTCAATTACATTTTGACGTCTAAATGTCTGAACGGATCTTGATGTAATTTGGTTAGGGGATATATTGTATCTTGGGAAACTACATAGGCTACTCTTTATAGAGGTACCACGCGTGTGAAACCGCAGCAGCTAGTTTTCAATCAAAATATATATAAATTAATGGGTCACACACACATATCAATTTGACTGTCTCCAATTTCACTTATATTATCATGAAACACGTTTTGGGTATAATTAAAAATTTGTATCTTTATAACAGTATCAAGATAATGTACTGAGACCGAGGCTTATCTGTTTGTTTATACTTATTTTATTTACTTATGCCATGCTTGTCTTAATATTATTATATATGTTTTCTGTTTTGTTTTGATTTATAAACCCGTTGTCACTTAAGACGCAAAAACTATAACTACCCCAAGAATCCTATTGGGACTACCTATGACAATGACATATTATCATAATTTACTATCATCATCATTACATTTGGCATGAGACATAATTGTTTTCTCTGTATATTTTTCGCAATTATACATACCTATGTAAAGTTCGTTGGAAAAATTGCACGAAAAGGTACTTATCATACAAAAGGATCTTGTTATGAATAAGGTTTTTATCCATAAGCATGTGCTACATGCATTGTTAATTTTACAGGAAAGATCCCATAAGGCTTTCATTTCAGAAGCCCTCCGGCTTTTCAATCGATTACCGGTAAATTACTTGAAAATATATGTTATTCTCTTCTTCTTGTACGTTAATGGCATGTGTGGTATAATAATGACAAATGTTCCAGTGTCAAGTGTATAATATATTGTTTATAGTATGTCACAAAGTATAGTATGTAAAACGATGTATGTTATTATGTAAAAGTAAAAAGTATAGTATGTATGTTAGTATGTAAAAGTATCTTGTTGATCGTCATTTGTTATTTTATATAAAATGGTGCCTTTCATATAAAATAATTACAGATTATTTTCGCTCGAACCACACAAAGATATTTCAATTATTCACACAAGAGTCAATAACTCTAGCTGTATTTAAATAAAAGTACCAAAAGTACTTATAAAACTGGAAATAACTCAAGAAAAATAAATAGTATAAGAGCGCATGTTTGCGTCGTAAGACGACCAAAAATAATATCTGTGTTATTCTCATTAGACCTACTATAAAATGATAAACAATTGATCGTTTTAAACAATTAAGTATTGATCCCAAAACGAAACAAAAGTTTTTGTTAAAGTATATTAGTAGGTATTAAGGTATTTAAAGAGATAACCTAAAAAACAATGGCCCTTTATCGACTTTTTGCAGAAAAAAGGTTGCTTTCAAAGAGATTTGGAAGCAAACGCTAGAAATATTAAATTCTTCAAAAGTTTACTACATTCCGGCCAGCGCCTGAAACTCTGATGTTTTTACATCACTAACTGGCGCGTGATCATTGAATACCGATAATTATTCATCCTTTCTTTGGTTAAAATATAACAGCTTGTTATCCTTTATTTTGCCTCAATCGTGATGTGAAACTTGGTAGGTACTGGAGCATTGTGATCCTGAAATGAGCCTACTTAACACAAAAGTTGCTACTTAAGTAATTCAACCCCGCAATTTATACTTTATTCTGAAAATACCTATATGAATGTAGAATCAGACATGAAGTTGCGATTCAACTTTGCTGGCAGTTAGTCAAAGCACCAGAATTACGTACAAAACAATAAATATTTACCCCTTACCGCAATTCTGCTTACCCTTCATCGCTAAATAATTCACCGTCGCAATACAAGTACCAATAAAACGTAGGCACAAATCGCCACATAATGACACATGGTAGCAAAACATAACCCGTTTTTCTTTTGTTGCATTATAGTGGGGTCGTTTCTACCCCGAAGTAATAATAATCTGTTATTAGTGAGGGCTGAGGGTTGAGCCAGATTGAACCACTTCATTACGGACTGTTTATGCCTCAGTTATAGGTTATGATTTTCTTTGCAAACAACTTGATTACAGGCGATTTTAAATCTTTGATTATAGACTGTATAGCTTCAAAGGTTTGTGTTCAATACCATCGAGTTCTTTTCAAACACTGTGAATAAATATAAATCGATTCGTTACTCATTTTATGTTTCGTTTTCGAGATTACCTCAAAGCTTATACAACTACTTATACAAAACTCAAACACGTGTTTCGACAATGCAAAACGATCCAGGGGTCTGGGGACACGGTGATACGCTAGACGATTTCTCGGGACAACAAAACCAAGTCTTAGTTAAGTAAAGCATTTCGTCTCTTTTTCTTCTTCGTTAATAGCATGAGTCATAATGATGTAGATTTTGTCAATGTCAAGTGATTCAATTTTATAATAAGACATCAAATAGTAATTTGTCGTTGTTTTAAGGGATGAAGCGATGGACATTACTTTTGACACCCGATGTCGTAATCCACAACAGTCGGAACGATAATTTGAATTTAACAACGACATTGCCGACAACGAAACTGTCGATTTGACAGAATTCGACAAGCATTTCAACGACGCTATCATTATCATTGAAATCGGTTTGACGAGTAGACCCCTGGGCACCTAAATATACGTGTACTATATTTAATCCGATAACTCCATTCGCCAACACGAACAAAACCCAACAATATCTAGGTGTTCTTACCTGACGAACTTGCTTGTACTGCTCCTCAAAGCTCCACCCAGCAGCGCTTCCCTCCGAAGAAGAAGAAGACGCTGAGCCGGCTGGCTGTGCTGGCGGCGGCGGTGCTGGCGCCAGGAACGCTGGCGGGGCGTACGGGAACCCCCCGGTGGGCCCGCCGCCAGCGAGCGCGAACACACTGCTGGGCGTCGATAGAGGCGCGCCTTGCGCCAAAGATGCTAGCGATGATAGATGAGGATGGAGCGACGATTTCAGGGACTCGAAGTCATCTCGGACCTGGATATGACAATTGAGAAACCATTTGAAGAATGATTCAAATTCTACTAATATTATAAACGTGAAAGTTTGTGTGGATGTGTGGTGGTGTCTTAGTCCGATATTAGGAAGAAAGTTTCTTTCTCAGTTTTTACTAATAACTGTCTTATTAGTAGAAACTGAGATAGAAACTTTCTTGCTATTACACAATACACAACGTTACAATCAACATAATCCTTCCGTAATAACAATTCATCAATAATAACTGAAAACTGTTAATATCAATATTATGATAGTATCAGAACTACGTAATCACCCGGGTGGAATAACATATGGGCTCACATACGCTTCTTATGTATTTAATTATGTTTATTGTAAGAAGTTTGACGAACTATTACTCGTATAAAATTCATTCGTTCGTTAAGGTAAGCTGTAATCCTGAATTTTCAAGTTTAAATTCCTTTTTAACCGACTTCTCATTTCTCAATTTCAATTCTAAATTCGTCGGAATCTTTTTTTTTATGTATGTTCACCGATTTCTCATAAACGCCTGAACATAATTTGGAAAATTATTTTTTTATTTGAAAGGGTATTCACAGGTCAAATTTTATCAAAATCGGTCGAGCTGAAAAATCAACGAAAATCTAAAAATTGTATACATCGATGTTGTTTTCGTGTACTTCTATACCTCGCTGTCTCATTGGAGCGGTGCGTTTATTTGGAATACCTTTCTGTGCTATGATGTATGAGAAAAAAACAGTGTTCAGCCATCCTTAAAAATAAGAAAGCCTGTAAAATAACCCGAAGAGTCTGAGAAGCAACTTACTTTAAGCTCCCTCTCCATCGGGCGAGGCGAGTTACGTGCATGTAGTGCCATCTGGTGGCTGTTGAGATGAGAACCGTGATGGCTCATGTTGTGCTGCGGCATCTGCGGAATGTGCGGCTGATGCTGCGGTATCTGCTGGATAGGTTGGTGCTGGTGTGCCGGCGCGTCTCTTCCCACACCCTCGTCTGAACTCTCACAAGACTGCTCGCCTGAGGATTCGCCTTCGGATCTTGCCGACTGGAACAATGAAACAAAGAGTTAGTTCGTAATGAGTTTACACACCTGAAGGTTTCTGATGTAGCCTAGAAGACTGTCTTCTGGGCATCCACTCTGCATAGGTACAGGTTTTGACATATCGAAACGATAGAGTCGGTAATACATACATCAAATGAATTGTCAAACTCAAGTGATCGTATTGCCTACCGTATAGTGAGTTACGACATCGATTGTCAAAACTAATGTAATGACAAAACGAGTCAAAACGATACAGCTAAGAGTATGGGTTTGCACGATTATTGATCTGATATTTTCGTTTATCGATTTCAAGGGGGCCTACCCCCCTGAATGAAAATACAAATAGTAATCAACCATCTAAACACAATCAGCCAACTAAGGTGTCAGAAAGCTTCAAACCTCCTTAGTCCTATTGAGTATCTCATCGACCGTTACCTTACAACGAAAGCGTTGGATAGATTTGAGCTAAATAAATGCTCAACTGAGGCAAGTATTTTTTTATCATAATTTATAACAGCTAGGTTTTTGTATCACGTACAGCTAAGTTTTATGATTATTTCACATTTATTTCTAGCAGATGCGTAATGCGTGAAGCAAACCGTAGATTAATAAAGAGTTTGTAATATCCCTACAATTATACTGAATGTCGCGAGGTGTCAGTCGACTTCGTAAATACTTGAAATAATTGACTGGTAGCTACAAGCAACCGGTATCATATTTATTCCAAGTGGTTAAAGAAGATGGGTTAAATTGACATACCTAATTACAACATTAACACAAAATATTTTTGTCTATATTGTTTTTTAACTTTTGGCTATTTGTATTATCATTAAAGCTTACATGACATTTATATACCCTGGTTATTTTTTAACTTTGACATCATAATTTGTATTGGTATTAATTCGTTTCATTATTGTACTTTTTTTAAATTAGTGTTTGAGATGTTCGTACTTGTTAATAAATAAATAAATTTGAATAAAGTTTATTCACAAATATTTGTGTAATGAAGGTGTTTGTTATGTGTTTGAGTGTTATATAGTATCATAGGTATGTATTTAAAAATATATAAGTATTCTATCATCTAGTCACCATAACACAAGCAATGTTTAGTTTGGGACTAGATGGTGTTTTTCATCCCATTTATTCAAAAAGGACGACTTGGTTCGCCTTTAAGTGCACACAAAGGTGGTGTTTTCTATAAGAAACTTTTAGCGGATAGTAATGAGTTTTTAATCCTTTTAATAAGTGCGCCGCAATTATCTCTGCCACACACTTTTTGAATTTGGAACATCTTAGGTTGTTTTATTATTAGAGACTATTTAATTTTAATTTAGTTGTTACTCTATGTTTTGTTAAATAATAATATTACAATAAAATATGAGGAGCCTTTTATTTCCTCATAGTGGGTGATGAAAAGTAGAGTGTATCACTCGGGCTATATTTTTGGCTCGGGCGACGTACTTTGAATCCCTCGCTACGTTCAGGATTCTACTAAAGAATCCCTCACTTTGCTCTGGATTTAAAAAAGCGCCCTCGCCGTAAAAATATTATTTTGATACACTTATGATACAATCTACTATTGTGGATTGTCTACAAACATATTGTGCATATTAATTTATTTATTCACATTACTTCATAACAGAACAAAGCGTAAATTTCTGACAGTTGTGTAAAAATTGTACAAAATTCCATACGTAGTATCGTTCTGTGTTTTAGTTTTAAAATACCTACGGTATATTCTTATTAATGGGTTTGTTTAATATATATTATCGCAGGTAATAAAATAATACGTAAGTAGGTACCCAATTCGTCTTTTTACCACGTCACTAGTTATTGTTAACTAGTGTGGTGGAAGGATTAAAGTGCGCCTTAAAGGCGTATGCAACCATTGCACACTTAGGCAGATGGTTACCACAAAACTTATCGCCTTTGGGCTCTTATTACGGTGACTGAAACTTGTCGTATTAGCGGTTTATGCGGTATTTCGCATAACCAAATAATGTTGGTACATATAAAACTTAGGCCAAAATGTTACTCAAGGTATAAACGAATAAGATCCGTAGAAGTTGTTGTTGTTCATTCGAAATGGGAGCTAAAGATTTTCTTCTTCTTCATATAATGGCGAATATCTTGATGTCAATTTTACCAATGTCAAGTGGATTTGTTTTGTTATAATAACGTCACGAAGTCGTCGATCATCATTTTTCTATTCTAAACGTCATCGCGAAATGACCAGGATGACCAGGGGCAGATCTTTTTTGGATTCCTCGTCGTTCAAAACAAAACATAATTAACTTAAAACATTTGTGCTAAGAAGCCATAATTTATTAATTAAAATACCGCGCAATTTACCCAATATAACATGAAATAACAAAAGAAACACTAATTAATTTTGAAGTACAGTTACTTCGTGAAATACGCAAGATTTTCATCTCAAACGAAAAATCTAAATTTACATTCGACAATCGTGTCATTCGGCGCTGGCGTGCTCGAACGAAATACCCGAATATGTGTCTAAACAAAGCATTAAAACTCCTTTCAAAAAAGCCAGTAGTTTCGAGAATTTCACGGAAGAACCAGTGGTCATCAAGTGTTTAAAGTTCCATAGGACCAATATGAAGGAACTGTAGCGAGCAATCAAATTGTTGGTTCGAAAGGAGCGCGTTTTGCCGTCGGCTCCCGGCCCACAATTACGACATTAAAATTATTTTATTTCCATTTTTATTTTATTATTCGCATCATTATTATATTGTGTGGAGTTATTATCGGTGAAATGTTTCGTTCGGATAAACGCTGCAGCGACACGCAAGCCTCCCCAACGCCTTCCAGCCAGGGTTCCGTATCAATTAGACTAGTTTATTTATTAAGAAAATATTAAGTTTATTACAAAAAATTATTACATAAAACGTCCACGGAAGATTACGCCCTTTATTCCTTTCACCACACACTGGTCCGACTAGCAAAACATTGTAATTTTTTCTACTAGTCCAATATATTTATGGTGTAATAAATGTATGGTAATAAAGTATTTTCAATCTTTTACACTAAAATGCGAGTGAAATAGTTGAGCTATCAGTTCCATTTAAAACGATCTAAAGATAGATAGATAGATTAACACTTTATTGTGGGTACATAAAGAGAACACAGAAAAAATAATATAAATAAAATTGTACAATGGGCGGCTTTATCGCTAAAAACGATATCTTCCAGGAAACCTTTAGATAGGTATTTCTTTAGATAGCCCAATTAATCATAATCACTGTTAGAGAACAGCGTCTCTAAGACACTGGTGACATTGCCACGTTGAAGGGCATTGCCACGTTAAATGGCAATGTTAATACGCTGGACTAGATAGGAGCCAGCTCTTGGGTCATGCGATGTTTCAAATTTTGAAAACATAATAATTGTAATTCCAATTATGCTCAGTCACGTTTTAGTATTGAATAGTTATACCTACTATATAGTTATCTATACCTACATTTTTGTCCAAGGCATAGTATTTTGGACTATGCTCAATATTTCAATTAACTCAATTTGTACCTGTTGCAGAATTGAAAATTTGTTTCGCAACACATCACATGACACTTTGACACTTCCTTTGTATTTAGTTTCCATTTGTATGTGAGAAAGATGTGCTTTGGTTCACATAATCATGATTGACATAATCATGACAGAGGTTCAGTTACATTAAAACAAACCCAGTTAAATTGAAATAATATTTTTCACCACTAAAGGCATTTTATCAAGAGCTTCGGCTAAAGACGCTTAAAGTTTACGGTAACTACTCACCATCAGTTGGGCGGTATGATTGTCGTTGTCGTTAAATCAATAATAGTTTAAAAAAACTGAAAAACACGCTTTATATAGAAAACCAAACAAAAAAAAATAGCAAATAAATTTTAATAAATGTAGGTAAGAAAAAAATGTCTTATATAAAAAAAAGCTTGGGTTGCATGGTGTCAATAGTTATAAATATTTCATTGACAGATATGAGAAGAAGGATTATCATTTCGATAATATCTTAAAAAGCACCCACGCTTTTTTTTAAATAAAACATTTTTCTTACATACATTTATTAAAATTTATTTTCAATTTTTTTAGTTTGGTTTTCTATATTAAAGCGTGATTTTTAGTTTTTTTTAACTATTATTTATTTTCTACTTATTAGCTTTAGGATAATCGGATATATATTTTGTTTTATTTTTTTATTTTTTTTCGAATTAGGTATAGCATTGTCATCGATCTTTGACAGGTGTGCAAAATTTGAATGAAATCTGGCCGTTTAAAGTGGGTCAAAATCGCGTCCTAAGGAGTCGGTTACATACAAACAAACATACATACAAGTGAATATAAAGCGTATAAAAACTATTTTAATTCAATCAAACCTACGCAAATATATATAATAATATTAAATACATGTTAAACAGTTGATTTAAGGACCGTTGACAACGATCTATAGATAGCTCAACTGATTTATATCACTGTCAGAGAGCTGCGTCTCCAACACTGGCGGCATTGCCAAGTTGTATGGCAACGCTAATACGCTGAGTCGAAAAGGAACCAGCTCTTGGTTCAAGCGATGTTTTTTCCAGACAGCTTGAAATCATTTTGGAAACTGAGCTACTATTATTAACGGGCCGAGGACTTACGTAATGAAATTAAAAGGCAAGCGTGTATTCCCGATGGAACCCTAATCGCGTCTTGCTTATTCCCGTCTTGTTATTTGATTCAACTTTTCTTTCTCATGGTTCAGCTACTGGATTCCAGCTTTTTTTTATAACTTTTAAAGCGACCGCAATTTTATTTAAACGCTATATCAATAAATTGAGCCACTTATAACTTTCGAGTTCGTCCACCTATAGAAAAGAGATTCCCAAATTCGGTAATAAGATCAAATAAGTTCGTAAACGAAATGTACATATATTAACGAGTGACGAACTGTAAAAATTACAAGTACCTATATAAGTAGTAATGTTAGCACATACAGTGCTAATGCTTAAATAAATAATATCTGTATGTATGTAGAAATTCACTCGTGATTTTATAATTTATTAATAACTGTACCTTAACGTTTCGGCTGATAAAAAGGCACTGTATTGAATAAGTAAATAAAAATGACCGGGATATATATGTCAATACTACGGTGTATTTATACAAATCACGTAGGTAATATGGTAAGTTTGACTTATCAATTTTTCAAAAACACTTTGATTTTGACCTCTACCTCATCTAACTCTGTTTATTTATATTTTAGTTAAAATATAGCAAGAACTTTCATACATAAGTACCAAGAGAACTTTGACGAAAAAATACAAACGACTATTTTGATTTTATGAACTCTTACACGGTTATAATCACTCTGTATATACCTACACGAGTAAACTGCTAGGTACTGGTTGGTATGTGTTACGGGAAAGCTGGAAGGGAAATAAATTCCTTGGCGTACTTAATTAGCCTAAATAGAGAATGGGTTAGAGAAAGGCGTACCAAGATTACTTTAAATCGACGCACAGGAGGATTAGGATGAGAGTTAATGACGCAAAAGAGGTATGTCGGGAAGAAACAGGCATGATTTTATATTTTAGGCACTTACACTGTTTCGCGGAACAGCGAGCGCGACCGTGAGCAAGCAACCGCGGATCAAACTCACCCTAATGAAGATTCTCTAGATGAATCGAAACAGTGTCGGTACCTTCATCGACAATATAATACATGAGTAAAAGCCCGTGTTTCAAAATGTATGATTTTATGTGTAATACCCAAACAAAGGCATTTGTTCAGTGTCTGAGTAATATAAAGTATCATAAGTATATTTAAAAATATATAAGTATTCTATCAGTCATCTGGTCACCATAATACAAGCTATGCTTAGTTTGGAGCTAGATGGTGTTGTGTGTATATCCACTAATAAATAAATGGTTAAATAACTTAAATCGTAATAAATAAACAAACTTTACACACATACATTAAATTGGGGCAGCAAGAAATGGAAAGTGAAAGAATTCATCCATGAAATCCATTAAAGGGACCACTAGCTGATGTTTTGTATAAACATAAACCTTACGCTTTCTTAGAAGAACCCCGAACCGTGATAGAAGGGCACACTGTTGATAAACGCATTTTTCTATACCAACATTGTTTAAAAATGAACTTAAATAGCGTAAAATAAGGTGTATTTTAAGGTGTCATAGAAGCAGCTTCCAATATCAATGAAGATACAACCAGAAAGGGAAACGCTACTCTATTTCAGTGATAAAGAAGTGGTAGCTGAGTGTTAAATGATTAAGGCGCAGTTCAAATTTAACTTGCTAGTTAACGAAGCACTGTCCTATCATCCTTTTTGTACTTAACTACGAAAATAATTTGAAATTAAATAATATGTTCGACTTGCTAGACTAGAACCTTCCATTTATAATACCTAATCACTTCTTTAATTCCTATAACGGCATCTTGATCTTGATGACAATTTGGTAAGTGGCTAATCATAGAATTGATAATATATAGTCACAAAGTAGCACCCGATCGACATTTGTCTATTCTAAAAGACATCGCGGAATGGCCGTCTAGAACTTTCTCGGGATTCCTTGTCGTTGAAATCATATTGCAACATAATACGCTTATAATTCAATTGACTACAATAGTTACAAATTATTTATCAAAATTCATTAATAAAACATGCAATAACACGAGAAAAATAATAAATTTAGAAGTTATTTCTTATAAATTTATTCGTGAAATGACAAACGAAGAATTATATGGACAAGAAATTATTTGAATTTGTATTTTGAATTTGGAACAGCTCAAAACTGTCGCACGCAACAGTTTATAAGAATGACGTATCGAATGACATTTAATAATATACTGTAATATTTGAAATAGAAATCGTAATCATACGCGAGTGTGTTTATGAGGCAAAATCAAATAGAAACTTGTAATGAAAGATGTCGTGTGCGTCTGACATGTTTGGTATTCAAAACAAATACGACGGCAATAAAATATTGAACGTTAAGCTGTTAAGATGGAGATATCGGCTGAGGTGCGAGGTGAAAACATTGATGACTTTGTCCAATCACTTTATTACACGCAAACTACTAAGTAGGTGCATCAATAAAATAAAACAGATCTACACATAAAAATAATGTATGTAAACACAATTTGACATTATAATTTCATTAAATCTTAAAAAAAATGTTTCGGCATTATTTTTCCAGTTTTCTGAAGTGGTTAGCACATTACTTTTGCATACCTAGGTTCATACAAAATATTCCACGCTCAATCGTAAGTCGATACCTATCTCATCGCTTGATGGACAAAAGGAATTTCTTTACCTTTGTGCTAACAACAACTCGGATAAATTCATATTCATATTTGCTATGGAAATCACATGCCAATGCCATTAGAGATCTCCGCGTTGCAGGTTCGCATCCACACTCCCTGGAATATATATTAGCGGGAGGGTCACGAGGTTTGTCCACGCATTAGCGGTGTTAGCACCCGGGACCTTGCTACCTGCGTGTTTGCCTAGACATAAATATAGCCACTATTTACCTAGATATCCACACATATCTGGTGTTCCGCGGAGCTCGCTTGCAACACCATTTGAGCAACGTATTGTTGACGTCGAAGGGAAATCTGCCTTTAGTGTTTACGCAATCAAGAGGATTGTACAAGCTTCATACTAATAAGTTGTAAAGGCGGCTATTGAACTGCGATTAGCGAACCGTTTCCATATTTTGTAATACACGATCGCAGAGTTTATCTCCGTAATTTTAGGACCAATAAATGTAGGGGATAAAGTCTAACAAAGGGAATTGCCTACATCTGTGAACGGAGGGTCTGTCACAATGTTGCCAATAACTGCCGCAGTCACATTAACATTAGCGGACATAAAATAACCGCCAATAAGACGAGGTACGCATCAAAACGTCGACAAAGCAACAGGTTCTTGGCTCGACAAACATGCCGTGTTTACATTACAATCCTGGGGCTTCATTTAATAATTCTCGGGAACTAAAAGCCTTTGAACATTTCATCAGATGACCCTCGGTGTTTGCACACACTCCTGCGTCGAGATGCTAATGTGGACACAGGGACCTGTATCGCCGATCGATGCGTTTATTGTTAGCCCTTTCGAGCTTTGACTTCTTCTATTTCAACGTGATGTTCGATCGCCGATATCTTGTGCAAACATTTGATATTCGAATTCTTTATTTTTCTTTAACTTTTTACGGTCAGTCGGAAGGACTATTGACCATTTATTTTTGATCTCATAGAGATGAGGCCGCATTTCAGAGCACATAATCGTATAGCCTGCAGAAACGAAAAAATGGAAACCCAGGCAAATGTGAATTTGAAATAACCGATGTATAAGCTCCTTAGGCACAGCGGTAAATATAATATGAAGCAATTGTAAATCAAGAAGCCGGAATACGAAACGAGCTAAGTATTTGAGCAAAACAAAAGGTGATAAGGAGAGGTAAATAACCTGAGCCATTGACGGCGTGACGCCGCGCCGGCGCGCGTGCGGCGTAAACAGTCATGTCATGTTGGACGCGCGCCTTCTCAGCTCAACAACAGCTGTTTAACGCCTCGCATACCTTGCTGAAAATATCGACGCAGACCATTTAGCAACCTCTCCACACCGCATAGAGCATCAACACAATTTAACACGCAATTTACGACATCAGCAGCACACTGCCACTGCATTATGCAATTGCATGTTCATTCTCCGTTGTGGTTGATACACAAAAATTAGTTCCACCCGTTTCTAATGCCCATCACATCCGTGCCGACATTATTGAATCTCAAATCATTTGACCTCTTAATTTTATTCAAAACACAGCAAGCGGTAAGTAAAAAGAGATCGTGTCGCTTATTGTGATGATAATTATTTTGAGAAAACAAAAACTAGAAAGCGGACGGCCGGTGATGCCTATCAGTTAATTATTGTCACCAAAATGGCGGTATATTGTTATTGCTACAAAATGGCGGGAGTGACAAATCGTTAGGTTTCGTGCACGTTCCGTTTGATTGACGCGTGCTAGATTCCGCGGTAATACCTTTATCCATATTTATTTATGCGTATAGAAAGCGCAAATAAAGACGGGTTCTAGACATAGCGATTGAGATAGTGAATCGATGTGTACAGACACTTGAAGTAAATGAATGAACCGCGATCACAGTCAATGTATAGATTCAGTTGGGTCGGTCAGGTTATTACGGTAATGGGTTATGTTTACAATTGGAAAATATCGAAGTCTTTGAGACAATTTTGAGCCGTAGCGACGTTTGAGGTCAAATATTGACGATTCTCACGAGTCGCAGCGGACACGGCTCGTGCTCGGCCAAGCCTATGGTCCTATTCCTTCCGCTTTTCACACGTACCTATAAGTAATAATCGATCGCTTTTATTGCCTGTGTGTAGACCGACGCGACACTTCGAAGAACTATAACGTGACCTCTAGTTTGCCGACCGATGGAACGAAGCTGGACGTTAAGTGGACCGACAAACGGTGACTGACTCGTGATTTCTTCGAAAGACTAGCGTGCTCGCGTCGCCAGATTCCTTTGTTATCGATTATCCACAGGTCCTGCCTGACGCACTGTGCAATCGCGTCAAATGAACTGTCAGGTAAACCAAAGCTCGCCTTATTTACATTAACTTATTCCTCAAAACAGCAAACAGCGATCATCGTATAAAGCCTTTGTGATTTCCAAAGAAGATGTTTGTATTGAGTCACTTTCAAGGGAAGTTGACGTTCGAAAGCGACCTCAACTTTGGCATGATGATGCTTTGGGACAATACAAATAAGAGACTAATTTGGTGTAAATCAAACACAATACGGATATTGTCTTGACTTCATACGAGGATTTTCTTTCGTAGTATCTAAACATACCATGTGAATACCTCAGACCCATCCAGAAATATATAGTATAATTCATAATATATTAGTATATTATGAAATTGAAATTTACTGTTGCTCCCGTAAAGTATGTAACTAGCATCATCATCACTATCATAATATCAGCATATAGGAACCTTGTATATTTATAAAACCGAAAATGGATATCAAAAATAATATAGAACTTTTTCAAAGTTTTATACTTAGGCATGAATGAGATTTTTTTATATTATATAAAAAAAACAGTAAACTTTCAAATGGAAGATACAAGATTCCGCCTATCCATAAATAAATACAGTATAAAGTACTAATGAAATCATACTAATACAATAATTTATGTAGCACTGGCGGATTCGGACTGGCGGATGCACCAATTTACACAAATCAAAACATCCAGTCAATAACTCATTTACAAACAGAACATTGTAGTATTTCGTCAGACAATGGGTTCGTGACGATAGTAAAGTGTATCGTTAAACGCTTTACCGTGCCTTAACCGCTGGTTAATTACCCAGAGCTTGCGGTGCTCGTAAACCTGGACCAGGAAACTAATGCCCAAACCGCAGGTAGGTCAGGTGAACACTACACATTGTATACAAGTAACGGAGATCCACATAAAACAGAATAAGTACCTAAGCACTTATAATGTGCTACCTTCAAATTGGTGATGCGACTGTGGCGACTCAGTATCTAGCTTCATATCAAACTATCCCTACATTTTAGAAGGCTGCGCCAGAAACGCATGTAAGTACAGTCGGAATAACATGTTTGCATTTGTTGATTTGGTAAACATAATATAATTATGAACGACAAAATATTTTTCACACGTAGAAACTCAATGCTGATTTTGTTTAATGTCTCTGCAGTTATTGGGATGTTAATTAACAGTAATAGTACATAAAGTTGAACTTTTTAAACCAATTTTTATCGGCAATTTTTATCCTGTACACATAACACATACACATAATTAGTATGCAATGAATGTTAGTGCTTTTAGTACGCAGGGGAATATTTCCACTTTGATTTGGTCAGGACATTATGATCTTGGCTTCAGAAATGTAAATATGGAGATTGTATCTTTTTATACTGGGTTATATAGCCCCATCAGTACACTTCAAGATAAATATGCGTATTCAAACTTGAATAAACCAAAACAATTCGCAGAATCCCGCGCATCTTCTACATTAATCAATTCGAGAATCGATGGTGACCTGTCCGGCTATCAATCAATGGGACTTGAGACACAGTTTAAAAGAAAACCGCTTACACACTCTTAAATCGATCGCATTCTAATCAATTTGAATCGATTGTTCAAATTTGAAAAATATTATTACTAAGTATTTTAAAACTTTACAAACACTTTCATGTTTGAGCATTAGGTACCACGGTTCATTTGATTCGAAAGAATCTAAGCTACCCACTACCCAGCTTTATTCATTCTAAACTGTATCCTTATGTCGATCATCGAGATTATACTTACACATCGTTATTATTAAATCGATGCGTCTGAAATATATCAAACGATTTTATCGATTTTATATTTTTTTTACCACCAAGCAAGGAGGTTCGTTGGTCGCAGTTTAAAACCTATATGCGCTAAAAATTACGTTTACCTAATGGATTCGAATTTTGAAAAACCGATGTAATTTATGTTATTATAGTTGTCCCAGTTTAATATTGATTTGCGTGTATATTGAGTATTAACTCCAATTAGCTATAAATATAATAGGTGCCTACGACAAAATACCAAAAAACATTTTTAGTGTTCTTCGTAGAGTCACCCATCAAAACAAACATTCATTTTAAAAATCAATATGAACCCTTTCTACAGTGTTCAAATAAACCAAGTAGATTCGAATAAAAAACACTTTAAGAAACTATATTGAGAATCGTAATCGAATGTGCCCGATCTGTCAACCGTCATTGTATTTTAAATCATTTTGAAATGATGTTTGTGATGATATGAATAAATCATCCGGAGGTGATTTTGATTTTTATAATCGTCCTTATTTATTTTAGTATGTACTACATACTTATATTGAATTAGATTACTTAATAGATACTTACTCTAAAGAAATTAAGGTATGGTATTTAGAGTATATAGTTCCTTATTTTTTATATTCGTTATTATGGTTGTCTAACAACTCGGACAGGTAAATAGTTTGTCTTAAGAAATACATAACACTATTATTTAAATATTTATAATTTTTATAATTAATTTGATGAACATCTAAACCACATTCCGATGTGTAGGTTACTATAAAAAATAGAGATGTTAATCCTTTCTCTGACTTCAATACCATTCCACGTTACAAATCAGATAATCGAAAATAATTGATGATTAAATCCAAGACGTATGACATGAAGTAAGATCGTGCTTTAAACATACCAAGCACGCATACCTTAAATAATTGATAAATCAATGCAGTTCTCAACGAGAGGGCCACTAAATCAAAACGCGACGGCCTATCAAAACATTTTGACGTTACAGAAACGCATATTAAACTGTTTCCACTAGATGGCGCGATAAGCAGCTGTCAAACTCACCTGTCATTAGCTTATTAATAGCGACTAGTCGCTATATTGATAGATTATAGGTTATGGAGTTTTATTTCGGTAGACATCGTGTAGGTACTTGAAGTGGGTGCTGTCTTTTGTTTCCATTCAGGTTTGTGAGTCATTAATCCAAATGGTCTAATTAAAGTTGGCTACACTGAATGCGTAATATCATTCGCGACAGTTTTGAACACAATGGCTCACCCACGCATGTCTGATGTGATTCCTGCTCATCCCTTTGCAATTTGGCAAGATTTGCATGTAGACATACGCTCTAAAAGCATAATTCAATTTGTCTGTTTACAAATAGTTAACAAACCAGACCGACTTAACACTTTCACTGTTATCCTTAGTTTTTTCAAAGGTGTTGCATTTGAAAAAGGCTGTATATTCCTAGTTAGTTAAAACCAATAAAACTAAACTCGAGCAAAGCAATAACAACTCTACGGCAATTGATTTTCAATTCAAATTGAGTGTAACAATAAAAGAAGATGAGACCTTTTTTGGTAGTTTCGGATGACCATAGGACCACACACGGTTATGAGTCAACATTCGTCCCAAGAACAACAGTATAGCACTTATTATACCTTCCAGCATCAGGTAAACTGGTAGCTTTTTAATGCACAGGTCCTGGGGTTTTACACTTTATTATGATAGGTCAATTTCTACTGATAAAGCCATTCTGTTAGGTTTTATAGATAAGCAAGATTCTACAAATAGCCGTTCGTGGGTCCTATCCTAACAGATAGACTAAGTTAAGATCCTATGCTAGTAGTTTTTTTTTATAAGATGTATAACCGCTAGCAGCATTTGTATTAAAGCGCTTCTATAATTTTAAATTCAGGTTGACTTTTAAGTATACTACTACGCAGCACAGAAGTCTGGCAAACGAAATTGAAAACAAAATACGCCCATTTGACAACAAAAAAATTTGTTCTGTACATAAATAACCTAAGGTGGGCGACAAAAGAACCGGTAGCGTGCAGACAACACGCTAACATAATTTACATTTTTATTGCATTTACGGTTTATGCAAGACCAATAGAAATACAATGATTTGATGTACCTACAACATTTTTTATAAAAATGACTCCTTTATCGCAAGTTACAAACATTTTAACGAATGCGGTAAAGTTGTAAGATTTAAAAACGAAAATGTGACGACGTCGACATTTACATGATTGTCAACCTCGTTCCTACCGGGTGTCCCACGTCACACTTCGTATTTTTTTAAGTTAGTACCTATAGTAGTGGTTTCTTTTTTTATAAAGTTGGTTAAAAAAAGGAAAAAGGATTTTTCAAATCGGTTGATAAATGACGTAGTTATGAGGTAACAAAAACCATACACGAGATTGAGTAAGTTCTCATTTTTTTAAGACTTAAAAAGTAGTCTGTTTGATGGGCAAAATCGTTATTAAGTAGGCGTTGTTCATAAATAATAAATAAATCAATATTGGTGGACAATTCACACAGCACCACCTAACCCCAAACTAAGCATAGGTTTCACTATGCTTAGTTTAGGACCAGTTTTAGTTGTTTAGTTTGGAACCAGAACTGATATTTTAAATACATACTCGTACTTGTGATACAAATAAATTAATATTGAAGGACAATTACACATCACCATTTAGCCCCAGAAACAGCGTGTATGACTGTGACCAGATGACTGATACAATAATTCAATATATTAAATTTAAATTATATTAAATTTTAAATACATATGATAATTTATGATACTTTTTCCGCCGCGGGATAAATGTTTGTATGTTCTGCAATCTCGGGTTTTGGGTGTTCTGTTTATTTATACTATTTATTTACAAAAATAAAAAAGCATAGGTATAGGTAGTATATCAGTCACATGACTGATATACCTACTACTTATATGCCTTTTTTCCCATATATAGCTCTGCTTACTTTGGGGCTAGATGATGCTATGTAAAAAGTCCAGTATCATTTACTTTTTATTTTATAACACCCAGACAGAGCAAACGCATACAATTATCACAGAAATGTTTGTCCTGGAAGGAAATCGAACCCCCAACCTACACCGCAGAATGCAGAGCTACATCAAATGACATTTCAATAAACGCCTTCTAGGCTGTGCTGCTTACGTCACATTTATTAATACCCTCAACGATCCCGAAATTATCAAAGAACGGTTTCGGGGAACACTCGCTAATGTGCGGCGACCACGCCCTTTCCTGTCGCGTCTCATGCGCGTGCGATGCTTTAGTGCAAGTGTATGGATCTTTGAGTTATAACTTGGGATAACTGTACGACTACCCGCGCTTATAACCGTAAACGAGGCGATTCTGTTTCTATTTGTTTCTGGCCTGGGTGTTTTTCTATTTACAATATATGTTGTTAGAAAAAAAGATGTGTATTATTAGGTAGAAAATGTCTCGTGTCATGTCAAAGATATTACAGAATACTTAGTACAGAAGATGGACTCCGCGAAAACAATTATAAAAATTGCGACTCTTGCTACGACGTAATAAAATGTCATTCAGCTCTTTGACATTGACATTGTGCCTCTTTTTCTATCCCGGAAATCGAGGCAGTTCTCAACGAATTTGCCAAACAAGTTGTGTGCGTTCTTCTAACTTCATACCTAAACGACGTACATCTGCCCTGTCTATATATGAGAAACAGAGACAAAAAACACGTGATAAAGCTAATAAGCGTTTTATGGCTTCTTACGTGCCTCAAAAACCAAAAAGTAAACAATTATAAAGTGTACTTCAGCCGAATCAACAGACTACCGTAGTTACGGACCACACGGGCTTGGAGACAATTGTAGCAGTTCCGGAGTGGGTAAATAAGGTGGGCGATATCTGTGGTGAGATGGAGTGGACTATTTGGGCGGTATTGAGGAACAGCCAGGATGAAGTGACCACCTTTGCGCAATCACAATTAATGCTGTCAGTAAAAAGTTTGAAGACGAGTGCTAACTGCACGAAAGGAGGTTTGAAGTCGGTATTTTTCAATTAAATATTTCATATTTGTATTTTAATCTAGGTTTTCATAATGTATGTATCTATTTACAAAAAAATTAAGTATATAATTAGTATATCAGTCATGTGATACCCATAATACAAGCTCTGCTTAATTTGAGACCAGATGATGTTTTAAAAAACCAACACAAAAAAATATTTTAATCCGTATTTTTGCGTATTTTTCATCACACTGGTTCGTAGTAACTAATGACACGATAAGACGCTTTATTTATGATCTAAAAATAGATCAACGAATCCAGATCTGTACCTAATTTACTAGACAGAAGAATACATTTCGAAAAAAAAAAAATCTTTTAACTTTTTTTTTAATTCGTGCTCGAAAAGTTATTAGAAAAAAATTGATACTACAATTAAGTAAGTACCTATGATTAATGCAGAAATAACAATGCAATAATGATAAACACAATTTTGAAAAACAAAAACTAAAGCATGAATAGCTACCAAGCAGCTTACTCTCTCAAATTAATTACTAACTTTATAATAAACGATATCATTACCATAACAAGATGATAACCCTTCAATGTAGTAAACGCCGGTGGGTGCTTATTAACAAATAGAGGCAGACCCCTGGGTCTACGGGACCACCGGTGTTACATCAGCAAGTCAAATGATTGAAACATGCGTGTCATTCAAGGGTTTGCTTGCAGTAACACTAGCAAACCTTAATTTATTAATAAAAACTCGTCAATTCTGAATAAATCCGCGAGTTTAATATGTGAGTTCACGCGAGCTTTTGTAGTTGAACTTTTAAAAAAAAACTAGTATAAAAATGATAATAAACCTACATAATGTTATGGGATACCCTGTCTAAAACTAAATAAATGAAAATGAATAAAACCATGGATGGTTATTTTTGGCATCCCATATTATTTTGACGTTTTAAAAAGTAGGTGTAGTACTTATTCTTATTTCGAAATCTGCTTACTTTTATATCAGTTCAACTAGTAGTGATGTAGCACGTGGATTATAAATATTATATGATAAATGTTATTTTTGAATATTTACCTACCCGGTAAATGTAATATGTAATTATATACTATTATTATTCAATCGATAATATAATGTTGGTACTGATTCTGAGCCGCATCAATAAGTAATAAGAATCACCTACCACATTAACATAGTCAGATAAAAGAGGCCACTCAATATGCATGATACAGATATTAAAATCACGTCTCCGAAACAATTAACAGAAACGAGCGAGCGATCAAATAAAACTGCTTTTGTCATACAAACAGTCTCGCTTATTCTAAGAACCATGAAGAATAACATTAAAGTCGATATGAATCGATTTCTGTTGTCCAATCAGATCGCGTGAAAATCTACAATATGGCGGACGTTATTCTATTCTAATTTTATTACCTACCTCATGAAAATAATGTGAGAAATATAATACCTATCATGCTTGCAACTGATTATAATGTATGCTAGATTAATAAAAATCGATATGGTTAGGTAACCATGTTAAATTAATTGTAAATATCTAGCCCACCAGATATCTCGATATCACTAGATATAAGAATATCTCGATATCTATCCAATAAATTAAGCTTCTCTAATAATGGTTATGTATGTAGGTACTTGTATCTACCTAATATTTTAATGGTTGATTTAATGGGTAAATTATTGCTTGAGGGTACCTAAGTCCCGATATCGTGTCAAGGACAATTAAAAAAAATCTTATTAAGTTGTTTTCAAAGAGTTAAGTTACATTATGTGCCTTTATGATTAGTTGTAGTAAGTACTTACCTATTCGTTTTATAGTTCGTACGTGGGTATAAATTGTTTTCAATCTGCCAATCAACATCATAAACACTGTAATTCAAATAACATTCGATACGCTAAACTAATTAGCAACGAATGACGCATTACTGCGTTCAACCTCTCGTCGATTGTAGAACGGTACAACGCAAACAATTTTCCGTCATAGAAACACTATTCAGCCTCAAAGCATCACAGGACAAAGAGCGAGACGAGTCACATCACCTCCAACCTCCGATTGAGAAACCCAATTTGAATAACAATCAATAAATTAATGTACAACCATAATTTATTCATAACCGGAGTCTGTAACACCGACGACACAAGACGAGCACTGAATCTAAATGAAATTTTATAAGAAACTGCTTTCAACGGCCCATTATAGCCAGAATGTGATACTTTTCTTAACGTATCATCATTATCGGTCATCACAATGCCTCTTTGAGCAGCAGTTTCGTTAAAGCGGACTAATCTCTTTACACGTATAAACGGACGATGCTGAGTTTCTCGTGTTGGAATAATTAGTCTGCAATTGAAAGCATGCTTTATTTCAAGAGGTCGAACAAAACGGACATGACATGGTTGGCCAACGGCAAAACACTTTCACGAATACAATGATAATTATTTGGAAAGAAGATTTAGCAATTTTACAGGGCCGTTACGCGATTCCGTATTTAGAATATGAAATGAAAATATTTAAATTGTCTATGGGCTGTCCGTAAATAGAAGCTCGTTAATTACAGACCGTAATCACATTTCGCCAAACGCGTTACGAAACACATGTCCCATCCCTTCACTGTTCTAAATTTAAATATTCTTAAGGCGGGGAGTTGTGGCACGCTCCCCGCTCTTATACATTCAAGGTTTTTTTTAAGACTTTTAAAAAGGTGTGGGTAAGGTATGTATTTATTCGAAACAATAATTTTTTTTTTGTACCTATATTACAATTATTACAGTAAAAAAAACATTATCTGTGCTTCACGAAACTTGTAAAAACAGCATTCGATATGTCCGATGTCGAAACTAAGGGATACAAACTGAATATTAGATAGAAATTACATTCGAATAGTTACACAGAAGCAGTGGGTCATCAATTTGCGTGTCGTCACGATCGCCTCTAGCGTTTCGGAATCTCTGTATTACCGCAGATTACTTAAGCGGCTCAACTTAGTTATCTAAGTGGTTAATTTTTGGCCACTCTTACTCACACTTTGGTCCTGATTAACTAACGTGAAACGCAATCTATTTAGTGGCCTAATAGAAGTAACCTACGTAAGTATATTTAATCGAATCTTGATATTACTTTTACATCAGAACTAGGTATACACAGGACTATTAGATCACTTACATACTTAAACAATGTATCTACCTACATTTTATCAACGTTGTAGCCAATGGGTGTTTTTGTAGAAAATAAATAATATTAAATGTCTATAATTTCCCCTGCTTTCCTGCATTGGAGTTCATCTTTTTATTGCACATAAACGTAAATAAACGTTGCGTGTCTAAATCATAGCTGCAGGCAAAACAGTAGCTGCCATCGCCGTCCAAATTGCTGGCTGTCAGAGGCTGTGATGTCAGACGTCAGATCCACCATCGATTAGCCGATTATCTAAATCATGGGAATCGATTGCATTTAATCGATGCGTCGTGGTTTTATAAGCAAAAAATGTTGAGAGAAGTTAGAATTAGAACCCAAGACGCTTTCTTGGAAAGATGATTAATTTATCAATGATATCTACTACCGTAATAATGGTATAATTAGGTACTTCAATATTGATAGTATGTACTGTTAAACTGTTTGAGGCCAATAATTTAAGCAAAATACGCAGCATACCTACAGCTTGAGTAACATAACACTAGTCATAACTTTTATCTAATAAGATGTTATTCAAACACATAAAAAAAATATTAATTAATTTTTAAACACAAATATAATTTATTATGATTTAAATAAGTGATTCTTATCCCAGATATTACTTTATGTGTCGTGATCAGAATAGCTGTTACAGCTAATTACGAGCTTTCCCGCCAACTCATTCCAAGATGGCGGGTGCGATTTCACGTCATTAAGACTAGTTATCGCGCGACCTACCCGCTATACTCTAATTATGCTACCGGTGTCTCCCAAGAAATAATATTGGATATTATAAACTGGAAATGTTCTAGGTACCTACGAGTTTATTCATGTGTATCCTTAGAGAGAAAATATAGAGCATATTCAACTCTAACTGATACCTACTTACACTGAATGCAGTGCGAAAGGGGTGTAGAATTATTAGTAGTAATGAGTATGAAGTGGTAGCTATTTCCTAGAATTATAGATTTAGCCATTAGGCTAAAGATTATACATATTATTCAGAAACAGGTGACCGAACGTTGATTTCGTATGTACCTTAATATAAATTAATAATATTAATAAACAGCGCACGCCAGATAATTACTTTTATAGACAAATCTTTGACACCTTAGGTTATATTAATGGGATTTTCGTAGGGATTTCATTTTTTTTAAATTAAATGCATCCCATGTTGCTCACTGATAATGTGGCTTTTTATAAGTGAAAGATTTTTTTAAATCTGTTAGTAGTTTTTGTAAGGTGTCCGATAGACGGAGACGACGCGGTAGACCCAGGAAAAGATGGCGAGACGATCTAGATGCAATCGAGCCAAATTGGCAAACTGTGGCCTTGGAGCGCAAAGAGTGGAAGGTAAAGGGGGAGACCTTTTCCCAGCAGTGGGACACTATACATTAAAGAAAAAAAGTAGTTTTAAGTTTATCCATAACTAAACAAATATGAAAAAAATCAAATATTTTATCTTTATGGTACGAGTATTATTAGTTTATATCTATTGTAAAACGCGTGGATTCGTTTTCATGGAGTTGTTTAAAATTCAGTTACTAGGAATACAACGCAATTTTTTTATACGTAGTTATCGCAAACGTCTTTTTATTTAACCGACTTTATCAAAACGGAGGAGGTTCTCAATTCGTCAGAATCTTTTTTTATGTATGTTCACAGATTACTCGAAAACGGCTGAACCGATTTGGAAAATTCATTTTTTGTTTGAAAGGGTGGTCACACAGGTGGTCCCATATAAATTTTATCAAAATCGGTTAAGCTGAAAAATCTAAAAATTGATGATGTTTTCATGTATTTCGATACCTCGCTGTCTCATTGAAGCGGTGCGTTTATTTGGCCTACCCATATTATATATATACAAAATACATCTACTCTCCACTAAAAATGTCCAAATGCCCAAATTTAATTCAATGAACTCGGTTTCTTTTTAGTTTTTTAAACGTAATTATTTTTGATTTCTGATATATTAGTTAATCAGTCAACACAACAGAAATTCCTTCAAGCTGACCATGTTTGACTGTTAATAATTTAATTGACAACCTCTGTGGCGCAGTGGGCTAAGGTTCGGATGAGACGCAGAAGGTTGCGGGTTCGATTCCCGCCGCGGGACAAATGCTTGTATGATCTGCAAGTATTTGTCTCGGGTTTGGGTGTTTCTATTTATAATATGTGTGTATTTACAAAAATATATGTATATAAGTATTATGTCAGTCATGTGGTACCCATAACACAAGTTAAGTATGCTTACTTTGGGGCCAGATGATGCTGTGTGAAATATCTGAGATTATTTATTTATTTATTTAATTACCACCATGTTACCATATTACTTTTTTTAGTTACTTAAAAACTACCTTACCGGCATAGATATGCCATAATAATTTATGCCGATTGATGTAAATCGCTAATGACACTTATTCAAACATGAGTGGTTTATTAGTGCTAAGAAACTAAGCACTTCTGTTATTTATTATAATATTTTTTTTATTTTTTTTTATAGCGATCAGAATTCATATCGTTACTAATGAAATAAATAAATAAATAAAATACATATCATAGGAGTAATTTTTATTAACCTTTTTTTTAATACCCTACCTATTTCCCGCGATTACTCCACTACAAAATGTCTCGATTCGATTATGGTATCGGCACCGTATCATTAAGGCTCTGCATCCGATTCTAAGAATCGAGATCGTTTACTGCGAGGCCGGGAACCACTACAACAAAACTATACAGAATAAACAATAGTAAATTCGTTTAGAAGTTTCACTCCAACAGCAATAGAAAAGAAGTAGAATAAATGTCTACGGAGACAGTCATTAATCAATATTATGAAAAACTAAAATTTTTGATTTAAACAATCCTTAATTTCCAGAGAGGTACAAAAAATAATGATAATACATCTTAACCTACAGTGTGCAACAGTGGTTTGAGTTTAGAGGAAAACAATGATTATGTAAGATAAGATCAAATCATAAAAAACAAAACAAACAATTAAAATGGTTAAAAACACACAAACTCCTAGTCAAGAAGCATTCCTACTCTTTCACACAATATCGTCTAGCCATAAACTATGGGACATTAATTGCTTAGCGATTTTGGGTTTAAACAAGTTGCGATAAGGTTGATTTGTCTATGTGCGTCAATTCAAGTAATACAGCCTGCGACAGCCACGCACTGTGGCGTGTGCAAAGACGCAGCGCGTGAGAATCCGTGCGATATATCGTATCTAGATATTGACAGTTGATTGTTTTTGCGAGTTGCTACATAATTGGCGCAATCAAACAGTAATCTTTTTACATGTTGTAGGTAAATTTACTTGCGATGTGTAGTTTTACTAAGAAAGGTAATTTAAAAAAAAATAAAGAAATAAACAGGTTATAATTCTACTTATTTATTAATTACTAGTTGTTACCCGCGACTTTGTACGCGTATGCTTAGAACCTTTTTTTATTTTTTATAAGGAATGCATTTTGTGTATCTAAGGAACATCTTATAAGTTTAATCCCCTATTTTACCCCCTTCGGGAATTATTTTGCAATAACGTTGAAACACATATTTTTTTTATTTCTTATCAAAAGCCTAAATATAAATTTTCAGATCCCTAACTTAAGGAATTATGAGTTACCCAAGCAAGCATTCATCCCCAACAAATATTTTACCCCTTCATGGTGGTTTTTGAGACAAAAAGTAGCCTATGTTCTTCCCCCGAATGCAATATCTACATCTTTTTACCAAATTTCATCCAGATCCATTCAGCCGTTAAGCCGTGTAAAATTAACAAACAGACAGAGAAACTTTTGCATTTATAATATTAGTATAAAAAATTATCTATGCGGGTGATATAAACTTCAAATATTTTACTAGACAAGCTTATAAGAAATTTTTATAACATTAAGTACTAGCTAAGCCGACAGACGTTGTCTTGTCTTAACTATGAATATTATATTCTAATTTAAATACTAAGCGTGATTACTCTGACTAATAATTCTTTAAATAATATTAATAAATTAATTAATCTTTAAATTAAAAATCTTGAAATTAATAAAACTCACGAATAATTACGATAAACGATATTTGCAGCGATTGCACCAATTGTCAAACGACTGACAGTTATGTCAAACGCCATAAGGTTACATGAAAAAAGTTTATATTGTCAAAAGCGCTAAGGTTACATTAGAAAATATCGTCTTTAACTTTCCTTAAATTTTCTAATAAAATTTTCCACGCAACATTCTTAGTTGTTTCTTTCATAAAAACTTTCTCTTGACTACAAATACAACAAAAAAAGAATTAGCAAAATCGGTCCACCCGTTCACGCGTGACCAAGTGAAATAAATAAATAAATAAATAAATAATCCCTGACATTTCACACAACATCATCTGGCCCCAAAGTAAGCAGAGCTTGTGTTATGGGTACCACATGACTGATATACTACTTATATACTTTTTTTTTGTAAATACATACATATAATACATAGAAACATATTATAAATAGGGATAGGGATTCATTTTTTTATATATATATAGGTTACTGGTTACTATGAAGGAAAACATCGTAAAAGCTAAAAAGTTCGAAGACATGTGCACGAAAGTCTTACTTTAATCCTTCACCTCACCTTCATCCTTCACCTGATTCGAAATAAGTACCGAGTGAGACGATACGAAGAAGAATTATAAAAAAAAGGAAAGATTTATTCACTCTATTTTATTATATTCAGTAGGTAAAAATAATAATAATAATAATAATATAAGCTTTTATTTTTACACTCATAACCTAACCACTATGTTTTATGCGCGTAAAGAAACATATTAAGCGGAATGCGCTAGGATAATACGTTTTGAACTTATAAAAAAAATAAAGGTAATACTTATCAATTATAAAAATCGAATTATATTGCATTGTGTCAAAACAACAGCATGAAATAAAATTAAGTAAGTTCTTTTTATTTTTAGAATTATGTAAGTACACCTGCAGGTATTGTACTGTAGTGTAGGTACATATAAAAAAAACTGTAATACCCACTGACCCAGAAAATCTACAATGAGTATTATAAATGAAAAAAGTTTTTAGTCGCGTAACAAAATAAGTGATTCAACGATTAATCACAGTGATGACGTGTCACATCACTAGCGCCGAACGTTTACAGAGACAGCTACTTGAATAAAAAATAACATTATAAAAGCCTTTTGTAAGGTCTGTCTTTATGTAGGCTTAATTAATGTTTAATGTGTCCTCCATTGAATCGTATGATTAATATTGTCTGAATTCATCTTTATTCGTTTAGAACAATGAAGTGCAGATTTTTATACAGAATTTTTATTTGTACTTACCTTCCTAACTAATCAAGGTAGGTGGTCCCTAACTAGTCAACTCTATATTAGAGTTAAGTGGTGTTTGAAATTTTGTGTTTCACCGAACTAAAATTTCCTAATATACAAACGACCTTTTTTATTTAGGTAAATGATATATATGTTAAAATTGAGAATTTGTACTTTTATTGGAATTATTTTCCTAGGAATTTCTCCAATTTTATTCAACACCAATTAACATGGCGTCAAAAATGAGCTAAAACTCGTCAATCACACGTTAACTAAGTTAAGAAGTGTCATTTAAAAATGTGACTTTAATTCAGACTTTGGTGCAAACATAAAAAGATCGTTTGTACTTTACGAAATTAGGTATACTTAGATAGTAAGTAAGTACCTACAGCGGCAACAGAATTAGGACTAGTGGCTCCTATTCTGTAGTTTTACTGGACTAGCTTAAATTTTCCAAAATACGAAAGACCTTATTTTGATAGCGCCAAAGTACAAATTAGAGTACCTTATGTATATTTCAATTCTAATATTTACTGAGTTGACGTATGACTGACGTGTTTTAGTTTATTTTTACATGATGTAAATAGGTGTTGATTAAAATTGCGAAAACCCCTAAGAAAATCAACTCAATAAAGGCATTAAATGTAAATTTTAGCTTATTTTAGAAATGTCAAAGTCGTTACTCTTATTTGGACTTTAGTGCAACACACAATGAGGACATTCGTAATTTAGGAAATTTTAGTAAATCCGGCGTATCTACTTCTGTAGATACGCCGGATTTACTAAAATTTCCTAAATTACGAATGTCCTCATCAGAGTCATTATCTGAATAATTCACCTAGTTTACCGAACCTAACCGAAATTATTAGTGAAATCATATTCTCTTAATGGTACCTCGCTAATATTTGTTTTGATCGGTTATTACATACGAAAATAAACCCATTATGCGTTTCGTAATAGGCACACACATATTTTAGTGTAAGTACCGTATTTGCTGACATCAATGCAAGTATGGAATGCCAGCATGTATGTTAATTCACACAAAGATGCCGACCGCCCACGTAAATGAGATTTAATAAAAATCTTATGATCACACATTATGATGTCATTCAAATCGTACTTATTAATTTTGTCATAAATATTCCCTCATTACTCAAAAACGAAAATTAAGTCGAAATTACGTTTTTGACTGGCCTGTCTACTCAGTTGGTAGTAACTTTGCCTTCTGCGCTGTAGGTTGGGGTTGGGGCTGGTTGGGGGCTCGATGAACATAGGTGCTCGGTCTGAGTGTTTGTGCCTGCTGCCCGCGGCTTCGCACGCATGGTACCCTACAGAAAAAGTAGCCTATGTCCTACTCCAAGGTCCCATCTATCTTTATACAAACATTCATCAAAATCGGTTCAGCTGTTTAGACGTGAAAACGTAACAGACAGACAGACTTGCACATTTATAATATTAGTAGGGATCAACAGCCTAAAATGTTATGCTTCTAGTTCTGAAAATGACAATACTTTCATACAACCTTTAATCCCCTTTATCAACCCTTTACAACACTTTTTCCAATTACATTGTAGCCTGATGTCCTTGCTTTAATCTCTGTACCAAATTTAATATAAATCGGTTTAGTAGTTTTGGAGTGAAAGCGAGACATACAGACAGACAGAGTTACTTTCGAATTTATAATATTAGTAAGGATTATATAAGTATTCTATCAGTCATCTTGTCACAAAACACGCTATGCTTACTATGAGCTAGATGGCGTTGTGTGCAATGTCCACCAAGATTATAACTCAGGACATTATTATAACACAATAAATGGCAGTGAAGATACTTATTGCTGGTCATTTCTATAGCGTTTGCTTACTTGTTATTCAAACGATAATTTTATTAAGCGTAATACGGCCTTCGGGCATAGGCCATGTTATAAATATACAAACTCTGCTGGTAAATCTACTGGCATTACTGTCAAATGTAGCAAATAGACACATTTGAATAGTGCACATAAAACCCGTAAATACAACACAATGGCGGCTAATTTGAAAATACAGCAATTTTGGAAAATTATGTCTCATTGTTCGGAAAGCTTCGTCTTTAAACACTTACTAAATATAACAGTCAGCAGAATTAAATTCTGATTTTAAAAATATGAATTTTTTAATAAATTTTGGTTGACATTACACATAAAACCATCTAGCCCCAAGATAAGTATAGTTTGTATTATGGTGACAAAATTACTGCCATTATACTTATATATTTTAATTTATACTTATGCTACGTTATAACACCCAGACACAGAACAAATACCTATGTTCACACAAATGTTTATCCTGGGAGGGAATCGGAGCCCAAAACTACAGCGCAGAAGGCAGATCTCACAGATCTCAGCTGGTCTAGCTGAGATCTGTGAGCCTAAGCTGTTTTCGTACATCCCACGCCTCATATTTCGACCAAATAACACTTGGCGCTTTAGCCTTATTGAGACCGTCATTCTGTCGCCGCTTTTTACGAAACCGATACTAAACCAGTCTGAAACAAAAAATAATTTATCCTCATGGCAACACCTGCTCACATTTGGCATCACTTTTATTTCCTTCAGAGTTTTACAGCCGCAAAAAGACTACCTTAATTTGATCCCCCAAACAGTTTATTTTCCTTGTTCTACTCAACAAGGGTAGGTCTAGTTTTCTGGTGGTCAGTAAACACAGTTTTAGTGCTAGTAAATAATTATACCACCTAATTTGATGCGAGGAAACGCGGTTCGGCCAGGTTTATGTGGGCGAGCCTCGATTGGATGACAGCGGAATGCTTTGTAATCAAGAAACACGAGGGGTGCTAGATTAAAAGGATATAAACCTTACCTTGCAAATAGGTAAGGTTAAGGTAAGCTTGCCAAAAACATGGAGATACTTGCCTACTTGCTTGTTTTAATCATAAAACAGAACAGTGAGGCGAGTTTGTGTAGAAGTTTTTGTCTTTCTTTGCGTAATAGTTCATAGGCTTTTATTAATAACGCTAAAATTACCATAGTCTACTCTGAAGTAAATAATGTAATTTACAACGCGGTTTTTACCTCTAGTGCGCGCGCCTACGTCTGATTCCATGTTCCACAGAAAAGCGTTATTTATTTATTCAAATAAATAAATAATCCCGGACATTTCACACAGCATCATCTAGCCCCAAAGTAAGCAGAGCTTGTGTTATGGGTACCACATGACTGATTTACTACTTATATTTTTTTGTAAATACATACACTATATATAGAACCACCCAGACCCGAGACAAATACTTGCAGAACATACAAACATTTGTCCCGTGGCAGGAATCGAACCCGCAACCTTCTGCGTCTCAGAGGTCGTCAATAATAATTTATATAAATAAACCAAAAAAAAATAGCGTTCAAAGAATCATCCTCGTCAGTATAAAATATTCGTAAAAGGGTTGTAAATACGAATAAACTGTAATAAGTAAGAGATCAATCATCCCTTTTCCCGCCCACCTTGCAAAAGCTATCGCTGTATTACCTACCGGCGTTATACGAAGTTATTTTGACAGGATCTTTACAGAGCAGGTTTTGCTCTTGCCAATACCTTCTTTAACTGTTACAAAGGGTGAGCTTCACTATCCACTATATACGTTCTGAATTCTGATGTAAGTAAACAATAACTACGTTTAAATAGTCTTCGTGGCGAAGGCCGAACATAATGAATTTTCCATTCTTTGCTTATACTCAAAAAAAACGTGTGCGTCTCGGGACGCCCGACAGAAAATATTTCCGCTTACTACTCTCTTTGAAAGATAGACTCTTGCGTGATTACAACGTTATTTAAGAATCTGAAACTAACTTAAACGTTTCAGAAACCGTTATCCTTTATGAGGAAAAAGACTTTCCCGAAGTGACTGACGTAAGTCATCTAAGTAGCCTAAAAAATGGCGTTTCAATATGCCAGTCTTTTGTTTAGTCTATTTACATAAAATTCAATGTAACCAAATGTCAAAAGTAACATCTTAGGATGCTATATCGAACTTGAATACTGTTATTGAACCTGTGGCATCACCAACACTTTATCATGTCGTCATTAGCAAGCTGGTAATGATTTGCACGGTTCTACGAATTCCTTTGAAGCATAGGTTTGCTTGGCGAAATTCAATCCGTTCACTATCCCTCAAAATAATCTTCAAACTACTAGCTACGGATACTTCAAATACTAGCTACGGCTAGTAATCCTGTTAGTTTATAGTACGTGCATTTCACAGTGAACTTTAATACCATTGTTATTAGATACAAAATACATTAACCTCTCATAGTGAATTAAAATAAAAAACCTATATTTTTTAATATTTTGCAATGTTTTGATTCATAAAACCCAACGATCGTTATAAGGAATTAATTTCTTAATTCTCTTGACAAAACCACCCTATTTGTTTAGAGTTTCAATCTAATCATATCAAAGCCTGTCTACTGTCATTTGATACAGCTAAGACGGTCACCTTTATTGATTCGAAGACACACGATAGCCTTAAGTCGACGACTGACTCGTCTATGTTGATATTGAAGAATTGCTGTGATTTAAAAAAAAATATAAATATAATAATTTGAATACAGAATACAAAAATACTATCTTCGATCACAGATAAATCAGCCAGTATCTAATACCTACTCAACGAGTTCTATAGTCCAAGTTCACATTCCATTTTTAAAATCTCACCAAATCTTTAGAAATATTATGACATGTAAACATGATGAAAACCTTTACGGCCTTAGAAACATCTTAGAACTTCTGTCAAAAGTGAATGACTGTTTAAAATAGTGCCATCCCTTTTTATAAGATAGTGACAAATAGTGACAGGGCGAATCGTAAGCAGAGTTTAGTGTACAAGTTGAGATGCGTTTATAAGTAAGCCCTGTAAATTCTAAAGTCGAAGCTAATCCTTTTGTTTCAAATGACAATTTTGTTTCATAACACATAAAACAAAATCTCACGCCGCGCCGCGTCTATCTATCTGGACGCGATAAACTCAAACTTCGTACGATTCTTTATACGGTTTTTACCAATAGACAGAGTGAATCTTGAGGAAGGTATAGGTGTATAATTCACCCGTGTGAAGCCGGAGTTGCTAGTAATATCTTAATGTCTATACCAAAGACAGCGTACGATCCACCTGACCATCTGATCCTGATCAGGTCCGGACAAGGATATATTTTTTTTCTAAATGCATCCCGTCTTCGTTTAATTAGGGACAGTCTTGCACCGATCGCCATATCGGAACGCGATTATAAATGTGTATGACTTCGCGAAGTCGTAGCAATGCGAGCGTGATACTCGGTGTCAGCTTACATAACCACTGTTTGTTATTTGTTCATTTGACGCGTCACGTGGTTTGATTATGTTTTTTATGTCTCTGTTTTGTCATAAATCACATGGCTAAACTAAGGTAGCTCTAATAGGGGATACAGGTTCAAGGTGTACTAAGCAGCAAGTTTTCTTCAAAAAAAATAGGTCAACAATTCACACATCATCATCTAAATAGTATAATATAAGCCCTTATTACTGTTTACAATAATGTTACTAAAGAAAATGTTACTATGACGATCGGTTGAAGAATAGTTTGTCCTTCGACAAAGGCCTCCCCTAAAGTCTCCCATCTTTCTTTGTCCTTTGCTACTCTAGTCCATTCTGGGCCGGCTATTTAGGTCTTTCTTTTTAGGTCGTCTTCCTAGCGTTTTGTTTGTTGGCCTTTACTTATTTTGCCATCTCTGGAGTACCACTCTGATAATAATCTTGTCCATTTCTCATTTTCATCTCTCAACATATGACCTGCCTATTTACATTTCTATGTTATCTAATCCCAAAATAACCATCGATCGTTTGTATTATGGGAACCAGATGATTAATACATTACTTGTACCTACACTCGTACATATATATATATTTGCTTATGGTATTATAAAAAATATGTTATAATTCAATGGTACAGAAGCCTTATGCTAAAATTCCAAATGATGGGGAAAATGACGTCAAGTGTGCGTGAAATCTCGGAAAAAACTTACGTTAACTATTTGAAAGTGTCAGTCATCTCATCTCTTCACTCGTAATGATATTTATCTCACTTTTCTAAGCATAGGGTCCTTAGTCTTATTCGATATGTGCGTGTTGTCACTATGACAGATGGTACCATCTTGTAATTCTGTCAAAAATAAATTGATCCTTATTAACCTTGATCATTTTATTCTCGTTTGTCATTTCATGAAGCAACATAGCACTTCCAAATTAATTATATTTTCTCATGGTATTGCATGTTTTGTTCAGTAATCTTAGCGGAATTTTAATCAATAAATTGTGTCTTCATAGCTTAAGTATGACCAATTGAATTATATATAATAAATAAAAAACAAATAAACATAAATATCGCTGGACAATGCACACAACACCATCTAGTCCCAAACTAAGCATAGCTTGTATTATGGTGACTAGATGACTGATAGAATACTTATATATTTTTAAATACATACTTATGATACTGTATAACACCCAGACACAGAACAAACACCTATGTTCTTCACACAAATGTTTATACTGATAGGGATTCGAACCTTCAACCTACAGCGAAGAAGGCAGAGCTACTAACAACTGAGCTGACAGGCCAGTCAAATAATATGGTGCAATGTGATTTGATCGACGAGCAATCCCGAGAAAGTTCTAGACGGCCATTCCGCGATGACGTTTAGAATAGACAAATAATGATCGACATTCGACTAAGACTTTATATTCAACACTTACACTGACAAAATTGTCATCATTGTGACACATGCCATTAACGAAGAAGAAGAACCTTGATAATTGACAAATTATATAGCATTCATTGACAAAATAATACATGAGTAAAACCCGTGTTTATCAAAATGTATTGTACAACTCACGAAAGTTTTGAAATTGAAATGAGTGTCAATTCATTGATTATTCGGAAAGACGTGTAATGTAAATTTCATGAACAATAGAAAATTACACCATGATGAATCTAAAACTGTAGGTAATTAATGATTCACAATCTTTATCAACATGTAGTTTGATTACACAGATGTAATTTGAATGATTAATGATTCAAAAATGTTATAAAACAACTAAAAATTATGTATTAAGTGATAACTTCTTATGGGAGGGTAAATTCGTTACGTAACGCGCTACGGCGCCAGTCTGTCAGGCTCATCCTCTCTCACTCTAACCCACAGCGCTAGTTAGATTAGTTTAAGTTATCACTTCTGTCGGGCGTCCGCACACGCACACGTTTTTTTTATAAGTACTCGTATGTATATTACAACTGTCTACATACTTGGTACATTATCATCTTCCTTAACACTATCTATTCTAATATCGAATGTTTTTATACATGTCATTTCCTTTACACTTTTACCAGAGTTTCTCAATTCTTGTGTGCTTCTTACTATTATATAACAGACAGACAGCCTTAATATATCATCATGGATATAATATTTTATGTCTGTCTGTGTCAGATTTATTAACAGATATTAGTATCTAACTAGTTCACCTAAAAGGGTTTGAATAGAATTTCATGGACATAGTTTTTGAGTACAAATGGTAGGAGCAACTGTAAATACTCAAGCGTGAGCGTAGCCGCAGGTAATACTATACTTTAAGATTTATAAGGTAGAAGTTAAACACCGTTATAAGTCTATTGGTTTTGAGTTGAAATTGCGTGGGCATCTATTGAATTTCCAGATGAAAGACAAATCAAATCTTCCATGGCACCGCCATAGAAACTTTTAATGAATCGTAATGCAAATTCAACTCATAACCCTCCAGTAAATCTCATAGCGCTATTTTAATAGTCTATAATAGTATTAGATGACAGTACGAATGCCGCTAGATTTGAATAATAGAATGCTAGTGATTCACAGAGCCGTAATAAGGGGAAATTAAATCATAGTGTTTCGATAACGGTAAAAGCTTTCATTCAGTGTTGCCCCCCAGGAGAAAGCTTAGTCACAAAATTTTGCTGCAGCCAATTATATCCAAAGAAATATAAGAGCCAACATTTATTTTTACCACTAATTGCGTTCATGGTACAGTACGTACAGACTGCTATAAGTGCTGAATAAAATGCTAAAATAGAAATCAACATAAATAATAGGTTGAGATTTAGATCTTTGTTAATATTGGAATAAACTTTATTACAAGTAACGCACGCACGGTATGTCTGCACCTTGTTCGTACACCGTGCATTTTTTAATTTAAAATTTGAAAATAGTATTTTACTTTTTTTAATGACCATTAAAACTTGAAGGCAAAGCTTTTTATTATCAGTCTCTTAAGAGTTCGATATTTTGTTTGTGCTTAAACACAATATCGAACTCTTTATAGTTCACAAAAAGACAAAGCATTAATAATACCTCTTCAGAATATAGATTTACGTTTAAATTTAAATGTAGAACTATGTTGACATTCGACAGTGAGTAAATTGAAGAAAGCCGTTAACCATCATAGCTGCCAATAACAGTATTTAATAAGAATGCGATATTAACGAATAGGGAAGGTATGATGGAATAAATAATTGTTGCAACCATGCGGGCGCCCGCGCCGCAATCATCAACGGAATATCGTCTTAGGAACATGCTCGATTGATACCATTTTATGCCTTATCTAAAAGTACAGTAGAAGTGAAGTAGCTTGAGTGTCGTTGCATGTGATGTTATTAATTAGTTATCGCAAAATTGTATAACTTTATAATTTGATACAAAAATGTCGTGAGTGATAACGATTGCCTATAACAGCTACGGGCAAGATTCTAAGTAACTTGCATTTAAGATCGTTTAAAAAATCACACAATAAATTAAGTATTTCCTTAATTAATGTTGTGGTATCTATGCGGTCGTAATAGGTTTGTACTTAAATTAATTCTGTAATGCGGTAAAGAAATACACACCTAATATTTTTTACACTCCAATTACAGCTTAGTTACAGTGACAGAGCAATGTCAAGTTTGAAAGTTGCAGTGAATTATTGCAAGCTCAATCATTTACCATTTGACAGCTCGACAATTGCAAACTTAACCCGTTTTATTGAATCCCACACATTCTCATCATACATCATTTTGCAATTAAAATAAATAGCAATGTCACAATTTATAACTGACATTGATGGGGTAAGTTAATTTGACAGTTCTTTAATTTCAGCATTATAGTGCTGTAAAAACCTTTCAATGGACTCAAATCTGAACTGACTAGGTCTCTGTTCCATGTTCTTTATTTGAAAATGTTTGATAAAAGGTTCTAAGCTTAAAAAAATAATAAGGAATCATGTGACCAAAACTCATTTAAACCCTCTTAAAATGTATTCTAAGTTTAAAACATATGTATTAGCTACGATGGTAATAGGTAGGCAGTAATTTATATTTTGAATCTTATTACTCATATTTTAAATCACTCACTCTCACTCTCGTCTGTAACCTAATGATAGCATAACCCGTTCCTTGAATCAACTTGGATGCGAATTGTATTGTGTTGTGTTGTGAGTATCAAATATAATCAGATTAGTCTTAGAATAATATCTGCATTGTCATACCGTAATATGATATTCTATCAGTCATCTATAATAAAAGCTATGCTTTAGTTTTGGGCTAGATTGTGTTGTGTGCATTGTCAATATTTACCAATATTTATTCGTATTTTAATAATATCATGAAACAGAAGACCATCTTTACAACAAGCAGTCCAATGACCGATAAAAGCATAAGTAATTCATGATCCACTACAACTAGACAGTGATAAAATTTTTCGTGCTGCCAATATTTTCCACAATTTATTTCAGTTTATTCACATAATAATAAATCACAGATATTATAATATCCATAATATCCATATTGTTGCGCTACATAATAATTTGTTAAAATCGAGCAATTTCATGAATTTATCAGTACCCGGCTCGTAACAATATGTTATTTCCAAAGACCTATAATCCTGACTGGTTGTATCTGTCAGATACTGCTAAAATTACGGGTGAAAATAACGTTCATAGTTCGTAATATTTTATAAGATACGTAGGTAGGTTAGTTTATATATTGTTTATACTATTGCCTGGCCTGTCAGCGCAGTTGGTAATAGCTCTGTCTTCTACGCTGTAGGTTTAGGGTTTGCTTCCCTCTCAGGACAAACATGTGTGTGATGAACATAATAGGTATGTGTTTGTTATGTGCCCCAGGCACATAACGTATAAAGTATCGAAAGTATGTATTTAAAAATATATAATTATTCTATCAGTCCTCTGGTCGCAATACAATTTATGCTTAGTTTTGGACGGTGTTGTGTCCACCTTTATTTATCCAAATATTTTTTATTTTGCATTCTTATAGAATAACTTGTTTAATTCGTTGTTGTGGTGCATATAAGTGGATTTGTAATTGCAGCATCAAATATTCAGAGATAATGATGTTCTGTAAAACCAAAAAGTTCTGTAACTACTAAACCTCTTCCAAGCGCATGCTGCTTCTCTTCTTCTACGTAATCCATTTCCTGTCGAGGCTCGTTTTCTTAGGCCTGGTTCACAGTAGGACTCGATACCTTGCCAGAAAAATATTGTTGATAGTATTAGCACCAGTACTATAGTACTTCTTTTTCAAATCGTGTCACTAGTTATTTCGAACCAGTGTGGTGAAGAGATTAAAGTGTGCCTCAGAGGCTCCTTTCGTGCAGTTGGCACATGTCTTCGAACTTATTGGGTTTCTACAACTATAGTTGTACCATCTAGCCCCAAAGTTGAAGCCCCAAAGAACTTGATTTATGAGAACATGACTGATATATGTTTGTGTGTTTGTTTTTAGCCCGTACTGTCCCACTGCTGGGCAAAGCCCTCCCCTCGAGTTTTCCATTGCTATTTCTATATTCCATTGGACCTAACCAACGCCATTGTCTGCCACCGACAGTCGCTAAAGGTGTCTAGCTCGTCACGCCAACGCTTGCGTGGTCTACCGCGCCGTCTCACTGTCTCAGGGCTCCACTCAGTGGTAGCTTTGGCCCACAGTTCGTCCGGCATGCGGCTGATATATATTTTTTGTAAATACATACATATTATACATAGAAAACAAGCAAACAAGTATTTGCAGATTATATAAACATAGGTCCCGCGGCGGGAATCGGAACCGCAACCTTCCACGTCTCAGGCGGGCCTTCGCCCACTGCACTACTGCGTCAAATATTGTAAGTACATCAATACAATAACTTATGATGGATTTGCTTAATATAAACGAGAGATAAACGATCAGGTTCGAGTCTTCAGTAAAGATGACAATAATTCGTCAAGTCACATTTTACATCTGTATGCAAATCAATTTCAGAACATATTGGTTCTGCAATCGTATGAATCAATTTTAAAATTGCATTAAATGTAAAGGAACTTTTGGCTATAATAAGTTATGTCATCAGGTATGTATACTTTACTTTGACCATTGAACGGTTAAACCACATTTCGTCGCTATAGTTGGAAAACTAAATAACTAACACATTTTGCCAAATCGACTTTATTGCATTTTTATAAAGTCAAATTCAAGCTGCATCTTTCTGTGTCACAAAATTTTTGATATAATTTTTTATTACAAAAATGAACCTGTCAAGACGTCACATATGGAAAAATAAATTTTGATGAAATGAGAAAAAAGTAACGAAGGAGAAATAGTTAACTTGCCAATAAAATAGCTAAGTGTAATCATGCGTCACTTAGCGACCGAATAAAATGCATAAAGTTAATTATTCAGTTTTCCTTCGACACATTTTATGCTCTGCAGGAACAATGCAGTTAGAAATAATTAAGTAAGAGCATTTATATAATTTTTTGTGTATCTATTAAAATTAAATATTCAATTTCTACTCTCTAACTGTTTATAATTTTAGAAAAAACAGTAGGTATAGTATGTACATAAACAGTATAAAAGACTTTTTAAATATTATTGGACCAGCTACAACACAAAATTAAACGTTATTTAGTTTAAACAACGCGCATTGCCTAATACATAAATTACTGGAAAAAGAGGAACTATAGAAATAACAAGCAATTGATGCCTGTATAAAGAAAATCCCAGAAGAAGTGAGTCATGTAACATTTTATTCAGATACATGCTCTGGACAAAATCGTAATCAGTACATCATGTCTGCTTACTTGCTTCATCTTGTACAGACCAACACAAAATTGTGTGTAGTTGAACCAATTCTTAGCAAGCGTTTTATGGAGGTAGTTTCCATACATATAGTGCAATCAAAAAAGGAAAACGATTCACAGGGGTATACTCTATTATTGACTGGAAATGCATAATTAATAGAGCGCGATCGACAAGGCATAACAAATGTCACAAATGTCAGCACTTTAAATGTATTCAAGTAATAATAATAATAAATATAATAAATATTTGTGTACAATGCACACAATACTATCAAGTCCCAAACTATGCTTAGCTGTATTATGATGACCTGACTGATGGAATACTTCTATATTTTTTAATTAATACTTATGCTACTTTATAACACCAGACACAGAACAAACACATCTGTTCGTCACATAAATGTTTATCCTGGAAGGAAATCGAACCCTTAACCTACAGCGCAGAAGGCAGAGCTACTACCAACCGTGCTGACAGGCCAGTCATGACATGATAGATGTTAAATCAAAACATCACACATCACAGGCTGGCAAAATAATAAAAAATCGAAACATCTGTACCGAAATAAAAAACAGTCAACTGGCTTAAAATCTAATGCTCGCAAATCAAATTTGAGTAACAGTTTCTAGGCATCATTCAATTTCGATTTGGTTATGATGGTCCATACAAGTCAATGGACACGTCTTGCACTACTGGACGAATGACAAGGAGGACAACAATGCCTAGGGACATAGATATTGCCCAAGAAGTAATAAAAATGGCAAATACGAGACGATAAAAATACGAGCTTCTTAAGAGCTTCTTCTGATTACGGAAGTTAAGAAAAAATACCTGCTAAACCTTTGCAGAAAGAACATTATACCTGCCGAATTATATGCACGGTATTTTATGCAAGTTTCCCTTCATCAAACACAAGGATAGACGATTTGCAATTTGAAAATGATTCTGATTAAAGTAATTTTAGCCAATATTATGAGTAAATAAGGAGGTTTTATTTTTTAAAAGAACTTATTAATCCCGGCAGGCATAGTAGTATTTAGCACTACATACAAACCATTGAACCGTTGATACCCAATGGTAAGACTGAAAGTACACTGACTGTTATAGTTTTTGTTTTAATAGATAGTTTTGGTATTTTGGTGAACGTAGGTTCCTTAATCTTTTTGATACCAAAAAATTATGTGTTCCACAAATTATTTTAGTTATTTCAATGTTATGAGCAGTAGTCGTTTTAAGTTTGTTTCTATAAGCCTAACAGAAAACATAAGGTGTGTCAGAGGTTTTTGGTTTCATCATCTAAATAATAAAATAAAAAATATTTTGTTGGTTTTATAAATAAAAAATGACCCATTTAGTTTTATTAAAATCTTGTATCTTTATTAAACCATGTATGGGACAAAAACGGTAACAGGAGTAAAAATAAGTAAATAATAGGCTATTTTATTATTTAGCTTAAGTAGGAAAATTGAATCGAAGCGCTTAATGTCAGCTATTTTTACTTGTATGGAGAACATTGCTAAGTCAATGTTCTCCAGAGAACTAAACAACTGCCATTAAAAAATAATTAAGTGTTTAAAAACATAAAAATTTTGTTGAGGGAAAAGTACATAGTTGTTTTTTATTTTTTTTCTTGCAAACAAATGAACCAACATATAAGATCGTTAGATAGAAAAATAGGCTTAATAACTATCAATAACATAGCAAAATATCTGTATTCAAAATATTACCAAAAAAATAGTTATAGCCATTTTACACGCAAAAAAAGTAAATCGCGTTTTTCTCGCGATTTTAGTTTTAACAATTATTTAGTTTTCCATCTACAGCGACGATTTTAATAATATATTTTTCTTTTATCTCTAGGTTTTCCGGCGAACTATACCATAACCCGCTTGAGAGCGGGCAACACATCAGCAATGCTTCTGGTGTATAGGCGACGGCGACCATCAGGCGGGCCTATGCCTGTTTGCCTGGTTATGTTATTTAAAAAAAACAAGATGCATATACTTTAATTACGTAATACTTTAATTACGTAACCGATGTTTACAGTAAACGTTTAATATATTATGAACAGTGATTTAATAGAACGAAAAAAGCAAAGGCTCGTACAAAAAACTGTTAACTATCATAAATATCTTCCACAAGCCACAATAGTAAGTAACATGAGACAGTCACTTACCTATTGTAGCACGCACGCGACCAGGTAGAATATGGAACACCTCATGTTGAGTCTCTTTAATAGAGTCTTGAATCATTGCATTCTGTACCTTAAACCATTGACATAAATGCCACCTCAGCACTTTTCGCTAAACAAACAGACTCTAGCAAAAACGCATAATCCCGTATGAAACGTAAGAACTTTTTCTATACATCCGTTTGTACAAGTTGACCGGCAATGACGTCATCGAAACTCACCCACAAAAACATTTCCACTTTGCCATTACAAATGCTTATTGATAAAGAAAAAAAAATAAAGGGAGGCCTAATATTAAGCAGTAGTTAGCGATGATGAAGAATTATTTAAGGAGGTGGGTATGTTTAAACTTTTATGTAGGTAAGTATCACCAAACTATAAACCTTCTTAATTTGGATGTTTTGGCAATGGTAATTACTTATTCACAAATGATTTACTTTTTTAAGACATTCTTCGTTTGTTTAAATTATCAATGCCAAATTAATATCAAATTATCAATATCAATAAAATAACCATAAGAATGTATGATAAATAGGTAGGAACGTTTATATCTTGTTAATTAAACTCAATATGTGTTAGAATTAATTAAATAATTTTAACACAATATGTGTAAGAATTAAATTAATTAAATAATTCTAATGTGTTTGATAGAAAGGTTCCTATCTATTTATCATACATTCTTATGGTTATTTTACCTTACGTTATCGATCACTGATTTATTTGATCTCTTATTTAATTTGAATGGTACATTTTAAACAGGATACAATATGGTTTGGTTTTGCCAACAAACCCGGTTATGATGACTACGATAATATAAATTAAAAATAAGCTGGTAAATATTCGTGAGGGTAGATTGGAGTCGTGACTTTACAACCGAGACGAAAGGATTGTGAAAATAATAAGTGAATAAATAGTAAATTATCATTTAAAGTTATCTTTTCCTTGAACTTTCTACCTGATAGTTTATATATGGGACACTCAATTTAAATATAAACCATTTTTACAAATTTGTAGACACAGCAATCTTCTAAGAACCCTCCAAAATAAAATCACGAGCTCATAATTAAAATTAAAAGGTGTCGAGTAATGTTGTCAACGGAAAAACAAATTTAAAAACGCGCCAATTATTTCAATTAATGGAACGTCTGACAGGAAATGGAAGTCGACGTTGTCTGTGGTCTGTAGTGGCTAAGTATAGTTCGCGATTGTGAATGACAGCTAGTTTTGATTAATTAATCTAACCCTCTAGATCTGCTGGGATAATAAATCGTGCGTGCTGGCCTCCCGAGAGATGTCGCTGTCGCCAAAGATCCAAGTAAATTGATTGAGTCAAAGCATTATATATCTGGCGGTACAGAAATAAACGCCTAATGATGTCTTATACAGGTAAGCGATAATAAAGTCTTTAGATCTCAGATCGTTAGAATTCTAGGATTTGTAGTTAATTTAGAATTTGTGCAGTAAATCACAATCTTGTTTAGAATGGTGTGAAAATTCGCAATGTCTTGGTGGTATTTGTAATCAACATTCTTACCTCTCAGAATAAATAATTGACATGATTTATTATTGTATTTATAATGCTTTTATCATTTTGTTGCATTATGAATCATTGATGCTCATGTTTTTATTGACTGACGGTCTGAGCGCAACCTAAGAACTCTCAAAACACAAATTAGTCTAGTCAGGATGGTCACAAAATAACAAGCACATTTAAATATATTGTCAAACGATGATTTTCTAAAGCCTCCAAATTAAAACGTATTATTTTCTTAGTCATTAATAGGCTTTGGTCAAAGGAGCAAATTCTTGAATGACATTTTTTTAAGTGTGGCTTCAAGAAACCAAAAAGATTTAGCCAAGTTTTTTGTCAATTTATGAATAGCGACAAACGGTTCCGCTAAATAAACAATACACATTTATATTTCCTAGAGCCGAAACAGATGTTAGAAGGGTCGCGCCCATAATAAAATAAACTTGAAACCAAATCGCGAAGCCCGAATTTGTTATTAATAATCATATCGGCGCCATTTTGTAAAAGCCGGCTCGTAATGATGGCACACGTGTTGGGGATGCAGCTTGGCTTGCATTGCCATATTTTTTTGCATATTAAAATATAATTTACATACCTAATATGCATAAATGCAAATTTTGTGTCACAAGGTTTTTATAATTTAATTCCAAAATTATTTCAAAAATATTCATACTGATTTATTTGACTTATATTCAGAAGTACCTACTTATGTATAACTGGTACTTATTTATTTCATAAATAAAAGCTATGATATAAATAAGAACTCTTAACTATGATGTTTGTTATCAAATCATATGTTTTAAAATACCTATAATATATTAAAACAATCCAATTTTAGTTTATCAAAGTACTTAACACTTTTTGCAACTGCGATTATAAGTATTGAATGTTGTCATTTTATGATTCTGATTTTGTTTTGAATCTACCCTCATTTTTTTGTAGAATTATCTAATTTAAATCGTTAAAACCCTGAATATGTAAGTGAACTAATGTCATATAAAACCAAAAGGTACCGATATAAAAGTTGTAGTAAATTGATTATACATAATACTTTACAAAACGGTAGAAAAAAAAGTGTAATGTATAAAAACTACACAAACCAATTTGATCAATACAATTGATAGCTTAATGACAGTTGTCATAACAACCAATTTAGCACACAACATAACGTAGGCTACTTTTGAAACCTTTTACAGCTTACACATAAAGCCAGAAAATCCTTCCTACCTATTAAATAAATCCATTAAAAATTTAGTAGGCATAGACACATTACACAGACATTTTGTGAAAGAATCTTCTTGCTGAAATACCAAAATGATTAAAACTGCTAGTAAAAAATACCATGTTAAATTAAACTGCTTATATAAATTAATTATGTAGGTATCAATTAAATCCAACAAGATGCCTCATAGAGTTAAAAGAAAAACATCATAATAACAATTTCTAGTTAGACCGTGTAGTGTATGTAATTAAATCACCACGTGTAAACAAAATCACAATCCAAAGTCAAACGTAAAATGAAAAATCGACGGTACAAATACAACCAGCCACATTTCTACGACTATCGTAGTCCAAAAGCGTAGGCCTTAAAAGTTTATGAAACTTATAGTTCCTCCGTAATCAAAAGTGCAAAATGAAGGTACTCACCACAGGGCTGTCGTCTCCAAGGTCCGAGTCTCGGTCGGCGTCGGCCATGGCATACGCCGGCACCGGCTCACGATTCTTCACCCGAATCTTGGCGGTTTTACTGAGCACGAGAGATAACTGGCCTCGGAGGCACTGTGTACTGTCACACACACAAGACGAACATAAAACGCGCTTGCCGGGTAAGGGTTCGGCAGATACGTCGGTCGGCGCGACTGGCACGGGATGGTATGCCAAGTGCGGACAATGCGCGCCCCTCTCTGCCTAGCTCCGCCTTAAGGCGTCCGCGACCTGGCGAATCAAACTCCTCGCATATCAAACTGATATTTCTGATACGCTCCGCCTGTTCAACTTATTGTTTTTATTCAAGCTATAAAATAATCGCCCGGCATTGATCGTGCTTTGTGATTAAGTATTGAAACGCGATATTAGCGCGGCTGTACTTCTTTGTTTCGTTTTTCGTAATGAGGCTCGCTTCGGAGCGTTTTATGCATAATTTGGGTCGATTTATTTCGCGGTGAGGTAAGTGAGGATGGTTAATTGAATACGATAATTCATTTTAGTGGATAATTTATATTGAAAATGTTTATGAATACTTATATAAATGATAGTTTCTGTAACTTGCCTCGAACAATGCTGTGTACAGCTGCTCGTAGCACTTTCGTAGAGGTGCGCGCGCGTTTAACTCTTTTATGCATACTTATTAAAATAGCATGATTCTTTTTATACTTTAACTAATTATAGTTAATTATGAGAGCACTGGTGGAAGTGGTAGTGGCCTCGGCATCTGATCCTAAGGTCACGGGTTCGCATCCAGTCGTGCACCAATGGATTACTGGAAAGGAGCTTCTGCACTCTAGCCCTTTCACCACACTGGTTTGAAATAACTAGTGACATGCTAAGAATAGCTAATAATGCTAAATAGTTTTTTTATAGAATATACATGTCAACAATTAAGTAGGTAATATTATTTTTTTCATTTTTTATTAATTATATTAAAAAGTAACAAGTACTAATTCGTAATTAATGTTAAATAGCCAAGCACATGTGACCACGTACAGTGAAGGGTTCCAAAATCAGTAAAGGTAAGATTGACTATAGTGGTCAACCCCCTAAGAAATTTAACACCATCTTACAAAAAAAATGTACTGAACTTTTTGTTTAGGCTGTTCCTCAAAATCTAGTCAAGAATTCATGAATTCATGATAATTTCCCGGGTTTCTCTAAACGGCAGTCTAGCTGGTAGGAGAGAAGGAGGAGAAACTGGTGGCAATTCGGTTGGTTCATTTCTAAAATTAGGGATTGTCTAAAATACATTTTAGTTAGTCATAGCATTTGTAAAACCTATTCGGTTGGTAACATCTAACTAAATAAGGAACGCTTAATTAAATTAGATACAATTAAATAAGGATAACTTGGTAACAGCAGAATACCAAAGTTTTATTTGACAGTCTAAACCTAATTTTAGCTAAAATTAGTTAGGTTGGTGCCAACAGAATTGAGGCCTATCTATCTATCTATATCTATATCACTATCACTATCACTGACTTCTATCAAAAATAGCAACGATATGCCACTCGGGTAGTAAAACATTAAAAAAATCAACCTTACATGTAGCGGAGGTATGTCTAAAAACATTTTTTCTCAATTTTTAGTCCATAACTTTGTAGGAGTCACTAATACGTTTTACCGTGTAAAATTTTATTACAAATAAATAAATATTCTGCGAGCAGTTAGAGGCGGACAACAGACAAACATAGCGAAACTATAAGGGTTCCTTGTGGACTTCGGAACCCTAAAATACGCGTACGACTGTAAACCCTACGCTTGGCAGACAGCTTCTCAGGTGTTTAGTTCGAAATTATTATAGATATTTAAAGAGGGTAGTCTGAAACACGTCCAAACTATTTTACACATGCCCACATTTTACACAGAAGTTAGTATTCTATACTGCCATAGTATTCACCAACCCTGGTTAGCTGGACTAGTTTGTGCGTCCTGCCACTGTTCCTTTCTTGATCCTAGTATTACGGCTTCTGCATCAAAATGGTTTTATTTTCAAATAAGCTTAATTTTTACAAAAAAAAAAGGTTCTCAATTCAATTGTTTATTTATCCTTATATTATTTTACCTTGTTACCACATAACCCTGTTATTTCAGAACCGATTTGAAAAAATATTTTGATTACATGAAAGGATATACTTTCCGATTGGTCCTTTACAAGTTTCATCAAAATCGGTTACGTAGTTTGGGTTTTAAATCAAAATAGCTGGAAAAAATTTGTCATCCAACGAAATTTCGTATCTACATATATTTATAAAACAAAGTAACTCGAGAACGGCTGTACCGATTTTCATGATTTTTGATTTGTCGGATTTACTATTAAAACATTTTAATAGTTTCAGAGTAACTATTAAAACATTTTTTTTTTATTGTGGTATTATATTTCTTTTTAAAACGCGCGGTCAAAGCCGCGAACGGAACAGCTAGTTTATATATAAATAAAGCCGGTTTTCTTTTTAGTTTTTTAAAAATAATAATTATTATAATCTATTTAACTAGGTATAGAAACAAAACTTAAATGCCTGCATTCAAAATGTCCACCTTATATTCACATTGTAATTTTTAAGTTTTACTGTTAGTTGGATAAAAGTAACTATGTAAATAAATAAATAAATATTTTAGTGATTTTGTTTATAAGTTTCATTGTTCTGTTTGTTTTTCAAAATAAATAAATAAGTCATGCCCTGCCCCTTGCACAATATTGTTATTAGGTCTTGTTATAGGGACACCAATTATATGGTTTTAGGGGGTTCAAAATCTTCATATATTATGTCGGTTTTTACCTAATCTTTTTTAATAAATCCAAAATGGTTTTTGGACAATCATTATTTAGTGTAATGGATATATCTGTTTTAAGATCTGTTTCTTTATTAGTACAAACATTTGTGTGATGAACATAGATGTTTATTCTGTGCCTGTGTTATAAAGTATCGTAAGTAATATATTTAAAAACCTTATGTATTATATCTGGTCACCATAATACAAACTATACTTAGTTGGGGGCTAGAAAGTGTTGTTGTGCATTGTACCTACATTAATATTACAATAATATTAAAAATTCTAGTGTTAGAAATCAGAATTTAATTTTGATCACTGTTATATTTAGTAACTTATTTACCTACAAGAAGTTAGGTATATAACAGAAGAAGCTTTTCAAACAATAACTGTCAACTACGTCATGTTGAATATATCTTAAGATAAAGGTATTCAACACGACTTTGTTGACACGCGGACATCTGTGTGTGTGTGTGTGTGTGGGTATGTTTTAAAGCGCTTTTGGAGACTTATGGAAGAGTGTATCTTCGTTGTCTGCAAAAATTACATCTCAGATGGCAGTAATTAAAGCTCAAAATAACCAAATAGTAGATCAACAGTGCACAAACAATAACTTATCTTCAATATTGATATATAGTAGTGGTCGCCCACTGGTCGAAATTCGACCATAATTAATTAATACATTAATACGTACATACATAATAATAATATATTAATTATTAAGTAATACAATAATTAATACATTAATTAATAAAAATATTAACATTTTGCACTTCTTCTCTATATAAACTATAAGTGTGCGAAATTTCATACTCCTCCGTCCGCGCAGTTTTCGTAAAAAGGGGTACTAAATTTTTGCTTCACGTTTTAATATATAGATTCTTCTTATTGTGTCACTAGTTATTTTGAACCAGTGTGGTAAAAGGATGAAAGTGCGCCAGAAGCTCCTTGCACTTGGTACGTCTTGGAACTTTTTAGGTTCTATGATATGCTGGTTTCCTCATGTTTGTTTGTTTCTTTATTGAAAGAGGTTATAACTAGGTAATATCCCGCTATCCTGTTAATCTATAAAATAAAACGTACAGAGTACGGGGTAATAGCACGGGGTACTGCGGGGTAATAGATCTCCAGGCCGTGGATCACTCAAGTCTAAATAGCGGAGTCGGGAGGGGAGGGATCATCAATCAGCTCGGGGCGATTACTGGATCGTGTGGCCCAAAATGTAGGAAAAAGCGGGAAATTTTATTATGTACATAGGTTATCTTTATATCTTCTTTATTTTTATGTACCTATATAAATCTTCTACGCGTGTGTTTGTAATTAAACTCCTAAACGGCTAGACCGATTTGATTTTTTTGTGTGTTCATGTGGATTCGAGAATGGTTTAGATTTACAATTATTATTTTTTTATTTTTTTTCTTTTTAAAACGCGCGGACGAATTCCGGAACAGCTATATGTATAAAAATATCGCTGTTTGTCCGGGATAAACTCCGAAACTACTTAACCATTTTTTATTGGTTAAATTTCGCTTACTGTGTGTACTTTAAGAAAACCGAAACTACTTTATGTTCCTTTAGTTAGGACAAGCTACAGGCAAAACGCTTTTATGATTAGGGCGAGCAGCTCGTTTAACACTTTAGCGGAGTCAGATCTGCGTATTGATGTGTTCAATACCTCAATACCTAAGCTGAAGCAATTATTATGTTACAAATTTATCAATAATGTTTAATCTCTTTTGTTGTTATTTTTAATGTAATTTTAATTGTATTTTTAATTGTTATTAAACGTTTTTACAACAGTCGTCTACTTTACTGTTTAGATTTTATTATTACTTGTTTAAATTCTATAAGTGGAAACTTGTAATTGGCCTTCAGCAAGCACGTACCTCTCAATAGGTGCATGTTTTATAGTTTTGCTATTTATTTTGTATTAACCTAGCTGTAAGTTTTCCAAGAAAATAAAAATAAAATAAAAATAAAATAAAATTTAGTCAAGCATAAAAGTTTTTATCTAGATTATTGACTTCTATATTTTTTTATTGCAAATTAAATGGTTTTCCTGCAATACGTTCCATAAATTTCTAATAGATGGCAGTGTAAGTTAACTTCAACAGAACTACCTCACTAGCGCGTGCTCTGGTCAGCTAGTATAATATAGATACATCATCATTATCCAAAGCCTGGTTTCAACCACTACTGCTGGGTATAGGCCTCTCTTTCTACCATCCAACTCGAACCTGCACTAGTCTCATCCATCTGCATGGCATTATGAAACACTTGATACAATCTATGGCGATTATTCTGTATCTAAAATTTTCTGAAATATTATATTATATTATATTACAAATTAAGTTCAAATTAGAGTAACATTTGGTGTCACTTAATAATGTTATTGTAATTCAGACTTTGGTGCAAACAAAATAAGATCGTTCGTATTTTACGATATTTTTATTAGTCTTACGAAAGTACAGAATCAGGCTCAACGTCTATCAGTTGCGATTAGCAATAGGTATAATAACGTTCGGTTTCTATCTCAGTTTCTATTCATATTTTGACGACCTCTGTGGCGCAGTAGGCTGAGTTCCGGCTGAGACGCAGAAGGTTGCGGGTTCGGTTCCCGCCTTAGGACAAATATTTGCCTCGGGTCTGTGTGTTTCTATAATATGTATGTTATTGCAAAAAAATATATAATAAGTAGTATATCAGTCATGTGGTACCCATAACACAAGCTCTGCTATGGCCCCAAAGGCCAGATGATGCTGTGTGTAATGTCCGGGGTTCTTTATATATTTATTATATGACATCATGTGTTACAATCAACATCAACCCTCCGTAATACCAATTAAATAGTAACTGAAAGCGGTTATCAATGTCTGATAGTATCAGAATTACATAATCGTCCTGCTGTTCAATAATCTATGTAGGTACAATAATAATACATATGAAACAATAGAGCTAGCTAAGGACCATTTTAATTTTTGATATCAGGAAAACCAGTTTTTTACGAAACTTCGTAAAAAACTGGTTTTAGTGATTTCCTAATATCAAAAATTACAATGGTTTTACTGATGGTTCAAGCCTTCAAGTTTGGACAAATGCAAGTATTTGTATCTGGTCTAGGTGTTTTTTTTAATCATAGATAGAGCTACGTTTGACCATGATCTCGCCTGGTGGTAAGCGACATTGCGGCCGACCATGGGACACGAATGTCTACACCATTTTACTCTTGACTTGAAAATACCATAATTGTAGTTTTCAGGAAAGACAAAAAACGGCAAAGTATTCTAATCCTTGGCTGTACGCATTATAAATGTGCAAGCAAAGGGCTTTGTTCGTACGGTAGACTGTCAAGGTATAGATAATAGGTAGCGGTATGTAGGTAAGTCTGCTTGTCCCGTTGTATTGTGTTTCTATGTATAATACGATTGTATTTACAAAAAAAGGTAGGTATATATTATAAGTAGTAGGTTTATCAGTTCAGGTTCACGTGGTACCCATAACACCAGCTCTGCTTGCTTTAGGGCCATAGGATACTGATATGATATTTATTACTTACTAGCTGTACCCGGCATGCGTTGCAATGCCACAAATTTTCCCACCTTTTAAACCTTCCCTGGACTACGACAAACATTTCAACACCAAAATCAGCTAAATCAGTCCAGCCGTTCTCGAGTTTTTGCGAGACTAACGAACAGCAATTGATTTTTATTATATAGACTAGCTGACCCGGCAAACTTCGTACCGCCTCAATAAATCAATAATTAAAAATAATCATATTTACTCACCTTTTAAACCTTTCCTGGACTACGACAAACATTTCAACACCAAAATCAGCTAAATCAGTCCAGCCATTCTCAAGTTTTTGCGAGACTAACGAACAGCAATTGATTTTTATTATATAGACTAGCTGACCCGGCAAACTTCGTACCGCCTCAATAAATCAATAATTAAAAATAAACATATTTACTCACCTTTTAAACCTTCCCTGGACTACGACAAACATTTCAACACCAAAATCAGCTAAATCAGTCCAGCCGTTCTCGAGTTTTAGCCAAACTAACGAACAACAATTGATTTTTATTATATAGATATAGAAGATAAATACGACAAATAATGTTTCATTACATTTTGAGTCATTTATTTATTCATACAATTTGTAACATGACAGTACATCAACCAAAGCGTTTAAAAATAAATCAGTCAAGATCAGTCAAAAAGATTATTTAAAGTTTTAGGAAAATATTAGATTCTTCGTTTGTCATTTCATGAAGTAACATAGCACTCTTCTAAATTAATATTTTTGACTTGTTTTATTGCATGTTTTATTAAGTAATCTTAGTGGAATTTAATGAATAAACTGTGAATACACAGGACAAGCATGGACAATTGAATTATAAGTGTACTAGCGACCCACCCCGGCTTCGCACGGGTGCAATGCTGATACTAAATATACTATAGAATGTCTAATGTGATTAGAAACCTCTAAAATTATCAGTGTTTCTCTACTATATTATACATGTATTATACATATAAACCTTCCTCTTGAATCAATCTATCTATTAAAAAAAACCGCTACAAAATCTGTTGCGTAGTTTTAAAAATCTAAGCATACATAGGGACAGACAGACAGCGAGAAGCGACTTTTTTTATAATATGTAGTGATTATGGTGCAAGTGATTTGAACGACGAGGAATCATTCCGTGATGACGTTTAGAATTGACCATCGACTAAAGACTTTATTAACAAACAAATCACTTGACACTGAAAATATTGTCAACAAGACAGATGCCATTATAGGAAGAAGAGAAGAAGAAAATATTACGACATAAGATTCTACATCTTTGATAATGTTTTGTGATGTTAATCAATCTATCCTTGTTTTTGATAACACAAAAAGGAGATAAAAAGGATTATTTTTGATCGACTTGCGAAGTCATTGCGTTCTAATTATATTTATTATTCTCGAGTTATTTCCGGTTTTATTAGTATTTTTTATTTAAATAGAGCTCGAGTTATTGACTCGGGTGTGAATAATGGGAATAAAAGCTTTGTGTGTCTTTGTGATTCGAGCAAAAAAAATACGTAGTTATTTTATATGAAAGGCCCCATTAAATATAAAACTAGGTATAAAGAGGTAAAAAACAAAAAAAAAACTAGGTAAAAATATAATAAAAAAATCTAATTGTAAATCTAAACCACTCTCGAATCCACTACAAAAAATATCATCAAAATCGGTCGTTTAGGAGGAGTTTAATTACAAACACACACAGAAAATTATGTATAAAAATAACAAATGACGGACGACAAAATACGACTTTGTGACATGGCAAAATTGACATTTCAATGGCACATGCCATTAACGAAGAAGAAGAAGAAGTAGATAAAAACGGCTCAAAACATGAAACCTCTCACTTCTCGCACCAGACGTGAAGCGCTTGCACTGTTCGACAAGCGATTGATCTGCCTGCCGTATTAATTGTTGCTGTCTGAACCTATACCATCCTACCCATACCTACAGCCGATCCATTCTCGAGCTTGTATTTGAATTGTTTAGCAGTTAGCTGTTTCAAATGAATGTGATTATTGCTTTCGAAGTTTATTAAAGCTTCACAAATGTTATAACATAAGTACGCACTTATATTAGATGTAATCTCATAACTTTTGCAGTTCAATTGTTTTTCTCGTAATTTTCGTTTGCTTGTACCTACTTTGCTTGTATATTTTTTTTTAATACTTTTGGAATTTTTTGGAACGTTGTCAGATTTAAAGTAATGCCGGAAATTTCACACAGCCTCATCTAGCCCTAAAGTAAGCAGAGCTTGTTATGGGTGTGATACCCTGATACACTACTTATATTGTTTTTTGTTAATACATATATTTTATTATACAAAAAAATTGGGTCTGGACCCAAAACAGATACTTGCAGATTATACAAACATTTGACCCTCGGCGGGAATCGAATTCGCAACCTTCTGCGTCTCAGTCGGGCCTTCACCCACTGCGCCACAGAGGTCGACATTATTGAAACTTATAAACACACACTTGCTACTGAATTGTTTAAATCTGTTGTCCTCTTTATTGTTTGACGTTAGAATGATAAGGACAAAGAATACTTAAGCGTCACGCAAACACTGATACAGATACACTGTTTAGATTTTTGACATACTAAAAAATTATTTCGATGATTTTTATTGTTGATATAGGTACAGTGGTGGTCATATAATTAAAAACGCTGATATAAAGGGGAGATTTTTTCAAACAAAGAAGCAAAACTAATTGCATGCAATTATTGAAGTGAAAACTTCTTTTAGTGCGGTACGAATATTTTTAGATGAGGTAAAACCTCTGGACTCGCGACAGCGTTACCGAGACGCAGGGCTGCCGCGCTCGCCCCATTTGATTATAAACCTTAATTCACATGTTTACAGTCTACTTTTGTATGGAGAAGTTTACTGAGTTAGGTTCTTTGATATATTATCTACATTCTGAACAAAAACATAAAAGAATATTAAATGTATTTTAATGTTTCTAATAACAAATAAAATACAATTCATAAATAAAATGCAATTCATAACCCAATAACCCTAGTACCCATCTAAAAAATTTCTAACGCGCCAAAATAAGTTTTCACTTCTGTCGGCACTCCCGGAGTGCAACCCGTAATTTTTTTTTATTTCTCTCGGTATCGTAAAACTTTTCCATAATAATACCACTGTATTCATTGATACACCATGATTAGCTAAAAATAAATAGACAAACTTTTTACACTACTTCTAAACATAGTATTCATATTTACTGGCTGGTCATGTAATTAAGAACGCTAAATAGTTTATACCTTTATTCAAATTTAAATAGAAAACACTCAGTCGATTTGTTACTGTTTGTATAATTTTGGCGCCATTTAGTGCTGTAAAAGATTAAAAGTGATTGCTTCTTAAGAAAAAACAATGGGAAAAAATAAAAGTTGTGATAAATACAAGGGAAGTAATAATAAAACTTCGCCGGAAGATGGTCTTATAAAAAGATAGCTGCCCATCTGCAATGTTAAAAAACGATGGTTTTCCACGCTGTAAAGAATTTTGCTACGTATCAAACTACTTCGAATGTTCCACGTGTACCTAAACAGAGAAAAACAACTCCTCGAGATGACCGAAACATCGTTCGTATGGCATAACAAAATCCTTTTAAAGGGTCCAATGAGCTGAGAAAATAATATTTTGGTGAAAACAACCCTTCAGCAATCTCAGCACGCACTATTTGAAGACGTTTGGTAGAAGAAAAATTGCACGGCAGGATGTTGAAACTTTGCCACAGACAAGCCCGGCTTGCATTTGCAAGAAAGTATGAAAACTGGACTGTGCGACAGTGGAAAAATGAACTTTTTTCTGACGAAACGAAAATAAACAGAGTATGTTCTGATGGAAAACGATATGTACGACATCCCCCGAATACAGCATTCGACCCTAAGTACACGAAAGTTACATTAAAGCACGGTGGTGGAAATGTGAAAATTTGGGGTGCTTTTCTGAACATGGTGTTGGATCTGTAAAGTTGATAGAAGGTAACATGGATCAGTTCCAATACAAAAATATACTGGAAGAAACAATGTTACCTTATGCTGAAGACGTTCTACCGGTTATTGGACATTCCAGCATGACAATGATCCAAAGCACACTGCACGCAAGGAATTTCTTACAGCGCAATCAGTTTCTGTCTTAGAGTGGCCAGCTAACAGCCCAGATCTAAACCCAATAGAGAATCTGTGGTTCGAAGTAAAGAAAAAGGTTTCAAATACACAGTGTGGGAATTTAAGAGAGCTGTACGACGTTTTTTTAGATGAATAGAACTCTATTTCTCTTGCGAAATGTCAAAAATTCATAGAGTCAATGCCTTGCCGGTGTAAAGCAGTAATTAAAAGCCGTGGATATGCTATTAACTATTAATTTTAGTTAAAAATGTATTAAATTGATTTTAAATTTTCTGCGCTACATATTATGTGATTTTTTAAATGTAAGTGTCATACAAAACAATTCCTAAGCAGTTTAATAAATCGTTCTTAATTATTTGTCGAGCTTCAGTACTATTTGAATGTGTTACTTTGGTAAAATAAATAAAATAATAAAAAAAAATAGTTTGCGATTTTATTCTTTATTCTTAAGCCACGTTGCTCTATTATAATGTGGCTATTTTATAACATAACTAGTTGCTTCTCAGAAGGTATACATCTGTGTGTATGACACGATTTAAATAAAAAACTTCTATAACATCAAATCGTTCTTAACTATATGACCACAACTGTATATGACACCAATGCCAAAATATCTGTATGACAAATAATTAATACAAATAAACGAACTAATATAAATTGATAAAAAAATGTGAACTAAAGTAAAAAAACAATTACTATAGGGAATGTATTTATTTATTTATAAGTCAAAACTATTTTATATTCAGGACAACCTTGAATCGTTTTCTTACATGCTACTGAATCTAGGTGCCGGTTCCTCCTAACACCAGCTCAAGAAGAATCCGGCAAGATACTCGTCTGGTCGTAACACTTATTTGTATAATCCTTGCCAATTTCGTTAGCCGAGTCCAGTTGGAGCAGATTAATCTCAAGCTCTTTGTCATCTAAATAATCTGTTATTTTATAATATGCTTTAAGAGACAGTTACGGTTTTATTGCGTTTTAAAATTTTAAACATCGGGTCGATAAACTTCGTACCATATTTAATTGATTTAATTGTAAACTACCTCAGTACTGAGAATAAAACAAAAAATCGTTCAACCCATTTTTACGTTCTGGTTAAACGAATGCAAGGCAATTGATTTTTATATATCAGTAAAAAGAGTTCCAGGAAAAGTCAGGTGATTAACACAAACAAAAATGACAAATAATGTTCAGGCGGAAGTAGATCGTGGGTCTTTAGAAAAGTAACTTGTTTTTTAGAGATGTCGCTATTATCTATTTACCACCAACGCGGAAACCTCGATGGATCGGATCTGTTTTCATCTACGAAGCGCCTACGCTACGAGTTGAGTATTTGATTTTTACGTTTTACAATAGATGACGCTAGGTTGCTACTAAAAAACTTATAATAAATTGGCTGTGTCCGGCCACACAAAGTGAAGATTTTCAATGTCAGTGCGAATGACCTGTGGTCAGGTCCCTAAACAATTCATCACTATCCAGTTTTTTAAACAATGAAGTTGCATGGACCTCTTTAAAATTTTGACCACTATCAAAAATTACCACTTTAAAGTTTAATATTTATCAAACCAATATTTTTATCGAGCACTGTTCAAGAAATATATCTTGAAAATACGTATCCAACGTTGTGCCACACGATGGGATAGAAAATTTAACCACTCTGTACACTTAATAATAATTTGTACAATGTTTTTACTTCATACCTTTGTACTTACTCATACCACTAATATGTATTTCTGTGCAAAATTTCATTACAAGACTCACAGTCTGCGAGCAAGGGCTCTAATTAGGGGCGGACAGACAGACAGACATACAGACACATCGAAACTATAAGTGTTCCTTGTTGGACTTTGGAACCCTAAAAACAACTATCCGCTATATAGTTGGGCAATCGCCCTTTGAGAGTTCCCGAACTAAGAACAACGATATTACTCAATCATGTCATATAAGTCTTGGTTTGCTCATGAAGTAGGTACCATAAACACATACATAAGCAGAACCATGAATTACAAACTACTCGTAGCTACTTCAATGTGATTTTTACTCTTTTTAACCGAGTTCAAAAATGGAGGAGGTTCTCAATTCGTCAGTTTTTTATATATATGTTCACTGATTAGATTACTCAAAGACGCCTAAACCGATTTGGAAAATTATTTTTTGTTTCAAAGGGTATTTCTATAATACTTCCCTGGTGGTCCATTTAAATTTTATCGAAATCAGTCGCCGTTTTTAAAAGATCAACTAAAATATATAAATTGTAAACATCGATGATATTTTTTATATTCAATGAAGTCGGTTTTCTTTTTAGTTTTTAAAACGTAATTATAGAGACATCAATCATCAAATATTCTTCTTCTGTTAATAGCTTGGTTCTAGTAATGACCATTTAGAGAATGTCAAGTGTCTACATTGTTTATACTCGTACAATCTAAACACTTGACATTGGCAAAATTGTATGAAGTAAGACGTCATATAGTCGTATGGGGTCGTTCGTCATTTGTTATTTTATACCGCCTTATGCCATACTTCCTTGGCCAAAGTGAGCTTTATGGTATATTGCAATAATCTTAGCTAGCTTCTTCCTTTTCTTCTTACCGTGTCACAAGATCTTTCGAACCAGTGTGATGAAGGGATTAAAGTGCACCTCAGAGGCTCCTCTCCTGTATTTTTCTAGCGATTCTCGTGTCTGAATTCCAACTGATGTTAGTAAAAAGTTTTATTTACACAAAATAACACTGCTTGCATCTTAATGATAAAATCAAAAATACAAAAAATATTCTATAGTATTCCCTTCGACTATAGGAACCAGGGTGCCGACCGTGGTAATTTTGAACGTCTGAACCAAAGCTAAACCAAGGTCAAAACGTTAATTTTGACATATTTCGTACCGCGCATATCATTATAACGGAAACAATTTAGCTCTAGTTTAGATTAAACGTTGTCAAACGTTGCGGGATCGCGTTATTTTTGACTGTGCTTTTGATTTAGTACATCCTGGTAGTCTGTGCATAGAGTGCCTAATACTAGGTAGTTATATATAAATTTGTTCGATTGGTAAAATCAACGATTAAATCGTTCAGGAAGAATAGCGCGGAACCATTTTGACATTCAGATTAGCCAAATCCTAGCCATATCCAAACCTTTGCCAAAATCAAACCACCGTTCAATGGCACTTACATTGACAAATATCACGATCGCCTTACTGGTGACTGATAGAATACTTATATAATCTTTTTAACTACAAACAGGTCGCGGGTTCGAATCAAGCCAAACACCAATAGATTGTACTGATACAAAAATGTATGTACGCTATACCAGTAGGTACTCTCATACAGTGAAGAAAAAAGAAAAACATCGTAAGGAAACCGGCATGTCGTAAAACCTAAAAAGTTCTAAGATATGTGCCAAGTGTACGAAAGGAGTCTCTGATGAGCTTTAACTCTTTCGCCACACTGGTTTGTAATAACTAGTTTGAAATAAGAAGAAGGATAATACATACTTGATACTTTTATATAGCACCCTGACACAAAACATCAATGTTCAAAACACAAATGATAGATCACTTATTAGTTAAATGTTTTTACAAAAAGTAATTTATTACTGGATATTCTGCGTTTTGCGAGCCCCTTCCCGCTTCGACACAATGATGAATTAACAATTTTATTGCAAAGTAGCCCAGCAACGCTCCGGTTTATTCGAATTAAGTCAAATGACCCTTGTTTCGCGACAGGCATGCTAAATTATCAAAGTTAATCAATCTTTCTTGCCTTAGTTTGTTTGCATTGTAATGGAAAAGTCATCATTCCAGATACCTTACATAGGATTCTAAAAAACATAATATAGGTATTTATACAAAAAAAACTGAAAACCGGTTTCTAACATGAATATAAAAACCTGTGATATAAAATATCAAATACAATACTTACTTTATCTACAATAGGGTAGGGTACCTTCAAAGACCAATGTTTGATAAACTGACAAGTATGCAAAAAGTTATTGCCTGAGATTTCCAATTCAGTGCTTTAATTGCGACACATGAACTGCTTGTAGTTGAAGAGTTCTGTAGCCCCTCCATCCATAGCCCCTTGTCAAGTCAGTTGACCACTAAAAGTTACCCAAATAGGTGGTATTCTCTTACTATATTTTCCAAACGATGCATTCGTTCTAATGCCTTGAAGAGTTTCGGATTTATATCATGCTTTCCATCATGAGATCCTCACTAAACTTATATGGGACCACCTCGAAGGTACACCCTATTGGATAAAAATCGGCCAATAATATCAGGTAACATACCTACAAAAAAACATATAAAAACAAAAAACAATACAAACATCAAGATTGTTATCCCCGAACTGGCTTCTTTCTTTTAGATCTTTGAGGATGTCGAAATGGGGTAGTCAGAGGCATGACCAAATGTATTTACCACATGCACACCCTTTAAACGGTAGTTTAAAGCCAAATATGTTTGGGCCTAGGATTCTTCCTGGGTACCTAGGTATCTAATGCGTCGTGGTTGTTTGCCCAACAAACAGAATAGACTGAAACTACATAAGGGTCATGAAAACAAAAATGTGTACCTAGCCGTTCCTGCTGCCTGATTTATCCAAGCTTGGCTGTGAGGATCAGATTCACCTAACCTGGACATTGATCACTTAATCATCTGTTGCGCAGTGGATTAAGGTGTGGCTGAGACGCAGAAGGTTGCAGGTGCGATTCCCGCCGCGGGAAATGTTTGTATGATCTGCAAGTATTTTTCTCGGGTCTGGGTGTTTCTATATAACATGCATGTATTTACAAAAAAATGAAAGTATGTAAGTAGTCAGTCATGTGGTACCCATAACACAAGCTCTGCTTACTTTGGAGCCAGGTGATGCGTGAAATGTCCAGGATTATTTATTATTTATCTCTACCCTAAAAAAATAATTTCTCTCAATTTTGAACTCGGTCTTTGACTTTGAATTGATTAATAGTAATACTTAGTGGCTTTTGCTAGCAAAATATTCTAAAACCACAATTACCCAGCATTTCTTCACGAACCATGTAATTCCCCTGCCATCTCAAGCCAAAGTTTAGCTTGAAGCTTTAACTATCGAAGGATTCATTATTTGCAGTTCGTGTGGGCATTCATTGCTTTCTGTGGCATTTTGCATTTGCTAAGCATTAATGTATGGTGCGGTTTGCTCAGCTTCAGAGCATGCATAATGTTTAGTGTTTTTATAGTATCCGGGCAGTGTCAGGGACGTCGCAGAGCAGCAGCAGTATTCAACGGGTTTTGAACCCTCTTTGATTCAACTAACATCCACGATGATGTCAAAATTTCGTGATCCTGGTTTACTTGTACAATTTGTTAATCGAGGGTCCTTTTTGCGGACGCTGTTATTCGTTGGCCCTGGTATTTATAAAGCAAAATGCAAAATTCTGCAAAAAGCAGAAGCAAAGTGACAGGCATGTCAGTTCAGCGGTAGTAGCTCTGCCTTCTGCGCTGTAGGTTGGAGATTTTATTTCCTCCCAGGATAGACAGATTTGTCTGTTGAACATACTTGTAGGCATAGATATCTCGACGCTCGCGTAGGTGTTTATTCTGTGTCTGGGTGTTACAAAGTATTATATAAAATCACAAGGATTACTTTGAAACGCCTTACATACTGGGCGAATTTAGGTGCCAATTCTTCCTACCTAAGTACGAGAAGCATTGGCAATAAACTCATTCTGCGGGCCTAGCACGGCACGAGGTGAAATAGTCTTTCCACCTTTTTATCCACCTGTCAGTGGAAATACACCACCACCTGTCCTCCACATGTGGATAAAAACGGGGGAAAGACTATTTCTCCTCGTGCCGTGCTAGGCCCGCTGGTCCAAGCGTTTCTTTGTATCATAAGTATGTATTTCAAAATATATACCTAAGTAGGTATCCTTTCAGCCATCTGGGTCTCTATAATACAAGCTATGTTTAGTTTACGGCTATATGGTGTGTGCAACTGTCAACCAATTTTTATAATTACTCAATTTCTTTTTAAGAACGACAAAAAGTTATAAGTAAACATGTATATAACGTACTATAGTACACAAATCACTTCTAAAGTAAGGACCAAAATAAAGATAGACTGGCACGGGATCTTCCTCAAACCTCCCGGCTGTATGTGAACACCCCTTCCCTGTTCTGAGTAATGCCCTCCTCTATAAATATGGGAATGTGTGGACGTGTTAAGGTTTACATTATGACACTCTTATTAAGCTTATTGTTTTCATTTTGTCGGAGTCTGGTTGTTATACAAAATGGTCGCTCTTTTCTTGTTACGATTTGCCTTTTAGTATTCGCTCATATTGTTCCTCCAAAGTACTGAATGCATGCAACTTCCTATACATGCCCTAACTAAATAGACAGGTCTTTCAGGTTGGTAGAAGCTCTGCCTTCTACGCTGTATGTTGGGGGTTCGATTTCCTCCCAGTACAAACACTTGTGTTTATTCTGTCTGGGTATTTAACAAGTATCATAAGCTCGTAAGTACTCGTATTTAAACATATTTTTAATATTATATCAGTCATCTGGTTCCAATAGTACGAGCTATGGTTAGTTTGGCGCAAGATGGTGTATAATATATTTTTATTTATTATACAGTTGTGGTCATATAATTAAGAACGATTTGATAATATAGAAGTTTTTTATTTAAATCGTGTCATACACAGAGATGTGTACCTTCTGAGAAGCAACTAGTTATGTTATAAAATAGCCACATAATAGAACAACGTGGCTTAGGAATAAAGAATAAAATCGCAAACTATTTTTTTTACATTTTATTTATTTTACCAAAGTCACACATTCAAATAGTACTGAAGCTAGACAAATAATTAAGAACGATTTATTAAACTGCTTTGGGAATTGTTTTGTATGACACTTACATGTAAAAAATCACATAATATGTAGCGCAGAAAATTTAAAAATCATTAAATTGATTTTTAAATTTTCTGCGCATTTTTAACTAAAATTAATAGTTAATATCATATATCCATGGCTTTTAATTACTTCTTTACACCGGCAAGGCATTGACTCTATAAATTTTTGACATTTCGCAAGAGAAATAGAGTTCTATTCTTCTAAAAAAACGTCGTACAGCTCTCTTCAATTCCCACACTGTGTATTTGAAACCATTTATCTTTACTTCGAACCACAGATTCTCTATTGGGTTTAGATCTGGCTGTTAGCTGGCCAGTCTAAGACAGAAACTGATTGCGCTCTAAGAAATTCCTTTACGGTGCGTACAGTGTGCTTTGGATCGTTGTCATGCTGGAATGTCCAAATAACCGGTAGAACGTCTTCAGCATAAGGTAACATTGTTACCTTATACAGTACCTTAATTGCCTTAATTGAGATTGCTGAAGGGTTGTTTACACCAAAATATTATTTTCTCAGCTCATTGGACCCTTTAAAAGGATTTAGTTTTGCCATACGAACGATGTTTCGCGCATCTCGAGGAGTTGTTTTTTTCTATTTAGGTACACGTGGAACATTCGAAGTAGTTTGATACGAGTACGTTTGATACGTATACGCTTTACACCGTGGAAAACGTGGCTATCTTTTTATAAGACCAATTCTTCCGTTGAAGTTTTATTATTAATTCCCTTGTAGATTTATCACAACTTATTTTTTTCCATTGTTTTTTCATGAAGTAATCACTTTTAATCTCTTACAGCAGCTAAATGGCGCCAAAATTATACAAACAGTAACAAATCGACTGAGTGTTCTCTATTTAAATTTGAATAAAGGTATAAACTATTTAGCGTTCTTAATTACGTGACCAGCCAGTAAATAGGAATAATATGTTTAGAAGTAGTGTAAAAAGTTTTACTATTTATTTTTAGCTAATCATATGTACAATGAATACAGTGGTATTATGGAAAAGTTTTACGATACCGAGGGAAATAAAAAAAATTGCATGCAATTACTTTTGCGTCTTAGTTTGAAAAAATCTTCCCTTTATATCAGCGTTCTTAATTATATGACCACCACTGTATATATGTATTTATAACTATAGTTCTATTGGCGAATTCTATCAAATGTGTAGTAAAAGAAAGAGATATGAGTCAATGACAAAATATAATTTATTACAAATTGGTGTTCTTCGATAAAACTAATTCGTTCGAATCGCTCGTTATTGGCAAACAACGGCTTTTAAAAATAAATGCTATTTAGATTCGATCGTCGTCTCTCAATCACTTAAAGGGGCAGCAAGTTGCCCCTAAATCAGTTATAAAAGTTAGGGGGAAGTGATGATGGGCACTGTCTGTTCCCTAGGCTGTTGCTGCTCCGTTTTGATTGGCTCAGGCAGTTTAACAGGTCCTGTTTTGGTTATAGGCACGATTCTTTCACCAGCATTAGAAGGTTGTCGTTTTGGAGCTGTCACTGTCAAAACTCCGTCGGATGACAGAGAACTGACAAGGTCAGCAACGTCGTAGCCTGAAGGTAAGATGTACCGCCTTGTAAACTGGCGAGAGATGAAACCGTGCTCGTCTTGCTTCTCTTCGTGCTTGCCTTCAACGAGCACGGAGTTATTGCTGGCTTTGACTGTGATCTCCTCAGGGGTGAATTGCTGGACGTCTAGGATTACCTGGAACAGCAAAATATTCCGTTGTAGTTGTTTGTTTAGATTTGTAAGTATTCTGGGAACACTGTCGTTCCCGAAATAATCAAAATGGCTCAACTACCTACCTATATCATCTTGTCTAGACTAGTTGGTAGGTACGTACGTAGGTAGAAGCTAAATTTGTGTGTCTACTATTCTTCCTGTGTAGGTACTCAGCTAGGTTGCATTTTAGTCTCAAAGCCACTCATGACTAATACCTACTCGTATTGTAACAGGTGAAACATTTGGCAATGGGTTTGATCATCGTATTTCTAATATTATAAAGGCGAAAGTTTGTGGGTATGGATGTTTGTTATTCTTTCACGCAAAAACTACTGAATGGATTTTAATGAAAGTTTACAATAATTTAGCTTATACATCAGAATAACACGAGTTATAATTTATAAAGATAGGTGCTGCCCGCGGCTTCGCGCGCGTGGTACCTACATAAAAAGTAGCATAAATTTTCTTCTCCAAGGTCCCATCTATCTCTATACCAAAATTCATCAAAATCGGTTCAGCGGTTTAGTTTTGGCGGTTGCGGTTTGGTTTGAAAACGTGACAGACAGACAGAGTTACTTTCGCATTTATAATATTAATAATAATATAAGGGATTGTGTGAATTGTCCAAAATATAACGATAAGTGTCAAGTAAGTAGAAAATTCTGCCATCTATTTTGGCGTGCGCGTGTGCTTTTTTTTGTAAATACATACTATTATTCATAGAAACACCTGGACCCAAGATAAATACTTGCAGATCATACAAACAGTTGTCTCGCGGCTGAAACGAACCCGCAACCATCTGCGACTCAGCCGAGCCTTGGCCCTATGCGTAACAGTGGTCGTCAAGAAAAATAATAGAAATATTAAAATAATAGATAGATTAAATATGCCAATCTAATTTTAGCACAAATTACGATACCCAAATATATTTTACTGGACCTTCTCCTGGATGGTCAGCGGAACTAATGGGGGACAGCACAGATTACTCACTTCAAATTTCTCCTTAGTCAAGTTGATGGTTGAGGCTGACTCCTGTCTCGTCAGGCCTGTTCTCCACGGCCTGAAGTAGGAATTCCTGAGCAGGGACGTGGTAGGCATGGCTGAGAGAGAAGACAGCAGCTCCTCCCGGTTCAGCCCTGTACCGAAATGCTGGTCCAGAAGCCTGGAGGGACGGTCCCACTCATCCCACCAGTCGCGGAACATTAGGGGTACTATCGACATCTGGAATACGAAAGATATATAATAATAAGTAAAAATTAATACATCATTAAAAATTATATAAAATCATACGTAGGTAATTCCGTTCGTAAGTCTCGCTAAAACTCGAAGAGTAGGCGTATTTGTTTTTTTTTCTTGACGACCTCTGTGGCGCAGTGGGCTAAGACCTGGCTGATACGCAGAAGGTTGCGGGTTCGATTCCCGCCGCGGGACAAATGTTTGTACGATCTGCAAGTATTTGTCTCGGGTCTGGGTGTTTCTATGTATAATATGTATGTATTTACAAAAAAAATGTATATAAGTAGTATTCAGTCATGTGGTACCCATAACACAAGCTCTGCTTACTTTGGGGCCAGATGATGCTGTGTGAAATGTCCGGAATTATTTATTATTTATTTATTTATTATTTTTATTTGTTCGCCTTCATTTGTTTTGACGACCTCAGTGGCGCAGTTGTTTAAATCCTTTCTGAGACGCTCAAGGTTGCGGGTACGATTCCCGTCGCGGGACAAATGATCTGTAAATATTTGTCAATTGACAAATATTTAAAGTTGAGAACTGTTTAAGATTCGCCCTGTCACTATTTGTCCCTATCTTACAAAAATGGATGGCACTATTTTAAACAGTAATTAAATTTTACATGCGGCTTCACTAATTAAAGTCTCTGAGTGCAGCTCGCCTCTGATGTGTTGTTTAAATCTAAAACCATCTTGATTAATTTAAATTAGAATGACAAGGTCAGACCGTACTTTAACTTCACATTAGCTATTTATTGTGAAGATAGGTACCTAAGTACATACCTACTTAAAATTTATTGTGATTGTAAGATAGGTACCTAAGTACATACCTACTTAAACTTAGATTGATAATTAACACGATTTATGCACGCTACCAATCTGAAGTGTCTGGTTGGATATTGTTTGAATATTGAAGGCCAATAACAACGAATTAGGAAGGTTTTAAAAAAAAATGGGTGGACAATCTACACAACACCATCTGACCCCCAATTAAGTATAGCTTGTACTATAGAAACCAGGATAAATTATATTTTTTAAATACATGCATTAGAATTATTAGAACAAACATCTGTGTTCATCACACAAATGTTTGTCTGTGGAGGAAATCGAACCCACAATCTACAGCGAAGAAAGCAGAACTACTTCAAACTGAGCTGAGACCAATCGTACCTACCTACTTATTTACTATTATTATTAATAGGTACTTGAATTGAATCCTGAGAATAGCGAGGGTGTCAAAGGTCTATGAGACGCCGAAAAACGGTGCTGACAATCCTATAGTTTGTGTTTTCACCTCACTACAGCGAGGAAAATGCAAGGTGCAAGAAAAAAATTAAAAAAAATCGGGTTGCACTGCCGGAGTGCCGACAGAAGTAAAAACTTATTTTGGCGCGTTAGAGTTTAGTAATAAATCACTTCAAAATCAGTAATTATGGCGACTGCCAATGACATACTGAACGAACACAGATGATGCAATATTTTTTTTTCAGAATGTAGATAATAAATATATCAAAGAACCTAACTCAGTAAACTTCTCCATACAAAAGTAGACTGTAAACATGTGAATTAAGGATTATAATCAAATGGGGCGAGCGCGGCAGTCGGCTGCGTCTCGCCCCAGACGGTAACGGTGTCGCGAATGCAGAGGTTTTACCTCATCTAAAAATATGCGTACCGCGCTAAAAGAAGTTTTCAATTCAAAAAAAAATATGTATGCAGCCGTCGTGCTGGCCTGTGCGATTATACTAAACATGAGGTTGGTGCACTGACATTAAATAAGTAGGTAATTATTACATTTTCAGTGGATTTGTCGGTATAGAAAATTCTTGAATAGAATGGTTGGAATTTAAAAATCTTTCCACGATAAAATGCACTTTTGCACTCAGGTTTCGAATGATAAACAAAATCCTTCCGAGGTTGTGAGGTGAAAATATATTTTCATTACCAGAATGCAGTAACTCAAACTATTTTCAACGAACATTGAAACAGCCACAAACGTGAGCTCTACCAGACATAAATCAACATTGTCTTCAGCGAAGAGATAAACAACATTATTTTTGGCTTGTTTTCGACTAGTTGGTACATTTAACGTGCAAACGGCCATTGGATAAAATTAAATCGTAAGGCGCAGTCCTGAGCAAATGACCTTGACGCGTTTTGACGCCGCTGAAATCGCGATTTTTATACATAAATAACAATAACATTTAAAACGTGGAAATTTTATGCAAACTATTAAAAATACGTATAATATAAGAATACGAGCAGATAGCCACTAAATAGTGGCAAAAATATACTTACTATTTAATTATTAAAGGTCTTATAAAGGATGCTGAGTGTATGTTCAATTATAATATTTTCATCACCCCATATTCAGCTATATTGATTTCTATCCATCCTAAGGTTGTCTGGAAGAGATCGCTTTCTAGCGATAAGACCGCCCATTGTACTAACGTGTAGCTAAACATTGTTTCTTTTAATAGTCCAATGTATTTGTGGTGTGCAATAAAGTATTTTCTATTATATTCTATGTGTCTACGCTCATTTTTGTAAGCGTAAGTACGCGACCGTAGTAAGTGCTACGCGAATTACACCTTGCAAATCTTACTGATATTACAGTTCTGTGATTTAGATAGTGCAGTATGTGAAAAGGCCTTTATTCTCTTTGATAGGATGTTACGTCACTACATAGTATAAAACAAAGTCGCTTCCCGCTGTCTGTCTGTCCCTATGTATGCTTAGATCTTTAAAACTACGTAAAGGATTTTCATGCTGTTTTTTTTTAATAGATACAGTGATTCAAGAGGAAGGTTAATATGTATAATACATGCATAATATAGTAAACACTGATAATTTTAGAGGTTTCTAATCACATTAGACATGCTGTAGTATATTTAGTATAAACATTGCACCCGTGCGAAGCCGGGGTGGGACGCTATAGCCTCTCATAAAACGCGCCCATGTTGCTAAACCGTAGTGCACGTAATAATCAAATTTTAAGTTCTCAGGTTTATGAGATCAGACATAAAGGATTTCGGAACGAACTAAAGTAGAGTTTTTAGGTAAGTCCGCAAAGATAACACATGAAGTCACATAAGTGATACATTATCTCCCGACTTATCAGAGGGTTGGATACGAGTTCTTGAAGTTTCTCAATCGAGGTGAACACTTCGATTGATTGCTGATTTTGAGCGAGCATCTCGACTCTAAGAAAGTTAAGTTTACTCAACGAATCGCTAGGGGCGCTTATCGATACGGGTATGAATAACCGGATAACTCGATTGAGAAATGAAAAAATCTCGTATACAGATAGTAATTCGATTCCTTTTCTAACAAAGATAAGTAGATAAGATATCTACTTCTAGTAACACAACTTTTTAATAGCTCTCCGAATTACGTTTATTTTGCTTTTCAATTTGTTTCTTATACCCTACTATGGGACAAACCTAGTGGAGATTAAACATAGATAACAAAATATATTGATGCCAAATCCACACAGCACCAACTAGCTCCTAAATAAAAATATCTTGTACTATAAGAACCAAACTGATAAACAAAAAACTTATTACTTATATGTTTAATTAAGTACATACCTACTTTATAACACCTCGACTCTGAACAAATATTTATGTTCATCATGCAAATGGTTGTCCTGGGAGGGAATTAAACCCGTAACCCACAGCGCAGAAGGCAGAGCTACTACTAAATGAGCAGTGAGACCAGTCATGGTTATTATGACGACCTCTGTGGCGCAGCGGACTAACGTCTGACTGAGACGCAGAAGGTTGCGGGTTCGATTCCCGCCGCGAGTCAAATGTTTGTATGATCTGCAAATATGTGTCTCGGGTCTGGGTGTTCCTATGTATAATATGTATTTATTAACGAAAAAAAAAGTATGTAAGTTAGTATATCAGTCTTGTGGTACCCATAACACAAGCTCTGCTTACTTTGGGACCAGATGATGCTGTGTGAAATGCCCGGCATTATTATTATTATTAGATTATAAAATTGCTATTTTTAAATAAATTATTTGAATACAAATCACTTTTATCGAAATTACCGCTCTAAAATTTCAAAAACTATGTTTACTATGCCCAATGCCTAGATTTAGAAAGGAATATTCTGGAATGCTTCCCGTGATTCACCTGAACGGTTTAAGAACTGATGCAACCGATAATCTCAACGAGTGGGGACATCGCTACTGCTTTGCAAGAAGATATTTTGAAATACCGATGAGTAGTTTAAATATAGAATATATGTGTAAGTAGATAGTATACTTTGTCTATGTAGGTCAGTTATTTTATGACAGACAAGTGTGACGCCTGCGACTTTGTTTGCGTACAAAATTTGACTTCCCATAAAGTTTTTTGAGAGAAAAGTCCTCAATTCCTGTTTTAATCTATCTACATTACCTATAATGAAAATCGGTATCGCAATCGGTTCAAGTAGTTATGACAAAATTGAGTATCAAACATCTAAATATACAATCTTGATTCTGACACATAGAAGATCCAAATTGTTTTGTTTATATTAGTTAAGTAGGTACTTAACTTTAGTTAAGTTTTGAGTGTTAGGTACCTAGTAAATGACTTTAGGAAGTCATAAAGCTGGTAGGAATAGGAACCAAAAAAGTTGATTATGCACGAGTCCTTCCATTAACTAGCCATCTAATTCGCGTGCTTTCTATGATATTCATACGTGACCGGAGTTACCGGAGTTACATGACCAAACCAAAACCAAACGTAATGTAATAAAAACAAAAAATGAAATAGTCACTAATTGATTTCACATATTCACTTAATCTACCTATGTCAATTTTCACTCTTTTTCACAACTTATACTTTTGGATCACGCGCAGATTAACAGAATATATATATATATATATATATATATATATATAATATGTAATATCACCCAAACATTGGACCTACGACTTTCCACTGGTCGGAAATACTATCGGTACCACTAGGATTCGCACTGTATCTATAATCACTGAACTTTTTTTTTATTTAATAAATATTTTACCTTTCCGTTTCGTTGCGAGCGCGCGCTGCTCTATCGAGAGACTATGCCAGCCACACTCTTCGAATGATTTAAATAGAATTTTCAGCTGCCCACTAGATCTGAGTCATGGTATACCTTGAACTTGAAGATTTCATGAGGCAACAATGATTTCAGAGTTATATGATTAAAAAACGAAAAACCTATAAGTTTATTATCATACATACAGTTATACAGTGAAAACTAGTACGGAGAGTAGTCACTTGACTTTACCGAACTGGTAAATGCTAAGAATATTATAAACTTACCTAAACCTAAAATGTTTAGAATAGAATAGTGTAAAATAATATGTCCTAGTTGTAAGTTGTCAACACGTAATTACTGAATAAACGTTATTATTATTATTGTTGTTGCTTAAACATTTGTTTTACTCAATGTAATGAACACCGAGGTTAACTGAAGTGCACGGGCCTAAGCCAAGTGCGCCCCAGTATTAGGCTAAGCTTTACCAGGAAGTTCAGTTTTTTAAAACTTTCTCACTATTCTACACGTATTTAAAATAGCTTTATTATTATTATTATTAGAATACCTGCGATATTTTAAAATAAATTATCCACGTATGTACTAACTAAGCATAGTTTCATTGTGACCCGAGGGTCTAGACAGCTGTATGGAAATGACAACAGCAGTCACGTGACTTATTACTCCATACAATTTGGTCTTTCCGCAGCCGTGCACGTCAACAGAAAGTGGATCTTGGGATAATAATTCTGTTCTGATGTTCCTACGTAGATAGTTATTTTATAACCTCTGCGTAGAAGCGTTTGTCTACGTGTACGTACTAAGTACCTACCTAAATATGCAAACGTAGACGCGGACAGTCTACATACATAAAGGCTTTTTTCAATTAGTAAATAATTAATGTACAAAGTAATAAACAATAATATAAAATACACGTGAAACAGTTGAGTTATCTAAAATAATAGGTTCCACATAATAATGTGGATACCCTTTTTGAAAGACTGAAATAAATATCTACCTGAAACATTAATCAACTGTTAGGTAGGTAAGTAGATATTATTCCAGAACGCACTATATGTAGTGGGTAGTGCTATTAAAATACCCCAAACATTCACTTACAGATATAGCGTCATTGTCGTTGTTGTAGTAGCATGTACCGTTGCTTATTTTTAGCTAACACTGTGTTGTGATTAAGAAACAAATCTATTTTCAGCTGTGACAATAAAATGTGTGAGTGTGATTTATGAAAATACCGAATTTTAAATTTTTGAATTTATCAATTTTTGTAAGTTAAATAGTTAGGTAGTAATTAGATTATAAATTTATATCTATTTTATTTCTCATTCTGAATATGCCGGCTGGTCTGTTAGCTCAATTGGCAGTAGCTCTGCCTTCTGCGCTGTAGGTTGAAGATTCGATTCCCTCCCAGGAAAAACAATTAATAATCTAATAATCTTCTTGCCGTGCTAGGCGGGCTGGGGGTTACATTTTGTGTGATGAAAATAGGTGTTTGTTCTGTGCATGAGTGTTAAAAAGTACCTATGTATTTAAAAATATTTAAGTAGGTACCTATTCTATCAAACATCTGTTCTATCAGTCACCATAATACAAGCTATGCTAATTTTTAGGCTAGATGGTGTTGTGTGCATTGTCTACCAATATTTATTTATTTCATTAATATTTTGTTTTGGGGCGAAAAATACGTTTGCCGTGCTGTTTATGCCAACATGCCAAGATCTAAAAATGCTACAAATGCTGTGCTGTCTGTAAAAGGTTAACATTCAAATACTAGTTACTGTCATTGTCACTTGCTTGTTTATGTAAATGTATTGACAACTTGAATTTGACTTTAGAAAGTGTACGGTTGGTTTTGGTTTGGTTTGGTTGGTTGGTTTGTTTGTAATGTAATCTAATGTAATCGGAATTGTATTGTATTGTATGTATTGTTTTTGTTGTGGTTCATTTTCTATTTTCTTGGTAAATAAAATAGTAATAAAGCATTTCACTTGAAGGACTGGCCGATTAGATCATTCGGATAGATTGTGTATAGTGATTATTCCTTTAGCAACGAATAATAAACATTAGAATGTAAAACATCCAAAGAGACCACGTTATAGATAGACAAAGTCGATGGGCAAACTGATAAACACTTGTAAATTTACAACTTACAATCAGTTCGCATCGTATTCATCGATTACACAATGCTTCCACGAGGCCGGTTTCCATGAACTATGAAATATTGCTGCAGCGAAAGTGCTTATTACCTGCGTACGTAACTGTCGCTGCCGCCGGCATCGTGATTAGATCCTCCTTCCTGCTATTTCTGCACGGCAAAGGTTTCTATTGAAGAGGTCTAGTGATTATTTGCGATGTTGTCGTGGTTGCAGCACAGATGGACCGGCCTGTGGCTGATGTTTATGGCTCTGGGAGCCATAATTACATTTCTGTATGGTTTTTTCCCGCTAAAATACCATTCAGGGAAACTGGCGCATTTCGATGATCTTCCTAATTTCATTGGTGAAGTCAGGTACCCATTGTTTATACCTTAAATAACTACATTCCAATCTGTCCAGCCACCCCAAAAAATAAATACATCTTCTAAGTTCATAAGTCTCTTAATAAATACTTGTACTCAAATTGAAAAAAACGAAAATATTTTTTTTTATTTTAGCATTGACGGCCACACAGTGTATGACTCTGGTGAGAACAGTGTAGTCCTAATGGTGATAGATGGCCTGCGATATGACTTTGCCACGGCAGAGTACATGCCCTACATGGGAGAACTTCTAAAGAATAAGACAGGATGCATATATGTGTCTGTTGCAGAACCACCTACCGTGACCATGCCTAGGATAAAGGTAGTCTTTCAAGTTATTTACTTTATTAATCTGTCTGGTTTTATGACCAAAAAGCCCCTTCCATGTGTATGTACAGTGTTGTACACAATGCCTGCATCACATGGTCACCCCACTCCACAAAATATGCCAGTGTATCCTGTATCTGTAAAGAAACAAATCTTAAATGATGTTTTAAATGATGTCTTTATTCATGTCCTGTCATTTGCATAAGATTGCTTTGGATTGTGCAAAAGAGTGGATATAAAATAAATAAATAATGCTGAATATTTTACACAGCATCATCTAGCCCGGAAGTAAGCAGATCTTGTGTCTTGGAAATCACATGACTGATATACTACTTGTATATATTCATTTGTAAATACATACATTATGCATATATGTTTTGGCTCGCCTGTCAGCTCAGTTGGTAGTAGCACTTAGATACCTTCCCAGGATAAACATTTGTGTGATGAACGTAGATGCTTGTTCTGTGTCTGTGTGTTATAAAGTATCTTATGTATGTATTTAAAAATATATAAGTATTCTATTACTCCTCAGGTCACCATAGTACAAGCTATGCTTAGTTTGGGGCTTTAGATGGTGTTGTGTGAATTCTATCAATAGTCTACCAATATTTATTGATTTATTTATGTACATAGAAAAACACTCAGATCTTGGGGACAAATATTTGCAAATCATACAAACATTCATCCTTTGGTGTGAATCAAACCCTTAACTTTATGCTACTCAGATGGGCCTTCGCCCACTGCGCTGCAGAGGTTGTTGGTTTTTGTGCGTGTCATGAAATGAGTAAAAGTACAAAACTATCATTTTTATTTGTGTCTTTACTAAAACATGTATTATAAATACCTACATTGTTAGGAAGGCGACTAAATTATTCAGGAGTGGATTGACCATTGGATAGATGGATTGGGTGGACCAGTGGTTTCAGGAAAACAGTACCTGAAGCCTTTTCTAGACCTTTCTACAGTCAGGCTAAATTGTTAGCTTATTAAGTAGATGATTTTAAAGTGTTCCATCTGTTGTAAAGTTTCAGTCACAGTACCAAAGAAAAAGCTAAGCAATTTAACAATAAAACATGTTTTATGCACAGTCGCCTGAACGTAAGGTGGAGAAGGCACAGTGGAGGCGCACAATAAACTTCTGGAGGGATATATTTGCAAGTGCACTTTGTATTTATTAGTGGTTGTACTGTAGTCTGGCTTTTCTGTGTCAATGCCAAAGAAAAAACATTAATTTAACGTAGCAATATTTCAAAAATACCTACTCCGTTTTTTCTTTGATATTGTGTTTGATCATGTAGTTTAATGTGCATGGTGAAATAATTATAAGTAATTCTGGCTTTTTTTTCTTAATGTTATCTGCAATCGGCTCGCTTTTCATAATCAGATGGAGTCCAAGGAATACCACTGTACATTATGGTATTTGCCATGCTTTTAAGTGTCTGATTCATATGTATGGTTTTTTTCTTTCCCTATACTTGTGCTATATTTGGCAATTTCCTGCTTAACAAGTTGTATTTCTAAATAATCATGGATAAACACCTAATCTAACAAGGATAATAAAAATGTAAAAATTAAAAACACCATTCATAATATCCTGGTTGATAACAATATTTGCTCACAAATTCCTGGGTTCTTACATTTATGAAGTACTACGCTCACTAAAATTGAAATAACTATTTATTGAACCATCTATACTCATAGATCTAATCAACAGTAGGGCGATTATAGAACTCTAATTACAATCAATGTCTATCAGTATTGATTGAAATTACGCCGAAAACTACACCAGATCAGGAGTAAGTCAAGGTAGCACACTTGGACCAACTCTCATCTTGGCAATGATTAATGACATAATGAAACCTTCCTAGAGTTCTTACCTCGGTTCAATGTCTAATATTTGCCGACGACCTTAAAATCTATCAATCTGTGCGTGAGAGCTCGGACTGCATGTCAAAGTCAAAGACAAAAGATGATTTATTCAATACAATCACAAGGATCACTTTGAAACGTCTTACATACTAGATGAATTTAGGTGCCAATTCATCCTAACCCAAGCTCGAGAAGAATTGGCAAGAAACTCGTCTTGGTCCTAGCGCTTTTTTATATGATCCATCTTATAACTAGCTTAACTACGAAATACTAATACAAGAGAGTTTATACATTTCAAGTGTGTCGGTTAACTGTCTGACGGCAGAGCGATGACGTTGCATGACGTTGCAACAGGAACTTGTTTCAGTAGAGAGGTGGAGTCGGTCAAACAGACTTGCTTTCAATCTTACGAAGTGTAAAGTTATTACCTTTACCACATTAAAAACTCCAATGATGATGGCGTACTCATTGACATGGTCTGCATTGGAGAGGGTAAATGAGATCCGTGACCTGGGGCTTATTGAGGACACACAGCTTAACTTTCGTGAGCATATTGTATCCGGCACATCTTCTCGTCACAGATACCGCAGAGCCTCAAGACGAAAGTCTATAATCAGTGCGTGTTGCCAGTGATGACATATGGAACTGAGACTTGGTCGCTAACTATTGGCCTCATACACAAGCTCAGAGTCGCGCAACGTGCTATGGAGAGAGCTAAGTTGGGTGTTTCACTACGTGATAAAATCCGCAACGAGGAAATCCGTAGAAGAACCAAAGTCACCGACATAGCACTCAAAATTTGCAAGTTGAAGTGGCAATGGGCAGGCCATATAGCTCGCAGAACTGATAACCGTTGGGGAATAAAAGTTCTCGAATGGCGACCAAGGACAGGAAAACGAAGCGTAGGACGACCCCCACCCGATGGACTGACGACATTGTCGGTCCATCGGACATTGAAGTCGGTGGATGGAGAGGGCTCAAAATCGTTCTTCCTGGAAATCTATTGGGGAGGCCTATGTTCAGCAGTGGACTTTATAAAGGCTGTTATGATGATGATGATGATACCCTTCTTTATTTGTTGCTGGCATGGTAGGTATGGATAAGCTTGAATTGAGACGCAAACTATGTCTGGCCTTACACTATTGTTTCATTCTGCGTAGAAAAGTAAACAATCCAGCTATATTGTGTAGCATACCACTGTACGTACCAAATAATTATGTGCGCTGTGGTCAACGGCGTCGACACCCGTTGTTTGCCTATCACGTAACACACCCGCATCACGCTAAGAATGCGCCAACATCAAAAGCGCTTAATTTGTTAAACGCATTACATTACGCAGTACACGAGTTCCAACATATAGACTTGTTTGATGACAGCCTTTATATTATATGTGATAATTTAAGAATATTTTTAAGTTTTAATTAAGACAGACGAGACGTTTTGGTGAATACTGTAAGTTTTCTGTTGTTCTGAAATAAATAAATTCTTAAACTGATACACATTTGTGGCAATTCGGTTGGTTTATTAATAAAATTAAGAATTGTCTAAAATATATTTAGTTAGTCATAGCATTTGTAAAACCTATTCGGTTGGTACCATCTAAATAAATTAGGAACGCTTAATAAAGTTGGATAAAAATTAAATTAGGATAAGTTGGTAGCAGCAGAATACCAAAGGTTAATTTGACAGTTCAAAACCTAATTTTAGCTAAAATTAGTTAGGTTGGTGCCAACAAAATTGAGGCCATTGATTGTAATTAGAGTTCCATAATCGCCCTACAGATCATTCATCCAAGTATGCTTGTAATTTTCTAACTATTTGCTACTTCCCATTAGAAAGTAACTTTCAACTTAATAAATCAGTATTAATAGGTCATATCACGTCACACAAAGCACTTGTAAATGTTACGATTGAATGCCCCTAATGAATGATTGCACAGAGTAGGTAAATAATATGTTTGCAATGAATTCATACATGTGGTGATTGATGATTGCTTATGCATGACGCTGCACTAGTGCATGGAGAAACATGATATTGGGTCAATTGCATGCAACTCTATTTTCTAGCTGTATATTATAATTTACTTACAGAAATGTACTATAAAATACATGTCATACAGTTTAGCTATCTAAGGCCTGTTTAAAACAATTTGTAGATAGCTCAACTGATCCAGATCACTGCCAGAGCAGCGTCCCAAAGACATGCAACTTCATATTTATATCTTCTAAAAACATCATCATTTTATTTCTATTTCCTCCTAGGACGAACATTTATGTGATGAATATAGAAATTTGGTCTGTCTGGTTTTTATAAAGTATCATCAGTACATAAAGACGGTAGAGCCCGTGTAACCGTGTGTGAACGCCTCTCTGATGTGTTTACTTTAACATGCAATGTAGGTTTATAGAGACGCAATACACACAAATTCGTCGTCGACATTGGTCAAATTCTGCATGGCCGAAAAGCCGGATCTGTTGGTCTCAACTGAACGCACGACAGATCGCACATGTCGTTTCATACGTCGGAGACGTAACTAAACTGATCGCACGATCAATTGACCTTACAATCAACAGCGCGGATAAGTCCATGTTTACAGTAAATTCGCCGCACTCGCAAAATTAAAATGTTATAATAAGTATTTCCTCCCACATATTGAAATTTAGTAGAGGGGCGTTAATTTTATACAGTTCAAATTGTCCAGCTCAGCTATATACCATTATAATTTAGTTACCGACCCAGGTTCCGATGTGAGCTGTAGGTATGTACTGGTGGTACTTATTTATTTACCTAGGTCTTGATTTTAGTATTGTACTGCACTGAACTTATCATACCAGCAACTCGTGAGCTCTCCGCATACAGTTCAATCATTCATCACGGCTCGCTTCGCTCGAAATATTGGCAAGTCGCTAAATTGCTAGAACCTTTGATTAGTTAATTTTGCCATGATGATTTCTGCGCTTTCTGTACCAGTTGTTGCGTTTTGGATCTTTTGAACACATGTTTGGTAAACTAAAATGCTAATCTGTTTTTTTCCGCAGGCTATGATGACGGGCAGCGTATCAACATTCGCTGACGTTGCGCTAAATTTTGGCGCGCCAGCTGTAAAAGGCGATAGCGTGTTGCGTGTAGCCGACGCTAGAGGGCGCCGGTCGGTGTTGTACGGTGATGACACATGGCTAAGGCTCTTCCCGGGACTGTGGGCTGAACATGATGGGACCACGTCCTTTTATGTTACGGATTATACTGAGGTAGTGATGTTGCCATATAAAAGTTTACATTATGTGTTAGGACACCAATGTTGAAGAACACGCAGCTTAAGTTGCTTCTAGTGGTTCTTTACAACTCAACCTTAGATCGATTACTATTTCAATTCAGATCCACTATACCTATGAAAGCATCAAACATTGCTCTAACAAAAAGACTTAACTTTGTAGTTGAAAAATGTTCCCTTTTATCCGTGACATACGTCAAGGTCATGTATGTTTGTAATCGCAAAAATATGCGGCATGATAATAAAAACTCTTGATGTCGACTTGATGAAATCAAAGACCATAATATAAAAGTATAAGTGGCTCGCTTCGCTCGCCTTTACATAATATTTGATTCCTCTTCAGGTAGACAACAACGTGACAAGACATCTAGACAAAGTCCTAAAGGCAGACGAGGATGGCAAACCTAACTTTGACTTCCTAGTGCTTCACTACTTAGGGTTAGATCACATTGGTCACCTGGAAGGCGCGAGAAGTGAGAAAATAAAGCCAAAACTGCTGGAAATGGACCAAGTTGTGAAGAAAATATTTGAAGCTATGCTGACATGGGTACGCGAGTTTTTATTATGTTTATCTAGACCTACTATTCATGGGTGCTATAGGTGACTCTAATCGAGTAATTGAGATATAAAAAATAGTTCTAAGGAAGTAATAGCGTTCAGTGAAAGGGGTTTTATAATATAACGGGTGTATTTGTGTGTCTGCCAATGCTCTGAAACAGTAATGGGGTTTCCTTCACTGTCTGAGAGCATTTGCATCGTGAGGAAACTGGTAACTCCTAAAACCTAAAAAACTAAAAAGTGTGTATCATCATTATTAGTTAGTATTCTTATAAGCGGCAACAGGTTTGTAACCTGTCATGTACGGAATACATACTACTATTTTTTGTCGTGCCTTTGGTTACCCTCTTTAGACATTCTCAAAGATCTGAGGACGTGTCTACCGAACCTGTGGTTTAAAGTCATGAGCATGTTTTGTCTTTTTGCTATAAAATGAAGTGATTGCAGAATCGTAAAGGCATTCTATTCATATGTGGTGACCACGGAATGCGAGACGCAGGTGGTCACGGCGGCGCCACGCCTGCTGAGGTCATAGTTCCACTTGTTGTAGTGAAAAGCAGCGATTTCGTATGTCCACATAAGTAAGTTATGTAACTTTTCTTTTCTTCTTTCCTTAAAAGCACACGCGGCAATTGAGCCTTTCCTTACAAATCATCGAATTTAGCAACCTCCTGTCAGTCCTGGGATAGGTGACAGCAGTGGCATTTTCAACTCGGCGCTTCTATGCTTCAGTCAGAGGGCACTTTAAGCTGTTGGTTTTTCAAAAAGACGAGATATTTACCATGATATGTGATTTTTTTATTTCCGATTCCCACAGTTGCATGCGCCATAGTCACGAGCTAAACAGTACATCTCATCAGATATTTTTATCTCGTGATCATGCAACTGTGCCGAAATATCAAAAAGTAGTAAAACTCACATATCATGGTAAATATTTGGCTTTGAGAAAAAATTATGTTCAAATCCATGAATGTTTCAAAAATGTTATAGTAATACTTTTCTTAGTATCTCAAGACTCATCATTGTGCAATGATAGGTGAATGAAATATTTTTTAACATGAATTAATCTTATATCATGTCCTCAAAGGCCTCAAGATAAACAACCGCCAGTGGCACAAGTTGACCTGGCACCAACAATAGCGTGGCTACTAAATGCACTGCCACCGGGTGATAGTGCCGGTCGCATCCTACCCTCATTATTACCCATTGACATGCGTCAACACTTATACCTACTGCATGTAATAGCGTCGCATAACGCTATGCAAGGATTACCTACGGATTTAGGTAAGATATATATCAATTTGCTGTTTATCTATGTAAATAATGAAGAAGATACGACCAAACCGCAAACCCTGAGTAACGCCAAATGCTTTTAAAGCTTGTTTTCTCTTATTTTCCTTGTAATACAACTTGGTAATAAGTAAAGGTGATAAATGTTTACTGTGTATCTTATTGATAATATGTGACTTCTAAAATACCGTCACATTTATGTCAATTGAAACTAAAAACTAGTAAAAAGTAATCAAATGCTTCAGAAATGTTTAAAGTTTTTAGCTACTTGTTGAGGTTGACAATATATTACAGAGTTTTACAAACAATTCAAAAGGGCGGAAAAGCAGTTTGCACATTACCTAGCTACTGGTGAACAAAGTGCAGCTAAAATAGCCAAAGAGTTCTATGAAGAGTCCCTTGGAGAGATGGCTAAATATCTTACAGAGTCTACCGTCGAGTTCGATATGTACTCTATTGTTATAGCAATCGTACTACTATATTTTGTGAGTATTTATTTTATTGGAATAAACTAATACAACTGTCTCTATGTCGTATTTCATAGAACTTCTCTTTCACAGTTTTGATATTCAAATGTTTTGATGTATTCATCTATTATATCCCTATTTGAATTTTTGAATTCATTTTCTTTTTCAGATCGTGACTGCTCTTATCTGCGTTTCCTTATACTCAATGCAACCAGAAACCCAACGCAAAACCTTCCCTCGCCACGGCCATCACCGAGCAACCAAAGCCGGTTCTATCCTCGCGTTTATAATAATCCTTATCATAATCACTATAATCCTCACTATATCGTGTTACATCACCGAGACTAAATCCAAAATGTGCTCTTTCGACCCTATTTGGGCAACAGCCTTTACTTTATTAGGCTGTGCTTTCACTACCACCTACTTTATCATAAAAGCAGGTATAGAAAAAATCACCGATCTTTCTACACTTCGAGAACTAAACGCAATAGACTACCTCCTCATCTTAGGAACTCTTTTCCACTCTTGGTCGTTCTTCGGAACTAGTTTTATAGAAGAAGAACATATGACTTGGTATTTCTTCTGGAATACGCTGATGTTTTTCGTGTTGATTAGGACTATAGTGTTGGTCGTTATGTATTTGAGTAAGCATTTAGTGGGTGCGACTGAAGTGAAAGAAAAACCCGAGCTAAAGCAGAGGATCAGTGAAGTGGGGATGGGGATTCTGCCGAAATGGGTGTTGCTTATTGCGTTGCACAGGTCAGTAAGTACTACTCTTACTTAGCCAAACGACGCAGACTCCATTTTTATACTTCGCTTTATATTAGCTTCACTTTTATGTATGTTTGTAACCGACTCCTTAAGACGCGATTTTGACCCACTTTTAAAGGCCAGACTTCATTCAAATTTTGCACACCTGTCAAAGACCGATGACAATGCAATAATTCGAATAAAAAAAACTATTATCCTAAAACTAAAAAATAGAAAATAAATAATAGTTTAAAAAATCTATTTTCTTATATTACAATTTATTATATTAAAACTATTACATTATATTAAAATTTATTTTCTATTTTTTAGTTTGGTTTTCTATATAAAGCGATCTTTTAGTTTTTTTTAACTTATTATTTTAATTGCTTGCACTCACCCTACACCAACAAACACGCAACGCAAGGCAACCAACCTGCCAAACTTTACTAACCTATTGAGGTTTATAGTAATTCTTCAGTATGGCAGTGGAAAAAATGAATGAATGGATGAATGAATGAACATTCTATTACAAATAACAATTTTATAAACTAAATTTATTTACGAAAAATTATGATAAAATATACATTAATTTAAATAATTTTAACCTATAAAGAGAGTAATAAATAAAAAATCCTTTATTTCTTCGTTAAACATAGTTTTTTTTTTCAACTAAGTTAAATGCTAATTATGAATTAATTTCTAGTGAATGCAATTTCTTAAATTTTACCATAATATATGATAATTATTAAGTATATATTTATTTGTTGAGAACCCTCAGGGTGAAGGCTTCCTGAACGTTTAACCTATATTGAAACCTAATTTAGGTTATAACATGATGAAGCAGCGCTGCTTCACTCACTAACACTAACAGCTTTTTATTGTTGACCTAATTTAAGTTTTTGCATGTACCTACTACTTTATTTCTTTCTCATATGGTTTGTATCAAATAAACATTTAATTTGTTTCTTTACTATTTATTAAATAGTTTTATGTACTCTTAAGTCGTTTAAAAATAATTGGACCTTGGGATTGTGGTACCCATAACATAAGCTCTGCTTTCTTTGAGGCCTGATGATGCTGTGTGAAATGTCCGACATTCTTTATTTATAATTTACTAGCGACCCGTCCCGGCTTCGCACGGTTGCAATGCTGATACTAAATGTACTACAGAATGTCTTTATATACAACGTTATCTAAGAGAGAGACATATACCATCGCGGACTTTTTTGTAGAACTTTTAAAGCTGTACAATACTGTAGTACACTATTTTGATCTATCTCGTAGGGTTCAGCCAGCGTTTGCAATGTAAGCGCAAAAAATGTGTTTATTTACGACATCACATTAGAAACCTCTAAAATTATCAGTGTTTCTCTATTATATTATGCATGTATTATACATATAAACCTTCCTCTTGAATCACTATCTATTTAAAAAAAAACCGCATCAAAATCCGTTGCGTAGTTTTAGAGATCTAAGCATACAACGGGACAGACAGACAGCGGGAAGCGACTTTGTTTTATACTATGTAATGATTTATTTAAATTAACTTACTCGTTTGATTCCAGGTATTTGCGCACAATGAATCAGACCGGAGACAGGTGGTTATTCCTCCCCGACACGGCAGATTGGTTAAATGCTTCGGAGAACGCTGTCTATCTTCAAGCACATCTAGTCATAGGTATGCGTTTATTTCGCTTTTGCACTCTGCTGTTCTTAAACTATGAAAATGAACTACCCTCAAATACTTTTTTTTCGGTACAGTGTTTATGATCTGAAAATTTACATTATTATGTAGGTTGAGGGTTCGATTCCCTCCCAGGACAAATATTTGTGTGATGATGATGATAAATGTTTGTATATAAATTATATAAGTATACTATCAGTGTGCTGGTTCCTATAGTAAAAGCTATGCTTAGTTTGAAGCTACATTAAAATAAATAAATTATGCCGGACCCAAAGCAGAGCTTGTATTATAGGTACCACATGACTGATATACTACTTACATACTCATTTTTTAAAAAATACATATTATTATATACAAATACCCAGACCCAAGTTAATATTTGCAGATCATACAAACATTTGTCCCCGGGGCGGGAACCGAACCCGCAACCTCCTGCATCTCAGCCGGGTCTTGGTCCACTGCGGCACAGAGATTGTATTGATAGTCCACGTATATTTATTTATTTCAGGTACCTTAGCGACTGCGGTTATTTGCTACAAAAACCTCACGCATACCAACAATTTGAAACAGATCCACACTATTCTAACCACCATTGCTGTGATCGCCGTTTTCTGCTTTCGAATATCAACCAACGCTCTTTCAGTCACCCCTCTAGATGAGATCACAACTTGGGACCCAGTCTCCATCGTTAACATATTCTGGGCAGCTCTTGTCTCCCAGTTCATCATAGAAATCTTATCCTTCGCGGGTATCTTCAAAAGTTGCGGTGTAAAAGTAGCTGAACCTAAACTTACCACAAAAAGATTTGACTACTACACCCCGAAAGAAAAGGTTGAGGACTATTTAGAGTCTATAGAGCAGGAGCCTTGGAATATTGACGATGTGAAACTGTCTTTAGCAAGGTCTTTATTGCATCTTATGTTGAACGCAATGATGTTGATAGTGGTGTTACTGATGCGACCACACAATGTTATAATGGTCCCTAGTGTTTATGCGACGTGTGTGTTGACGACTTTGTGCATGGACCATAAAATGCTGGACACGAGATCGGCGAGGAAGACTGATGTTGCTGATGTACTGAGCAAAACGCTGGTGCATATTTGGATTGGTGTAGTGTTTTTCTTTTATCAGGTAATCTTAAGTTAACTTTTTTAGACTTATTTATTACTAGCTATTTGCATAATTGTACTATGTTTTATTCAAATCTGTTACGCTGTTAAGGATAGTTGAGCCTCAAAAGTCCATACAATAGTGTTGCAGACACCAACGCATGCCTTGATTTGATTGTACCCAAGTTATCGTTTTTTAAGTGTTGCTACTATCTATAACTCACACCACGTATATTGCACTGCATATTGCACGTATATTGCATTATAATGTTGCCACCATCATAATTTTATTTTGAATGTTGCCAATTTGAAAGTTATGAAATAATTTAATAAAAATCAATTTAACAAAAAAAAACAATTAAAATTTTAAAATTAATATTTTTAACAATGAACTGGCCTTTCAGCTCACTTGGTAGTAGTGCCTTCTGCGCTGTAGATTGACGATTCGATTCCCTCCTAGGACAATCATTTGTGTGATGAATACAGGTGTTACCAAGGTGTGACCAAGACGAGTTTCTTGCCAATTCTTCTCGGGCTTGGGTTAGGATGAATTGGCATCTAAATTCACCTAGTATGTAAGACGTTTCAAAGTGATCCTTGTGATTGTATTGAATAAAGTATCTTTTGACTTTGACTTTGACTTTGTTATATCTGTGTGTATTTTTAATACACCCAGTATTAAAAATATATAAGTACGAGTATTATATCAAGCATCTGATCACCATAATACAAACTGCGCTTAGTTTGGGGCTTGATATTGTATGCATTGTCGATCAATATTTATTTATATGTTACAGGGTAATTCAAACAGCCTGGCATCAGTAGACCTCGGCTCGGGTTACGTCGGTCTCCGCGAGTACTGTCCCGTGCGTGTGGCGATGCGTATGGGGCTTCACGCATACGCCGGCCCGGCCTTAGCGGGAGCCCTACTCTTCTGTACCATAGCCGCGAACGCGAAGAGCTGGCAACAGTAAGTTTTACAAAGCACAGGTGGTCACTAGACCATCTGTCTTCGAATCCTAAGGTTGTGGACTTGAGTCCGGTTGTGCCATTGAATTTTTCATGTCGTAACCTGAAATGTTCTAAGACACATGTCTTGCAATGCCAAGTGCACGAAAGGAGCCTCTGAAGCGCACTTGAATCCTTTCACCACACTAATTCGAAATAAGCACGATAAGAAGTAAGTTTTACATAACATAAAACTGAAATCATGATGAGGATGAAACTGAAATTGAACGTAGGGTTCGAGCGGTCAGAGGTAACATGATTTTCCCGTTGTACTGGTCAAGTAAAAGTCGCGTTTTTCGAATCTTACAATCAGAGCATTTACACAGGAAATCTGTGGGTCAGACACATTAAAGGATGCCATTCGAATTAAATATAGTAATGCTTTCGGATGATGTTGGGATTGCCCCGTTTCTGTAGTGCATCGGTGTTTTTTGCACAGTACCACACTAATGGCTTTATTGACATCTTGCAAACAAAATATAGCATCACAGCGTATAGTCAATATAGCATCCTGGTGACAGTCATTTTTAGTACATCAGTCCGTCTCTTTCCACTTTTAGTTGATTCACTCCAGTACCATAAAAATGTTTGTTGTTTTTGATTTTCCTTTCTTTCTATATATTAATTTATGTCACTTATTTATCCATTGTTACAGGAATAACCTAATACAATAGTGTGGTAAAATTTAAAAACATGTAAACAAGAAATATTTAAATATCTGAAATGATAATTTATTTAAATAGTTCTTATATACACTCACCGGCACGGAAACTTGGCCACTCACAGATTATGGGATAACTTGTGATTTTATCTTGTGGCTTTAAACTATGACAGCATTCCTCAAATTTTTATTTTGATATTGATTTTTAATTAAGAAATTTAGCACACAATTCAACAAATAACAAGTTGCTTCCTCCTCTAGCTCTAATGCATTCCTGCATCCAGTCATGCAGGCTCTGGATCATGTTTTTGACGTGCACTTGGGGTATAGTTTCCCAAGCGGCTTTCGCTGTAGTGCGGAGCTGGTTGAGATTTTGTGGCGGGTTGGAACCGGACTTAATCTTTCTTTTGAGCGTGTCCCAGATGTGTTCTATTGGATTAAAGTCCGGGCTACGAGCCACTTCAACCTTTACATTTCAACCGCTTGAAGGTATTCGTCTACGCACCGCGCAACGCGGAAACGTGCGTTATCTTGCATTCATAAAAAAAATTCGTACCCAATGAACCCGGAATAGGGCAGAACATGATCCTGGAGGATCTCTTCGCATTTAGCCGATTGTTGACGATCACCAACTCCGTACGAGCATCTGAACTTATTCCTCCCCATACCATTATAGAGCCGTCATGAAAACTCACTGTTTGTGTAGTGGTAATGGGTAGATATCTCGCTCTCCTCTTCTTCTCCACACCCGTTCTCGACCGTCTGGAGCTTGTAAAGCAGTTCGGCACTCATCTGTAAAGAGCACACTAGCCCATTGCTCGTGAGTCCAGTTGGCATGTTCTCGAGCGAACCGAAGACGAGCTATTCGGTGCTGTCTGAGGAGCTCTGGGCCGTGTGCTGGTCTACGCTCGCAAACGCTTATGCCGCGGATGTTTTGGAGCCGCTTTCGTATCTCAACAGCCGTAAGGAAGCGGTTTCTCAATACTTATACGACCATAAACCTGTCGTCTCGAGCTGATGTGCACCTTACGCCTGCACTACCTGGTCTTCGAGTGTAGTTCCCAGTGTCCTGATACCGTTTTAAAGCATACTGCATGGATGAACGTAGCATATTTAACACAATAGCCACTTGACGTTGTGTCAGTCCTTTATATATCATAATAATTACGTATCTTGTCCATTCGACGACCTCTGTGGCGCAGTGGATCCAAGGCCTGCCTGAGACGCAAAAGGTTGCGGGTTCGATTCCCTCCACGGGACATGATCCGCAAGTATTTGTCTCGGGTCTGGGTGTTTTTCTATGAATAATATGTATGTATTTACAAAAAAAAGTATATCAGTCATGTGGAACCCATAACACAAGCTGCTTACTTTGGGACACATGACGCTGTAATAAATGTCCGGCATTCTTTATTTATTTATATTTATTTTTTAAGTGTACAATAAATAATTTTTCAACACACTTGCTCATAAAGTGGCTCTATGGTCACCGCAATTAGGCACAGAATGACACCCATAATCAAACTGTGACTTTTTCATTGCTATAACTCACTAGTGAGTTATAGCAACGAAAGTCTTAAAAAAAAAGATCGTGTTTAATAGAACAAATAAATTAATGTTCCTATTGCTTGCTCATTTCATGCAACTTCTTATTTAAATAGATAATTTTAACTCGTACGTGTTTAATAAATAAAACTTTCACTCAAATATAAATTTTGTTTTCTCTGTAATAAAAGAAAACTTTAAATTCCCCATTTTGTACGTGGCAGAATAGGCGCAAACCCTATGCGCGGAAAATAAAAAAAAAACCTCATCCCTTTAGTCTGTGGCTGATCGCAATGCGCGCGCATAGGAAAACTGATTAATTTTTCCCGCCATAGCGAATCATTTTTTTTTCACAACTCGTTTTCACTGTTGAAATTATAGTTATTTATTAATTAAAAGCAAGTACTAGTTACGAAGAAACTGATTTATGTTGTACACCGCCCGATATAAGATGTGAAGCCCTTAACGTTATGGAAAGTTTACTACCTGAAAACTCCAAGGAAAAATATCTATTAGCGTACCAAAATTTCATAAAATGGCAAAACAGCAAGAATACGCAGTCTTTTTCAGAAAATGTGTTCATGGCGTACTTTAAAGAATTATCTTCTAAGTACAAACCTAGCTCTTTGTGGTGTTTATACTCAATGTTAAAAAGTACAGTCCGAACAAAGAATGGAGTGGACTTAAAACATACTCTAATTTGTCAGCTTATCTAAAGAGACTATCCGATGGATTTAGAAGCAAGAAATCAAAGGTTTTATCGTCTGACGATATTGAAAAATTTATAAAAGATGCTCCAGATAACCAATATCTGGTTACTAAGGTTAGTTAAATTAATTTTAAATATCTACTCGACTTCAGCCTGTGTTGTGTGTTGAACTTAATTATTGTGTCTTTTTTTTCAGGTTGCTTTAATATTTGGTGTAACTGGTGCCTGTAGGATACAAGAATTAACAAATATAACCGTAAAAAACATAGTGAACCATGGCCAGATGCTTTTAGTGAAAATACCTATCACGAAAAATAAAATACCGAGGTCATTCACAATACACGGTCCATTCTATTAAATTGTTAAGAAGTATGAAAGTTTGCGGTCACCAAAAGCAAAAACTGACCGTTTCTTTCTAAATTATCAGAATGATAAATGTACTTGTCAGCCTATAGGTATAAACAAATTTGGTTGTATGCCTAAAGAAATCGCAAAGTTTTTAGGTTTAGCAGATGCTGAGAGCTACACTGGACATAGTTTCAGAAAAACTTCAGCTACATTGCTGGCTAATTCAGGAGCTGATATAATGACTTTGAAGCGTCATGGTGGGTGGCGATCTAGCAATGTAGCAGAATCATACGTAGAAGATTCCATACAAAACAAGAAGGAAATTTGTGCAATAATCACAAAAAGAATTAAACTTGATTCTGAGGCGCTTCCTACAGACGAAACACCAAGTACATCCAATGATTGGATTTCACCTACCTACACGAATAATGAGCCATCTCAAATTACAATAAAACATGAAAGTATTTCAATAAATAATCTATCTGATGAGACCGCTAAGCCATCAAAAACAGTTAATTATAATTTTACTAACTGCACATTTACTAACTGTTTCTCTAAATAAACTTGTTATCTATTAAATAAAATGAGTTTTTATTGTTATTTTATTCACAAGTGTGTTGAAAAACGTCGTATGATACACGTGTGTATTGATGATTACCGTCCTTGGCTCTCTTAAGACCCTTACCTAACGGCTCTGGTCTCAATGGCGCCTCAGCAGTAATCACCAACATTACACACTAGTACCATAATGTACTATTAATTCATTCATTCGTTCCTATGCAAGATGTCGCAACCGTCCAGCATTTATAAAAAACTCTTCCACAGGTACATGCAACAAGTTTGGCAAGCCGTCAACATATTCGCAGCACATCGCGTCTACTGCCTAGTCATATACTGCGTGATCGCTACCGTATTCCGTCACCATCTATACGTGTGGACGGTATTCTCGCCGAAGTTACTTTACGACTTTGTAGCCGTCCTATTCACTATACAAGCACTAGCGACTATAGCTAATGTAGAAGCGTTAACACACGTTACAAGTTGGTTGGCTAGATACGCGAGTTATAAACGCAGGTTGTGATATTAATTTGATTTACTGATGTGATCAGTATGTGCATAAAGCAAACCTCTTTTTTACGCAGCTTAACTGGTTACAAACCTCCTTTCATGAGTATTAGTATAGGTACTTGAACGAAGCCTCCTTGGGCTGTGTGATCCATTAGTACATACAAAGAAAAGTGCCAAAGAAATGTATAACTTCTCTTTGCTAGTAATGTATATTGATAGGGTTTATCAGAGAAATAGAAAACTACAAGAGTGAATGAAAAGAACGCACGAAGCTCTCGATCCTATTTCGATGCACAAAGCACAAAATAATAAATAGAAATCAGACCTATCTGGTTTCTGAATGTAAATAATTCTGGATATGCCATTTAAACAATCGAACTATAATTTCAAGCTAGAGGTCACTTTTTTGACTCAAATTACTGTATAAAAGATCTTAGAAATATGACAAAAAATATATCTAAATTATATTAATGAACGTTCGTAGACACTAATAACTTGGATTAATGAGAAACAAATGTATTTCCTTCCAAACTAACGCAAAGTGTCAATAATTTGCCTATAAAAGTCATTTTTTGGCACTAGCAATACTTAAATTTGTTTAATCTGTAAGCCGTCTATTTTAACTATGTCTCACTATAATATTACAACTCTAAATTGTTCTAGTCGGGGCGGGTCGCTAGTATCTAAATATGTAATATATGTAATACTTATTTACGCTAGAGTGCCTTCATTCCATAGGTATTATTATTTTTTCTTTAGTAAGTACATTTTCATGACTAAGTACTTCTGACTACTACTACTACTACGCATGACCCAAGAGCTGGCTCCTATCTGGCTCAGCATATTAGCATTGCCATTCAACGTGGTAATGCCGCCAGTATCTTGGGAAACCTGCTCTCTGGCAGTGATCTGGATCAGTTGAGCTATCTATAGATGGTAACGGTCCTTAGATAGCTCAACTGTTTCACGTGTATTTTATATTATTGTATATTATTTTGTACATTATATTATTCTGTAATTATTACATAATATATGTTTTCTTCAGTACTTCTTTCTTCATTTAATACTAATTATTACTGTGAGAGTGGCACCGAACTATGAAATGTGAAAATAGAATGAGAAACAAACTTTATTATAATTTAAGTCATCAAGGGCTAAGGGGAAAACAAAATTCTAGTCTTAGGTATAATGTTAAATGTATAATGTTGTGTTCAAAATTACAAGGACTTAGCGTCAGCAGTTTGCATTCGGAACGATACAATTATGCATAAACGCGAGCGTTAGCATACTTTTCTCTCAGTCACGTATTGCCCGCTAAGTTGCAAGGATGTCTAGTTTATAGTTATCCATTGCGTGTTGATCATCGCTTTTTATCGATCGATTTTTAATCGCAATGTAATAAAGTGCTAGAGATTAAAAGACAATGTACGTGTGTGTGAGTGCTCCGCTGAACACACGGATTCTGCCCCCAGTGGCACGACCGATAAATTCGAATGCTTCGTGGTTCCCCGTTATAGTTGTTCAGTGGGGCAATTTTTGATTTACCTGTCGTACTCCTTGTTAAGTTTTGGACACACTGGAGGGACTGCTTGAAATTAAATTAAATAATTGTTGAATTTAAAATAATATATTTTTCATTTCATTTAAAGAAACAAAACCTTTTCTCTAAAAATAATGTTATTTATTATACTAATTTATTTGAAGTGCTTTGTATGCAAGCATTCTAATCAATAATAAGAAATGATCTTTGTGTGTTCCAACCTTAGCAGTGGTAAATTGGTGCCATTCATATAATTATAGAAAATATGCAACCTAACCACCAAAGGAGCACTACGGATCATGCTAAATTTACCCGTTCTCCCACCAGGGCACTAGTTTGGGTGTTCAGCAGAACACTCGACGTACGGAACTCCTGTTGACTAGCAATAGAAACGATATTATGATAACGATATATTCAAAGATAACGTATTTTGTAGTATCTCTTCTTTGTTTATGACATGTGACACGGTAATGTTAATTTTGCCAGTGTCAAGTGTTTATATTTATTTAAGTCAATTTGGGATTCTTCATCTGTCATTTCATGGAGCAACATAGCTCTGCTAATTTAATATTTTTTTACCCGTGTCATTGCATGTTTTATTCAGTAATCTTGGCGGAATTTTAATGAATAAATTGTGGCTGCGGGACGGGTATAATTGGATTGTATGTGTATTGCGGTGCAATGTGATTTGAACGACGAGGAATCCCAAGAAAATTCAAGACGCCATTCCGCGTGTCGTCTAGAATTGGCAATTGACCATCGACTAAGACTTATAACAAACAAACTGACTATAAACACTTGAAATTGGCAAAATTGACATTAGTATGTCGCAGGCTATTAACAAAGAAGATGAAGAAGGAAGTCAAGTCTTAGGCAATGGTCAATTGTCAATTCTAAACGTCATCGCGGAATGGCCGTCTAGAATTTTCTTGGGATTGCTCGTCGTTCAAATCACATTGCACCACCAAACACTTCTAATTCATTTGTCCATATCCGTCCCAATTTATTCATTAAAATTCAAGATTACTAAGTAAATAAAACTGCAATAAAACGAGTAAAAAATATTAAATTAGCAGAGCTATGTTACTTCATGAAATGACAAACGAAGAATCCCTTGTAGTATCTCATTTATGAAATTCTAGGTCCTTGTGTTTTGAAAGTCGTTCAAAATTCAATATAACTTTATTCAATAAAATCACAAGGACCACTTTGAATTGTCTTCTTACATGCTAGTAGAATACAGTTCAAGAAGAATCCGGCAAGAAACTTGTTTGGTCTTAACCCTATTTTTGTATGATCCTTGACAATTTTGTTACGGATGCCAAATCGAGTTGGAGCAGATTCACCCCAAGCTTTTTTGTCATCTAAATAATCAGATATTTTATAATATGCTTTAATATACAGTTTCTGTTTAATTACGTTTTTAAATTTGCCAATCGACAAATCTAACACGTCGCTTGGGACCTTGTTATATAAGCGCACACATTGCCCTATAAAAGACTTATTAACTTTAGCGAGCCTAACAGTGGGAACAGCGAGTTTGTCATTATTTCTAGTGTTAATACTATGATTATCGCAATTTTTTTGAATAAATGAACATTTTTGTGCACATACATTAAATTTTCGTATGACAAAGCACTGTCATAATATTAATTTCTTTAAACTTATTTCTAAGTGATTCTCTAGGGCCCATGTTATAAATTGCACGAACAGCCCTCTTCTGCAACACAAGTATAGTGTTAATATCAGCAGCACTCCCCCACAAAAGAATGCCATAAGGTTGATTACAGTAATAATGTATTGTGCTAGGAAGTTAATTAAATATATATATTTTGCTAAGAAATGAGTTTTATAACGCCATAATAAAGACGAGTTACCACTTGGCAGTCAGTATCCAGCTGAATATTGAGATAACATTCAACATTTTACTTATTAGTTGACGACAAATTCAACTCGTGCATTTTCTATGGCTAACTGTTTGCCTAGATTTGTAAATTAGTAATTATATTATGATTATAAATAAAAAACGTATTATTTGTCCTTTTCTTTTATTATGTGAATACGGAACCACCATTAATGATTTACGTTATAATATTTTTACATAAAATAGTGTAACCCTAATACCAAACCAATGTTTAACATAAATCTTTTTTTTTAATTAGAATAATTAAATAGGCACATGTAGTATATATTATATAGCATTAATACATAGTCCTTAGTTCATCAATATAAACGGGTAGTAGACTACCCAATTCTTGTTGGTAGGATCACTCAGGATCAGGCATATTATCTATGGTTATAGTTAACCATAGATAAATATGCCTACTCTATTTCGGTCCTCCTAACTGATACTAATAACATGTAAATAAAAAATATTATACCATGCATTGATTGATGAACATTGAGCCTTTGAGACAAAAATAACACCATAAGTTCTAAAAATGCGGCACTAACGTCCAATCGTAACTTAAAAAGCGCGTCACGATTGCTAAAATAGCTGTAAGTATCAAATGATACGGATCAGTCGCCAAAAATAACTTTAATAACAAGCATAAATACTTATAAAAGTAAATGCAAAGTCGACCGATTCAAAAAGAACAAGTTTTACAAAACTTGGGCACTTTCTATTACGCAAGCGCACATTGGAATGATTTTTAAAAGCACCTTATTTTATAAAGAATCGAAAAATATGTAATCGGTATACTTATTTAAAATCGCCAATTTTGTACTTGTACCTGTGTGTATAGTATTTTGGCAAACAAAAATAATTTGGCACTAAACATGACAATCCTTAATACATACATATTTACATAGATGCATAAAATTTTACAGAATATGATTCAAACATCACGATTGATGTATTTATTTATATACAAGCCAATTACAAACTTTTTAAACCTACGATATATTGTTTTTATATATTTAAGGTAAAAAACGTATTAATTGCAATTCGCAATACGGATCTGGGAAGACCATGAAATTATAAATCTACAAGTTGACTATGCCGATATACCTTTGATAAATTCAAATACTTTTTCCATGCACCTTACACCATTGTTTTAACCAAACTAATATTGGAATAAATACATACAAAAATATATTTTCATTATGGAAGTAGGTACAGAATATTTACACTCAATAAATAATTGAAAATTCTCTCACTATTGAGTTCGAAATCTAAAAGCAGCTAGTAAGATAAGCCTACATATCGATCAGATATATTACGTGGCTTTAAGTATAATGTGCACCTTCTCCGGTCAATCACATCATTGGAATCCTGAAAGCAAAAACACTTTTGTTACTACATAATTCATAAATTTACTTCTTAGTTCACATAACTAACTATAATGAGGGATGTTTTCTTAGATAAGATCCGGGTTTAAATTAAATGAGCTGCTCTCCCTCTACCACTACCACTCCCTCCCTCTACCCTCTCCCTCTACCTACCTACCCTCTACTCCCTCCACTCCCTCTACCACTTTTTAGTTAAGAATGCAGATTTATAGAGCTTTTTTGTAATAGATACATAACGACAAAAATTTACGAAGTTATGACGAAATGACTAGCGAAGTTCACTGAGTGTTTGCCGCGCTAGCTGTGACGTCACAGCTAGCGCGGTAAACACTCAGTGAACTGGGACGATCGCCGTCAGTTATCCAATCGTGAAGTAAGAGGGCCGGCTGCGCTCGGACCATCCCAGTGCCCAGTGACGTCACACGCCCGCGTACATTCATTTTACCGACAGGAACGGCAAGTTACCCAGTAGTATTGCTTTGCAGGTGACATTAACTAACATTAGCGCGGTCACGTTCACCGCACCGACTAGCGAAGTTCAAGCCACGCCTCCAGTTCAAGCCACGCCTCCACAGTCGACACTAGCGCCACTAGAAGTCCTGTGGAGTGCAAACTCCCCGCGAAGTGCCCCTCGTGCCTCTCCGACCCCCGGTGGTCTGCGCGTGACCCCCGCTACCGTGCCCCTCGGCATGGTAGCGGGAGGGTCCCCCCCGCCGGCCAGTCGTGAGCACCCGGGTGCGCGTCCACGATCCGCCCTCCGTTCTCGGTCCTCATACCGTGCTCTAGCCACTACCCGGTGTTTTATGGAAAACAGCTAGGTAGTGGCGAACAGCATCATCGCCCGCAACCACATCTGACTCCGATTCTCGCCCTTCTGACTGACCAACGCAACCGTAGATGCCCAGACACCCGCCTGCCAACACCCGAGCAATCCGTAGTGCTACTTGAAGAAGCGCTGCGGCACCTGCTACTTATGCAGCCAGCAGCAGCAGCTGCTCCCCGTCCCCCAACGAGCCAGGGACTCGCCGGCAGCGGAACTGAGATTCCGCCCCGGCCGAAACCGGATGCTAGACGGGGGATATGTCCATCGCCACTGACTCCTGATAACACAAGCGCCGTGTGTGCGCCGTGCGTCTTGTGTCGTGCTGTGAGAGCTCCACGTACTGCGTGCGCCTCGTGCCGCGCGCGCCGTGTGCCACGCCATGGCTGCACTCGCACTGTGCTGAGAGCCCCATGTGCTGCGCCACGTGCTGTGTGCGCCTTGTGCCGCGCGCGCCGTGTGCTGCGCCATGGCCGCACTCGCCTTGTGCTGAGAGCCCCATGTGCTGCGCCACGTGCTGTGTGCCTTATGCCGCGCGCGCCGTGTGCTGCGCCATGGCCGCACTCGCCTCGTGCTGAGAGCCCCATGTGCTGCGCCACGTGCTGTGTGCGCCTTGTGCCGCGCGCGCCGTGTGCTGCGCCTTGGCTGCACTCGCCTTGTGCTGAGAGCCCCATGTGCTGCGCCACGTGCTGCGTGCGCCCCGTGCTGCGCGCGCTATGCTGTGTGAGCCCCAGCATCCGCACCACTCCCCCCCATTGATAACCAGGACTAAGTCCACCAAAGCGCACCTAACTCCGCAGACGCGGATATAGGAAGCGCTTATACCCCCTTGAAGGCCACCGCTAACGCCAAGAAGGCAGCGTAAAGTTGCAGAACGCAACAAAACCCACTGACCCAGGGGCCGTTGCCCCTGCGAGTTGAAGCCAGGGTAATGACAAAGATGTCGAGGCCCTTACCTAAACCCCAAGATGGGAAGGTTTAGACGACCAGAGTAGTAGTAGTAGCGGTCACGTTTTAAATGGTAAGCTGGTGGTACCATCAGTACCTACATGGTAATTGCACTTAGTGTCTCATGCATCAATACTAATATAAAACATTCAAAAGTATCACTTTCAAAACTTTTGTAAGTAACTTTTGTACTTTTTTGTAAGACTTCAAAACAAAGTCTCTCTTATAAAGAATTTCAAAATGAATCGTATTAAACAAAGTAGCTGGATGACATGTATAACGGATAATACGACGTTTTCTAAAAATGAAACCTAGCTAGATCGATTTATCGCCTCCGAAACCCCCTGCATACCAAATTTCAAGAAATCGTTGGAGCCGTTTCCGAGATTCACATTATATATAGTTAAAAGTGCTCGGTTAAAGGTATTACATAAACCCGTGTTTCTCAAAATTCGAAAATGTCTCTGTCTATCTGTCACTTTTTCACGGCATAACGGATCTTCATGAAATTTGGCTTGGAGATATGTATCTTGGGCAAGGACAAGTCTACTTTTTATGACACCACGCGGGCTGCAGCTAGTATCTAATAAAAAGATTGTATAGGTTTACTTACAAGTGATCAAATCATCCGTAGTCATAGCCATAGTTCATCAATGCTGTATCTTGTATCTATATACAAGCACACTAGCCACACCCACCAGTAAACTCAGTAACAGCGAACCCCATACGAAAATCTGTAACAGAATAATCGTTATGGTCAGAAAAGGCGTTAGCACGCTCCACATTCCTGCCAAATGAGAGAGTACAGTAGAAACCCTAGTCGGCAAGTCTCGTCTATGTTGGTGTGGTCTCCATTTGTGTCTGAATTAAAAAGCTCTTGTGTAGTTTTGTGTTTGCGCGAGACACGGGGAGTGTCCACATTCCCGCCGCAGTCAGTCCGCCACGTAAATTTTATCAACAAAAATGCCAACAAATTGACTCTTACCAAATGGATAACTGTGCAAGCGAGAAATTGGAGAGCCACTCTCGGTCTCGTCCAGACTTGAGACAAAGATTTCGCAGAAAATGTGGAGCTAGTTTTAGCGCGAAATTAAAAATAGATAATTGTACAAGAACGAAGTTTTATGGCAAAAGTTGTTCTCTTTTGTAACGAGAATAAATTAATATTTTAATGAATAGAATTGCCAAAAGTATACATAATTTATACATTATCATACGTAGACATCCAGTGCAATCACACTCAAAGACATCCTGTATTAGTTTAATTGCTAGCAATCACACTATAATTATAAATGCAAAAAGTTAGAGCGTGCGCATTACTGTCAAACGCGCAGTTCACGCTCAAACGGCTGGACAGGTGTGGATAAAACTTGGAAATATCAGGACTTGATAATATCATATCATGTGGATCAGGAATAACATAAACGCTACTTTTTTCTACGTACCATGCTAGCAGATGCTAGTGCTTTTATATAGTCCGTTGAATGGTGTATATGAGTAATTGTATTCTCTCTAATACGAGAAATTCTTAGTACTATGCCTCATCCAGTATCTTCCTGAAGTATGCTCAAGTAATAAATAAATAATTCTGGATATTTCACAAACCACCTAACCCCAAAGAAAGCAGAGCGTGTTTTATTTATGTGTAATATTTTCTGATTTTACAATGATTTATCCCGCGGTATCGACAACATTCTGCCTACCTGCGTCTCATGCGGGCCTTCGCCAACTGCGCCACACAAAGAATAAAGATTACCTGAGCTCTAGAAGGTTTCTTATCAGGCACAGCGGGTGTTTTAATAGCAGGTTCAGTTGCCCCAAGCATGCGCTTTGCCAGTCTACGTTCCACAGATCGGTCTCTCGTGGCGCGTTGCTCGCACTTGGCCAACTCTTTCCTGGCTCCGGCGTCTTCGGGGGCGTGGAGCGCGGCCGCCCTAGCTGCTTCAAGGGCTTCAGCATTCTTGCCCATTGCGGAGAGGATCTTCGACTTGCGGAACAGCGCTTTTGCGTTCTTGGGTTGACAGCTTAGTACTCTTGTTACCGCCTGGTGGATAAATAATAGTATTAATATAAAACTTTAGTTCCTAAAGATTGCGTAAGTAAGTAGAAAGTATTTAATTTTTTCTTATAACAAATATAGCTACATATAAGTACTTACTTAATTTATTCTTAAATACAAAAAACTAATCATTTTAATAAATACTAACGTTAACCTTGCAACTAACTAATTAATTAACAAATTTTAAAACTTGTATATACTCGCAAGAGATCTCTGCTTTGGCTATTACAATGAAAAATGGATCAGTCACAGTATTAATTTTTTTGGTAATATGGCCGAAATAGTCCTAATATACCGAAATTGTGTTAAAGTTGTCAAGAAAAAACGTTATGTTTACAAATGCTAAACAACAATGAAAAATAATCAACAATCAACAACAACCATCTTATTTTTAAGTATTGGAGTATGTAGTATGTGTGTTTCAAAGTGTGTTGGAGTACACACAGTGTAAGAGTTATATGTTGTGGATAGTTTCATCAATATTAATGACTATATTAATTAATTTTGACTGGCCTCATAGCCCAGTTTAGTAGCCTTCTGTGCTGTGTAGGTTTTGGGTACTCAAGACTCTCAGGACACACCCAGGACAAACATATAAATAAAATAAATATTATTAAAAAAAACTAAAAACCACGCTTTATATAGAAAACCAAACTAAAAAAATAGAAAATAATTTTAATAAACGTAGGTAAGAAACAAATGTTTTATTTAAAAAAAAGCGTGGGGTGCATGGTGACAATAGTTATAAATATTTCATTGACAGATATGAGAAGAAGGATTATCATTTCGATAATATCTTAAAAAGCACCCCACGCTTTTTTTTTAATAAAACATTTTTTTCTTACCTACATTTTTTAAAATTATTTTCTATTTTTTTAGTTTGGTTTTCTATATAAAGCGTGTTTTTTAGTTTTATTTAAACTATTATTTATTTTCTACTTTTTAGTTTTAGGATAATCGTTTTTTTTTCTTTTTTTTTCGAATTATTGCATTGTCATCGGTCTTTGACAGGTGTGCAAAATTTGAATGAAATCTGGCCGTTCAAAGTGGGTCAAAATTTACATACAAACATACTAACATACAAACATACATACAAGTGAAACTAATATAAAGCGTATAATAAAAATAAATTACGGCTTGCACTCCGGGAGTGCCGAAAGAAGTGAAAACTTATATTGGCGCGTTAGACATTTTTTAGATGGGTACTAGGGTTATTGGGTTATGAATTGCATTTTATTTGTGAATTGTATTTTATTAGTTATTAGAAACATTAAAATACATTTAATATTATTTTATGTTTTTGTTCAGAATGTAGATAATATATCAAAGAACCTTTATCAGTAAACTTCTCCATACAAAAGTAGACTGTAAACATGTGAATTAAGGTTTATAATCAAATGGGGCGAGCGCGGCAGCCCTGCGTCTCGCGGTGTCGGTAACGGTGTCGCGAGTCCAGAGGTTTTACCTTATCTAAAAATATGCGTACCGCGCTAAAAGAAGTTTTCACTTCAAAAAATCGGGTTGCACTCCGGGAGTGCCGACAGAAGTGAAAACTTATTTTGGCGCGTTAGAGTTTAGTAATAAATCACTTCAAAATCAGTAATTATAGCGACTGCCAATCAAATACTGAACGAACACAGATGATGCAATATTTTTTGTTCAGAATGTAGATAATATATCAAAGAACCTAACTCAGTAAACTTCTCCATACAAAAGTAGACTGTAAACATGTGAATTAAGGTTTATAATCAAATGAGGCGAGCGCGGCAGCCGTCTGCGTCTATATCAAAGAACCTAACTCAGTAAACTTCTCCATACAAAAGTAGACTGTAAACATGTGAATTAAGGTTTATAATCAAATGGGGCGAGCGCGGCAGCCGGCTGCGTCTCGCCCCAGACGGTAACGGTATCGCGAATCCAGAGGTTTTACCTTATCTAAAAATATGCATACCGCGCTAAAAGAAGTTTTCACTTTAAAAAGTAAATAACAGTTTCATTAATACATTTAAGATATCAGTCATAATTATGGAAGTGTTTTTAAGTATATAATTTTTTAACTTTTTTTAAAATGAATATGGATATTATACATACTTCATAAAATAGATGTTTGTCGTGTTTCTGGGTGTTATAAATATATCTTACGTATGTATTTAAATTTATATAAGAATTCCATCAGTCATCAGTTTCCTTATCCTAATTGATCACCAATATTGACTACCACTGACATACTCAGCCAATGTATCCAGTTTCCAGCTATGCCCCACACATAGCTTAAAACTGGTTTCATTGGTCTCTGATAACTCAGTTAAAATCTAATCTTATGAAACCTCACCAAAGGGTAAATTCTCAGCATCACCAATATGCTGAACTTCAAATATGATTTCATATGAACTACCCAGTCTACTGTAATGTCCTGACAACTTTTGAAAAGCTGGAGCCCGACTGCGTAATGAGTCTTCCAACGCACAGAATGGCTTGGATGAAAATAGCACTATGGTCACCTACATATATTGACATCACAGAACAATGCTTATCTTAACCAATAAACTATTTAGTAAGAAACCATAACTATTAACCTGTAAAGCAGCATCATAAGCGCCAGCTATCAACTGCGCAGCCGCCATATTGTTGTGTACTCTCAACCTTTCATCAAGCAACGCGTGTAGTGCGTCCGAGGCTGTGTCTAGTTGCCCGCTGGGCGTGGGGTCTGTGATGCCTCCTTCCACTTCATCTAACACGTCGAGTGCGCGACGGTACAACTGGACGGCTAGTGGCGGCTCTCCGCGACTGTACCACCAGTTACCGCGAGATCGGCGGCGTTTGCTGCAAATATTATGATAGAAATCAGAATCAGTGATGTGTGATAATTACGCCAGTGCATTACGGATCAACTTACAATCATTCGCATAAGAACGCCACTGACTAAGCTCTCAGGGGGTAATTTTGTTAATTTCCGTAAGCTAGTTTGGAATCGAACCGCAGCCGAATGACAGCTTTTGACGTGTTTTCGTATTCTGCTAATGAACAACTGCTCAGCTTACGCTACGTTTACGATGTCGCCAATGATCGATCGAATGTTTTCTTTTGTTAGGTCATAGAGATAACAGAATAGGTTTTTAGGTAATTATCGAACCGTAAATGGAGCCCAAACATAGATGGATTGGAATATAACGATAACCGTTGTAAGTTAACAGAATTACCCTCAAGTCTATTACAAACAAAAAGTCAAGTGCAAAAGTCGCGCCTTGGAGGATACCATACCTATATACCTTCTATCACCATCATGGTTCTTTTACCATCGATTACAATTACTAGTTTTATTCAAGGTCACCATACCGACACAAATTGTGAAACAACATTACTCCAGTGAAAATATATAGTGAAAAATATGTTTTTTAAGTGTTATTAACAACAATTAACAATTATGTATCGGATCTATCTTTTACTTTGCTACTCGCCAAATTTCATGACACAACGGGAAGTACTCCATAGGATTTTATTTATTGGCGAGTGTCAAAAGATGCGGTGTAAATAACCGTGTTTAAGGCGTATTTTTTTATTGATTTAGAAACTTAGAAGATTAATTTTACAGTTCCAAGAAACTATAGACTTTAGTATTTAATATTAATTTCAACTTCCATGTTACAGACAGATGGACAAGGATGTGATCCTAGATTATATGAGTGGAGTTATGGAACCATACAAATTCAATAGTGACCGGTCCCGAGTTCACATTCTTCAACATTGATCTTTGGTAGTGCATTGATATTAATAATTCAGTAGAGGGGAAATATTATAATGATCTTTTATATATCGTCCGCTGCCTACATCTTCTAGAGATAAAATGTCGAGGCCAGACCAACAACATAGAGCAGATAACAAGACCTTGATAATTATATTAGGAACATTTGAATTTAACCTAAATTTTATCAAGGGCAACTATGCAAAACATCTGTTCAACCCAACTGAATTAATAAGTAGTAATATATTAATAATTTAATACTAAAAAAGCTGTTATAACTGGTATTCACTTAATTTAATGTTTGAATTGGAATAGTTTTATATTTTGAACTTTAATAGCAGCTACTTTTATTATCAAGTACAACCTAAGCAGTCTACAGCATACTTGCAGAGATGGTCAGACAACATAAAGAAAATAACTGACCTACTGTGGTCAAGACCGACACAAAACCGGGACAAAATGAAAAGAGCTTTGTGTTCAATAACATGCTACAAGAGACTGTTGATACTTAATAATCGTAATATGTGTATGCAATTTAATTTTAATTTTTTTTATTCCTTTTTGATACATTTTGTACACTAGGTAATTTCACAATTTTAAATTATAGATGTATAAATTAATTCCTTATGTTACAAACAATAAAATATTAGTCACTCAATAGGCAAATACCTTAAAATTACATACAAAATTCATCAGCCAAAGCTTCGCCAATAACATAATAAGATTTGAATAATACAAATTTCCTTATTTTGCTAGTAAAATCCCTAATATCTAAGTTTTTTATGTCCATTCTCATGTTAATATAATGTTGTAAACTATATACCTATAGTTAGCAATAGTAGCTTTGAAATCAAAATAAAAGTATAATAGTCTACTCACCCAATCTCCATTCTTTCCGCAATTGATAAAGTTTCAAGTTCAGGTTCCTCACACCAATCATGCAGCTCCAAGGTTGCTTCAATCCAAGTCTCAGGTCCTATGGTCGGTCCATTGTACTTTTTGTCTGGATAAGTGACCAGGCCTAATCTCTCATTAGCTTTGAGGCCTAACTCTCCATATGCAAACCGTGGAGCCAGATTTAGTATGCATGATTCACCTTTGTACATTAGTGTTAATGCTAGATCTATACCTTGTAGAACCTAGAAATATGTGAGTGATTAATAGATAACTACATTGCAGTTTATTTTATATCAATTACTATAAGGAATACATTAATAGTCATGGTATCTATGGTAGTACCTAGCTGCTAGTTTAATTTTGTAGAATTGAGGTATTTCATTGCAGATAAGATTGTATTGTTATGTTATTTGCTATAATTGAAGCAAGTAATTGCTATGTCTATGGTAGTATTAAATCAATTATCATTTTATATCAGGTATATCCTATGTTTTATGGTTGACATGCACAAATTATAGAAACACCATCTAAACTGCTGATGAAAATCATACTAATTTATGTTGAATATTCTATCAGTCATCTGGTCACCATAATACAAGCTATGCTTAGTTTGGGGCTAGATGGTGTTGTGTGCCTTGTCCACCAATGTTTATTTATTATATATAAAATCAACTTCATATAAACAGTTTTCAGGGGTTGACTTTGACAATTCATGGTAGCCACTGTTTTACTGTTTCTGTTTATCTTTCATAATTTTTTCTTGTAATAATTTTGAATTACTAAAGACAAATTACCATAGCAAGTAATAGCATGGCTACACATGCAAATGATAAAATGGGAGTTCTCTTGATGGATTTCAGCAAAAAATCTACATGTATGGATTCTGAATTATAAATAAACCACTTAAGATGAGACTCACTATACCAGTTTTAAAATTTTTAAGTCTGATATTTGGATATTAGTTCCATCGTAGCTTCCGAGCATCTAGTCACATTTTCAGTACTTTTTATTATTAGGTGAACATGGAATCTGGACATTTTGTACTCACTTCATTATCACCCAAATAGATTTTCACATTATCCTGTTTCTCAATAAGGTCTGCTGAATCTTTGATCTTGAGTTCATAGCTAATTTTGACTACATCCCCTCTGTGTGCTCTGAGACCACTGCCTTCATCCCCTGCTTTCGTAATCTAGAAGTATATTGTAAATAGAAGTAACTAGACTCAGAACTGAAAAACCTATTTTATTTGAAATAGATTTTAGATCTAAAGTTTTCAGTTTATTCATTATTCATTAGCTTTTGCCCTCAGCTTTGCATTTGTGGTCCCTACATACTATGCAGCCTTTGTCTTTCCCCAATCTATTCCCTAACCAAATTTAATCAAAATCAGTTCAGCTGTTTATCTGTGAAAACGTAACCAGGAGACAAAGATACAATAGAATTTATAATATTTTAATAATAATTGTTGATGGCAATTACGTACGGCTTACGGCTTTAAGTTCTAAGTGCGTAATAAACTGCGTTTGCTATCTGACCTTTTTAAGAAGTGCGCCTGACCCCAATACATCTTGCCACTCATCAGGTTTTGGTCCATCGTTCTTCGGTTTTTCCTTCTCGGTGGCTGCGGCTTCGGCCAACTTGGCCTCTTCGATCTCCTCGGCAATCGCGGCAGAGGCAAGGTCCTCGAAGGAACTACTTTCGGACTTATCCACCATAGTGCCTTCGGCTTCGCTCATCTGCGAACATGGTAATTTCCTCACATGACAGTAAAAATAATACGTAAATAACTCTCAGTTGATTACTTTTGCAATCACGAGAGCATGGATTAGAAAGTAAACAATGGACATGATTGAACACTGTACTTTACAACTGTATGGAATTAGAACATACCGTGTAAATGTACTCCAATATTATTTTTATCAAAAATTGAATTATTAAACGTAATGATATCTAAATGATGGACTATTCAACCAACGAAGGAAAAGATTTGTTTTTAGTGTGAAAAGATAGGTGGTGATTTTGATTGGTGATGATTTGAGTTTTTTTTTTGATAGGTGCGTTCATAAAATGAATTCAAAATAAAATAAAGGAACTAAAGGAAGGATGCAAGGACGACCGAACCAAAACCAAACTATATATTACTATTTTACTCACTGTGTATAACTGTATTAATGTATATTTTTCGTATTTTATAATTTCTAAAATAATACTGTGTTTAATAATTTTATTAGACAAAGTTAATTATGGTATCTTAATACTATTCTTGATTGTAGTTTCTGAACAGTTCTTTCGTATCACATTTTTTTTCATTTTCATGTGCAGTCCAGTCCAACCCAACCAAAACCTACGGACAATTGACAGTCAGGTTAACTGTCAGCCTATTTGACAGTGCAGCGGGAGGGAACATTTGTCATTGTCATTTTAGTAGAATTTAATGTTTTACCTTACGTTATAAAATAAAAACAATCGATTTTGCAAAACACCCAGGCAAAATAAAGATTTGTTAAAAAAACTATGCATAAATATGAAAAACTTGAGAAAATCGGAGAAGGAACTTATGGAACAGTTTTTAAGGCAAAGAATAAAGAGACTCATGAAATTGTGGCTCTGAAACGAGTGCGGTTAGATGACGATGATGAAGGAGTACCATCTTCCGCGCTTCGGGAAATATGTTTGTTGAAAGAACTAAAACATAAGAATATTGTGCGGTTATATGATGTTCTACACAGTGAGAAGAAGTTGACCTTAGTATTCGAGCACTGCGACCAAGATCTGAAGAAGTACTTTGACAGTCTAAATGGAGAGATAGATTTGGATGTTGTGAAGTCTTTCATGTATCAGTTGCTTCGCGGTCTGGCTTTCTGCCACAGCCACAATGTGCTCCATCGAGATTTAAAGCCTCAGAACCTGTTAATCAATAAGAATGGTGAGCTGAAACTGGCTGACTTTGGTCTTGCAAGAGCATTTGGTATCCCTGTTAAATGTTACTCTGCTGAAGTGGTGACTCTTTGGTACCGGCCTCCAGATGTGCTCTTCGGTGCTAAACTGTACACAACTAGTATTGACATGTGGTCTGCAGGCTGCATCTTTGCTGAGCTGGCTAACTCAGGGAGGCCATTGTTCCCTGGGTCTGATGTAGATGATCAACTGAAGAGGATTTTCAAAATGCTTGGTAAGTTTTCCTGAACAAATAGTCATTATTTTTTAACCTCTAACCACTGATGTGTCATTTTGTTACTGTTGTGTTTTTAAAATATCTGGTTTTAAGTGTTATTAATGTTTTGATTGTTTTTTAAATGATTAACATTTCAAATATAAGATACATAGAGAAATAAAACAATAAAAATATTCATTCATTCCTAAATATTTACTAATCAATATGGAAACAGACATTTTTTTACTTAATACTTATAGTTTCATAAGTATTAGGATAATTATGTGTTGTTCGGATTGTCCAGGAATATTTATTATTATTATAATCACCATTTAACAGCAGGTATTGCTGGTTTTGAACACTGCAAGCAGTTTAGCTGACCACACATAAAACACCACAGGTGTTTAATGGATTCTATGTTGCTTTTGAATGAAGCACATTATAACAATAATTTAAATTAAATAATCTCATTCTAATAGCCTAAGAAATCAAAATAAATTTAATACTTGTATTCTACAAACAAACAGTGCCTTCAATAAAAATATATACTTCTATACTGCAATTTAATCTAGAATAATCTACCTCTTATAATTTCAATAATAGTCCAATAATTCTGAACCATTGTTTTACAATTTAAAAAAATACTTTGATGAGTACAGCAGGACCTCTTTAATCCAAACTCCGAAAATTTACCCCCCATTCGGATTTGTGGAGCATTCTTATAGTAAGTAGGTACAGAGAATTTATATGGGTATTATTTATGAAATAAAACTAATAATATTACGAAAATATTAAATGTGTATTCATCTTTATACATTACATTTCTTAAACTTTTTTAAAGAAATCCAATATTTTAGTATGTCGGGAGGTATTAAATGACAAATACTATTAGTATCCAATATTTATGTACCCATGGCTCTACAACTATTCTTTGCCCGCCGCTTCTTCTAGTGATGTCCCATTATCATTATTATTTGGATTATTATATCTAGTTGTATATTTACCCGTGGCTCACCCTCCTGTAGGGCGATTATGGAACTCTAATTACAATCAATGTCCATCAGTTTTCGGCGTAATTTCAATCATTCGTTTGACGAATTTGACGTTTCGATAAACATTGATTGTAATTAGAGTTCCATAATCGCCCTACTGGTTCCGACGGAAGATCAGCATTGCGTTTTATAGTTTCGACTGTATAACGCAACATAATGCTGAGTCGGACACCAATTTGTAACAGCACATTTGGATGATTGCGAGACACTCAATCTTTAGTTTAGTTTAGTTTAAGTAGTCTTTTCTGTTTTACTTTGTTTTAGAGATTAACTTTTTAAAGCATTTTTTGTTTTTTGTTTTTATTTTTTCTGTTTCACTTTGTATTTATTTTGAGTGTACCTCTATATTGTTTTTTATGTGTATGTTGTTACAAATAAATATATTTTCTTTCTTTCTTTCAAATAAAAAGCTTAGTCTTAGTTAGTCTTAGTGGGACAAGGGCAGGAAGATGAGTCTCGCAAAGTCCACTTGGTCAGCCCATTCAAGACATGTATTTAAGGCAAACACCACGCTTGAGTGGGAAACAATTGCTACTGGTTCAACGTGCAACATTTCTTCACATTCCTGTGTTACTTTATAACTGTGTGTAATATTTCATTGTCATTAAGAGGTTCAGTTTCATTTGGGTCATCATTGCTTAGCTCTATTGCTCTATTAACGAAAAAAGCTAAAGGACCTCTTGGAGTTCAAAGTTTTTGTCTGGTGGGGCATAAGGGTGGGTTCGGTTTACAGAGGTGTTCGGATTAGAAGGGGTTTGGATTAAAGAGGTCCTGCTGCAGTTGTTTATCCACATGACCTTAGATATCTCATGTTCCTACATGATAAAAAAATGTCTTAGTTCAAGTACTATTGTATGCCCAAGATGGGTTACTGTTGTTACTAATGTTTAAAAATCTCCATCTTGGTACAATAAAACAAAGCTTATTCTATTATCCCTTCTATTTTCTTCCTTTTGAACATGCTTCACTAGCAACTATGAAACTACCAAAAACGACAGTCATATTTCTTCACAAAATGTCATGCAAAAAGGGCCTATTAGCAGCCTGATTGCAGAAACATATTCATAGACCTCAGCTCATTCTAACAACACTTATTGTATTTCAGGCACTCCAAATGAAGAATCATGGCCAGGTGTCACACAACTGCCTGACTACAAGCCACTGCCTATCTACCAACCCTCACTTGGCCTGGCCCAGGTTGTGCCCAGACTGTCACAGAGGGGACGAGACCTATTGTCCAAGCTATTAGCATGTAATCCTGCGTTGCGTATGCCAGCTGATGAGACAATGGCCCATGCATACTTCCACGACCTAAATCCATCAGTTAAAAATGACAGGTGTTAACAGTCAATACACCCATACAAGTGTACCTCTGAACTTTTGGTGTCTCCTAAGGAGGATGAGGTGCAAGTGTATTGTGAAGAAGAATTAAGTAGCCTAAATAGGTGTACATGAAATGGATTTCTTTGTTAAAATTATTTATTTTAAACTTGCATTACGATGAATTATGTTTGATATTTCATTCAATTAATGTAAATACAGTAAGGTTGTTGCTATTGATGGAATGTATTTTTTTTATTTTATTCATTGATCTCATGCATCTTTTATTATTGTTACTTGGTATAAATATTTTAAGAAAATTTGCTTGTTAAAAGAGATCATTTAATTTTGCTCTAAGTCCCAAATTTCTAGATAAGAATTAAGGGTAATTTAGAGTAATTTTTAGGTTAAGTAAGGTTTAATAATATTAATTAATAAATATCTTTAGACTTATCAAAATTTCATTTTGAATACAAAGCATGTTGCTCAATGGAACAAGTAATCAATATTAGAGCATTTCCATTTCCGCCCTTTTTCGTTTGCGATGATTAGCAACCATATTAGCTGTTGTGAGTGGGCAATCACCCCTCTGAAGCCACATGCTCAGGGTCTTCTCGGTATGGGAAGCAGCTGATGCCTGTGAGCGCTCACTGGCAGAGAGTGGCTGCATTGAACTGATAGAGTCACTGGAGACACTGGCAGAGAGTAACATACGGAACCTCTGACGACATGTCTGAAAGATGTACAAAAGATATAAAACTTTATATACAAGATACATCATTGAAGATCAACTGTTTAGAAGGTGTTCGGAGGAACTTACATTTATTAGAGTAGACCCGACTTCACCTTTTATATCATGCTTAGCAATGTAGCATCCAAATTCAAAGAAATGTGGTCCTATCTTATGCATATCTACAGTGCAGGCATCAGCATTAAATATTTCTCTGTATGAATCTTTATATGTTTTGGGCAATTCCACATTTACTAATGGAGGTCTTCTAACATGCAAGGATTCAGCCAGCCATAATGGTATTTCAACATTTGTACCAGCTTTTAAATCATCCTCAGTTGCAGATGGATCTAGAAATCCTAGAAAATAATTTAACATAAATAAAACGTTAGTACACTGAAAGGGTGAAATTTTTTGTATTAGTATTTGTATGTTATAAATTTAGGTACATAAACTGCACTTACCCAATTTTGGTAAATCATGCAAAAACTTGCAAGGAACTTTTTCATTAGTCACAAGGATATCAGATATTGATAAATACGAGTTATCCATTCTTTATTTATGTAAAATTCTTACGAAGTGTAGGGAATAGTACCATCACAGAACTGGTCTTTGTATTTCAGATGGAAAACGTGTTTGTGGTGATTATTTAAATGCAGACTTCTATGTTTCAGTGCACCCAACGTAAAATTATCTCCACACAAAACCTCGTTCGTTTATTAGTCCATCGCAATTATCTCATACCATTATTATTTCCTTTGAAGTTCAATCAATCAATTATGTATAAATGTGTAGTCTTTTATTTAGGTACTTCTATCTATATAACAAAGTACTCTGTGATTCGGACTATGTGAAGATTAGCCAAAAAAAAATTACTAGAAAGAAACGATTTAGAAATCAATTCATAACAAAATAAAAAAATTCGCGCCATTGCAAATGTAAATGACATTATTTGTCAAATCAATATTTTTTTAAATATTCTATGGTAAACCTACGCACTGAATATTAATAATAATATATCAATATTTCAAACAATGTTCATACATTAATTACACACACAATAGAACACTAAACTTAAAAACACCCCAACAAAAATTATAAACTACATACAAAATACAATAAAAAACAATGTGAGCCGTTACGTGACAGCTGGCAGATGTGAAACATCGAAATTATTTTGTACAAGTAATAGGCACAAAAGGATGGTGTGTCTATAGTACCATTGATTTGTACCATCAATGGTACTAGTGATACTACTATGTGTCCTTAGTAGGTACCTACCATTAAAATAGATAGTAGTTTATTCGAAACCAGTTGGTTAGGTTATGTTAGAGTAAAAGAAAACAACGCGCAAGGCGAGCGAGCATAGAAAGCATGCCGAGGCAGCGGCCACCGAAGCGCCAAAAGAATATAGTTCGTCTGACTAGATACATAACTCTGTCCAGTTGCTAACCTGTCCAGCTGAGAATATGTCCAGATGCTACGAAGGCATTTAGGTTAGGTTAGGTTTGTTTTTAGAAAAATTGCGCTGTTATTTTTTTTGATAAAAATAAAATAATAAATTTGATAAATACATGGTATAAACTATTATCTATTTTAATGGTACAAAGGATACAAAGTTGTGTCAATTGTACCATCAATGGCACAACTGACACAAAGACACAACTGAATGTCGTTAACATAGAAGATATCTCTCAAACTGCTTATAAATTGGCTTAATTTAGGCACAAATATATCATGTTTGGTATTACTTTTTGCCAGATCGTTGTACTGGCGAGTCATTCTAGTTAAAGGATTATAAGATATGTCATTTTTATAGGTTTGCAATGAAAATAGATTAGCCATATTCGAATTGCGTGCTCTAAACTTAATATTGAATGACACAACCGACAGCAACAAAGGGGAATCAATTATGAAGGTGTAGAATTTTATAGAACTTAATTAAATTGAAATATATGCGCCGAGTTTTTAATGAGTGTACATTAAATTTAGATAGCCTCTCTTCGTAACTTAGACCTGAACGACCTGGTTATATGCGATAAATTATCATTTTGAGATTATATGAGATGAGTTTTCGAGAATGACGGAGTGTGTGTGTGTGTGTGTGTGTGTGTGAAAATATGTGTGGATGTTGTGTAGTGCTGTGCGTTGGTAAATTTTGGTAATATATTAGTACATAATTATTCAGAAAACTGTAAGAGGGGTTCAGTTTCTTCATATGATAAAGACAAGAGCCATTCCAAACACTTTAATTTGCATTTAAAGTGCGGTAGCGGATAGATGTTTAATTTATGGTTTATTCTGTTATACAACGACGGACTGAGGTAATGGAAATGTCGACTCGCTAGAGCAGTTTGGCAATTTCCAATAATACAAACAATGTCAGATCTTCTTCTAGCATTTACAGAATCAGAGTCATAAAATAATTGAGAATGTTTATAAAGAATAGTGTGTAGAATAAAAAGTTGTCGAATCAAGGGAACTTTGCATAGCGAATAGAGATCAAAAGTGGGGAAAAGAATAGGTTTTTTTAGCATAACTTTAAGTATAGCACGTTGAGCTCTTTCAAGACGTATTATCGTACTTTTGACTGCACAACCCCATGATATAATACAGTATGAAGAAATGGATTGAGCCAGTGCAAAGATACGGTTTTTAAACAATTTAAATTCACTACAGATCTTAAAGTTCTAAATACAAATATCAGCTTTCTGGCTCGTGAAGTAGAGGATTTTATCTGAGGTTCCAAAGTCATAGCGCTATCGATAATGACTCCGAGATATTTTAATGAAGGTGTACTTTCAATAGCTATGCAATTACATGTATCTGGTGTTGGATCTACTGGACAGACATGGGCCCGAATAGAGCCTTCTCTATTCGGCGAGTGGGGTGGATTTGAAATTTTGTTGAAGGCAAACGGAATAAATTTAGTTTTTAAGATATTTAGAGTCAAAAGGTTATTACGAAGCCAGCTTATCACGATTCTTAATGAGTTTTCAGAGCGAATACGAACTTCTTGTCAACTTCGACCATTAACAAGAAGCGCTGTGTCGTCGGCATAAGTTATTATTTTGCAATTTGGTAGAGGAAGAGCACATAGTTCGTTAATATAAATTAAGAATAAGGTAGGTCCAAGGACACTACCTTGTGGTACACCAAACAAGAACCTTGTGGTACACCAAACAAACGTATTGCCTACGATCGGATAGATAGTCACTAAACATATCCAGAGCAACTCCTCTGATACCAATATGTTCTAGTTTGGAGAGTAAGATGGGGATCGAGACAGTGTCAAAAGCCTTAGATAAGTCAAGGCAAATACCAAGACTCTTCTGCTTTTTGTCCATATTTTTTATAACTGTATCTATCAGTTCCAAGACGGCGTCTTGCGTAGATTTACCACTCCTAAATCCAAATTGATGTTGCGATAAGATATTATTCTCGTTTAAATACTTAGTGAGTCTAGAATTTAACAATTTTTCTCGAATTTAATTAATTAGTAACACTACTCCGATCCCCACCTTTATATACTGATTCTGAAAGGCTATAGGGAATACACCTGAAGATAGGGCAATGTTAAAAACATGTTTAAGCACTGGAATTAGTATGTGCCTAGCTGATTTTATTAATAACGTAGTTATACCATCCCAGCCTACAGCGCAGTTATCTTTTAGGTTTAGGATAATGTTTTCTATTTCATTATCATCAATACTGTAAAGTGCCATGGAGTTTGAAAATGGGCGAGAGCTGGTATGCAAGGATGAGTATGGAGAATTAGTTTGACACGGATTTGCGTTTGAATGTGGTTGAGGTTGGATTTCTAAAGCAAGATTTTTACCGACATTAGCGAAGAATGAATTTACTGAGTCGACTGAAGAGGAAGAGTTGTTTGCAAGACTTAGCAAGTCTGATGAATCGTTTTTTTTTATTTGGGTTTACAATTTGTTTTATTAAATTCCAAGTAGCTTTTCGGTTTTTTTTAGCCTTTAAAAACTCTTTTTCTTCATATTCATGCTTTAATTTTTTCAATAGGTTATTGCAATAATTACGATATCTGTTATATATGGTTTTGTGGGTATCATTAAGGGGGTTTTGTTTGAACTTTCGGTAAATTTTGTCTTTATGGCGGATGATAGATTCTCCGAGATGAATATCGGCTTTGATGGACCACTTATGCGTAGATGTTCTGTTGTCAGTTTAGATGTACCCTTGTTGAACTTTCGGTACATGGTAACCATTTTTTCTTTTAGCAGGGTGGTCGTGAGGTCTACGATGATAATGCGCACGAAAAGTGAGTTTATCATCAAACTAAATTCCCAAATCTTTAGCAACGTAGGACCGGTGCAGTACACGAACGTCGATTTTATAGTAATTTATAATTTCATTGCGCTTATTAGTGAATTATATTACGAAAAACTTGTCAATGTTTAAGTACATATGGTTAATTTTACACCATTGGGATACAGTGTTTAGATCCTTTTGTATAAGCTTGTGGCGAGACTTCACACGCCACAACTCAAATTTTAATATTTTTATGAAAAAATAATTTATAAAAATTAACTTGGCCCAGCCCCTTACAATTCCGGTTTTGCACCTTAGCCCGCGCGCCTCGCACCGACAGCGCCTGCGACGAACGCAACGAGCGAGCCTACCTACACACTACGCTGGTCTCACGACTGACAAACGCGCGCGCTTATTTTTATATTCCTTACGCTGTACCTACTGTATTTAATTAGTGCTTATTTCTTTATTGCTTTCTATTATACTGTCTTTGCATAACTAAATATTATTCTTCATTTCTCTTCGCATCTAGAATTTATTTAATATCCTGAGCTTAACTCTAATCTAGCTACTGCTACTAGGATTTTGAACTCTTGTGATAGTGGAGTAGTGCATAACCAACATCCACTATAACTGGTGACCCTACGACGAGCCTCATCAAGATTTGGACGACGCCTTTTGGAGTTCTAATGTTTGTTCGAGAACTTACGAAGAACAAAGGAATTGCAAGTTAGGGTGTGGTACAAGTCATAAGTGGTGAGCATATATTTATTGAACATGTCTAGGAGTGAAAGTGAGGAATTTCATGATGCCAATATTACTGGACCTGAGAGTAGGTGTTAGAGTACCACCTTTCTGGCCAGAAGAACCTGCACTATGGTTCGCCCAGGTGGAAAGTCAGTTCACACTATCTAAAATAACCACCGATGAGACTAAATTATGCTATTTAGTTTCCCAACTGGACCATCAGTATGCAGCTGAGGTAAAAGATATAATAACTTCTCCTCCGCAAACGGATAAATATCTCAAACTTAAAACGGAACTAATAAAGCGTCTGTCAGCTTCGCAAGAGAAACGTGTGAAACAACTAATCATGCACGAGGAACTAGGCGACAGGAAGCCGTCGCAGTTCCTGCGTCATATGCAGAGCCTAGCTGGACCAACAGTTGCCAGTGATTTCTTGGGTACCATTTGGTCTAGTCGACTGCCTCAAAATATACAGAGGGTAATTGCTTCGCAGTCAGATTTACCTTTAGATAAACTTGCCGAGTTAGCGGATAAAGTGCATGATAGCCCCTTCAACCCCTCAGGTGGCAACAACCTCCAGAGCTCATGCTTCTTCATCACAGGATGACCTATACAGGCAGGTATATGAACTGACTCAACAGGTGGCCAAACTTACAGCACAGATATCGAGTGGAGATCAACGTTCCCGATCTCAGAACAGACAGAGCTATAGGTCTCGCTCACGCTCACGCTCGCACTCACGCCGACCAAGACAACCACCTCCAGACCACCCTCACTGTTTTTACCACTTCACGTATGGAGCCGAAGCAATTAAATGCAAGCAACCCTGCAGTTACTCGTCGGAAAACTCTCAGGGCGGTCGTAGCGGCCAGTGACTGTCCCTCTTCAACAGGCCGTCTATTCGTAACAGACCGTCTTTCGGAAACACAGTTTCTTGTGGACACTGGTTCCGATCTGTGTGTCTTCCCGCGGTCATCAATGAATACGCCCTGCCCAAAATCAAAGTACGACTTAGCAGCAAACAACACAATCATACATACCTATGGTCCAATTGTACTATCGCTCAACTTAGGTCTTCGGCGTGCCTTTACTTGGACTTTCACAGTTGCTGATGTTACCAGGCCTATCATTGGTGTTGATTTCTTGAGTTTCTACGGCTTACTCGTTGACTGTAAGAACCAACAGTTGATTGATAGCATCACCTCTCTCTCCGTAAATGCTGTCCACTGCGATGCACCTAGCGATTTCGCATCTATCAAAGCTGTTACTGGTGAATCAAAATTTCACATGTTACTACGTGAATATCCTGAAATCACGAGACCTGCAGGTGTCAGGTCTATCCCGAAGCATAATACCCTTCACTATATTCGGACTACTCCGGGACCTTCAGTTTCCTGTAAGCCAAGACGTTTAGATCCCATTCGTTCGCAGGTAGCAAAGAAAGAGTTTGAAGAAATGCTAGCGAACGGTACGGCCACACGCTCTGAAAGTCCTTGGTCCTCTGCGCTTCACCTGGTAAAGAAGAAGGATGACGGATGGAGACCCTGTGGTGACTATCGAGCGCTTAACTCTAGAACTATTCCCGATAGGTACCCCATCCGACATATACAGGATTTCTCTTATCAGCTTACAGGATGCTCTGTGTTTTCAACGGTTGACCTAGTGAAGGCGTACAATCAAATCAGCGTAAACCCTGAAGATGTACCAAAAACTGCCATCGCGACGCCCTTTGGACTGTACGAGTTTCGATACATGACTTTTGGTTTAAGAAACGCAGCGCAAACCTTTCAAAGGTTTATTGATGAAGTACTTCTAGGTTTAGAGTTCTGCTACGGGTACATCGACGATATTTTAGTCTTCTCATCTTCTCAAGAGGAACATAAGACTCATCTTCGTCAGCTATTCGAACTTCAAAAACAATATGGGATATTAGTGAACACTTCAAAATGTGTATTGGGACAGTCGGAGGTAACTTTTCTTGGATACCAGGTTTCAGCAGCCGGTACTCGACCACTCGACATAAAGGTTCAGGCTATCCAGGAATACTCTGTGCCCAAGACCGTTAAAGAGCTTCGTCGATTTTTAGGAATGCTAAATTTTTATCGTCGTTTCATTCCTAATGCAGCTCAACTTCAAGCGCCTTTAAATGCAATTTTAGCCGGACCTAAGATTAAAGGTACTCATCCGGTAAATATGACAACAGACCTACTGCGTGCTTTTGAAGATTGCAAGACGTCTTTGTCGCAAGCTACCCTTCTTGCTCATCCTAATTCTTCGGCAGATTTAGTCATCGTGACAGACGCCTCTGACTCTGCCACAGGTGCCGTCCTTCAGCAACGCAACGATACTAATTGGCAGCCCCTTGCATTCTACTCGCATAAACTGACAAGCACACAGAAGAAATACAGTCCTTAAGACAGAGAACTTTTGGCTATCTACGAAGCAATAAAATACTTCAGGCACATGGTGGAAGCCCGAAATTTCACAGTTTTTACAGACCACAAACCCCTTACATTTGCTTTCTCAACAAGCAAAGACAAATGTTCCCCAAGACAGTTTCGGTACCTCGACTTTATTGCTCAGTTTATTACCGAAATTCACTACATACCAGGGAAAGATAATGTTGTGGCTGACGCTCTCTCTCGCGTGGAAGAAATTTTATCTGTCGATTACAAGGCACTTGCACTTTTCCAGGACACAGACACGGAATTGCATGACCTAATTCTTCATGGCTCCACTTTAAAATTAGAAAAACTTCAGCCTATGGACAGCGATGATGTAGCAATCTACTGCGATACTTCAACTGCATCACCACGCCCATTCATTACACCACAGCTTCGTAAACAAGTTTTCGAAATGATACACGGATTGCATCATCCTGGAGGTATAGCTACTGTGCGACTGGTTACGCAAAGGTTTGTGTGGCCAGGGATCCGCAGAGATTGTAGAGAGTGGTCTAGGCAATGCTTGAAATGCCAAAAAAGCAAGGTTTTCCGACATACCAAAGCCCCTCTTTCCTGTTTCCTGACTCCTTCCTCGAGGTTCTCCCATATACACCTCGACATCGTAGGCCCTTTACCTCTTTCTTATGATTACAGGTACTGTCTCACTGTCATCGATCGATTTACGCGATGGCCTGAGGCAATGCCATTGAAAGATATAACAGCGGAGACCTGCGCTGCTGCCCTAGTTTCTGGTTGGATAGCCAGATTCGGATGCCCTGCTCGCGTTACTACTGATCGCGGACGCCAGTTCGAGAGCCACCTTTTCCAGTCTCTTACTGCACTGGTGGGTTCGAGCCACTTCCGCACCACTGCCTATCATCCTGCAGCAAATGGCATCGTCGAGCGCTTACATCGGCAGCTTAAGGCAGCAATTATGTGCCACATTACCCCACAGTGGACCGAAGCCCTTCCACTCATACTTTTTGGCATGCGCAGCGCGTGGAAAGAAGATATACAAACATCAGCAGCCGAGCTGGTGTATGGCGAGCCACTACGCTTACCAGGCCAGTTTCTCTCTCCTACCGATGACTGCACTACAGCGGACATCACCCAATATGCGTCGCGTCTTCGTTCGCATATCTTGAAGCTGACACCAAAACCTACAGCGTGGCATACTGCGTCACCCTTTTATTTTCCACGAGATCTCAACAGCTTTTCCTATGTGTTCCTGCGACAAGACCACGTGCGTCGCTCACTAGAACCAAAATACGCTGGTCCCTACAAAGTCATCAGCAGGCAACCTAAATTTTTCACACTAGACGTTAAGGGCAAGAGAACGAACGTCACGGTTGATAGATTAAAGCCAGCTTATATGACGAAGGAAACTCCACCTACAATTCCAGAGACGATTCCAACCAGTAGTGCTACAACTACTTCAGCAACAATACCCAGAGAGAAAACGACCCGGTCGGGACGAAGAGTACGGTTCCCTGACTTTTATCGACCGTAGTCACGGTCTAGCCGGGGGGAATATGTGGCGAGACTTCACATGCCACAACTCAAATTTTAATATTTTTATGAAAAAATAATTTATAAAAATTAATTTGGGCCAGCCCCTTACAATTCCGGTTTTGCACCTTAGCCCGCGCGCCTCGCACCGACAGCGCCTGCGACGAACGCAACGAGCGAGCCTACCTACACACTACGCTGGTCTCACGACTGACACACACGCGCGCGCTTATTTTTATATTCCTTGCGCTGTACCTACTGTATTTAATTAGTGCTTATTTCTTTATTGCTTTCTATTGATACACCTATTCTTGGTTTCCCTGACACCGAGAATAAGTTCATCGTAAACACAGATGCATGTAATACTGGTATTGGAGGCGTATTGACCCAGTGCAAAGGAGATCAAGGGATCGTGATAGCTTACTTCAGCAAAGCTTTATCTAAACCGGAAAGAAACTACTGATTTTTTTGCTTTTACATTGCAAACGCTGGCTGAACCCTACAAAATAATGTAGATACTACCTACAGTGGCTTGACTTTTGTTTCCGGTAACACGAATTGGAGGATGAAAAGGCTCAAATCTGGTAAGGTTTTGCTTCCTGATTATATATTTAGCACTTTTAACAGAAAGAAATCCTTAGTTTTCCAGAAAATAATAAAACATTTCTAACCTCAAATCTGATAAAACGTGAAACAAAACGTAAAAATTGACAGATAATAACCAAATTTGTCGCATTTGTTGTCTGTGGTGGCACATGTTATGCAAAATTGATGCAAACGAAACGAAAAAAACCTGTCATGTGTCACTGTAATAATATAGTTATTCCATTTCTCCTCGAGTTTTGCAAATGTTCCCTCTCTGTCGGTGCTTTGTAGTGATTAGTGGCGGTCCTGGAAAAGTTGTTCAAATAGATGAGAGCAAGTTCGGAAAAGGAAATATAATAAAGGTAAGTCATAAAGAGCGAAGCGAGCCCACCCATAAAATCTGGTGCCCTAAGTCCGAGATAAGTAGGTTAGGTTAGGGTTGTATATAAAAAATGCGAGCGAAGCGAGCCCACCCATAAAATTTGGTATCCTAAGTCCGAGATGAGTAGGTTAGGTTATGGTTGTATATAAACAATGCGAGCGAAGCGAGCCCACCCATAAAATTTGGTGCTGTAAGTCTGAGAACCCGACACGGAGGATCTCTCCACGTGTCCCTCTGATTAGCAGAGGGCACAGTGAGACGAGACAGGGGGAGAGGACCGCATCTGCGGTCCAGGGATGGGCTTGTGGCCATGGCTCGCAGAGCTCTGTCTTGTAAGGCGCTCTGCTTTGCAAGACAGAGTTGTGCGGGCCACGTCCGAAAGCAACGAAGCGGGGACGTGCTTGGTGTGCATTTCCCTGTCGCTTGTCGGGAAGGGACACTCGCAATGTCGTTTTCTGACTTGCGGCCGCTCGGAGATCCCCCACACTGGGTCAGGGAGACCCGTGGGCCGAGTGATCTTGGGGGCCTTCGACGGTAGGATTTAGGGCGTCCGAAGTCATTGGCCCTTGGGAGGGGTGACGGCACTTTGCGAGGAGGTGTCGTCGCATGTACCCAGGTGTGCTAAGGGGATTTTCCTCCTGGCCAGCGTTCGGCCGCTCGGTATTCGCTGGGTCGTCAGACCTTAGTGGGACCGAGTGGCGGAAGGGATGGGGGCTTCCTCCGCGCGTCTCTTCAATGAGGGTGCAGTGGTGAAGCGGGGACGAGCTTGGCGTGTAGTTGCCTGGATAAGAATTCTGGCGGGGGACCCCGCAGTACCACTAGTTCTGACCGGCGGCGGCACTCTGCGAGTAAGTGTCGTCTATACACCCAGCAGGCTTATGAGATGGGATCTCCTTTGCCGACGTCTCGCCGCACGGTATTCGCAGTTTCTTTTAGATTCTTGTGGGACTGAGCGGCGCACTGGGTCCGTGGGTAGTCGGAGTGAGGGCTCCCGGCTATCCGTTCGCGGGCTCGGGGAAGGCGGCAGTTAAAATGTGTGACGTGTTCTGCCGTAAGCACCGGGTGGGTGTGCGGGGGTGGCTTGCCACTCCTGGGATGGGCTGCGGCCGCAGCACTTTGCGAGAGGGGCACCGGTGCGTTCCTATGGAGATCCCGGAGCCCCTTGACATGCAATGAGGCTGGTCACCGGGGAGTTTTAGTGAGTCGTCTGTCGTTTTTTAGACAGCCAACCTCACATATTCCATTTGCACCCCTCAGTGCATTGGAAATCTGTTTGCAGATTTCTCGTAAAAAAAAAAAGGGTTGTTTATAAACAATGCGAGCGAAGCGAGCCCACCCATAAAATCTAGTGCCCTAAGTCCGAGATGAGTAGGTTAGGTTAGGGTTGTATATTAAAAATGCGAGCGAAGTTAGCCCATGGAAGCTTGGGAGCTTTACCAGGGGTAAGGTGGACCTCTCCCTCCCCCTCTTGGTAATTTAAACTAGATTTGTATCAATATTTTTTTTGAGGTTAGGTTAGGTACATTTATTCAAATATCTCGAGAACAGAGCAATCCCTTTTATTGGGAGTGGTACCAGCGGCGTGGGGGGTCCCACGAAAGTGGGCACGGGTCAGCTAGTGTTTTATAACCCATAATTTTTACTACATCTCTCTCATCCCTATAAACTCTCTTGTATTAGTTTTTCGTAGTTAAGGTAGTTATAAGATGGATCATGTAGGTACCAGGACAAGTTTCTTGCCAGTTCTTCTCAGGCTTGTGTTAGGAGAAATTGACGATAAGACGTTTCTAAGTGATCTTTGTGTTGTACGCTGGTTGTATTTTTTTTTTAAATTAGCTTATTTTAAGTCATTATATCGAAGAGCTTGCTTAAAATACTGTCTTTTCTTTTTTGCATTTACAGAAACGATGCCTAACTTTCGATAAATCTGGACCCAGCTTCGAAATCGAATGAAGTGTAAAACAATGGGACCCCTTTCACCCAAGCTTCTCATCACCATACTGGAGGAAATTTCCTTCACAAAGGCTGCATGGAAAGTGCATATCACACATACACGAGTCGCCTTTGATTAAAACAAATTAGCGGAAGACCCCATCTTCCGCTAATTTGTTTTTGTCATCAAAGTGAAATTATAGACATGATGCACAACCACATGCACAAACACTCACACAGCTGTAATTCCATTTTACGTTGAACACTACTGAACGACAGAGGCAAATCGATTTGTTTCAACAGTAGCGCGAGCGAGACAACTGTCGTGCGTCACCGGCATACTTCGGGTCGAGTGGTGTCAATGGTGTCAATGGTGACAATGACTGACTACCAAGGAGCGTGAGCAGACATTGCTATTTAATTATATAGAGCAAAATAAAATAGCATTTACCTGAATATCCACAATTTTTGATAAAAACAAAGCGTTTTAACGTAAGTAAGGTTAACAAAAAAACATGAACACATAAAAATGGTTTTTAATGTTTATGAATTTTTATAACAATCTCAATTAGGTATATAGTACCTAAATCTTAGGCCAACCTAAAGATATATAGTATCTATAATAAGAACTTGGATGATCGGTTTTTTTTTAAAGATCAAAAAAATCGTTTAAAATAAAATCGTTGGAGCCGTTTCTGAGATTCAGATTATATATCTTGAAATTGTATATATATATATATATATATAAATACAAGAATTGCTCGTTTAAATGATTGTATTAGATGATGTTTGTAGGTACAGTCAACAGCAGGTAAAGCGTAACAGGTGCATTAGGAAATCTGTTCGTATTTCGTGAGGGACTAAGGCACTAACTACAAGAAGCCATTTATGTCTCACAAGTACATCTCCAGGAAACTTAGTAAACAAACAAACTGGAACGCTATAACATTATAAAATCAAATGTTATAACAAACACACTAGTGCTTGTACTAACATAAATTGTTTATTTATTTACATATACTCGTAAAATTACAAGTATTTTATTTGTCTACATTAAATGAACAACAAAAATATTTTTAGGTTCGTAATATTTTTTTTATGTAAAAGCCTTTACATGTTTTGATATTCTTGTGCTGACGCTACTCTGAAAATAATTTGCGAGCCTCGAACGCTTTCGCTCGGCATTGCGTGATCATACTTAACTTGTCGCACATAAAAGTATTGTATATTTCTATCTCGCTCTGCAAAATGGCGATCATAACAATAAGCTCATTTACAAATATCAAAAGTGATTCCATGAGATTTGATTTTTCTTTTTGCATGATTGGTACAACGCATAAAAGCTCACGAAGGCATTTTAGTAAAGTTTATCCCGCTTAAAATAATAAAAGAGATAGGTAGGTACTCTTTTTTTTTCGCTTCACGTCTCACTCGCGCGATGTCATGTCATGCAACTGAGAGCAATTGGGCGACAGGGACCTAATTCAAGCGGTCCATGCGCCAGAGATGAGTCAGAGTCACCTATCTTCCGCTAATTTGTTTTGATCAACGCGAGTCGCACACGATATTGTTTTCCTTTCAAAAGACACATGAGTTACATACAAACGGTATTATAATTACTCAGCGAAGAATGTAAAAAAAGTCTACTAAGACTAGACAAAAATAATGACAAAACGAAAAGGGTATCAATGGAAGTTTTAAATTCTTGAATACGTTGAGGACTATATTTTTCTAGGGCGCGTTTCATTAGTTTGTATCGAACGAAACATAAATTGAGAGCAGCAGTACCAAAAGTATCTATCAAAACATATCAAAACTATTCTATTCTGTGGTAGCATAAAGCAGCATAAAGGTCCCTACCGTGATGGGACGATGATTCTTCTTACGTTGTCGGCCGGCCACACGTCATCCATAGTCGTTATTATTCTTGTCATCAGAGGGTGTCGCGGTATCATAGTTTTGCAGCGGCATTGAGTCTCGCTTGTCGAACAGGTCGTTGCAGCGCTGCAGGAGCTGATGGGGCTGGGACATCGGCGACTTGCGGTTTGGCTAATTCAGCGGTAGGCCTACCCTCCATGGCTATTTTTAATGAAGTCAGCACTCGATCCTGTTTTTCGATTAGAAGGCTTTGTCCTTCTATTTTACTCTCCAGATTGCAGACTTTACTAACGAGTTCACTAATCACCTTTTGCAGGTCGCGTATCACAATTTCTAAGGCTTTTTGCGCCATAGCGGAATTTTAAAACATTAAAAACGGCGGACCGTACTTGCACCGTGTGGGTACTCACTCACATCCACACATAATATTTCTTAATGTAAAACTATTCATGTCATACATATGTTATAACTATTTTAATGTAGCTAAGAACATACAAAAAGGCTGATTGACGTAACTGACAAAACTGGAGGTATATTTTAGACAAACATAAGAAAATATTATTATGATACCGACAGCTAATTACTTCAACTTAGTGTTTTCGGTATGTTTGTACATGTGTGTTGTGGTTTGTAACCTACCTTTATCCTGAATTATAAATATTCTTGCCCAACACAGCAGCAGTCAACAAACAAAACAAACCAGTAAACACAAAAACAAACAGCCAAAGCCAACCCTTCGGCCAGTGCTGCCAGAATGAATTTCAGAAGAGTTAATGAGATCAAAATGATGTTGCGCTACTGCAGGAAATTGTACTATTTTCTTAGTTTTTTGACATTGCAATGCTGACAATTTAGGGTGGTCGTTGTTATGTACTATGGCACCACTTTTCAATAGTCTATGAAAATAGACCGGGTTATATTAGATTATGGGTTTTTGATATATTTCTTAAACTAGTCGTTTGTTATTGCTGAAAATTTCAGCACAGTGAGTTAGCTCAACGCACAAATTTTTAGCCAAATTCTGACATCAAAGTTTCGCCATAGTCAGCAAAAACATGATTATCTCGAAAGTCCTTGGATGCACAAATTTGAATTTTTGTGCACAATCGTGCACAATTATAAGCCTTCCAATCCATTTATTATTTTAAAGCTACGTCCATTATTTCAAAAAAATCTTGCTGCAGTAACGTTGCAAACGTTCCCCTAGCAAGATCTGTTTTTTGTCCATAACTCTTTTTCCTGTGGACGCACAATTATGAAATTTTGTGCAGAATTACACGAAACAATGCTATTATCTGCATACTCAAAACCCTGAAATTCGTCAACATTTTGCTAGAGCAACGCACACTAGCAAAACACCGATGAGTAGGTACTTATTGGGATTTAAAAATATATCATTATTTTCTCTATTCATTGATTGAATTTACTTACTTGAAGTTACTATTTACCTGCAATTTTTTGTAGTTTATTTGGAATGACAAAAAATCAAATTTTCAGTAAACCAAATTTCCAAATCCATGTCAAATTAGGATATTTCGTTCCTTATTTTATACAGAAATTTACCACCTACGCTAAGTTTAATTAAAGTATTAGAACCTACTGCCTAATTGCCTAAATGAAAATCGCAACAGTGGCAACCTAATTTTGCCACCAACGGTGGCAATTCGGTTGGTTCATTTCTAATATTAGGAATTGTCTAAAATATAATTAGTTAGTCATAGCATTTATTGTAAAACCTATTCGGTTGGTACCATCTAACTAAATTAGGAACGTTTAATAAAATTAGAAAATTTAAATCAGGATAAGTTGGTAGCAGCAGAATACCAAAGTTTCATTTGACAGTTCTAAACCTAATTTTAGCTAAAATTAGTTAGGTTAGTGCCAACAGAATTGAGGCCAGACGATTACATATCTAAATAGCACTAGAGCTATGATCTTAGGTTTTATTTCTTTTATTTTTTTACATTTTATAAAACAAAACTTATATTTTCTCTGTTATGATGATGCATTTTTATTTTTATTATTTAATATTTAATGGTACGCCGGCATCCATAATAAAAAAAATGTTTTATAAAATTCAGTGCTTCTTTTGAAATCATTTATTTCATAATTAGCTTAAAATGTTTATTTGTTTCTTTACAATGTTTTTTTTTAACAAACTAAATAAAATGTTATTATTAAGTACATTGAAATCAGAATATTCTTCCTGTCTCTAGCAAGCAGCGATGAACAAGAAGGAAAGAGTAGCAAACAAGCACAAACTATGGTAGCAAGCAAGCAAGCAAACAAAATAAGGAATGCCTCTTTCTGTTCGTGTAGCCGGTTTCGTAAAATTGAAAAATAATTACAGTGATCTAACTAAAGCATTCGTTGGTTGATTTGCCAGTATTTATGTTAATTGTTTGTAAATTGGTAAAGTGAACCTCCGAGACTTATTTTTCCTTTGGGTACAGTGACTGAATTTAGAGAAAATTATAGCCGCCGCCGATATGATCTGAAAGATGCTTTGTGTAAAGATGTGAGCGAGAATAGTTATATTATAGTTTTAATCGGGCTGCTAAAAATCTGTAGAACAATGTCAGGGTAAGTCTTCATAAATCTTGCTTGTTCATAATTTCTGCACATAGAAATATCCTATTGTTTTTTATGCAGGTATTGATTCATAGTACCTTACTAATGACCTTACCTTATCTACCTACCCTATTTCATTGCAGACCTAAAGCATATACTATGAAAGAAATGAAAGGTATAGTAGAGTACCTGGTGGAACATAAGGTATACAGTGAGTGTAAAGGACGGAAAATGTGGATGGATTTTGCCAATACTTCAGTAAGTATAATTTTCAATTAACTAGTTAATATATCTCTGTGCTTATAAAAATAAATAAATAATGCCGGACATTTCACACAGCATCATCTGGCCCTAAAAGTAGGCAGAGCTTGTGTTTTGCGATCCACATGACTGATATACTACATTATATACTTCTTTTTGGAAATAAATACATATAATACATAGAAACTATAACCTTATTTATTTATTTATTTGATAAAGCTTTAATCAAATAGTGTACTGTTGATAAACATCCATTTAAAAAGTAGCATTTTATTTTGTTTTTTGACTAATGTTATGGCATATGTAGTTTTGATCTGTGTGCCCTCTGGCAAAAGCTTCCTCCAACTTTTTCCATTCAGCTCTACTTGCTCGTCTCATCCATATTTTACCTTATTGTATTATTGAACTATGTCATAGTGTTTGGCTAGTGTGATCAAGATTCATTTTCATAAAGGAAATATTTTTTTGACACACATATAAATTATAATAATATAGCAGGTTCTCAATAACCAGAATAAACATGTAAATAATAAACTAACTAAAACTTAACATTTTCTAACCATTATGAGTAGCTACGAGTAGCTACGAGTATGTGTAACCCACCCTGTACCATATCCAGTCTGCATTTGTGAAAAAGGCATGTATTAATACATTTGAGCCTGTTTACTGTAGCACAGTATATGAACAGTTATAAACACTAACAGAACAATAGAACTGTAGTTTCCTAATAATGGCATGTTTTTGCCTAATGTAAATAAAACATTAAATAGATGGACAAATATTTAGTACTATTCCGCCAATCTATTCCCAAAGAGTTAAACATGATGCAGACACATGCACCTCCCTCCCGCCCGCAATGGAAAAGCCATGCAAAGCGTTAGTAAAAAGTCAAAGTCTCGCCTGAATCAATTATCTATCTAGTGTAATTATAAAAACCCTGGTTTTGCACATACTTTTTAGTAAATAAGTACTTTATTTTACAGCAAACCACTCGCACTTGGCAGAGTTTGAAGGAAACATTCCTGAAGCGCATCTTGCCAGACATTCAAAATCCATATTACCAACTTACCCGAGACCAAGTCTGCAGCTTCAAACAGGGGTTAGTCTATTAGCTGTAAAACCTAACTGATAAAGAACTTGACTTTTGCTCTCATCATCTCAAGCAGCTTGCTGCACAAGTTTCAATTTCCTTAGAACTACCTTCTTTCCTACTAGCATTAGTAATAATAAATATTGATGAACTATGTACACAACATCATCTAGTCCCAAACTAAGCATAGCTTGTATTAAGGTGACCAGATGATGGGGATAGATTAGTTATATATTTTTTTATACATATTTAAGATTTTTGATAAACACAGGTTTTACTCACGTATTAGTTTTGTCGATGGTGGCACCAATACTGTTTCAATTCATCTAAAGAATGTTTATCAGGGTGAGGATCCGCGGTCTTGCGGCACTTGCTAACCAGTGCCTACATCGACAAAATAATATGTGAGTAAAACCCGTGTTTATCAAAATGTACAACTCACAAATGTTTTTAAAGTGAAATACATGATACTTTATAACACTCAGACACAGAACTTGTTAGTTACTTGTCCTTCACACTAACAAATGAACTGATTGGGTTGAAATTTGGCTATTAGGTCATAAATAGCCCGCAATACCATGGCCTACTTTTTATTGTAACCCATAGGTTGCAAAGGGAATGACAAAGTTTTTATGCAGGCAAAACTGACGCTTGAATCTCAGACTTTATAAATATAATCATATGTTCACAGAACTGATGTTGAAGCTAAAGAAAGAAACAATAGATTGGAGATTGTGCCGGTTGCTGAAGGGTCCAGCGACAACGGTATTGTACTAACTTAAGCTGATAATATAGTATATCTTTACATGTAGGTTACATCATGTTACCTATTTTGTGCAACCTTAAGCATACTCAATAATTTATGCAGTAGCCCTGGAATCATGTTACTAAAGATATCTAGATCATAATAAATGTCTTTGTATTTCCTTAGGAAATGTTTTAACATAGATTTAAATAGTGCTGCATAATTCATTTTAAAAAAACATTAAATAAATGGACAAATATTTTGTACTATTCCGCAAATCGATTCCCAATGAAACACGATGCAGACGCATGCACCTCCCTCCCGCCCGCAATTGAAAAGCTATGGAAAAAGTTAGTAAAAGGTAAACGCACACAATCCACATATGCAACCTCAAAATTCATTCATGTAAAATAAATTAGAATAAATTCATGTGTGTTGCATGTGTGGATTGTCTGCGCTTACCTTTTACTAACGGATTTCCGTAAGGTCACGCCTAAATCAATTATCTATAATGTATTTTATTTATGTTTAATGCAATAAGTATGATAAATTACATAAACACTGTTTCTACAGAAGTTAACCAGAAAGAAATTGAGGAGCCAAGTACTAGCGCTGAGAAAAACAATGAAACGGATAAAACTCTAGGTGAGAACATTAAATCTGCAACAATATGTGTGAGGAATCGTTCATCTGCCGACACTTACATAATCGACGAAAACACTCCTCGGACTTCCAGAGACGAACTAGTCTCAACCAAAAAGTCAACCAAAGACTTGCTAGCAGATTTAGAAGATCCCCCTGCTAAGTCTTTAAAAGAATACTTGGCTTTCGAATACTCTGCGCCACCATCTGTAGTCACAGATGTAATAAATGACTTTGGAACTGAATCTGAGAGCTCTGACAATTGTTCTCAAATGAAGATAGTAGAAGACATCCCAGATGATGAAACAGTTGTGGAACAAGAAGCAATCGTCGTTGAAGATTCCATAGAGAATGTAGAATACATTGAAGAGGAAAGAATAACAGTTGAAGGGGGAATGGAGGTCGATATAGGACCTACTTTTGACCACGAAATCGTTACCGAAGTAACTAGAAGCGAAATAGAAGGTATTGCTTTAAAAAACTGGATGCAAGATTGTGTTCAAAAAGAACAAGATATATCTGCTGAAGGGAATGAAGGTGATGAGACAGATAATGTTCAAGAACCAATTGCAGAACCAGAAGATGTGGAGGACGCCAGTATAAACGAGACTCGTAAAGAAACGGAGGTAATAACCGTTGAAGATGCCGTACCTCTTACAGAAAACCAAAATGAACCTCTCAATAACGATGGCAACAACCAGACTAGCTTGAACACTACATCAGACACAATCATTCCCAATAACCAAGAAGTGCCAAATGTAGAAGAAATCAAAAGCAAAAAAACTAACTCAAAATTCGATATATTAGCGCCACTTAAAGATGCGGCATCTCGAAAAAGACCCACGTCACAAGATGAAACTTTGAGCAAGAAACAGAAGATAGACGATGTAATAGAATCCAAAACCAATGATACTACCATAGACAAGTCACCACCCAGCTCAAATAACACAGAAGCTTTGTTTGATGCTCTTAAGAAATCTGATAATCCAATAGATCAAAGCACATTACCAGACGCTCAAGATGTCGACGAATCTCCACAAATTAAGAACCCTTGTTTAAAAAGCGTCAGTCTCTTTGAAGAGCAGTTTAACACAACGAAATATTCCGACTCTGAAGAAGATACGCCTATCCCGAATAATAAAGAAAAGGTAACAGACAATACTCCTTCTGTAGAAAACGGAACTCATGATGAACCTCCGTCTGGTAAAAATGAAGAGGCAGTTCATGTTGACCCCCTGGTCGAGGAAAAACAAGATATAACAGCAAAAATCAATCCACCAACCGAGAAACAACAAAATAAACTGGTGAAGATTGATCTACCAGTGGATAAAACTATTCAAACAGTAACAAATTCTTGGGTCCAGACGAAGCGTGACGTAATAGTTTTGAAGTCTAATTCTGATTCTGAATGCGAAATCTCACCTCTAGCTGAACAACCAAAGGAAAGGTTTAAGCATTTAGCACAGGCCTTTGGATTTGTACCTGGTGAGTTAAATAGCGCATGTGTGTGTGTGTGTGAAACATCGCATAAACGTAAGCATAGTTTTTTTTATTTTTTTATTAATTGAATATAGTGTATAGTACCTATTCACCAAATATCTTTGCTGTTGTAAACATACCCATACATCAAGCGTGCTCTATTCACTTAATTGTCTATTATATTTATAGTTGAAGTTATTTTATAAGTTACCTGCTATACACCAAGCACTACCTATAGCTTGAAGCTAGATTTAGGCTTGGTCATTGACTGTATAACCGACGTTTATCACGGTTAAATGACTGAGATGTGTGAAACATCTACCCGGTTAGTCAATGTGGAAGAATGCTTTAACTAACTTGTACTAAAAACATATTGTAATCAACAAAGCCAATATAAATTACCTCTTTATGTCGCAAACAATATATCTTTCCCTACGAAGTTGCCGTTCTATAGTACTGGCCATTAGAAATGTTTTTTTTCTATGGTTCTAAGATTTCTAATTTCAAATTAATTAAATTAAACAAAAGTGGAATTCTATTTTAATTTGTTTATTTATTAGTGTTTTGTTTTCATCTCATTTAAATATTTTGCTTTCGCATGGACACGTTAAGAGTATGAGTAATTATGTAATATAGTATGAGTTCCGTCGTGGTAGAAGTGTGGCCCAAACAGCACGCAACAACAAAAACGAAAAGATAACGGTTCGAAATACGAAAGGGTTTGAACTCTTACGTTCTGGATTTTTTTTCTGAATCTGAAAATAAAACTTGTGGCCACCCGATTATTATGGTCAATTCGACAAATAAAAGGATATTGTGGAAGCTCAATTTATAGCTGAGCTTATCGACGTTAGCATCGAATCAATTTTGTTCTATTTGCGTCAAATTAACAGGGTAAAAAATACAAATGGGTGCCACACGCACTGAATGAGCGCCAGTGCGACATTGAGCTGTTGAACCGTTGTCTCATGACACAAAAACGTAGAAAATACCTCTATAATTACGTTTTAAAAACAAAGAAAACCGATTTCATTGAATAATATTTGAGTCCGTAAAAATACAATCGAATTGAAAACCCCCACATTTTGATGAAGTTAAAAATATTTAAAAAATATAAAATATTTTACGCTCTATAGTAGGTACTTTATCATTTTTCGAAATTCGTGAACACGACTGGAAATTCACAGGAAAGCAAAATACAAAATTACGTTTACTTGTATGGTATATGTTTTCCAGCTAATTTGATTAAAAACCAAACAACTGAACCGATTTTGATGAAAGGTCTGCTATACCAATTGGAAAGTATTTTCTTTCACATGAAAAAGTATTTTTTTCAAATCTGTTTATAAACGATGGAGATATTATGATGAGGTATCAAACTTGCAGAAATTAAAACGAATTGAGAACCTCTTTTTTTAAAGTATGTTAAAAATATATCCCCTTTGGTGGTCTAGTGTCGGTTTGATTGATCACAGCTTGGCACAAAATGTCAATTTCATTAGAATGACCTAATATCAATAAGTTTTAGTACTCGTAGCTTTAGTAGCTACTATCGGTTTTGGAGTAGCGATTCGATTGTAATTTGTGATTGCATAATGTTTTTGCAAACTTGTTACATACTTCACCGTGTAATATTGCTTTGTACTTGTACTGTTAATAAAAAATATATAATATTTTGGTGGTTCTTCAATATTTCGTGTGAAAATATAGTATACGTTTCTCGCAAAACTTTATTTTCAGTATATTTCAGGAACGCAGATTAAAAACAATCGTTTTGAAATTTGCGTAAAAGCGTATCTGCTACCTTATTATAAGGATGTTTATAATAATAATATTATTTATAGGAACATCAAAGACAGCAGCTCAGCGAAGACGGTCCTTGCGGTCTCGAAACAGAACTAAGTCTCAGCGCAATTCATGGTGAGTTCGTGTTCATGAATAACCCATAGGAAAATATATATAAAGCCACCAATACATCCATCATTGGGATATATAACGTATCTCAAAGACGCATGAACATTGAATTTGTATTAAAGTGTTAAGACTTTGACTGGTGTATGTTGATCTGTTAGTGCTCTACATTCTGCGCTGTAGATTCTGAATTCGATTTTCTCTCAGAACGAACATTTGTGTGGTGAATATAGATGTTGGTTCTGTGTCTGTATAATAATATAAAGTATCATGATTACGTATTTACCAACATATTTATATATTCTAGAGACTAGATATTGTTGTGTGAATTGTCCACCAATATTTCAAAATTATGAAATAACTGTAAAACCCTTTTCAAAGAAACAAATCTTAAATTACGGCTAAAATCATGTCCTCTCTCTTACACAATATAACTGCGAGCGACCATAACACAAGGTATGCTTTGATTGGGGCTAGATGGTATTGTGTGAATTGTCCACCAACATTTATTTATTAAATCGGCTGCTAAAAATAAATGTATATAAGTAGTGTGTCAGTCATGTGGTACCCATAACACTAGCTGTACTTACTTTGGAGCTAGATGACGCTGTGTGTAAAATCCGGTATTATTAATTTGTTTATTTAATTTCCAGCACCCTCCACGACCCAAGTGATTGGGAGGGTAGTGTAAGCGAGCCGGAACTAGCTGATGGATATATATCGCCGCCGGGCGGTCGACGAAACAGGCTCGCAAGGAAATATAAGTAAGTATTGTTAGTGATTCAGGCGAGGCATTTTCTAAAGCTGAAAAAAGTATTGCAATCCTATACACAACTAAACAAAAGAGGAACGCAGTACTTTAATTTAATTTTAGACAAATTAATACAGAATCACAAATACTTAGATGGTAAGGGTCTATAGTTTAAACACAATAGTTTGTGTTGTTGAAAGTCATCTTATTTAACATTAGAATGACAAGGACAAACAATACTTTACCTCCGCGTTAGCTAATTTTGTGATTATATCTTAGAACGACGGGTAAGATAAATATATAATTAGAATTTATTTATTACACAACAACAGAAAACATACAGTATTCACCAAAACGCTAGCATTGTCGCATTGACGCATCGTCTTAATTAAAACTTAAAAATACTCTTATATTATCCATATCTATAAAAGACGATGTGGGTATGTATGTTTCCTATAGACTCCTAAACGGCTGGACCGATTTCCGACCGATTTTTAGGAAATCTTCAGATGGCCTAGCAGCGATCGGATCAACAGATTTTTTTTAACGGAACGGACATAGGCTACTTTTTATGTATGTGTGCGAAGCCGCGGGCAGAAGCTAGTAACAAATAATTTAAAGGCTGTCTTCAAACAAGTCCTATGTAGGAACTCGTGTACGAATACAAATGAGTAAGAGTTTATCTAATGAAATCTGTTGTCATCTCATTGACATTATAATAACAGGGGCAGACTATAATTTTTAGATTTAGGATATATCCGCCAAATTTCACATTCGCCATAAATCAAAAATATTTTAACTTTAGTTCTATTTGGTTACTGATGACGAATAAAGAAACATTCGCCTGAGTTATGTATCTAGACAGACGAACTGTATTCTTCTGGCGCATCAGCGGCCGCTGCCGCGGCACGCTCGCTTTGGTCGCTTGCCTTTCGCGTTGTTTTCTTAACTCTAACATAACCTAACCAACTGGTTTCGATCTGATTAATTTCTTTATGATAAACGCGAAATCTATCGTATGAGGAATCATGAATAATATCGTTTCGTCAGAGGTTAAAAAAATCTGACGAATGCGGAAGAAATAAATGATCTGACGAATGTGAAATGTGGCGGATGTGATCCAAAACACTTTTTAGAGCCACACTGACTAATTATGTGATTTTATGATAGAGGGCTAGTGTTTAGGGGTTCTTATAAACACACGCAAGCTAATTTGTTCTTTAAATCGGTTGCTATCCTTATTCATTGTCATTAAAATGACAAGGACAGAACATACTTAAACGCAACACTGGCCTTGTTATTATAGAATATAGGGTATGTCTACTAGTATCAACAATTTGTACCGTCTCACACTGTACTAGTAAAATTATTTAGAAGGTCTGACAGCACTTTTATATAAAAACTTAATTAGATCCGAATATTTAAATCAACACACGATCAATTGACACTATAATGTTTCCTTAATTACTAGTAAATTACTACAACTGTGAATGTGGGCTATTTCAGGGAATACGGTTGGTCTACTTCACGCCTAGACCTTGGCAGAAAAACGTTCTTTAGAAGTCTAGGTTCGGAGTGGTTTGTCTGTAGTTCAGTTACATAACGGTTTTAGTTATTAATAATTGTGTAAGCAAACGTGAAGTAACAATAACAGTGCTATAAGCGAGTATTAAAGGCGATTACTTGCACCGATTCACGCATTGTACTAATACCAAGCGAATGTTTGACGACCTCTGTGGCGCAGTAGGCTAAGATCCGGCTGAGACGCAGAAGGTTGCGGGTTCGATTTCCGCCGTGGGACTAATGTTTGTACGATCTGCAAGTATTTGTCTCGGGTCTGGTTGTTTCTATGAATAATATTTATGTTTTAACAAAAAAAAAGGTATATAAGTAGAATATGAGTCATGTGGTACCCATAACACAAGCTATGCTTACTTTGGGGCCAAATGATGCTGGGTGAAATGTCCGGATTATTTGCTGGGTGGATTATTTATTATTATTATTAAAAAAAAATGTCTCAGTGTTCTAAAGACGGCTTTTCGCTTTTCCGCATCTTTCACTCAAAATGAAACTTATTAGGAGCATCGGCTTCCTCAGAAAGTGAGATTCATATCTCACCCAGAAGTGGTCATCATCTCACCCGAATATTTCGTCTGAGATAATAATAAATATTGGTCGACAATCCACCCAACACCATCTAGCCCCAAACGAAGCTGTGCTAGTACTATAGGTACCAGATGATTGATAGAATACTTATATATTTTGAAATACATACTTATGATACTTTTATAACACAAAACAAACACATGTGTTCATCACACACGTGTTGGTTCTGAGAAGCAAAACTACTACCAACTTAGTTATGAGGCCAGAGTTGCTGAAGTCTTCTTCGTAAGATGTTCATGTCACTTTCTGAGCATACTGAAGGTTCACTGAAGAATATAAAATGGAATAAAACCGAATAAAAATAAAAGACAGCGATACTGAGTTATTAGCTTGATAGACATTCTGCCCTCGAAATAAATGTATGTGCTATACCAACTGGGTCTTGACAAGATCCTGATGACTTTCGGTTGTCGTCCACATATGTTCAAATTATATGGATATGACACTAGCTTGTGATAAGTTACGTGACTGGAGCGTAATTGATACTGCCTGCTTACAGTCATTTCCATACAACTTGATCTCTTCGAAAAGGAAAATTAAGCTTGAGGTATTTGTCTATCCCCATAAACATTGAAGGAAAACATTGTGAGGAAACCGGCAAATCGTAGAACCTAAAAAGTTCAAAGTCATGTGCCCAAGTGCAAAAAAGGAGCCCATGAGGCGCACTTTAATCTTTAATCACTTGAATAATGTTCTTAACCTATATTCTGTATTTTTGTTTCAGGAAACCTCAACCAGGCCGAATAATGTCCCTCGAAGAAGACGGCGGCCTTTTTGTGGTTCATGACAACAAAATAATCCCTCTGGTCAAGAACGGAAAAGCCCTTACATTCGTCACATATGACTCTCTTGGTACGTTATCTGATGAAAGTATTAGATCCGTTATTTTATCTTGACTTTGTAATTTTTTATTCACAAAAAACTTTTTCAGGTTGCTCTGAAGAAGAAGAAGAATTGATGTGGCGTCAGAAATATATTGATTTGAAGAAAAATGTTGCTGAACTGAAAAGGTAAGTGTGTCGAGTAATACCTAAGTTGAGCGAAGCGGGGAGTTGAATTATAATTTAACCGCGTTACGAAAAACATCAACTTATCCATATTCAGTGAGCCATTCATTGAGCATTCCAATGAGCCTATACACGATACCCCTGCGTTATGTTAGTGAAGTGTATCCTGCAGATTCCAAGCGATGTTGCAGCATCAGGTGTTACTATGTTCTTGAAATATCATTAAAGTAACAGGAAACCAAATTTCAAATCGATCAGACCTGTAAAAGCTGTGTTTAGAGCCCATCATCGACTAGAAAATAACCGATGATCTTTAAACGGCTGAACAGATTGGTTCATCTGTTTAAGAGCTACGATGCCACAGACAAATTACTTTGTTAAGAAAGTATAATACTCCTATTGAAGGTTTGCTGTGCTCTGGGTTTATGTTTGTTACATAAACCCAGAGCACAGCTCTGTTGTTAGTAAAACAATGTATCAACATTTTACTGTAAGAACATAATTCCACTAAATATTTCTATTTCAAACATACAGATACTCACGTTAAACTAATTACACTTTTCTGCTTGCTTGAATTTAATTAAGCATGACGTCATTGCGCCATTTTGATACGATTCTATTGGTTGATTTGACACATCTCTTCTCCAATCCTACTCGATGCAAACCTGCCCTAACGAGGCCTGTAACAGTTGAGTTATAGAAACAAAATAACGATTGTTTGGTTTTACAGGCAGCTAAATCAATTACAAGCGGAGGCGAGTACTTCTCGTTCAAAATCGCCGATTCTTCAGAATCCACTACGGTATAGTTATTCATATTAAAACGTTATTATCACGTTCACGGAGGCGAATGCGTCTGCATAGTGTAACGCATTAGGAATATATTGTCGGAATAGTACTGACTGACTGGCCTGTCAGCTCAGTTGGTAGTAACTCTGCCTTCTGCGCTGTAGGTTGAGGGTTCGATTCCCTCCCAGGATAAACATTTGTGTGATGAACTTAGGTGTTTGTTCTGTGTCATAAGTACCTATGTATTTAATAATATCTGAGTATTCTATTAGTCTCTATTAGTCATCTGGTCACCATAATACAAGCTATGCTTAGTTTGGGGCTAGTTTGCTTGTATGTGCATTTGCCACCACCAATATTTATTGAATAAATATTTCTCTTATCCGTTCAACGACAATATGGTCATAGTTATGATACTACTACTAAGTATTACTTTAGTATGTGTCAGTGGCCAACTCAGATAACAAAGTTACTAGGCAGCCTAATCGCCTTTGTCATATAACTTAGTGTAACAACTTATGAAAACCTGGGACCGACAGCATATCCTCCCCCTGAAGCATGGAAGCATGAAGGCATGGAAGCGCTCGCAGAACATTGCTTAACTTTGTTTATTTGGTAGGAACGTCTAAGTTATCTGTACTACGAGAGTTTCGTGATTTAACACGCTTACGCTTATTTAATAATCAAACATGAACTGACATCATGTTTGGAATAAACATGGATTTCTTTTATTTTCAGAAACATCTCGAGCGCTGAATCTAGCAAAACAGTTCAAAAACAAGCTGAAATTGATATGAGTAAGTGAAATCTAATATCAAGTTCAAATTGATATACTAAAAGCAGAAATGGGCCAGTGGTTGCATAAAGCCACTAGAATTGATATGAGGTTGTATTAGAATAATCTGTTTTAATATATTCTTCTCCCCAGATAAGCAAATGCATATAAAGCAGATCGGCGATTCCGGCAAAATCCAAATCACACTGACAAAGAATAGCGAGGTACGTAAGATTACAGGGTTTTTTAGATTTTGTAAATGCGCAAAGAACTCAATAAACATCAAATATCTAACATAAATAATTGATTCAGGCGTGACTTTGCGAAAATGTATTACAAAATATTGAATAGGTAGACTAGTACTATCCCGTCAATCCCAAAGAAAGTTTGTCAAAGTTAGACCCAAAAGAAATTCTACACGTGTTTCACAAATATTTATTCAAAATTCAAATAATATATAACAAAACAAAATCTTAATTAGACAAAGGTACACATACTTAACACATACTTTGTTAAGCAAGACATATCTTTAAGGATTGACTTACAATTACTGTAATTGAGAGAATAGATATTGACCAACGCGTTCAGTCTATTATAGAGAAGCGGACCAAGGAACATGTAAAATTTAGATGTAAAAGCATGTTTAGAGCCTGTTTGTTGAGGGCAAACTATATCCTTCCGTCTTTTGTTAGTAAGTGCAGTGCTATATGGAAGGGCTGTGTGCTGCTTTAGTACTATGCTCATTATAAATAATTGACGAACTGTTAGTACGCTACAAGATTGATAAAGAAAGCTAGTGGGAAAAATAAAAGGGCGGGAAGTGGCCACTGAGTATGGCTCTTTGAGCTCTCTCAGTCTCAATGTTTTATCCGCTCCACCCCATGTGGTTATACAGTAAGTTAGAGTTGATTGACATAGAGCAAAGTAAACTTGTCTTATAATTTTTTGATCCGCAATATAACGTAACTTTGTGAATACAAATACTAACTTACGAATCCTACTATTTAAAGCATTAATATGCAGTCTGATCTGAAAGACAGTAACTCATCTATTAGAATACCCAGGTATTTTACTTTATCTGTATTTTTAATCACAGAGCAAATACAGTGGTTATAACATACTGATAATAAACGCGTATGGATCGATCATCACAAACTCGGCACCTTTATCGGAATAATACCGACAGTAGTGTAATGACCAACATATCACATTTTTATCATAATGTACTATTATAAAACCTCTAAACAAAAGAAGTGTATTTAATACTATTTTTCTATCGTAGGAAACTATAAACTTGGAAGGGCACTGGCCACAAGTACTACCAATAGTGCAACAAGTAATGAGCATGTTCTACAAGTCAGAGGACGCTAGCACCGCACCAGATAATCAAAAGAAGCAGGAAGACAGCAGTGGATTGGATACTCCAATCATACCTGTTATAGATCTGGGTGTGTACTACTTTTTGTGTGACGTTATTTTTTACAGGTTAGGTAAATAATAAAATAAATAATGCCGGACATTTCACACAGCATCATCTGGCCTCAAAGTACGCAGAGCTGGTTTTATAGGAACCACATGACTGATACACATGACACAACTACTTAACTTAAATACTTTTTTTTTGTAAATACGTACATATTATACATAAAAACACCCAGACCCCAGACAAATACTTGCAAATCACATAAACATTTGCCCCGCGGTGGGAATCGAATCCGTAACCTTCTGCGTCTCAGCTGGGTCTTGGCCCACTGCGCTTACAGAGATCGTCTGACGCTACACTAATAGATCAGAAATGTCTAGTAAATATACGTGTAGATGTTTGTTCTGTCTGAAAGTTATAAAGTATCATAAGTGTATATTTAAAAATATATAAGTATTCTATCAGTCATCTAGTCACCATAGATAGATAGATAGATAGATAACTCTTTATTGTTATACCACACAGAAAAATACACAGACACTAATTTTACAATAAAAGGCAATACAATGGGCGGCCTTATCGCTAACAGCGATCTCTGCGATCTACCATAATACAAGCTATGCTTAGTTTGGGATGGTATATTTTACAAGTAACTGGGACAGAGTAACATAAATAATAATGCATTTTTATTTTTTAGACACCCGCGAAGTAGATGACCTGGAACGCGAAATATTCAAGGAAATAGCTGTAAGGGACAATATGGAGATAGTGAAAAGGTTTGATTTTTCAATCAGTATTAATAATTTCGGTTTTTAGACTCCCAGGTTACGGAAAAATTACTTATTGATTTATTGACCTTTATATTACTTTTCGCGTCGATGATAGAACAAAACGTATGGTTAATGGTATTAAAGCTTGCTCTCCCATTATTTTCTAAAGTGTACAGTTTTCGTACTGACATTATAGTGAGTGTGGCAACACTATAAGGTCAATACGAAAACCCGTTAGGTAGGTTTGCTAGGTTCAAATCTTAATATTATAATAACACAACAGCTTTCGCTCGTAGCTTCGGTTGCGTGGTACCTACAAGTAGCCCATATGCTATTCCAGTTCACATACTTATCTTTACCACTTTTCATCGAAATCAGTTCATTCATTACGGCTTGATTGAGTTTTATATTTGAAATATTCGTATTATAATATTTGTAATGATCCGCATTTGGATTTTGTCTTTATGTTGGTAACACAAAAGCTAACAGTGCATTGTCAAGAACATCTTATTTTTCTAGCTCAGAGAAATCTCAGAAGTTGCCTACGCCGAGAAAATCAAGAAGAGTCGAACAAAAAGACATACCGGAAAACAATGAAACTGACGATAAAACAGAGATGGGGAAACTTGAAGTAAAAACCGATAAATCTAAAAAGGGGGCTAAAAAATCTTCTGATATAATCGCTGACCCTAAAATGCTAACACATGTTGAGGAGCCAATAAAACAAGCAGCTAAACGGAAAGTCACAGAAGCTAAAGACAAGATGGCAGATAACGAAGTGACTCACAATGAATCTCTGAAGACTGTAACTATTGCATCGATTGAACCCCGTATTACCAGGTCTAGGAAGAGTGGAAACGGTTAGTAGAAACAGTCTATTCTAAACTGACTGACGTGCCGTGGGAAAGCTTTATATTGGTTACGTGATCGTACTAATTCGAAAACACTAAGCGCTTCTCTTTTGTCTTAGTACTGTAATTATATTTAATACTTATGAATTGTTCTGTTTGGGTCTTATAAAGTATCCATAAGTATGTATTTCAAAATATATAAGTATTTTATCATTCATCTGGTTCCCATAGTACAAGCTATGCTCAGTTTGGGGCTATTCGGTGTTGCCAGATTGTCCTCCAATATTTATATGTTTTCTTGCAATTTACAGGTATCTTCTGAGTTGAACATGTTCTGATGAATCTTTACATTTGCAGATACAGACTCGTCGACGCGAAACCTTCCTACCAGACTAAGCACAAGGCATAAGACTGATGCTGAAGAAGATATTCGCTACATGCTACCCCCAGAGCCAAAAGCACGGAAGTCTTCCAGCAAAGTTACTCCGAATAAATCTCGAAGGTAGATTTTTTATACCATGTAAATCAAATTTTACAACTAAGTCACGTGGTCCTGGCCATTATAGCTGTTATGGTTTCTTGATACAATCAATACCGATCATTTTCTATTAGCAAAAGGGGATTAAGTATTACATAGATTTAATAAATTGATTCAGAGTTACGTAAGGCTGCGGAATATAAGTAATACAATAAAAAAAACATAACTATTTTCAATATAAATTACTTTTGAGCCTTAATACATTTCGTATTAAGAACAAAAATGTATAAGCCCGAAGAAATTAATGTATATCAGAAAGCCATTAGAAATGCATGTATACCATAATAAAATGATTTACTTGTTGCCCTCAAAATGATAAAAACCTCAGCCCTCATTTCTTTGTCTCTAAATTTTAACCCTTTCTTTTTCAAGTTGAATAAATAATAATCGCTGGGTGCCAGGTCTGGGTTGTAGGGTGGGTGGACAAGTAATTCAAAGCCACACCAGTCTAGAGCTGCAAATTTGCTCTTGTAAACCGGTGCGTTGTCTTGCAAAAGCAACACACAGCTTCACAGTTTTCCCCGGTCTTGCTTTGATGGCTTCCGTCAATTTCTCCAAGTCTCATCTCTCTTCGCTACACAGCGACGCTTCGATTCCCTGTGAAGCGGCGTGACCAGGCTTAGTACAAATATTGCATTTTATTGCTGACTTTTGACATGCCAAGATGATCGTGAAGGATCATCAAAATGGTGGTGTCTGGTACTCCTAATATTTCAGAAAACAGTTTCATCTTCAGACGAGCATCGTCGATAATACATTTTTCAACTTTTTCAACTATAACCGGTGTCGTGATCTTAACCAACCGAGCAGGGATCGTCTTCAATCGACTCTGTCATATTTCAAAACACCATGCTACTTATAAATCAAGGTTTTATCAGGGCACTGATCCACATAAACCGCTCCCATCTGATCCATAAACCATAATGATCACTCTTTATGGTTTGAGGAGGTTATCCTTGCATAGTAAAGGCGCAATTTGCACCATTATTGGGTTGTTTACCAATTTACTTCTTTGCAGGAAGATACCTACTCGTAAACGAATGATGTCAAAGGGTTGAAAATTTACATTATACCCTGAGTAACCAATTAGTGCTATAAACAAGTCTAGCTGCTTCCCCTCCCTGTTCCGCGAACTTTTAGATCCCTTTGTAATTTGGCAATACCTACTGTTAATATTTACGTGACAGGATGTGTAACAAATAGTAACGTAATACCAATTCATCAATAAAACTGAAAGCTGTTACGATCAACGTTTTGTTTGTATCAGAATTCCATAATCGCAGCACATGATTCTCTGAATCGTGATGTCAATGATATGATTATCTATGAGAATCTACATACATATATAGATTGTCGAAGCACAGTCTATAATGTACTACGTAAATCAAATTTAACACCCAATATAAGTAACGAACCCTCAGCTAGGTTATAAATTATATGGGTATCCATGGTACCACAAGGAAAGAGATTCACGAAGACTCAATTATGTCATTATAAATACAAAATTGATTAACGCGTTTATAAAATGAAATTTCGTAATTTTCTCGAAAACGTAAAAACCAAGACTATTACTAAAGAGGATACAATTTTAAAAAATAAGGTTCTGTATTACAAAATATCACAAATACATCTATAGCCCTTAACATTTTATATAACACATTCCAAATATATGTGTTTGCTTTCAAGCGAACTAGCGTGTGTTTGCTTTCTACTTACGTATTTTTTTAGTACTTTCGGAACCCTAACTCATGAGCACTAAAAAATGCTCAGAAACTTATATATTCATAAATTGTAATGTATAATAGTCGATCAATCTTATTATGGTAAAAGGGTAATTCAATGATTCTTAAAAAGAGACGTGAGTCTGATCGGGTGGTCCATAAATACCTAATAATTATAAATATCGATTTATCAATGCGTAATAAGTTCATAATATTATGTGAACTGTACAGTCAACTAAATATCTAGTTCAATATTAAAGCGCGTGTAATAATAACAGCCATAACAAACAAACCCAAACATCAATAACGTTGATAATCATTAACATATGACTATGACTTCTTTCCAGAATTCCACTAAGTATAGTACAGTCAACAACAATAGTTAGCATATTGTTTTGGTAAACAAATGTTAGACGCCTTATCTTAGATAGATAATTGATTCAGGCGTGACTTTGCAGATATCCCTTAAAAACATTGAGCAATTGTGTCTAACTCATTGGCGGAATACCTTACCTTGTTGACTATATCTAACACTTGTTTTTAATATTGCTTCGGAATCGATGTATGAATGTTTTTGAAAAGAATCGTGAACTCACAAAATGATGTATTTCTGTCTTTTTATTTAGTTTAGTTTAATTGTGTATTTAAGTAAGATGGTATTCAAAAATATGGAAATTAGTAATAAGTTTTTGGAAAAGTGTACATGTCGTAGTATAAAAATCTCTTTAAAAGTAGATGTCTAAATGTGTAGAAAAAAAAATAACTCGTGTTTTAAAATCAAAGTAGGTACCTATTTATATTCAATTCAAAGGTTTTAATATTTGGTTCATCCCTATATTTTCATGATATCATGGAAAATTTTACTTGCATACGTTTTATGAATATAATCTAAATTTTATTTATATTTTTACAAAAGTCGTGTTAGATAATTGTTTCAGGCGTGATTTTGCGGAAATCCATTACAAAATGATTAAATAGGTGGACAAATATTTAGTACTATCGCACCAATATTTCTAATGAATTCTATTTTTAATGAATATTTTAATGAGTTAGATTCTAAATAAATTCGACGTTTCGCCTCAAAATTGTAACAAGTGCGGACTGAGTCAATTCAAGAGGGAGGCGGAATAGTACTAAATATTTGTCTACCTATTCAATAAAAGTGGTATTACTAAAGTTCTCAACTTATATATTCTGCGCTACAGGCTGAAATTTTTTAGATAAAATTAATTCATAAGTACTTTCTTAGTTCATAAATATATTTTACATTTACTATTTGACTACGGCTGATTGTTTCGATTTGAAAATGTGATCATAATTATATAGGTATTATTTATACCAAGATGTTTTTTGACGGAAAATTTTATATTTTTAGGGCGTGTATTAGAGTTTGTCATGAAATAAAGTTATTTTTAAAGTGTGCCAATATTATCTTCTTCTTCTACTATTGTATCTATTTCTGACTATAAACATACATTATGTAATAATGGCTCCATTTTATTAATTTTACTTAGTTTTAACTAATTTCACAACTCTTGAATGCGACAAATGTTTCCAGTTTAGTTTTCTAAATACTTATGTCCAGTTAGAAATATGTTTCGGTCAATTTATATTGGACTAACCAAACCACATAGTATGCATTAAGATTATATTATGCTAGTAACTAGATGTTTTTAATTACTCTATTATTATTATATATTAATATTTATTTATTTATTTAATTGCGTCACCAAAATTGGTCACTGACGATCATTTTATCTAATTAAGGCTACGTTCATACGGAGTCGAGTTTTTCCGGATCGGATTTTTACTATATACGGCAGAACTGAATGCTCTGTTCACACGGCATTGGGTTTTGCTTTTCAGCAAAAAACCCAATGGAGTGTTATACCTGGTGTTTTGCATCATTCGGTAAAAAACCGAATCTGCGCTCGTGTGAACGCATGTATTAAATGTTATTAACACTGAACCGTATTCTGTATTCTGTCGTATGCCCGGATCTGATTGCAGTCGCAAAATCGGGTGATAAGTTTTGTCCTTTCTTAAAACCGAATGCACGTGAAAACTCATGCATATAAATTATTTTGTGACTAAACCATCCTTGCAAAAATCTGATCTGGCATAGAAATTGATATCTCCGTAAGATAGTATCTTTCATCATCATACTATCGCTGTCACTATCAAATATTTTAATATATATTAGTTTTAACAAAGTAGCATGTGGTTTTTCCTTACCTATAGATAAAATAAAATAGTTATTAGGATCATAATAAGTAGTATCAACAAATAATTTATCATGTATGTGGTACCAATTGTCGTTTTTTGTAGGTACGATTTCATTCATTCATTTTGCTTCTGTGTGTCCAAGTTTTATTTAGCAATTAAAAGAGCCCACAAATGTTCAACTGGGAGCAGGTGTAATATAAAATAAATGTTTTTCTAAGAGTTGCGTGTATTATTTCATAATCAGTTTTATGTTTTATTTTCAATATAAAGTTAGTTTATTTTTCGCTGAGTGTTTTAATCCTGCTTCCGTTGAAAGGCTTCATGTGGCTTGTTTTATTGCTTTTTAAGCTTCTGCTATGCTTTTAATGCTTAGATTTTCCCTTGCAGCTCTGAAAACCCACATGAAATCTTACAAGACAGGTTCAGAACTTCAGTTGATAGTACACAAGGCTATCAAGACTCAGACGCCAGTCCGGCCAAAGTGAATACCACAAGAAGAAAGAGAAAAGTCAGTGTTACTGTTAGAAAAGGGAAGTATACTCCTCGCAGGAAGTCATTACCCACAGTTACCGCTATCCACGAGGAGTCTTTAGACTCTAGTAACTCTTCCTACTTTGTACCTAAAAAGTCAAATTCTCATTCCACTTTAGACTCTAATGCTTACAAAACAGAGTCCTATGAAATTCTGATGGAAAACCGTAAACTTTCAATCAAGAAACTAGATCCTATTAATGAAACAAGCAAAAGCGATGATTCGAGGGATCTTAAATCCATGTCTAAAGATTCCATTGACAATTCAAACATTGTGATAGAAATGGGCAGTTCTAGTAATGTTTCATTGCCTCTATCTCCTGAATTATCAGTCGTTGAGGATCTGTCTATCAGCCGGGATATGATACATAGCGAGAATCATCCAACGATTAACGAGATTCAAGCTAATGACAGTGTAGTAAACAACATCTATAACCAATACTTGATTTCGGAGATGGATGCATCCGTTCCGTTGATGCAACAGGACTGTGAACTCTTAAGCACTCAAAAACAAGATAAAAGTAGAGTAAAAAAACAAAAAACACCTGTTAAAGTCTCAGGTCTACTTAAAAAAATGTGTACAGTGAACATGAGCGTTAATAACACGCTGTCAGACTCTTTAGATAAAAAACTACGCGATTTGCTGTTAGAAAGCGCTCAGAAAATATCAGGAACTGATAAAGAAAGTCTTATGGATGTAGATGAGTCGAAAGTTGAGCCGAAGAAAACTAGGGGGAAAAAAAGGTCTTCTACCCCCCTTAAAAAGAATATCACTAAGAAGCGTAAACCTGTGATTGAACCGGTTATAGATGAATACATGGAATCTTGCTCGCACGGTGGCAGAAATTCTTGTCCTCCTGTTATCACATTCATTCACCTAGACGAAAACGCAAACAACAGCGCTGATGTGCAATTAAAAACCAAGCCAAAGCCAAGAGCAAGAGCAAAGAAGGACATAATAAAAGTGAAGATACAACGACCCAAAAAGTCGAAGAAAAGCCCGAAGGACGCGCCAGGCACGCCTAAAAATACTAGTCAGATATCGGTATATACTGATAGTGGGATTAACGAAACTGTTTCGATTTCTGGAAGGTTTCAAGGCAGTGATAGTGTGGAGCTCATTCACAATCACTCTGAAACATGCCTACAAGCGAACTGTATCAGTGACAGTATAGAGTTTATAGAAAACTCAAAATCGGAGTCTGTAATATCTATAAACAGCACGGCGTCTTTGGAAAGCAAATTGCTGGAAGTTATGGAGCATGTCGAAAATTTATCCGGGGATTACCGCACTCGTGCGCAAAATTCTAGTGGTAAGTTTAATATTGAAACTTTCATACAAACCCACCCATGCTTACATCCTGTTCGGTTAAAATTTAGAAAATACTTTAGTTTAACACTCTTTAAACGTTGTTAAACGTAGGTAATCTTGTGATAAAAGTACAAGATCACATACGTTTTTTTTTATAAAATACTAATACTTACCACAAAACCAAATATATAGGCACTTAATCTTATCAGAAATCTAAAGGTTTTTTTTTAATTTGATATATTTTTTTAGAAGGTAAATCCTCTGGTGAGGTATTTGGTACGCCGACCGACACAGTATATCACAGTCCGGTCAACGTCGCATCCGACTGCAGCCTTTTAACCGACGACCTTTCTGACGACGCCCCAATACAGCCTACTAAATGGTACCTTCTGAGTGAAGACGACACTAACAATACCAACATGCGCCCAGAACTGATGACGTCAAACTCTCGAGTATCTAACATTTCAGCTAATTTAAAGCAGCTGTTTCCCATAACGTGCGCGGTGCCAGATTTATCCACGATATCCGAAATGTCAAAAGAAAATGAGGGTAGCCAAAAAGGTTTCGACACAGATGGCGATACGAGAAGCAGTGATTACCAAAGGATATTGTAAATATTGGAAGAGGGTTATTTTTCTATTGTTATTTGTATGAGTTTTTGTTGTAATTAGCATGTTGTATGTTTTGTAAGTAAGTATCTGTAAGTTTATTTTCTATTATTTTATTCGATGCATTCGTAATATATAAGTATTTATAACCTAGTTCGTAATGGACAAATCATCAAGGTAAAGTTGTAACTTTGATTATTTCTTTTATTCGGTTTTGTTTAAAAAAAAATGCTAATGCTTGTGTTTGAAATGAATAATAAAAAATAGTTATTTTGTTTGCTTGTAGATGTTATGAAAGCTATATTCTTAAATGTTTGCTGATTGTTTATAATTGTTAAATATTGTTTGCTAAGCTTCCTCATGCATTTATTTTGTTAATTAATTATAAAGGTCCAAAGCGGACGGTGCGTAAGCAAAAAAATCTTGTTTAATTGTTTAAAATGGTGTAGAGGGGTACCAAAGTATGGGCCTCGTAATGGTAGCTGGCGTAGGTACTGTACTGAGTATGTAGGAAATTAGGAATACGTTGGGAAGCGTCCAGTCAAACCACAAGTAGGTAGGTATCACTTTTAGTTTATTACGAATGGAAGTAACACTGGTAAGCTGGTAACACTAGTCAACAAATTGGAACAATGGTAGTACGCGATTATTATTTGTAAGTTACGACACAGTATATTCAGTCTGAGGCACTGCACAAAGTCTAGTTCCAAGATCTATAGAGATCGCGGATGCGAGAGTAGCGGAAGCGACACAAACAGTAGTGCGTTCGGTGTGATTACCGTCCGACCACTTGTCTTGCGCATGAGTGTGCAAGACCTACACGGCGGAGCTGGCAGGCGCCGCGGTAACTCCCCGTAACGCGTCGATCGCCTGACGCGTAGGGCTGGGCTCGTGGTATTAGTGTGATAAGTTTTTCCGTATTACGATTTATATTTTGTGTAATTTATAAATGTATAATTGAATGTTCTGACTCCTTCGGCTTAGATAGAATAACCTAGAAAAGTGACTTCCGATACTCCAAAGTGGCATGTGGCAGTGTTGATGACGACACTATATTCTCTTAGTCTATCGAATAGCTGTCGGAGGTGGCCTTCGTGTTCCTGCTCGTTTTTCGAGAAACATAAGAAATCATCGACATAGGGTAGACAAAGTCGAGTCCACGCGTCATCTCGTCGACAAAACGTTGGAATGTTTGGCAAGCATTACGTAATCCAAACGTCATTAAATTAAACTCATAATAGACTAAATCAGTGCGAACCGTGAACTCGAGCGGCAACGAGAGGACCGCGGATCAAACTCACCCTGATGAAGATTCTCTAGATGAATCGAAACATTGTCGGTGCCTCCATCGACAAAATATTACGTGAGTAAAGCCCGTGTTTATCAAAATGTATAGACCAAATGGAGTTGTGATGGCACTCTTCTGGAAATCGTCAGGTTATATAGGTATTTGGTTGAAAGCCTTTACTAAATCTATTGTAGAAAATATTTGACATCCTGCCATGCTATGTGTTAAGTTAGGTATGCACGTATATTTATCAAGTATCGACTTGGCGGCGTTTAGAATACGATAGTCCCTGCAAGGCCTCCACTCGTTTTTCTTCTTTGGGGCTAGATGTAGTGGAGAGGCCCAATGGCTTTCCGAAGGCCTGGCTCCAGACTTGAGCATGGATTTGAATTCCTTTTACCAATTTCAAGCATATCAGGTGCTAGACGGCGGGGTAGCAAAATACTGGTGAGCCTGGCGTTGTCCTAATATAATGTAAAGTATTCTGCTTTACCTCGTTTTGGCGACCGAACTGGTGTGTGATCTCCGAAAACTCACGCAATATCTCGTGGTATCTGAACTCGACGATGGGTATCTTGATTGATGAGATCATAGTCGATGCGTTCACAGGTGTACCGATGGCGAAGTGTCATGAGTACAGGGCGTCTACTCTGCGAGCCGGTATCGATATATCGAAACGAAAAAGTCGTCGAATTGACAATTATTTAGTTGTGAAATTCAAACTATCGTATCGTCTGTTTAGAGGATTACGACATCGATTGTTAAAAGTAATGTCGGTCGTTTCATTACTCAAAATGAGTCGAAACGATGTAGCTACGAGTAGGGTTTTGCACGATTATTGACTCGATATATCGTTAATCGATTTCAAGAGTAGGCCCCCAGGACTTCTTGCCCATTCTTCTCGGACTTGGGTTAGGATGAATTGGCATGTGACTTACGTACGTAGCTTTACTTGCTATGACTCTTCGACGTTATTAGACCTTCCTGCAATAGTTTAAACTCATTAGGTAGGTAGGTTGCTTAACACGGAGTTTTTTAAGGAGCAAAGATAGATAAATAACTCTTTATTGATTAGGTACCTACCACACGGAATATTATAATAACAATAATTAACTTTTTAAGGCAATATAATGGTTGGCCTTATCGCTAATAGCGATCTCGACCAGGCAATTGTTGGAAGGACTGGACTATACTTAAATAAACAGGTGTGGTGTATTTATAGATACAATTAAATTACATACCTACCTACTTACATGTATGTATAACTACACAAGTACCTACTGATATAAATATATAGATACCTACATAAGTACCTATATGTACTCAATAGATATAATAAAGATAATCAGTCTAAAAAAAAACAATACAGAAATAATTATGTATAACAGTAGGTACGACAAATACTTAATCTTTCATGACCATGTTTTTGAAGATGGGAAGAGTCTTGGCCTTCCTGATATCTACAAGCAACGCGTTGCGTTCCACCAAAGAGTATGCAATCTATACCTATAAAAGAGCTTAACCTGACTGATTCATCATCGCCGAGCCGAAACCGCTGAAGCTGAAATTTGGAAGTTAGCATCCTTTTAAAGCAAAACCATCCACTAAGGCGGGATTTTTTGAAATTCAACCCCTAAGAGGGTGAAAACGAATGTACGAAACTTTTTAACGCGTAGTGCGATTTGCCTAAAACTTGATATGAATAAATAAAATGCAAAATGTGTTTCAGGATTTTTTTAAATAACCATAACAAAAGGGAAAAATGGGATGTCAAAGTTTGTATGGGAACTTTTTAACGGGTGGTGTGATTTCTTAGAAACTTGGTTAAAATGCAAAATAAATGGATACGCATTTCAGGATTTTTTAAAATAACCGTCTTAAAGGAGTAAAATGAGGGGTGAATGTTTGTATGGAAACTTTTTAATGGGTGGTGAGGTGATTAGTTTGAAACTTATTAATATAATTTGGCAAGGTATCTCCTTGCATTATAGCATTCTGGGGAAGGATTTAAGATACAATTCCTTTCAAAAAAAATGCGGACGAAGTCGCGTGCAACAGCTAGTATCCTATAAGACGTTCCACAAGCGGACAGCCTGCACTGTAAACGACTTTCCATAGAAGGTAGAGGAGTGAACGGGAATTTTGAGTTGATTGGTATCTAAGGAGCGTATATAAGGATCGAGGATTAGAGAGATAGAGAAATGCAAACCGTTCCTTGAGATTAAAGGAAGTTGAAGGAGAGAACCGAATATTATAGATTAGATTGAGAATGTGATCATTCCGGCGAAAACGGATTAGTAACCAATTGAGTTTATGTACTTATTACGAACTTCAGAAATGTGGTCATATGTAGGTACTTGCGCAAACTAAATATGAACCGTATACAGTAATTTTAGAGACGCTATAAGGTTGAAGCATATAAGGTTGATCTTCGGTGATGTCGAGATATCAAGCGTCAGCATAATCAGGGATTGGAAGGAGGGATTGTGTAAGCGCAATTTTAGCAGCGGTAGGGAGAAAATTCAGAAGCCTTCTGAGATAAGAAGGTACAGAAACAAAATTCTCTACATAGAGAGTAATTTATAATGTGAACACACACTGTCAGTAATATTGCCGCAGAAATATAAACGGTGTATAAAATACTTTAACGCTAATGTATTTAGGTATCTATCCTACTGCAGGGCATTGTTGGCGCCTACCTGCTGCTACCCGCCTAACTACCTGACAGGTGTGTGTAGTATGGGGGCAGGGACGGTACATTGCATAGAGAGGGATGAGTTGCGGGGTTCCGCAGGGGTCCGTTTTGGGCCCTTTGCATACGATGCGGTCCTGCGCGTTGAACTCCCTGTCGGCGTACGAGTTGTCTGCTACGCGGACGACACTCTCGTATTAGCCGACGGGGTCTCCTTCGACGGGACCAAAGGGCTCGTCGAGCTTAGGGTTGCTTGTGTCGTGGACAAGATCCACGAGCTGGGTCTTCGGATAGCGCCTCATAAGACCGTGGCGCTGTGGTGGCACAAGCTTCCGAGGGGAATGGAACCACCCAGCTTGTCGATTCGCATGGGTGACGTTGACGTACAGGTGGGGTGGTACCTCAAGTAACTAGGCCTCACCTTGGACGGTAGCTGGGACTTCGGGGAGCACTTCAAACGCTCTGTCCCCCGGATACAGAAGGTGATGGGTGCACAGACTGCTGCCAAATCTCGGGGATCACGAGAGGGCGTTCGTCGCCTCTACGGGGGGGTAGTGCGATCGATGGCTTTCTACGGAGCACCCGTCTGGTCTGATAGACTGGCGGGTGTTAGGCGCTACAGACATTCGAATCGCAAGGGGATATCAGACGATATCCTTTGAGGCGGCTACCATCTTGATGCGGTTTCCGCTCGACATCCTGGCGGAGACGGACGCACGTGTGTACGTTCGTCTTCGACATGATGACGGGAGCGGAATCGCGCCTATTGAAGTGCAGGCCCAAGAGCGTCGACGTACGCTCCGTAGATGGCGCGAGCGACTTGAAGAGCCGAGATGCTCGCGTCAGCGTATCGTCGGCCTGATTGCGCCGAACCTCGAAGCCTGGCTGAGGAGGGGGTACGGCAACGACACCTACAGACTTACTCAGGTACTTACTGGACACGGTGTTTTCGGTGAGTACCTGAGTAGGATCGGACGGGAATTGACAGCACAATGCCACCATTGTGGGAGTGACAGGGATTCCGCGCAGCACACGCTGGAGCAGTGCTTAGCGTGGTGCCCGGAGCGGCGGACCCTTGGTCGCTAGGATCAGGCAGGATCTCTCTCTGCCAGTCGTGGTTAAGGCCATGCTGGCGGATGAGACGGCGTGGAGGGCCGTGGCCTCTTATTGTGAGACCGTTATGGTTCGGAAAGAGGCCGCTGAGCGGGATCGGGAGAAGGCCGATCCCGCTCAGAGGAGGCGGTGGCGGGGTGCTGACAACGGACGCCCCGCACCACCTGCCCCGTGATGGGGCGAGTGGTATCCCCTGCCAAATAGGGGACCTTTTGGGTCCGTGGTCGGCTGCAGTGAGGGCTCTGGCTGGCTGGATACGGATCCCGCGAGGGCAGCGGCATTTGTGGCAAATGTCGCCGTAGCACGCGAGGGTGCCGGGCGTGGCTATAGGTGCCATTACCGGGATTGTGCTCAGAGCACGATGTGAGAGAGGCACCGGTGCGTTCCGTATGGAGATCCCGGAGCCCCGTGATATGCATCGAGGCTGGCCACCAGGTGGTTTTTAGTGGGTCGTCGAGGTCGACAACCCCAGACTACCCAACTGCGACCCTCACTCGTAGTTGGGCGTCAGGAAGCAGATTTTCCACCTGCCAAAAAAAAAGGTACCTATCCTAAATACTAAGCGCCTAAGGCGCTTGGCATACGTCGCAACTTTGGAGCCCAGACGCATAAATTCGTCATACTAGAGACACCAAGTACAATGAAAGTAGGTACACTGCTCACACTGAATCTTTGTACCTCGAAAGGAGGCTACAAGTTGCTGCACAGAACCCATTTTTGGGTCAAATTGGAGGCAAGCGTGGGGTGTGGAGGATCTGTAGCTGTAGCCAACATTTTTCCGCACGACAGTACGTGCGCAATCGTTTGTTGCGCCTAACTTCAGACAGTGAAAGATCCAGTCCCAGACCCTTTAGAAGAAACCTATCTTTCGTCATTGACCAAGTATCACTCTGTCTGTGGCAGGTCTTATAGGATATTGCATACTCTTTGGTGGCAGGCAGTCATAGTGATGAACTATCTCGAAATTTTACAAACCGACTCAAAACGGTTTAAAAAATATGCATACCTACTTGTAAACCGAACCGCAAAAATCTATGTAAACCGAGTTACAAACCGAAATGACAAAGTCGATGCGACGAACCAGTTCGTATTGCTCATGCTAAGATTTTATGATAAGGAAACCGGATTAAGAATATAAATTTAATTCATTCGTTTCTGGTAGAGACCAAGAACGAATTAAAATCGACTTTGTCAAGTCAATCTCTTTTTCATATTTTCATAGTTCAGGGCTTAATTATAAATAGGCCGTAAAACACTTTATCTAATTAAAAACAATATAACAATTAACACATAATAAATAACACCAAACACATACTGAACTTGCTCAACCACAACTACCGAAGTACCAACTCGCGGGGCCGCGCCGCGCCGTGCGTAAGTGGAAGAGAGACAGCAATCAACAAACCACTCACTCACCTCAGCTCGTCCAGGTCGGTTTGACATACATAGGTTCAAACCGACTTGCACGGTTTGGAACTCAAACTGGTTTGAACCAGTTGTAACATCACTAACAAACCACTCGCTCACCTCAGCTCGTCCAGATCGGTTTGACATAGGTTCAAACCGGGTTGGCAGATCGAGTCGTAACGTAACATCACTAGCAGTCACACAAACCGACTGACAACGTACTGACATACTGACACGGCTGTCTAGTTATAAACAAAACCCTATCGATCATTGCATGTAGTATAGTATTTCTAAAGAGATTGTTACAAATTATATTTCCTTCGTATCGTAATTTGCACAATGCCGAGAATCCCATTACGAATAAATGTAAGATATTCTTTTGTGTTAGTTTTATTAGTTATTTTCAATACAATACACACAACCGATATGGGTAAGTTTGCTCAATTCAATTTCATAGTTTCTCTCATAAAAATAGCTTTTCATTTAGCCCTTGTTTGTTTCAGCTAACAATAATATGGTGAAACAAAACAAAAAAAATGATTTGAAAGAAGACTCAAGCGAAAGAGACGTTAGTTTCAGCGAAAATGATGATTATTTGCTTTCTTGCCCTACTGCAGATGGTTTGGACAGTTTTGACTGTAACACCCTCAATTATCCTTGTATTACTTGTAAAAGAAGCATAGACTGTGTGTATGGAAGCTTCTATAACTACACCTGCACTGTAAAAACAAAAGTTGTCTGCAATGTAAGTAAACCTGTAGATGGGAGCCACATTACTACAATTACCCTCTACTGTTTGTACTTAGAAAATTGATCAATTCTAATGAAAAAATACTGTTTTCCAGGGTACCAAAGAGTTCAACAGGACTGCTATGTGTAGGTTCTGCTATCAAACAGATAAATGGGAATATAGATGTGATCAGAAAGCAAACTGTAACTCACTGGCCTCACCGCTGAAATTTTATCCGTAAGTTGACTTTATTTTTTATGTTAGTAAGTATCTACCATTATTTATTTCTATGTATAATATGTATGTATTTACAAAAAAAAGGATATAAGTATATCAGTCATGTGGTACCCATGACACAAGCTCTGCTTACTTTGGGGCCAGATGATGGTGTGTAATGTCTAGGATTATTTACTAATACTTAGGATACCAGGAATACTTACTAATTATAATGATATTTTTGAGATATTTTTGACACACTATTAGAATTGCTTCTTGGTTGAAGAACTTATTATGATACTGATCATCACAACCAGTAAACTTGTTTTTTGTAATTTCCAGAACAAACTGCACTGTCTCAGATGATATACTATGCTTAGGCAAAAGAAGGTTCCTCAAAAAGATAAAATGCTCATGGACTGCTGGCACTCGATGGGGTACAGCCCTAATGTTAGCCTTGACTCTCGGTGGCTTTGGAGCAGACAGATTCTATCTAGGACACTGGCAAGAAGGCATAGGAAAACTGTTTAGTTTTGGAGGGCTAGGGGTTTGGACATTGGTTGATGCTTTGCTGATAGGAATCCACCATCTTGGACCTGCAGATGGTTCTTTGTATATTTAGTTAAAAGTATTTATTTTAAGTATCAAAAGTATTTATTAAATCAACAATTGTGTTTCATTTCACAGCACAGATTTCACCAAGTTTAACTTAAAAAGCATAGAATTAGTAAAAATATACTAAAAATTCAACTTTGTGTTTGATTTCACTAAGTTAAAAAGCACATGTTTAAGTACTAAATACTAAAAATTCTTATAAACAAATTCAACAAGCTCAGCTTTCTTTAACCCTGTCAACGCAGGCAACTGGGGTATATCTTTAGATTTCAATATCAGCTTCAATTCAGCAACTGTGTACTGGTTCACTTTATTGTGTGATAGCCTACTTTGTAACAATGCCTCGTCTATTTCATCATATTTGGCTTTTTTTGAATTCATACCTTCAGAGGATGCAGAACGTTTTTTTAATTCAACACTTCCAAAAGGCCCAAATATTTCCAGGAATAAGTCATCATCCAAACTATTAAATCTGTCAGAAGTTGGTTTTGTTGTATCAATAAAAGGTTCTATTTCCTCATCCTGCAAAGCAATGGCTTCAAGGTTCTTGTACAGTGATTGGATCTTAGGATCTTCAAATATATCCGGTTTGTAATCAAATATTATTGCATTTATTGTATCCTTCATAACAGTTTTGTGTGCATCAGAAATGCTGGTATTCTCATCATCATCCATTTCTGGGAGGTTTCGCACATTCTCTGCGAATGGTATATTTATAACATCAAAACCAGTATCTACATCCAAGCCGAGAGGATTTGAACATGGAGAAAGAGCCACATTCATTGGTTTGGAGTTAACTCTAGTGCACAAAATGCAAATTGCCACCATTCCTGTTTCAAGACAAGCTTGGTGCATAGCTTTGAAGGCAACAGTAGACCCTTCTATTATGCTTTCATTCGGAAATAAGAAGTATCCTCTTTTTAAGAACCATTTTTCTTTAGATATCAATGAAGCTGGCTTGAAACCAATAAGCTTTAGCATTGGAGGTCCAAATGGATTTTTCAAATACTTCATCTCGGTATCAGTGAATTCAACTCTCTCACCTCCAAATTCTTGAAAATGAATAAGTTCAGATTTCAAAAGAGGAACATTATTTGGTTGTTGCTCTTCTCTATCAACATCCATTGCACTGTTGTTGTCATATGAAACCTTCATAGTCTCTGTTACAGACGTTACAATATCATTAGTCTCTCTATCTAAATATGTTGATTTTTGGCTCTGTCTACCATATCTCAAGAGGCTGTAAACACCAACTCCAATAGATATTTCACTACCTATTTCAAAGCAAAGTTTAGCAACTGCCAAATGACGATGAGATTCCTGATAAATCAGCTTTTCAATCTCCTGGATATTCTGAATCGGTTTTGGTAAAATAACATCATTTCTTTTATTAGCATTGATTAAAAATTTGATATAAAAGTCATCAGCTTTGTGGCCTGGTTCTGCAACATTTATTAATTTTATGTTGACATCTGATTCAGCCAGGTCTTCTACTCGCCTCAGTGTTGGCATTTGGTCCATTTGTACTGGTGGAGTGTCAAGTCCCAGAAGCATTATAACAGTGCGCATAGACAGCTGTTTCTTGCAATTAGCAAACAATTTACTACAGTGCAACAATGCACCCGACATTTTTAGTTGTTTATCCTGCTTCAGGTTACCTATTTTAATATCTTGAAGCTTTTTATAATCATCAAGGGTAGGAATTGTAAGAGGAAATACATCGGTCACATTTTTGTCTCCCAGCATTGGAGTTTCATCGTCATCTTTGTCTGTTCCAAATATACAAATGCCTACATACCGATTGCGGGATTGTCTCAAATATTGACGGATCACCCTGCAAGTAGCTGCGTGAGCTAACTCTCCGGTTTTCTGATCAAGTGCATTTATGAGAATAATAGTAGCGGGAACACCACGATATGCCGCGGTTTCTTCGTGGTCCTCATCAGAATCCATTTTATGATTTTACAGAATACGTTATTTATTTATGTAATTTAAAAAGACCCTGTAAGTAAACACTAACAAACAAGTCATAACAAGAAAATTGTGACAGTGAGCAATATCAATCAAAGCAAGCAAGACGAGACAATCAGAGCAGTGTTGGTAACCCTGTCTAACTGAAAATCAAAATAAACAATACTTTTTTTTTCCAAAACTATAAACTTATTAGAGAAACATATGTAATTATTATTTTCTCTCTGAAATTCATATTATATTGGTTAACATACCTTGCTTAACAATATTTTTTATTTACCTACAGAAATAATAATTCCAGTAATGTACAGAATAATACCTATACAATAATAAAAGATACAATGTAAAACAGTTGAGCTATCTAAGGACCATTAACAATTAAAATTAAAAGAATTGTGGGCATTGTTATATTTTTTCTGTTATTTGCTAAAAACAACCTTTTCATGTTGGCGCTTAATGAGGCAGGCAAAGAAGATTATTCATCAACTCATACAATAATATGAATTGTTTGAAATAAACTCCTTGTATCAGTTAAAATACATTTTTATACTTGATAACATCTATTTCGTCGTAACCATTGTTTATCCAGTTACATCGTCTGGAATAACCAAATGTTTAAATAAAACAGTAGAAATTTGGACTAAAACCGTGAACGGATGATATTGAAAAATAAATACTGATAAAACAGTAGAGTTGGCGGCACAGAAGACGATTCGAACCTAGAATTTATGTCAAACATACAAGAACCAGTCTAAACAAGTTTTCGAAGTCAGTGGATTTGGATTGACTGGATGGATATTAACACGAATTACACGAAAGTTTTGCGAATGAGTCATATTAATACTCTTCTTCTTATCTATTTTTGCTTGGCTAGTGTTATTTCATCGGCCGCAGCACATTTGGGCCGGCATTGGAAACAAAATAGCTAACTTTTAATTATCTAGAATTAACAAACAAACTCTGCTTACTTTGGGGCCAGATGATGCTGTGTGATATGTCCGGCACTGGCAAAAACGAAACATATAGGTTAGCAAGAAAGGTAAGGTAGGTAAAGGTATTTTTTAGATTATTTTTGACCGTCTTGCGAAGCAAACATTGCGCTTGTACCTTTATTATTTATCATTCTCGAGCTTTTTCTGGCTTTATTAGTAATTTTGATGTACCTAGAGCTAGAGTTATTAACTCGGGTGTGAATAATTGAAATAAAAGCTTTGTGTTTCTTTGTGATTCAAAAAAAAATTATCCGTATGTAACTTAAATATTGATAAGTTACCATTTTATATAAAAAAAAACAAATGACGAAAGATAAAATACGCCTTTGTGACTCAATATTTCTTCTTCTTAATTGCATGTGTCATAATAATGTTAATTTTGCCAGTGTTAAGTGCTATATTTTTTATGGTATAATGTCACAATATAATTTATAACAAAATAACAAAATAATTTATAAAATAATAAAGTCGTATCTTGTCGTTCTTCATTTGTTATTTTACATAAAATTGTGTCTTTCATATAAAATTATTATACGCATTATCTTTGCTCGAATTATAAAGAAACACAAAGCTTTTATTTCAATTATTCACACCCAAATCAATAACTTTAGCTCTTTCAAAATGAAAACCTGAAAACTACTAATAAAACCGGAAACAACTCGAGAAAAATAATGAATATAAGAGCGCAAAGTTTGCTTCGTAAGACGGCCAAAGATAATCCTCGAAATTATACTGTATATTAGGTATATAAAGTATAGATTAAAAGTAGGTATCGTATGAAATGTTTCTAAAAATGAATAGTATGTATTCTATCAATCATGTGGTCACCTTGGTACTAGCTATGCTTATTTTGGGGCTAGATGGTTTGGAGAACATGGGCCACCAATACCCATTTATTTATTTGTATACGCGTAAATATTAATTTACCTTACCTACTGCACACAAAAATACAAAATGTGATAAAAGGAGGGCTTGTCTAAAGCAATCTCTACCAGCCAACTCAAGCTGGTCTTGGTTACACAATAGAACACATAGGTAGCGTAGCGCTGAAGTGCCTATGCTCTTTCTTTGTAAATTACAATTACAATTAATGTTAAAAAATAGATATGGCAAAAGATTTAAACAATTCATTAGATAGTGTGTGTTTTTAAGATAGACCATAGGTCGTTACATAATATTAAATTGATGGTACCTAGATGTATGAGTGTAACCTGCGTAACAAAGCAGTTTGGTGATTATTTCACATCATTCAGGTACCTAGGTAGATAGGTACCTACCTACTCAAGTTACTATGTTACCGGTGCACTACTGGTGTGGTGTTAGGTATTATGTTTGCAGTTAACACGTTAGGTACCTTAGGACCCTTCATAATCAGAATAAACAAAAATAACGAATAAGTAATTAAATGATAATTAGAATCCGCACGCAAAGCGCTGCAATAATTGCATGTCCTTTGTTTCTTTGATAACAAGAGTGAGAAAAAGCGGCTAATCGCACAAGGTTGAAGTAGGGTGTAATTAATGTTCTGGGTAGGCTCCGGGTGGCAGGGCAGGCGACTTAGTGGAGGCCGCTGAGGAGGTGGGTAGAGGTGGCAGCGGACCTGCGCCCTGCGAACGACGTCGTCACAAGCTTGCGCGGGTCGTCATTCGTTCGCGGGCCCACGCCGCGGTGCCATCTCGGTCAGCTACCATTTTTACACTCGGTATCGTATAATTGCATCAGTGGTATTTCGGGCGTAGACTAAGTGACAGGCATTCTTATCGCTGTTGTATTTCTTCGAAGCGCGTAGCGCCTTCCATTTTTGCAAGTGCACGCGTGCGCGAACGAGCGCGTGCGCGGCGCTACCTCGCGCAACGACGACCCGCGAGCATGCAAGGGGCACGGCGCTGCCGCGCGTAGCGAGCCAGGCCGTGCGCGCTATAGCTATGGGTTGTGCATCGTCCGCTGAGGAGCGAGCTGCCATCGCACGCAGCAAACTCATCGAGAAGAACCTTAAAGAAGATGGCGTTCAAGCTGCCAAGGACATCAAGCTGCTGCTCCTTGGTAATGGAGCATTCCTCGTTCTCTTTCTATTCCTTACATGCGCGCGCAGCTCGAGTCGAGTCCCGAGTTTAAGTACCTACCTACCTACTTATATTGACTAACCTGCCAACCCGGCACAATAATTATTACAAGTACTAGTGGCATTAAAGAAATCATACATGGCTCACCAAGGAATGTTTAGCACTGGTATCTTATTTACATTAAATACCTACTTATATATTTCTCATAGAGTGCCAGTCTAACCAATTAATCTACCTACGTGTATAACGTAGACTATATTTGAGCTTACGTAAAGGATGTAGTATGTAGGTAGGTACCTACTTACCTATCTAGGAACTATCTATGATCATTATTGGCATTTTTGCCTTATTCTCATCGACAATTCGACATTCTATACACAAAGAATAATGATAAGTACAGGATAACATTTATTTTTGTACAGTACCCTACAAAAAATTATCTAAGAGTAAACTTCGTCCTAAATATTTAAATTTTATAACGATTTAAAATTTATAACAATCTACAACTTCCAAGCAATAAAGTTGTGTAAAGTAAGCGTTAATAAAAAATTGTAACAGCTAGCTGAACCACTAGCTTATTTTCGAGTGAGAGTGAAGAGAAGAGAGTCAGTATTTTTATAGTACTTTGGTACAATTTAAACAACAATACGGTAACATCGATTTACTAACGATAATAGAAGTAATCGATTATGTTTTGAGTCATACGATTTTAACGCAACAGAGTGCAACAAATTAATCAACAAAAAAAACATTGTCTCTGACTTTAGCGCATTGCTTCGTACTAGTCTAGGTACTAGCATCGTTGTTTTCTTTCGTGCGTTGACGTTATTTCACGCATGTGTGAGCGAGTCCGAGCAATAAAATCCGAAGCTACCCGAACTTCAGTCGAGCGGGGCGCGGTCGCTGTCACGGAGTGGAGTTGGTGCTTGTCATGTCATCCGGCCGCCATTATCTCGTATTTTAAACGGATTTAAAAAATCAATTAAAGTTTACGCCGTCGTCGCGTTGTTTCGGTGTCGGACGAAGTATCAATTCTTGAACTTACCGTGTTCAAAAGCGTGTCGAAGGCAATATTGTTGTATCAGGAACGAGAAGAGTGAAAAAGCGGTATAGTTGGATTGTGTTGGGTGATATCGTTGTGTAGGGTGGCTCCGGTCTAGCCGGGGCGTAAGGACGCGTGTGGAGCGCATGCTGAGGGAGCGGTAAAAGCGCGCCCGGCTCGGGGGTCGGCGCGGCCGGCGGCTGAAGCACAAGAACAGCCGACATGGGGTGCGCGCAGTCTGCTGAAGAGCGCGCGGCTGCCGCTCGCAGCCGTAAGATAGAGAAGGACTTGAAGGAGGATGGTATTCAGGCTTCCAAAGACATCAAGCTGCTCCTGTTAGGTACGCTGCTTTATGTTTCTCTAGTGTACGCGCAGGCCGCACCCTTGCTATAAAGACATCTAAATTAATTGATTACCTACGTTTCTCTTGCCGATATCTTCCTCTAAATATCGACCCCTTCATGTGACTAGCCTAGCAACTTTGAATATAATTCATCAAAAGTTATTTTGGTGGTTTATTTTGTTAGGTAGTTTATTGGCACTTTCTCTTGTAATGTAACTCATCATTATGCTGGTATGCACGGTAGTTCCGTGCGCAAATGAAAGTTCCTATTTGTTTTACATTTTAGGAAGTGGAGTGAACTAATCATTACTTTATACCAGCTCAACCATCTAGATGTTGAATTAAAATGTCCTTTTAATACTGGTTCCATTATTAGAACAATAGTTTAGAGATTGAGAGCAATTTGATATCCATAATTAACACTGAAAAACAGCCTTGAATTTAGATTAAGCTGAACATACCCATGTTATTGTAGGTACCCTTGCAGAACCTAGTTTGGGAAATACCAGTAAGTTAGTCAGAACAACAACTCTTTCTTGTTTTAAATTAGGTATCTAACTTATTATCAAGTCAAAATCCTGATCAAGTAGTTAGTCACACCTAAATTTGGCTTAAAACCAACATCAAAATGACAAATCTGAACTGTAAACCACAATACACCCGTAAATTATACGCAAACATAATACTGAAAGCAAAAATTGTGGATTATTCTTCAATTGTAAAAGTTGAAATAAATGAAATACTTATTTACCTATAAAATGTATGTAAGAATTAAGTAGAATGAATACTAATTCTCATGCCTGCAATTTATAACAATAAAAGATAAAAACATAACTTCTGGGCAGTCGGGCCACAAGGCTCTTAACTGAAGTCCAAGTGACATTCCCTTAGGTACCTTTTAATAATGGTATTATAGAATCAGAAGCAAGTTCAACATGTTATGATCAGCATGTGCCAACTTTTTGCATCACAAAACAACATAGAATCTACAAATCATACCTGTTGATGTATTCTTGAATCTTTGCCAGTTTTATAATTTCATGTAAGGGACAGTTCCTACCATTGTTCTGCATTGTTTTCACTATGATACATTCTTTCTAAATGAATTATGTATGTCATTTTCCTTATTTTATCATCTTTTTGTAGGTACTTATTATTATAAAATACTAGCTGATGCCTGCAGCTTTGCACGCATGGTACCTAGATAAAAATCTCAATACCAAAATTCATCAAAATTGGTTCAGCGGCTTAGGTGTGAAAACGTAATAAACAGACAGAGTTACTTTCACATATAATATTAGTAGGGATAAGTACAGTATTGGTTGTTATGTAATACTTACTAATTAAGGACATCTATCAGACATCCTTGGCATTAGCTGCCTTGGATTTGTAAAAAAATACATTGTTATATTGTTAGGTGGTATACTCAAAATATAAGTATGATTCATATCATAAGATTTACTTAATACCATATCTAGGAACAAAAGTTAAACTCAGATCGGAAACTAAATGTAGGATTATGTAAACTAGTGGTCGCCCACTGGTTGAATTATCAATAATTACTTAATGTATTTTTAATGCATAATTAAAAAAAAAAATTTGCATTCTGCACTCCTTCTCTATATAAACTATAAGTGTGTGACCTAGTTTATACTCGCAATTTTCGTACAAAGTGGTACAAAGTTTTTGCTTCACATATTAATATATAGATTTTCTGAATGAAAAAAAAATATATTATATCCTCTGCATTTGTAAAAAAATGTAGTCCGAGGCTTGTTAAAAATTCAACAATCATTAACTTGCAGTTACCGTAAACAGGTAAAACCATAAGTAGGTTTTGAGTACAGAGTAATATTTTATAATACCAGAAAAATAAGAAACTAAAGCTGAAGTATAGACAATAATAAAGAAGTAAATAAATATTGGTAACTATACAATTCACACAACACTATCCAACCTCAAACTAAGCATATCTTGTACTATAGGAACCAGGTGGTTAATAGAATACTTATACATTTTTATAAGTAAACTACCTGTCCTGATCGCGGCTTCTTCCGCGCGTTTTAATAAGAAAAAAAAATTCTAATTATAAATCTGAACCCTTCTTGAATCCACTTGAACACTATCAAAAGATTTCATCAAAAACGATCCAGCCGTTTAGGAGTTAAATTACAAACACACAGAAGATTTATATATATTAAGATTAAGAATAGTTAACTAAAATTTATTTCGCTTTTTGTGAGACTTATAGTATTCTGACCTGTTATGATGTGACCTGGTTAACATCTTAGTCTATTGTTGCTTATCACTAATGGTAAAAAATGTATGGTAAATGCAAAAATAAATAAATTCATAAGTTTCTTGGTCTCCTAAAATCACTTTTCTACAGCTACAAATGTTCTGGTTCTGGCTTACTCCCCAAATACATTTTCCATCATGTATAACAGATAGGTATGTAGTTCAGGTAGTTGACTTATGGAGAAACTTCTGATCTGATGACTAATCACCAGACTTAGTTCATTGACATCCTCTGTCTCTCTTCAAATGTCTTGGAGCTCAAATCCCCTAAGATGTTGGTTAGAAAGATCAGAGTCTGTTAAATTAATGTTTATTCTTGTGAAACTGTATTGAAGATGTTAACACAGGTTACTGGGTCTATGGACTGCCTTGATCTTGCTTGGCATTGTCATGTCCGTTGACACAAAATTACGTTATTTGCATTGTATGGCACTGTACCAAATTACCTGTCTTTGCTTTTATCAATGAAAACTAGAGATCATTTTGGTTATGTGTAATACATACACTAATTAGTTATTTTTTTGTTATTTGAATGTTTTGATTCAAATTACAAAAAAATAACTAGAGTTTATCAGTAGTGTTCATACAGTAAAATTACTAGAAACCTATTAGCAATAAAACAACAATTCTAAAACGCCATAGTTAAATGTTGGGAGTTTTATGAATCATCTTTCAATGGTTGGCAATCCATTACCATTGTACCTATGTAGGTGCCTACCTAATTATGAGTGATTTGTAACCTTCTATGAGTCATTTTAGTTTAAAAAGGAATTTATCTAGAATCACATGACACAAGAAATTGTATCTATCAGAGGAATATAAACAATGTTTAATATTATCAATCAATACATTGCAGTAGGACCTGATGAGTAATATCAGTCATCACATCACCTTGACTTTTTATCTGAGGTGATTATTTTATGTTACTGTATCTAATACTAAATCCTCACATACAAGCTTGATGGACGTTTTTACATGAGAACTGGTTTGAATGTGTGACGAGTGTTATGTGTTAATGTTTAAACTCATATGTTCAATGTTGAGCTATTTGCTCGATGCGAAAAACATTAAAACCTTCGTAATTTTTGCTCGACTTTCATATTCGATGAAAAATGATCGTCCAGCATACATATTTACGTTTAGATCCACCATAACAAGTTATTATATAGATCATAGGTAATGTCAGAAGGTAATCAACAACCATTGAGTAAGTAGAAGTAGTCTTCCCATTAAATAAAGAATGATCAATTGATCATTCACGGTCATTGAGGCAACATTCACGCACGCACTGCTAACGACGTGACACACCAATTAACTTCTAGCAACGACCTCAGAATTCTACCCAGTCAGTACGTTTTGTACTAATACTACTTAGTCGACATACTCCCGAGTATCATTGCCTATTTGGTGTATGCAATGCTAGGGTGAGGCAGACGCCTGTAATATATCCGATACCTGTAGGTATGACACCAAATGGCATGCAAGAAAATTGGACAGAGTTCGATATTTTGCTATTCCATATGCGGCTGTGGTGGCGAAAGGCATGCTGGCTAGTTTTTAGAAATGGATATCACTTGCAAATCTATCTAATCTATCTTCTGGGTGCCATGTCTCTGTGGCTCTAAGCTGTGAAGCCGAAGTGAATTAAAAATTGAAGTGCACGTAGTTCCCGGCCGGCGCCGGCGGCCGTTTGGAATGATGATTTCCAAAATAATCCAAATGTCGTTCAATATTAAGAACAATAGCAAATGCTACCAATGCAATTCTTTGAATACCTTGTATAAACGCTTGTAACCTCCTTAGTAAATACAAAAATATAATATAAAATTACTGTCTTGGTTTCCGCAATATTTGGACTGTGCAACTTAACCACAACTGCAACCACATGCAGCAAACTATCGGAGTTTGCTACTATTAAATAATAAAAGCAGGTAGGTAGGTATTATAATGATGGTATTCTGATGTTTGATGAAGCCTTTTCGATCAGACATTACCGCTAGATTATCAGCACTAGCACGCGACGATTTTATCACAGTGATGGGGCAAAAAAGCACCCTCATATTATACTTATATCATGCCATCGTTACTGTAAACAATCTCAAGTGGGAATGTCTTATTGTACCTACCTACATTAGGCATTACTAAAGCTGTTTATGAAATTCAATAGAGCTCTATTGAGGACACAAATGTAGATGTATTACTAAGTCATGAACCTACACAGCAGTGGTTAAATGCTAAGTCAACTGTGGGTTAACTACTGTATTATCAGATCTATCTTATTTCTGTGTAACATAAATGAGGGTTTTACACTGAATAGGTAGATACTTACTTACCTCTAATTTTTAGGAAAACAATCATGGTACAATCGTTCTCAATAGAATAGGTTATTATTGAAAGTGACTGGCATTGGTGGGAAATATTCACTCGACACGCGATATCTGACGACTTACTGAGAAAGTTCCAAGAATGTGTGTTTGTGATTTTACAACCACTATTTGCCACTGTTTATTGGTAAAATTATCATTCATATTCGTTCCTAATTGCGATTCAGATATTAAATCAGAAATGCACATGCCTTGTGAGGTGATATGTGTATCTGAGGGTCAGAGATCGGCCGTTCGCGTTGCCGTTGAGCCAATTAGAGAACAGGGGTCGTGCCACTTGGAACCTGCATTTGACGGGGTCTATTTAACACCCACATACAATTTGTATTGTCCTTCATTGAATCAGATTTTATGTTTTACCATTTTTCACCACTCATATATCGTATGGTCTCTACCAATACATACCACCTATGAGTATTGTATGGTACCTACTGAAGTTTAATAATAGGCACTTTCTATCGTTTGTTATTTATTGTTATATTAATGGTGGGCCATTGACTGGAAATGGGGTGATTTTTTTGAATCTATAAAGATGAAGTGACGCTATTCGTGGAATAAATAGTCATGACTGAATTGTAGAGCTAGTCGATTAGTGACTGAATATTGTATAACCAGACCACTCGTCTTTTCTTTGATCTTTAATTTCAACCTTTTATCAAATTGAAGAGGATTGTGCATCTTTTGATAATATCAAAGATAAAATATAGATTTAACACCGATAACCTTGTTTTCGTGAGGTGATCTCTGGAGCATTTTAATTTATTAACATCTATTTTTACCACGTGCATAATGTTGGAAACAGTTTACATGTAGTCGTGGTAATTAAATGTTTTTTTTATACCATTGCGTGTTTTATTACCGCGCGGTCGCTCGGATGTTTGATACGAAGAAACTATGTTATAAAAACTGATTGGTCTAGCTTTACTTAGGTGTTAACTGATGAGCTCAGCTCACTAAAATGTGTTTGATGAGCTTCAAACACATTTTTGTTTGAAGCGCATTTTCCTTGCATGGAACTCTGAAACTGTTGAGCATAGAATCAAAGAGAATTCTTTATTCAAGTCGTTCTGGCGAAATAAAACACATCTTTTCTTCGGATTAAACATTTCCGTCGAGACGGTTCTATTTCCATGTTTATAGACGAAAACCTAGCGGTAGGAATAAGCATCTTTATGCTTTCTTTCTTTCGAAAAGTGTGCTGAAGGCCGAATTTTATATAGATCAAACCAAGATTGGAAGCTATTAGGAGCTAACACACTAAAGACTGAACTTGTCCTCTCCAATCAGAATTTGTCTTCTCATTTACTAATTGGATCCTTTGCTTACAGGTGCTGGTGAATCAGGGAAGAGTACTATAGTCAAACAAATGAAGTGAGTATTGATTTAAAAGTGTTATGTTATACTTCAACATCAAAAGTTACCAAAGAGCTCAAAGGGCGCACTTTAAGGCGGTTATATTGTATGGATCGTTTAGTAGTAGTCCTTTTACACAATGATTCGCCGAAGATAATTATTATTGCAATTTTTAGATGAAAGCAAATAGCAAACAGCTACAAACGTCTTTAAGCATCTTCGATTGATTGATGTCTAGAGATAACAGTATAATAGATACCTAATAGTATACCGACAAGTTACTTAATCAATAACACTATCTACATCAGATTGTACGCTATCTAGCTGTCTGTTTATCGGAGTGTTGTCAACAAGCGTTTTACATTTCGGCGATAAGGTGTTCGCTGATATAAAGGTTCGGAATGATTTACATCTAACACAAAGGTATCACCAAATATTGGGTTGTTTTGATAACTGATTTCATTAATCCTATTTAATTACTCGAGTAAATACTGGATAAGTATTTTAATGCCAACAGCATTGGCAGCTGTTGATAAATTTTACTTTTCTATGTTTTAGAAAGGTATTCGTAATAGTTTTTTAATTGTAGAAAAAGTTAAAATGCTGGTTTGCAAGAATTGTCTTGGCGCGCGCTGTGATAGTCGTATTCATATAAGTACCTCCTTAGATAGGTATTTCAAACATGGCGTATCCGCTCTGTGTGGTGGGCACAAACTGTTTCATTCTCCCATTTCCCTCTATCAGCCGTCATTTCAGTAGATACTTATACAATACGTGACGTATTCGATTAATATTAAATGCAAAAAAATTCGTGTCTCGGGGCCTAATGGAACCGTCAGACAAAACTAACGTGCTAATTATATTTCTATTAGTTGCACATGTTGTCCGTGATCTGTTCATTGTTTCAATGGTGTAATAGGACTGACGTCAGAGACCCCGTGGTTATATTAATGTACGGCGGAGCGCACCGATTTCTAAAAGTTAATAATTACATAATTTATTTATTTAATGGCCAAAAGTCATATTAAATGCTTGACTTCATTTACTATTTAACGGTAGCTCTTACAACTTGCTATATCGATTCAGTACTTCGTTCGACCTTCTTGTCTGTTTGATAATAATATAATAGTCTATTTTTTTCTATTCTATCGTGTCAGACAGAATCATTCGCTATGGATTGATGAGTCAACTTGTAGAATTACTTTTCAAGTGTTTAAATCATCTCTGATGGCAGTAGTTTTCCACGTGGGGCAGACGCGCTATAATGTTATGTGTATAATGACATTTCTTATGCCCGAGAACATTGTTTCATTTTCCCAGAACATCACAAGAATGCTCATAATGTTTACGTAATCTTATCATCTTGTGTACACTGGTTAAATCAACAAATCACGATAAGTCAGGATTAGGGCGAGCTTGGCACGTACACAGTTAATTATATTTTACGGCTAATCGATATTCATATAAGACTTCACTTGCCTGACGTAAAAAAACGCCTCCGTGTCAGTAGTACTACTAAGAAGTACACCTGGTAGTACAAATGACACACCTTTGTATCTCTAGTACTACTACAAAACATACAAGTAAATTCACCCGACTTTTGGAATTTTAATTAAAACGTAAGTTCAACTGGTAGTACAAATGACACACCTTTGTATCTCTAGTATAAAAAAAAACAGAAAACTTGTAAAATTTGTATGTTTTGTAGTAGTACTAGAGATACAAAGGTGTGTCATTTGTACTACCAGTTGTACTTCTTAGTAGTACTACTGACACGGAGGCGAAAAATTACGTTAAGTTAAAAAACAAGGGCGTGCTCACACCATTTTCATGGTTGTTTACATTCTAGTATTTTTTTATACTAGAGATACAAGTTTTCTGTTGTTTTTTTAATACTAGAGGTACAAGTTTTTTGTTATTTTTTTTATACTAGAGATACAAGTTTTTTGTTGTTTTTTTTCACTAAAGATACAAGTTTTCTAATATTTTTACTAGAGATACAAAGGTGTGTCATTTTTACTACCAGTTGAACTTACGTTTCAATTAAAATTCCAAAAGTCGGGTGAATTTACTTGTATGTTTTGTAGTAGTACTAGAGATACAAAGGTGTGTCATTTGTACTACCAGTTGTACTTCTTAGTAGTACTACTGACACGGAGGCGAAAAATTACGTTAAGTTAAAAAACAAGGGCGTGCTCACACCATTTTCATGGTTGTTTACATTCTAGTGTTTTTTTATACTAGAGATACAAGTTTTCTGTTGTTTTTTTAATACTAGAGGTACAAGTTTTTTGTTATTTTTTTTATACTAAAGATACAAGTTTTCTGTTTTTTTATACTAGAGATACAAGTTTTCTGTTGTTTTTTTTATACTAGAGATACAAGTTTTTTGTTGTTTATACTAAAGATACAAGTTTTCTGTTTTTTTTACTAGAGATACAAAGGTGTGTCATTTGTACTACCAGTTGAACTTACGTTTCAATTAAAATTCCAAAAGTTGGGTGAATTTACTTGTATGTTTTGTAGTAGTACTAGAGATACAAAGGTGTTTCATTTGTACTACCAGTTGTACTTCTTAGTAGTACTACTGACACGGAGGCAAAAAAACCATTTGCATTTTGCCTTTCTTGAGATAAGACGTTATTGTCAGTTGTAAGAAGATATTTTATTTCCACATTTTCCTCAGAAGTTTTTTTGTACTTGTATAATCTTTTAGTATCTCAGAACCAAATAAGTAGATCTCATCACTGTAGTCCTACATCGTATGGTTAACTGATACATAAAGTATCTCGTTTTAACTTGTCTTTCAGGCGATTTTTTTGATTTTTTTTCTGTTTTCAGCATTTTCAGTATTTGAGACATTTAATCCGATAAAAACCTACCGACTGCTTTTAACTCCGCTAGCGGGCAGGCTTAGGGTTGAAAACTATTTTTTCCGTTCTGTTTAATAAACCAACTAGAGCGCTACAGTTTTTTATTTTTCAAGTTTTTAACGAGGGCCGTCGCTATGCTCGTCAAATAAAATGCTGGGTCGAATTGTGGCACAATTGTATTGAAATATTTGTTATAATGTTGTGCCTTATGCGGCATTCTAGCATTCCTTAAAGTACATTCCGGTACCATTGTTTGAATTAGCATGTTATGGAATAGGTAAGAAGTGTTAATGTGGATATGTTAGGGCCGCCATGCCCGAAGCAATCTAAGAATACCACAATAACTAAAGTGCGCTAGGGCGTTTTAAGAGTCATTCGCTCTATTTAGACTAATGTCTGCCTAGTGCTAGCCTGGCATTCCGTACCCAAAGCAGTATAGAATAGAATAGAATACAGTAAAAATAAAATAAAACCAAATAATATACGTATAGGCACCCACCCAGGCAGATGGGTACTCAAACATTTTACCCTACCTACCAACACACACCCACAATCAGTAGTCTCTCCCTGTGGTGCCCAAATAGGTCCAGGCTCAGCTTTATGCCACCCCCATACAAAGTACGAAAGCAGCGCTGGTTTTCAGACTGAACCTCGAGGCTGGAGATACAACTATGAACTTAAATAATACATACACACTAAACCAAAATTATAAATGTAACCCAACAAAATTGGTGAAGTTAAATAGGTGTTTGCGCATAGTATCCGCACGTATCTAATATATCACGTAATATTTAAAATAGTTCTTTAATATGTAATTTTTGTCAACAGAATTATTCACGAAAGTGGCTTCACAAATGAAGACTTCAAACAGTACAGGCCGGTGGTGTACAGCAACACGATCCAATCGCTCGTCGCCATCTTGCGTGCTATGCCCAACCTGGGCATCACCTATGGCAATAAGGATCGTGAGGTAAGTAATCATTTATCAGGTGAAAAAACTTCAAAAATTTTTTCCCGCTTTTTTTTCTAACTGTTTACCTGAAGAAAATCATCCAGTATTTTTAGGGATATTAATAAGTTGCAAGTACATTTCAAAGATTCCTTATAATTCGTTTACTAGAACAAACAAGGAAAATATCTATTGTGGAAGTTGGAACTCAAAATAAAAACTCCTATTTATTTAAGCATGTAAAAAGGTCGACCTCGTTTACAAACTTCATTAGATAAAGTACAGTTTGTATAAAGTTCACGCTTAGAGAAATGAATGCACGCGAAACGAGTCGGAATTTAAATTATGCATAAGGGATTTAGCTCCAGAACATTCTTTGAGGCAAAATATATAATAGAGATGCTTGGAATCCGAATTATAATAGGAACTTTTATTTTGTGAAACATGCTTTCATGGTCAGCATACTTTTAAAAAAAAAATATTACGCTAAAAGAAAAGACGAGGTGTTGCAGAAAATATGAAACTTAAGGCCAAATATGTTTTTCCCAAATATTTAAAAATTTAGAAAACGAATACGAATACTCTATGTTGAGAAGGTATAAATCCTAAAAATTAACTGAGTAGTAACCGTTAGTACCTATAGATTGACAAAACTGTTTCCTATCATTTTGATAACCTATCAAATGATAACCATTCAAAGAATGTGTCGTGACACTGAGGTCACATGAGGTTTTTGGTCTTGAGATTAATTAGGAAAATGTAGCTTTACATTCAGAGTTTTTAAGCCAGTTCGTTACTAATTGGTTTGCGACTTTCATCTTCTCACGGCATTTTTGCATTTTACTGAGCGATAACGTTTCCACAATAAAGTTTGAATGGCAGATGCAATTGCCGTAAAATCCCAAAATACCGACGCATCAATTTCTACAGAAAACGGTTTTATAGCATCAAGTTATTAGATTTTTATTTACTATTTCGAATCGGGAATCAAAGCGACTTTGTTCGGTTGCGTAAACGACGAACCATACAACTATAATGTCTATTCGATGGTAAAAATTAATGGCCGTTCTCGTCGCACAAATACGCAGTTTGTTGTGTATGGCTGGCTGGCAGTATGCTCGATGCTGATTACACAGCAATTCGGGTGAACGATTCGAACGTTAGAGCACTTACAGCATAGCATGTAACAGCTGTAAACATTATTCCTATGTCGTATTTAAGTGGTCATTAATGAAACACATTGCGAGATATTCTAAAACCAGCTACTAAAGTGCAAAGAGCGAACAGCACTGTTGGACTATGGACTTGTGGACCACCGCCTACGATGATGTTCTCTGTCCTGAATATTTACCATACTGCCAGTCCTGTAGGGAATAGTATCAGATTCAGTCTAAAACAAAACAAGAGAATTAAGTAACTAAGTACTTAAGTTAAAGTCCGTCAATTGCAGGTTTTGTGTAACATTTGGATGCAGTCGAAATCAATATTGGGCATTTATTATTCATGTATGGACGTCGCTCGATACACTCGTGTGCTTATTGATTCCTTTGTTATGGAACCTTGCAAACAGATTATATCCCGAGACGCACACGTTTTTTTATTATTCGTTTTGGCAAAACTGGCAGATATTTTGTCTGTTCACCATTGAGAGATAAATACTTACAGTGTTACAGGTATAACAAGATGCAGTGTAATGCGGAGAATTGTTTGTCTCTTATTCCACTGGAATTAAGTATTAGTAGCAACAAACACGGGAAGTAGCATGGATTTAACCGATCTAGTGTATCAATAAATGGCCAAGAACGTGTTGGGTCACGGGCAGGACTAGGATCAGACAGACCGACAGCGAAATGGCGAGGGGTTCCTTGTTGGACTTTGGTACCTTCTTATCGCTAGTTCTTTCGAAGCAGTTAAAATGTCTTAGGTACTTCGGTACCTAAAAAACCGTAACCTATAGTTTTGTACTTACAGCGGAAAAGTTTTTCTTATTATCAAAAGAATGAACCCTTCACAGCCATTATCAACGAAACAAGCGCCTCTTATCGCGATAACTTATCACTTCCGTTCCTACCTGTTGGTTCTTGTCGATTTCCTTCGTCATCTTTCACTTATACAACATAGTTCGTTCAGGGGTTAGTAGCCTTATGACGAGAGTTCATAGGCCCTTAGCGACTTAACGATTAACGTGGTAACCATACGATTAACGCGCTCAGTGTTTTAGTATATTATCATAACATCTGAAAGACAACAATGGGTAATCACGTAACGAAACAGACTTTAAATTGAATTCCCGAGCCGAGTGCTGCAGTTTACTGTTATCAGGTTATTGATTTCCTGATATCGAATGCTTACTTAAACATTCAGCATAACCACTTAGTAGAATTCTGTTCAAGTACCTTCCTATAATTTGTTCGATCGATGTCAACGACGCAGTTATAACCTGCGGTAGTTCCCGCCCCTTTACATTTGCAAAGTTATCTGCCCGTGAGTCATAGGCCGTTGTCGCCGTGTATATGGCGCCGTCAATCTAACCCTTCGGGTATCTATGCCCTTATCTGAACATGAAAGCATTCGCAAACTAACTTGACAGCCGTAGGTAGTCAACGTGAAATGATAGAGCATGTAAATATATAAAATACTTATTAAGTATATGTTAACCAGTTCTGGAAAGCGACCATTCCTAGCCTTCCTAGTTTCCTGGCTTGGGGGCCTACTCTTGAAATCGATTAATTATATATCGGGTCAATAATCGTGCAAAACCCACATCGTTTTGGCTCGTTTTGAGCAAAAGAACGACAGACATTACTTTTGACTATCGATGTCGTAATCCTCCACAACAGACGATTCGATAACTTGAATTTGACAACGAAATAACTGTCTATTCGACTGAATTCGATATATCGAAGTCGGATCGCAGAGTGGACGCCCTGGTCTGATTATCTGGGTTTGTCTTACCTTTGTTGATTCCACCGACCAAGTATTTAATGGATGAGTTCACTGCATATGAATTTGGTCCTTACTTATAAACATCTCTCAACTTCTGTCAAAAATTAATCACTTTAAAATAATCCCTCTTTGTTAGATATTGAGAAATAGTAAAAGGGCGATAATTAATCAATGTTTATTTCAGGCAGTGTTCAATTTAAAAAGCATTTATATGTAAGGGAGTTTATTTTCAAATAGTCAAATAGATGACATACTCAGTCCATGTCTGATCTGATAGTACCAAATTAGTACAATCAACAATCCACGTAATGATCTGAAATTACCAGCAGTTACAGACCAAAATGGTAAAATTGCATGGCTTTTATTTCACACAGCATTTAAAAGCGTCGCATCGTACCCTACAATCGGCAAAATGGATGCGAATGTGTTTAAATGAATATGCAATGTGTGTATTTAGTTGAGGGAGATGTAGGGTGGGGTAGGGATGAATGGCGGCCAGGGGTACCGAGGGGCTGGATGGCCCGCGCATGCGTGGATTGAGTCACACCCTACATAATTAGAGGGTTTTCACAAAGAACCGCAAATGCTATCCTTACAATCTGATGGAGCGCCAGGTTTTTCCCTATGTAGAATGATTTTAATAACGCTGCGGAATATAAATTGCAACACGTTTTTCTTATCAAGGCTCACTGTCTTTATGTGATACGGCTTTCTGAAACATTTAGGATATAGATACTTATGGTTTCTAATTTTCAAACTGACATGAAAAAGTGGGAAAAACATGTGTTGCTTTTGGAGCATCAACCTCAAAACTGCCAAATTCACGGCCATTGTCAGTGGTATGCGTTTCTGTGCCAGAACATACAAACGCCAAGTTCTCCAATCGAGTCTGATTTTAATAATGCCTTGGTGCATCAACCTTATGAAGCAGTTATTTAGTCTTGACCTGTCTTTCTGAGCTAAGATTATATAAAGACATTAAGTCTATTAGTATAGAATATTTTTGTATGAACGCTGGATAAGTGCCTCTTTCCTCTCTAGGAGTTTTTCAGTCCATAAAGATAAAGTCTAATCCTCTATCCTATAAACACTTAATTAGCCAGAGCGCGGCGCTTAAGTAAACTCTGTCCTTATCAATGTCAAAGAATAGATATTTTAACAGATTTGAACAATTCTTTTGTTAGTGTGTGTTTATAAGACAGCCCGTAACACTATCTCGGTCGTAATGATGCACCTACTCGTATAGCAGTGTGGTTCACCGCGATTGAAAACCGCGACGGCTCACCTAACAAATAAGCACAAAAATATGACTAAGAGATTAACAAGTTACTAGTAATTACATCGAAAAATGTTTTTTTCATTTGAACCAGTCATAACGCTAATGGCATATTTCAACGCAAACCATTCCACACCCGACTCTAGAAATACAATACAGCGCTGATTATTAAATTGTGGTTTCGTTTCGAATTTAACATTTTATACCGCAATACTGCTGGCTACAGTTAAATTATCACTATTTGCCATGCCCTACTACACTTTGGACAATAAATGTTCAAGTCCAGTCAGAGAAAGTTCAAGGTCTATTAGGAGTTATTGGTTAATTAATGTAGTTAGACCTACGTCATTACATCGCTTAAGGTAGGTGTGGCTGGACGTCGCATCGAATATAAAAAAAAAAATTGGTAATTACACATTATCTTTTCACGTCTACTTGGCTCTTTCTGTGTTATTTTTCTTCATAAATTCATCTTCATTAATTGATGTATTGAGTTCTACAGCGCATGATGATGGTTGTCTTTTCCAAAATTAATGTAACTCTCGACTAGCCTGTCAGCTCAGTAGGTAGTAGCTCTGCCTTCTGCGCTGTAGGTTGAGGGTTCGATTCCCTCCCAGGATAAAAATTTGTGTGAAGAACATAGGTGTTCGTTCTGTGCCTTGGTGTTATAAAATTTCATAAGTATGTATTTATAAATATATAATTATGTATTCTATCAGTCATAGTCACCATAATACAAGCTATGCTGAGTTTGGAGCTTAGATGGTGTTTTGTGCATTGTCCAGCAATATTTATTTATTTATTTAATGTAATCGTCAGCTCTTCTACTCCTGAGACTACACTATGTACAGAAGTAACTAAGCGAGAGTACAATGGACTCTCATTTCTCATTCAAATGCGATTAAAAAAGCATATCGAAAGGCGTACGGTTGTGTTGAGTTTCATCCGCTGAATATTGCTAATCGTGTTAGCGTGTGTTCCAAACAAGGGTCATTACACTCTGGAACTGTGTACTTTACCTACCTATGATCTCGCTTAGCCATTTTAAAAACCAGTGGTAATAAAATAGAAGAGTAAAATTGCATTTTTTTTTGGTGCTCTTTTAGGAATACTTCTACTATTCTACGCTGCAATAACTGCTTTGTAGTTATCATGATAAGTAAAGTACTTGTTGTATACATGTCTAGGAATATAATAAAGTCTAGTCCCTCAAGTCAAGGTCTATAATATAGTTAATACAATGTATAACTATTATTATGTGACGTCGCGACGCTACAAGCAAAGAAAGCTCATTTTCTAAGTCTCACACTGCTATCAACCTACATCTGTCCATTTATAATTGCCTGATTAATCATCATGGGAATATGCATAATTCGTAACTTTCTCTGAATAAACTTGTGGCGAACAGGTAGGTAAGTGACTTAGTTTATGACAGGAAAAATAAAAACATTGTAAAATTTGCTTTGCTTTTATTTTGTTCTATATCAGGCTTACAAGAGGGAATCCTACTTAAAAGTGCTCCATGTTCGTTTCGTATTCCATGGTTTTATTCTTAATCCTTATTCTACGAAATTCAATATAAACACTTCTCCTACACCAGAAATCTCATTTATGATTTAATAAAGATGGATATTAGAATTTGTCATGTCTAAAAAATCTTGATGTTAAATGGATCCGTTTATTCAGCCAAGGCGTTCGGTGTGATAATGTAATGTGTAGTTTTCGTTGAGACCCATTGTCTGCTCTTAATAAGTCTTAAGTACTAAGAAAAGTCTTGCAAGTGTCCGAAATCGCTGTAGAAAGATAATACCTACGGTACCTTCGGCAACGGCTTTCTTGATTTTTATGGTTTTTCACAGAGCGACGGCAAGATGGTGTTTGACGTGATCCAACGGATGGAAGACACGGAGCCATTCAGCGAGGAGCTTCTCGCGGCGATGAAAAGGCTGTGGGCGGACCACGGCGTGCAAGAGTGCTTCGGTCGCTCTAATGAGTACCAGCTCAACGACTCCGCTAAATAGTAAGTACCTTAGTTATACAGGATGACTTGTACTGCTTGCAGTTGCTGGTGGCCGTTCGCTTTTTATCTATTGGTTCTATATCTACTGGATCGTATCGCGAAGTGGAGGAAGAACTAATGAAAATAATAACCACACTTTTTGTTAGGTGATTTACAAAAAAACAAATATATTATTAGTTACTAATATTTTGAATACTCCTACTAGTGATCTTTATCTACCTCACAAAATAAACCGAAACTTTAATTAGAAAGTTTGTGTTGTCCTTCTTTGGTTTTCCTTTGTCCAAACTATCTAGTTTATCCTAACTTCTTTGTTCCATCTTTTTTTGATCTCGTAATGTGAGCTCCAACTGTTTAGAACTCTGATTCCTCGGAGTAAGTGTAAATTGCAGCGGTTCATTCGGTACGTAAGTAGGTGTCACACTGTATGTGAGCTCACCATGTCGCCACGACACGTTGTATCGATGGAAAACCTAAAACATTAACATTACAGTTATCTACTATTGATAAAACTCTGAACCAAGGACAGTGATTGTATCCGATCTGTAGACCACACATAGGTATTTCAACGCACTTATTGAATTTGTCTAGACTTTGTCTAAGGAGATAATCATGTTAATTAGACACGGTCGGCGTGATCACTTGTCCTTTATTAGCCTGTTAAACTACTTATTCTCTGCTCTAAGATCTTTCGAACAACGACATAAATAATAACTTATTCTGTCCAGTAAGGTATTCGGTTTAAAGAGTTTATTCTTATAAGAACAAAGATACAGTTCACTTATAATGAGATTTAAATTACGATATTAACTGGTACATAACTAATGTACCTAAGTAGGTATTTTGTTAAACTAGTGGCGAAGCATGCAGTACTTAAAAACTATAACGTAATATCTAGGTAAGTACCTAGGAAGGTTTTTTTTTGCAAAAAAACATAATCTAATAGGGTAGTCTAATAGTTTATGAAGCGGAAGTTTTGTATTAAATAGAGAAATCTTAATAGAAAGCCTCCTAATCACATAAGTCAAACGTATATACCCAAAACATGATGTTTAAATCCCAACTAAAACATTCTAGATACCTTTGCCAATAGCAGTTGCAGTTCAGCTTCCGCAAACCTCTTCCCAATACACATTCTTCGGCCGAATCCGAAGGGAAGCGATGCGAAAGGATGAATCCCAACCTCCCTCTGTCTGCGGCATACTTGTGCTACACCATCTGTTTCATTTATTTCTCGTTTTACTGGGCATTTACTTGATTGTTCTGTGGGACAATCTATCTTCGAGGCATCGTCTCTTAGCCACCGCTCGGGGATGTACTCCTGCGGTGATGGGAAATACCTCTCCTCGTTTGAAAGTATATAGTGTGGAAACACTATGTGCGACTGAAAGAAAACAATAAGCTGGAAATTTGCTTTTTACTGTATTACAGAATAATATACAATAATATAAAATACACGTGACACAGTTGAGTTATCGTTTGAAATGATTTATAGATAGCTCAGCTGATCCAGATCACTGCCAGAGGGCAGCGTTCCCAAGATACTGGCGTCATTGTCACGTTGAATGGCAATGCTAATACGCTGAGCCAGATAGGAGCTAGCTCTTGGGTCACGCAATGTATCTATTTCCTCGGTAGGTATGTATTTCGTTACAAGTGACAACATTTGAGTAATTTTTCTCACCCCTTTTGGAACTTCGTATCCAGATATCACGGCATCTGATTGAATACATCTTCCGTTTCCCAATATAACTGGTTTGATTCTGTAAAACATTAAATTCACGGTCCTCAACTACGAGTACTAAACATAAACCTATAATTATTTCCGTTATTACTACTAAAAAGTTAAATTCACCTGGCGGCGCTCGCATACGTAATTAGATTAATTGAGACTAAATAACATTCCTAAAAACTTGAGTTGTAGGTTATGATATTACTTCTTCTATAACTAGAAGAATATAATTATACTGTACTGATAATATACTGCTTCTTATTCGTTAATGGCATGTGTCAATTTTGCCAATGTCAAGTGTTCAGATTGTAGAAAGACGTCACAAAGTCTTATGTTGTCGTTCGTTGTTTGTTATTTTATAAAATTTGGTGTATTTATATAATATAATTATACGGATTTTTGCTCGAATGACAAAGAAACACTTTCATTCCAATCATTCACACCCGAGTCAATAACTCAGCTTCATTACATAGTATAAAACAAAGTCGCTTCTCGCTGTCTGTCTGTCCCTATGTATGCTTAGATCTTTAAAACAACGCAACGGATTTTGATGTGGTTTTTTAATAGGTAGAGTGATTCAAGTGGAAGGTTCATATGTATAATACATGCATAATATGGTAGAGAAACACTAATAATTTTAGAGATTTCTAATGTGATGTCGTAAATAAACACATTTTTTGCGCTTACATTGCAAACGCTGGCTGAACCCTACGGGATAGATCAAAATATTGTACAGTATTGTACCCGTGCAAAGCCGGGGCGGGTCGCTAGTTATTTAAATAAAATCTGAAAAATTAAGATTAAAACCTGAAATAACTCGGGAAAAATTAATAATATAAGAGCGCAATGTTTACTCCGCAAAACGAAAAAAATAATCCTAATAATGGTCTACTTCATGACATAAATAGGTACTACATACCTCGGTATACCATTACTGGACTGACGTAAGTTCACACTTCAAGTAATAATGTTGCCTCGTTACACATTGTCACTCGTCTGTATATCAAACTACTTGATCTAATGATTTACAAACAAGTCTGGGTGTACTGTAATCGATACAGGATAATATAACTGTTTTGATATTATTATGTCAGTTTTGGTATTATTTAGTTGAAATACACTTTGATAAACGTGGCTTGGTTATATCAATTTATTACTTTTTTTAGCTATTTCAGCACCATCTATATCATAGCCCCACCCATACGGTCCCGCACTAAGCAAATGCTTGTATAGTCGTATTATGTGATGGGAACCAGGTGGATAGATTATGTAGTTATTTCTTTAAAAAAACTACGAGTCCGATGGTATTTTAAAATAACTAGATTGTTGAAAGGATTCAGAGTTCATTGCGATATATCTTGCAAATTTATCGAGTTTAATTCAGTTTTACCGATTGGCAGTCTGTTTATAGGAACAATCTCAAGTGCAACGTAATCCGACGCTGACCATGGATTGGTCTGGCTGGCCACGTTACTGAGACGATACATATCATATTTTTGCTTAGAGGCTGCAAATCTACACGTGCTTCCTTTACTGACTATCCTATGATCCTAGCATATTAAATCCACATTTTATTTAAAACTCAACTGTATTTGAACAGACCCAAATTTGAAATGTTTTATACCTACCCATTATACACTGTTATGTTTGGAAAGTAATTATACGTTTTAGTTCAATATTAATTATTCAGTACACTTAACATAGCTCTTTATTGAGTCTTCATAATTGAATCATGGAAGTACGTATCCCTGTCGTTTTAAAATAGAAAGTTAATAGAACGGCTCTGAATAATTTATATCAGTTTATTGAACTTGTTGGCTAGACTAACAATTTTAGATAGGCTGTATTGAATGACTAATGACTGTTAGTGCTTTTTTATTTGACATAATCATCACACAAGTAAATGAGGACGAACAATTATCTAAATTCTATTTTCTAAAAACCAAAAATTAAAATATGGAAAATTCGTAAAAACATTCAAACATTATAAAATCGCTCTACCTTTTAGATAAAAGCCCGTAGTTTATTAAAATAAATCCATTATTCGCAAGCATCGAAATTGAAATGGTCCACCCAATGTTTGGCACGACCCAGGCACATCGACTTTATGATTCAAATATTATGCAAACTGGCACTGGCTTGGTTTAGTAGCTGAGATAACCGTGTTTGCCGTGGGACAATTCTGCATCAGATTTAATAGGCAAACTGAATAAACTAGCAAAATGGCAAATTCAGTAATAGAGAAGAGACAGTTTGGAAGTACGATGTTATTAGCAAAACGAACCTGTCTGTGAATAACTTTAAATAAAAGTTAGCCATAACGAAGGCTATAATTCTTTATTACTAATAGAAATAGCTAACACTCTCAAACTACTAACAAAAGAAATAAAACCTGAATAATAAAAAGCTTACCTTAGAGATTCTTTGATGGAGGCTTTCAAATACGGCAACTTGTCCAAATCCTTACTCGTCATCGTTTTACCATAGGGCAAATGTTTGTCTAACTCATTTTGAAGTATCCTCTGGGTCCTTAGATTGTTTGCAAGTAAATACATAGTACTCGCTGCTGCGGCGGCTGTAGTATCCACTCCTACCAACATTAAATCTAAAGCTAAAACAGCGGCTATCTTCTCGCCAGAGTTTTTTGCTATTTGTGCACACACGCCTTTGTCAGTCAGTCTTTTCAAGCAGAGCGTTCTGAAGGCGTCCAGTGCTTCAACATAAGTTTTATAAGCAGGCGTTGAGTACAACCTCCACATTGGTGCAGAGAGTTCCAATTCCGGAACGCTATGGAAAAATCCGTGAATACATCTTATTATCTCTCTTGCGTCAGCGTCATTATCGTTCAGGCACCCTAATCTAGTTCCCAATGCCCAAGCTCCTACAGCTGAAAGAAAAATATCATAAGAGCAAAACTGCCACTTGGATTATGTCGGTGAATAGCATGAAAGAGACTGCGAGACAAGTAGCAACACAGTCGAGTACACTTACATTCAAGAGCCCATTTGTAGAGCTCTGTGAGAAAATCATTCGGCAGGTCTCGGTTTTCGTCTACAATGTTTTCCATTCTATAAAAAATAAAATATGGGATGCAATCATTGTTTTTATCCAATGGCGCCGTGAAGACTGAACAATTTAAAAAATCACCCAGACAACGCGCAGTCAAAGCTGTAAGTAAAAGCTGGTTCGTCATACTTGTTTAAACAAAAAGCAAGCATCTTAGTGTACTTTTACTATGGATAATCCAAATGCGGTTAATTAGTTTAATGAATGCAGTGTTCTATATTTAATTCCTATAACACAATTAAAATCAACGAAGCGTTTATATTCCGCATCCCAATCCAGTCAGACTAAAATGTCGAGTTTTCCTCTGAATGAGGTTTGTTGTCCTATCAATGAGTCAGTTTGAAGAGCAAAATTGCTCAAAACAAATGCGCAGACATCGTTGTTAAAAACGGGATGTGGCCATTAAACCGTGATTCTGCTGTCAGATCACTAGAGAGACTGTGTTCGGCTCAACTGTTACTGTGCGTCTCGCTCGGTTATGCTATTTTAGCTCTTATATTTTTAGGCATACCGTTCAATTAATTCCTGAGTTCTCAACAAGTGCAAAGTGATAAAAAACCTACTTTAATGGTCATCCCGCATAACTATTGGACTGCTTTTTGCAGTTAACTGCTGCGGACGTTGACAGGTTTCATTTACAAAGACAATTTTAAACCAACACGCGTTGACGCTATAATGGTTTAATTAATGATGGAAGTATGATCACGTGTTGAGAAGTCGTTTTGTACATTATTTATGTATTTTTTTGTTACTTTTTGACATGAAGTCATTAGTTTACAGTTTCAAAGAGAATTGCGTAATTGTGTCTAATGATGAACATAGATCAGCGTGGTATGGGCATGTTATGAGGAGGGATTTATGCAATGTGACGAGAACAGTGTTATATATGAATGTGGATGGACAGAAAAGTAGAGGTAAGCCAAAGAAAAGTTAAATGGATAGTGTGAAAGTAGAGTAAGAAAGCGTGAGTGAAATGATGATAAAAGGAATTTAAAGACGGAAATATCTTGTGCAGATCCCATTTAATGTGGGATAGGGGCAGGAAGATGATGATGATGAACATATAATTTGCTCGTTCAAACTAAAAAATCCATAAGTAAACTCGAAGTAAATGATTACCTACCTATTTATAAAATCATCTGTAACACGATCCAATTCAGGCACAGCTGCTCGGGCTGCTTCTGGTGCCGCCAGAGCTTTTGACACTCGGGATCTGAACTTCGACCAGGGCTCTCCATGACTGAGGAACAAAATAATCCCAATTTACCGAGGAGTTATGTAACACATTTACATAAAAAGTACTAACTTAATAAAACTTACACGCCAATAAGGCCAGGTTCATCTCCAAAAAAGTCCCTTCTCAACTCTTGCTTGTAATGTTTGAGACATGGAGCTACCGCCCTATAGGGCATAGAATCTTCTCTTCTATATATCCTTGCAGTCTCATCAGCACAGAACGGAAACACTAAATCCGGATGACCAAAAAGCTTAGCGACTTTCGCAGTTCCTCCGGTACCCGCTGCAGCCCTCAAAAACCACAGTGTAACGTCGAGGGTTCGAGTTCGCCACGGTTTTTTGCCAATAGCAAAGCGCCAAGAGTTGCCTATGAGAGGCCAAGGCTTCGGGCCTGGCATCATTGCGTAGCACCGCGTGCTGCTCATCGCGTTTGGATTGTCAATGATGGCAGCAGCCCCTAAAGCTAAACACCGGCTACTTGGGGTAGTGGGGGCGACCATCCGTATTACGTTTTCAGCAACTTGGTGTCGTAACCCGTGCCACCCGACTGAGTTGAGTTGACGCAGTACCCACGCATGCGTAGAAATAAACACAGCTCTAAATTGTACGCTGTCAACGGTATCCAAGAAAGCTATTATTTGCTACGTAAGATGGGTAATCTGCGATTGCGATATTGCAAAAAGTATGTAATGTAAGTATGAATTAAATTGAGTGAAAACTATGCTATGATGTGCTATGAGCACATTTTACACTTTTATATGCAATATACTCAATCAGCCGGGCAAACATGTATCCCGCGGCGGTGAGACGACCTCTGTGGCGCAATGGGCCAAGGCCCGGCTGAGACGCAGAAGATTGCGCGTTCAATTCCCGCCGCGGGATAAATGTTTGTATGATCTGCAAGTATATATCTTGAGTCTAGGTGTTTCTATGTTTAATATGTATGTATTTGCAATAAAGTATATAAGTAGAATATCAGTCATGTGGTTACCCATAACACAAGTTCTGCTAACTTTGGGCCTTGATGATGCTGTGTTAAAATGTCCGGAACTATTTTTTATTAATTAATAGAAACAATCACTAAATATTCCTAATCGCTACAAACGCTAGACAATTCATTCTGGATTTTTGACGTGAGTATTTGATAATTTTTAATATCGCCGAACGTCGAACTTCACCTTAGCCGCACATCTTTACGGATGCGATATTTAATAAAGTCATATTTTGGATACTATAACCAATGTATGTATGTAATGTTATGTAGGCAATGTAAAGTCAGTATTTGAGCCAGTAACGAAACCACTCCTTGTGCCCTACTAAATGTGCGTATTGTGAGGTGACATCACTTAGCACATTCCTGTTAATATTAGGTTTAAAGTTAGGAAACAGCTCTTTTCAATATTGCAAGTCATGTTTGGGATTTCGTACTCGAAACTGACATATTCGGTGCCTGTTTACTTGGTTGTGGTACGCCCATGTTGTTTTACGACTGCTCAGGTATGCGTTGAGAAATATTTTTAAATATTTGGTTTGTTGGTAGGCTTATTGTACATAATACTTGCTTTGCTTAGAATGGTGCGTTTTGGCTACGATTAAGAAATAATTAGTTGAATAGGGTCAGAATCAGAATAGATGGATTTGTGCTGTTCACTGATACAACTCTCTGGTCTGTTATTATTCGATTTGATCCCTCGTAGCAGGGAGCGATGCGCTTGCGTCGATTGACTCGTCCGGTCCCCTCGCACTGGCTTGTTTCTTCCGCAATCTCGCCAATCGTTTGTTATTTCGATACATAATTCCGTTCAAGTAATCTCTTTACACTGCACTCTTACATTTATCATGCAAATAATCACTATAAAAATATTGCTGTGATCAACATTCTAACACTTTCTCGTATCATGCTAACATTTTCTATAAACATAGGTTCTCAGGCTATTACTGATATCCCCTGATACTGTTACTGATACTGATAATGTTTAATATTGGCTTTCCAAATCTTCGTGACAATGTGTTATAAATTCCATCCAGCAGCCATGAGCCATGTCATGCCAAACCACAAGTATGTCCCTGTTGAGTAACATGATAATGGCAGTGAGTCGTTTTGTATGATTTGTGTGGATGTATTCTGCGGTCGACGGATGCTCCGCCCTGAGTAGAGACAAGGAATCCTTTGTACACCATCCGTGTCTGATATATGGCGCCAGGGCATTCAAGAGATTCAAATCTGACGGATATATCTTGCATGGCTTCAATGAGGTTAAAATATCATGTTAATACTGTACTGTATAGATTTGTTATTAGCACAGGCCAATAACAATGATTATGTTAGTAGGTAAGGTACTAAGGTTGATATGATATTTCGGTGTTAACAAGTTTTCCTAGTTTCATAAATTTGATAAATGTAGCAATTCTGTTACTACGCGATTGCACTTCCTGGTAATATCCCCTATTCTCATGATTGAGTCATTAGTATTGTTATTACGATTGCGGCTCCATGCGGAACAAAATGTAAACTGTGGTTATGGCGATTGGCAACGATTCCTTATTTTCTTTTTGAAGGAAAACCTACTTGAGCAACAGTTGCTGTACAGAAGAGTTTACCAACAGGGACTGATTTATTTTAAAATACTCGTGCAAATGATAAAACTTTATTATCCAAATGGGCGTTTTCTTGTGACAACGATACTTACGCACTTTTCAGCAAAAACATCAACTTCTGACAAGAGAATCATTTTACGTCAACGAGCAAAATTGCCAGTTTGGCAACACCATTCTACACAAGGTCTACCAATTGGAAATGTATCCGCAGAAAGTCACTTTGTGGTGTGGTTGAGAGCGCAACTAAACGATGATTCTTTTCTTTTTCTTGGATGATATGGATGTGAACGACATGTGGTTCCAACAGGACGGCGCTGTGCCACAATGGACATTCTGCACGAGCGATTTGGGGCATTGTTAGCTAACCCCGTGAGATCTTTTCTTGCGGGGTTTCCTTAAGTCGCAGGTTTATATTGCCATTAAGCCGTAATCCTATGCCATCAAAATCATCGCTCAAATTCTGCTTGATCTATGCGCCAGAGTCAATAAATTTTTCTAATGCGCGCAACACAATTTTCCACAATTTTTTTAATGGTCCTTTCAAATAAAATCTAAACTAGTAAAACTAGTAAATAAAATCTAAAATTTGTTTTATTTAACATTGATTTAACATATCTGTCCCTATTTGAAAATCTTTTATTTCGACGTTGCTGTTAAGAAAAAAGCTTAGTTGGAATGGAAGTGATTTGAAATTAAGATTGGCCTCTGGAGTGGATTTTGTTAAAACCTCCCTTGATTAACGAATGTTTTATTCATAAGGTAGTGGCTCAAGCGTCACGACATCTTGCCTTTGTAGTAAATATATATAACAATTCCCTCATTGCCCTTCTGCCACCGCCTTTTTATCTATGGTATTTTGGTATCTCTTTTATCCCTATCGGATATCTTTTGTATTTGTCCGACAAACGACATCTCATTCGAGCTCGTTGATATTCAAGCGTTGATACAGAATTACGTCAGCGCATTTTTCTCGTATTTGCTAATGCCTCGATTAGCAATTCGAACGAAAAGTTCTTTTGACTCTACAATCGACGCTGCAATTTATCAATCAAGAAGAGCCTAATCTAATTGATTCGCTATATTGTCCCATTTGAATAAATGAGGCTAGGGTAATTGGAGGTGTTTTACATTAAAGTAGGTGTGTTGTTCTAATGGTAGTTGTATCTCACATGGGTCGTGAAGCCCTAAAGCAATTGAGATTATATCGTAGTGCAGCCGGCGCCGCCCACGTTCCGAGTGGAGCGTGAACGCCTGTGGCGACAGATTTATGTGCCGATCGCATGACTCCAACGCTAATTCCGGAAGCTTCACAACGCCGCCGTCAACTGATTTGACCAGCACAGCAGTTCCTTTAACCTCTCAAGTCTTTGTTCTGCTCTGCATTGGGTGATTAACACGAAACAGGAAAACTATTTTATTAATCCGTTTTAAAGGTCAGCTAGCTCTAGCTTTTTTACCTTTGTAATAAATGTCAAAAGCACCAAGCGAGTTCACAATTTCGGTTTGTACCAATTAAATTTGTAAAAATCAATGAGTTGGAACATAATATTTTTATACTGTTCTGTTTGTGGAGATCAAACAATTTTATAAGATATTTACAAGTGGCAAAAATAATGTAAAGTTAGTATCCGTCTACCCAATGGTTGTTTATGGATGTAACTATTAAAGGCATAATAATATATTAAAGAAGCGTACGTAATGAATGGATGAATATCCATTCTGGGAACGACTTTGACTTGCGGGTCAGATCGACGCATTTATTTTCGTAATCGCAAAATGCCTTCGCAAAAACGACTCTTGTGATAACAACTGTGTAGCTAAAGCTAGATAGATAACAAGATTATTTTAAGGTCCGGTAACGATTTAAAATAAGAGTGGTGTTTTAGTTTTAATGCTGATGAACGTGTGTTAAATTTAAAAGTTAAAACTCGCAAAGTACTCCGTCGTAACTAGACTTGCACCTGTGAACTAATGGATATCATGGATGTTTACTACGAGTATATTAAACTCCACATCATCGTACAATTCAGCACTTCGACAGCTTATCCCCGAGAAATATGATGAAAAGACGTAATCACTACATAGTATAAAACAAAGTCGCTTCTCGTTGTCTGTCTGTCCCCATGTATGCTTAGATCTTCAAAACTACGCAACGGTTTTTGATGCGGTTTTTTTTAATAGATAGTAATCCAAGAGGGAGGTTTATATGTATAATACATGCATAATATAGAAGAGAAACACTGATCATTTTAGAGGTTTTTAATGTGATGTAGTAAATAAACTCATTTTTTGCGCTTACATTGCAAACGCTGGCTGAACCCTACGAGATAGATCACAATAATGTACTACAGTATTGTATACCTTGAAAAGTTCTACAAAATAGTCCGCGATGGTATATGTCTATCTCTTAGGTAGTAAGGTAAGACATTCTGTTATATATTTAGTATCAGCATAGCACCCGTGCGAAGCCGGGGCGGGTCGTGATGAAATAAAGCTTAAGTATATGGAAAACATTTACAGAACAAGCGTTCAAAAAGCATGAACAAGAACCAACATTTGTGTCAGATTCATTCGGGCTGCCGAAATTATAGAGTGTGCTAAATCATAGGTTGGAACCACGCTGCCGTTAACGCTTATGTCGTGACGTGACATGACGTCGTCTCTCGTTCGGCTATCGGGTGGAGGCGCTGGCGTAGACTAGACTATCGAAAGGGCTCGCGCTGTGCGGCGGCGCGGTGGGCGTATTGATCGTGTAGACCTGTTGCTGGGCGGCTGCCGTACCTAATGCCCAAACTGTGCATTCGATCGAACGCTATCTGCAACTGGTTCCCCGGGATTCTTAGCTGGAGAAGTTTATTGGCTTATCTGTTTCTTTTTGCGAAACCGAAGAACCGATCATTTATGCTAACAGTTAACTTCACTGACACGTAATCGAATGTTGCGGAACTGTAGTACTTATAGCTTTGTGATCTATTCATAGGCTAAAAGAATATGATGTTCTTATGATGATGTACTCATCGAAATGTTAATCTTTTTCTATCGGTTTCTTTATCGGTCGGCATCAGTCTACCTATATGTTTGGTAAATAATTACATTCATTAAACTAAAAAAAAAATGATTTACCTAATTGAATAAAATTTGAGCCCATCAAAAATTGCATTTATTATTTTACCACTCTCAGGGTAAACGTATTTAAATTGTAAATATATAATGTATTTTGAGGAAATGAGGAATTCCTCATTTCCTCAAAATACATTACTTAATTAAATCAAATCAAAATACATTTATTTGCAACTAAGAAAACATACCGAAACATGGAATAAGAGCATAAAACAAACATAAAAACCATATAATAGCATAAACCTTAGCTTAATTGCAAAAAGGCCCCAACTCAGCGTGTGCAGGTTAATAACCTGCGCTGGTCTTCCGTCGAAGCCTTTATTTGGGGCCGAGTAGGTAATAGAAAAAAAAATACACAAGTGGACGTGATCACAAGTAATAGAAATGGAGTACAGTAAACCATGAACAAAAAAAAAATTAAAAGTCCAACACAAAATTTCTTGCTATTTTACGGGTAGTCTTTTATCTTCCGAGTTCTGAGGTAACAAACATAAAAATCCTCCTCATATTTTGCCGTCGTTTAATAAACAGAAAATGAAAATTCGGTCGATATGTTTCCGTGCAATTTAGAATACGAAGCTAGATTTTAGTGTTTGTCGTAAACACTCCTCCCATACGCGTTCTACAGTAATATTATTTCGTCTATTCCAAATGTAATTCATCCTTGTTTACTGACCCGGTTAATGTTGACAGAGGCTTGACGTCAGCGACGCTCAGGCCTCGCTCACACGAAGGTAGTACTCTACTCTTTGCTATGTAAAACTGTAACAACTCGCAAGTCGCAGCAAGGAGTGTGTCACGGTACTCTACATAGAACAAGCAGCAAGTACTTGTCTCGTATGACTGAGGCTTAGGACTAGCGCGAAAGAGCACCACTTTGATAAACATTTAGGTTTAGTTTGGACCATTTTATAAAAACTTATCTTCATGTTTATGATAGTTATGTTTTATTTTAATTACGAGTATAATACCACTCAGGATTCGAGGGTTATCAGAGTGGGTACAATACAGACGCCAATCTAGTAGAATGATTTCAATTACTTATCTACGTCAGATTTAATATTCGCGGAGCTGGTGTTTCCAGATGTCAGTTTTATCATTTATTGCTTGTTTTATGTTAACATTTTGTTTAGAATTCGATTTTAAACGGTCTTCTAAAAACATGCTATTGCTAGCTATAGTCCTAATAACCATGACTCTATGATGCTGAATTCTCGCTATAAAAACGTTCACATTTATTGGGCAAAAAGTAGACCTTTGAAGTGAAGCAAAGCCCCTATGCTTTAGGCCTGCCCCTAGGTGGCATTTTGGTTCGGCATTTCAATAACTTTTCTTTTTTTGGCTAGCACAAGCCTATTCGACATAAAGAAAATTGTGGCTTGCGCGTGTAATCAAGCAGTATGGTCGTATATCCTGGTGGAATGGCGCAGTTGAAAGGATTGCTCGAGGGGTTCGCGTTGGCAGCGAGCCAGAGCAGCACCCTGCTGACACTGAAACCGTCCTTTCGTTTTATGGTTCTTTATCTAGTGAAGATTTGTATGGGATCTTATAATTGAACACTGAGATCATGTTTATGGCAAATTAAGTTTTTATGTAAAAAATCTTGTACTAGTACAGAAGGCGGAAGCCTTGCGACTCTTGCTATAACGCAATAAAGTGCAATTCAGCTTACACAAGTGCTAAGCGTCTCTTTATATCGCGTTACTCTTGTCTTGTCTGGCGCGGCACTTCTCTATAAATTTGCCCAACAGAACGGGTGCGCCAATGTACTTGTAACATCGTACATAAAGTGCAGAGTTCGCCTGGCTTGCTTAAACTAACAATGACATTCCTTATTTCTTGACATTACAACTACATTTCTGGACCTCAGCAATGTCAGCAGATTGTTGAAAAATAATAAACGAATACCTCACGTGCGCTGTCTGTAATACGCTACAAGCAATCGAATGAGCTGCGAAAATGAATGAGCATTCAGTAGTCAAACCATTTCGATCTAGACCTTGCCAGCCAGCCTAAGTGGAGGCTTGTCTAGGATTTGAGCTGGCAGCCTTCCAACCACCGCGTCGGCTTCCACGATCTATACAGATCGGCCTTGAGTTGCACTTGTTATTGTTACAGACACCAATCACGTTATGAACACTGTTGCCGTCACAGGCGTCAGAAGTTATTAAATACTGCTTGCGGTTTTGACTTTAGCTACCTTGTCTACTGTTTATTCTATTCATGTCAGTGTTCACGCACGTAATCTAAACTTTACCTTTAGAACTTTTGTGTATTGATAGAACTTGAGAGAAAAATATATTTTGACGTGCCAACACAAATTATAATTTCAATTTATCGTAATTACAGTGCATGTCACAAGAATCACTTTGAAAGTCGTCGGTCCAAATGATAATGATATGTTATTTTTCAGTTTTTATGTTTCCCACTCTAATAGGTTATAAGTAAACCTAGTCGTTAACGAACTTGTGCATACCGATATAGAACTATGCCGATAAAAAATACGTTGTGAACAGCTAGGCCAGTCAAAATATAGCATTTAACTTTGCACTAAATTTCCGATCCAAATTTTTTTTTTATATGGTTTAGGATCACTTACTGAGCATAAAATGCTGACAGCACAGAATGCTGACAGATCCAGGTGACGCTTCAAGCGCCTTCTTGAAAAAACGTTTTGGCCGACATCTCGGAAACTATGCACTTTAGGGCAAAAGTTATAGAGACCATTATTGTAGAGAATAAAATTTCGCATCTTTTGTTTCTAGTAAACTTTTTTGTAAAACTTACCGTTTACGATTTATGCCTATATTGGATTGATGCATTTTATTGAGTAATCTAATATTTCAAAAGTTATCGGCCGCGACAGAAAAACCGGTTCATTCTGATCTGACAGCATTTGTGATTTTATGCTCAGTAAGTGATACTAAACCTTATAAAAAAAAATTGGGTCGGAAATTTAGTGCAAAGTTGACCAAAAAAACATCTAATTTGACCGTACTAAGCGTAAAAACCATAGATTACATTCTGATATCTTTGGAAAACCCCACATTTCTTGTAATAAATTACAAGAAGATTTACTTGAAACACAATATGAAACACAATAAATTATAGTTTAATTTAACATTAACCCTTGAAGGGTATTATTTCACCCCTTCACTAATGAATACTTTGATATAAATTCAAGAGTTTCAATTTGTACAATATAAACGAACGTGCAGAGACGCACACTAGAGTTTTTCTTTCTTCTTAGACAGTGTGGTGAAAGTAAGCCTCATAGACTCCTTTCGTGCATTTGGCACATGTCTTTTAAGAGTTTTTCATTGAGAGATTAGCAGTCATATCAATCATGTTGCAATGATTGTACCTTTTACGACTATACCTCCCCGCTTTAATGCACGTTTAAATAATTTATTCAATAACGGCTTTCTAACCGTAGGAAACCTATATTTCAAAAGTCCAGCGCGCGCCATGCGCTATTTGAATTTTTAATAAATTCTCGGTAGCCTCGAGTTGTTTTGTTGAGCTGTGGGTTTTATTTAATTAGATGAATTTCTATCGATGTTACTTCTAGTTCTACTATATCTGCAGTGTCATGATGTTTCATTTATTTAATACTTAACTATTTAAAATAATTATAAACGGTTAAAACTGTCTTAAAATTTTTCTTAGATTTTTATTTGACCAATCATAAAAGCTATTAAGTTCAATAATGAAGCTCGTCATCGACACTACTAAAAACTCGGGAAGTGCTGACGCATTGCGGTCAGCAACTGACTCACAGATTCATGGACCAATATCTGTATGACAATAGGTAGTCGAGTGACTATGAGTGTGTGAATAACGCTTTCATTTTCCCTTGCAGCTTCCTAGAGCAACAAATAGGCATGATCTCAGAAAGCGAAGGCATTTTTGTCTCTGTCTAGTCTTTATTATGTACTAGCTGCTGCCCGCAAATTCGCACGCGTGGTGCCTACATAAAAATTAGCCTATGTCCTTCTCCAAGGTCCCATCTACCTCTATAACAAAATTCATCAAAGCGGTTTAGGCGTGAAAACGTGACAAACAGAGTTACTTTCACATTTATAATATTAGTATAGATTAACTGTTTTATCGATTTCGTTTATGATCACTTTACAGTTAATTTAATGTATTTAAGTATCCTCGGCAGTATCGCATTTGCGTCTCAACTAGTGGGTATTACTTCTATGGTTAATGCCACTAGCCAACCGGATGTTTGCACGAATAGCTTGCTGAATTAATTATACGAACCCATATTTTGTTTGGTCACTTGATTATATGAAACAATGGATGAGGGGAATTTGTGGTGCGGTTAGGTACTAAAAATATAATACTTATGTAAATGTAATAACAAATTGACTTACTGGGCTCTGAAGAAATTTTTATATTAGTTATAATTCCTCTATAATTTTAGAGATCAATCTGCATCAAAATTGTGTATGTAAGAAAGTACTTACATATGGTAAGATGTCCTGGTTATTTTTGCTAACAATTTAATATTTTTACTTCTATAATAAACTAGCTGCTGCTCGTGGCTTCGCACGCGTGGTACCTACTTAAAAAGTAGCCTGTGTCCTTCTCCAGAGTCCCATGTATCTTTATACCAAAATTTATCAAACCGGTTCAGCGGTTTAGGCGTGAAAACGTATCAAACAGACACAGACAGAGTTACTTTCGCATTTATAATATTAGTTAGATGTGATTAATTAAATATACTCTATGAATTATACCTATGTAAAATCCTCATTGATACTGATAGTTTAAACATTGCCTGCTAGCTAAAAAATACATGGATATATGTAGAATGCGTCATAAAATAATTTATAATTTTTTCTTCCATATTGTAATACAATGGCATCGGTTTGAATTTAAATAGAAATCATTGTCAAGCCCAAAATGAAAAACTAATACGATGCAGCAAGAGGACTGTCTGCTAAGTAACACGTACGCCAAAAATATTTGTGACCATGACACGGATGACCTAGCTACACCTATGAGAGCTGATACCAATGGCTTTATGGTTATGTTTAACGATCAATTGAGGCCTTCAATTATCGATAGCTTTTGATGAATAGCTGTCTTGTGAATCCTAATTGTGACTGGCCTGTTAGGTCAGTTAGTAGTAGCTCTGACTTCTGCGCTGTAGATTGAGGGTTCGATTCCCTCCCAGAATAAACATTTGTGTGAAGAACATAAGTGTTTGTTCTGTGTCTGGGTATTATCTTACTAATATTATAAACGCGAAAGTTTGTATTATTGTTTGTTACTCTTTCACGCAATAACTACTGAATGGATTTTAATGAATCTTTACAATAATATAGCTTATATATCAGAATAACACATAGGCTATTATTTATAAAAATATTATGTGAATTGTCCAAAATATAAGATTTCTTACTATAATTTTGATGAATTTTGGTATAAAGATAGATAGGACCTTGGAGAAGAAAATAAGCTACTCAAAGTACTAATCCTGACCCGCAGACGAAGTCGCGGGCACCAGCTAGTAAAGTATAAGTACGTATTTAAATAATATATATATGTATTCTATCAGTCATCTAGTCACGATAATACAAGCTATGCTTAGTTTGGGAGTAGATGGTGTTGTGTGCATTGTCCAGCAATATTTATTTATTATTTATTTTCATGAACCTCATAGTCTAAATTTTTTGTCAGCCATAACTATCTTTATGCACATTAGCATTGCACTAACATACGTAATGGTGCAATGCTAAAGACTAAATGTCATGCTCAAATTAATATTTTAAAAAAATATACGAATTATGGTATAATTTTTTCCTTCGGATACAAAATTAAAAAAAAAACAAAACAATTGAAGCGTAACAACAATCGTACAACAAATTAAGTACACCTAAAATTACTGTTTACAAATGTGTCGGTCTGAATGCTAAAGACTAAATGTCATGTTCAAATTAATATTTTAAAAAAATATACGAATTATGGTATCATTTTTTCCTTCGGTTACAAAATTAAAAAAAAACAAAACAATTGAAGCGTAACAACAAGCGTACAACAAAGTAAGTACACCTAAAATTACTGTTTACAAATGTGTCGGTCTGAACATGCTCATTACAGATTTTACATTAAAATGCGCGTGGCTAATCAGTTTTTTCTCATACCTACTAAACACTGTTACCGAATATAATCAATGATGTACTATGACAATTGGAGCGTGCTAGTCATACTCTGATTGTAAACACTTGTTTTACTTGTGGTTGTGTTACAGTTATATAATATTATATGTATAATGGATCAATGAGTAAAACTGGAATTTCTTTTATGGGCACTAATGTTCACAGAGCCGTCAGCTCCGAGGCCAACTAGTTTCTAGTCTATATTCTATTTTTTTTTACACAATAACAAAATAAATCTCTCAAAGTTCTCTTTTCCAATTTGCCCCATAACTCCTAGAAAGTTCGACGTGGCAACCTGTAGTTCGAACATAAATAAACAAATAATTCTTGTCATTTTACACCTCATCATCTAACCCCAAAGTAAGCAGAGCTTGTGTTATAGGAATCACATGAACGATACTACTTCATCATATCAGCATTTATGAAGTCCACTGCTGGACATAGGCCTCCCCAATAGATTTCCAGGAAGAACGATTTTGAGCCCTCTCCATCCACCGACTTCCTGCGATCTTTACAATGTCGTCAGTCCATCGGGTGGGGGGTCGTCCTACGCTTCATTTTCCTGTCCTTGGTTGCCATTCGGGAACTTTTACTCCCCAACGGTTATCAGTTCTGCGAGCTATATGGCCTGCCCATTGCCACTTCAACTTGCAAATTTTGAGCGCTACGTCGGCGACTTTGGTTCTTCTACGGATTTCCTCGTTGCGGATTTTATCACGTAGTGAAACACCCAACATAGCTCTCTCCATTGCACGTTGCGCGACTCTGAGCTTGTGTATGAGGCCAATAGTCAGCGACCAAGTCTCATTTCCATATGTCATCACTGGCAACACGCACTGCTTGTAGACTTTCGTCTTGAGGCTCTGCGATATCTGTGACGAGAAGATGTGCCTTAATTTCCCGAACGCTGCCCATCCGAGTTGGATTCGTCGGCTGACCTCTTTGTCGAAGTTAGACTTGCCTAGTTGAATCGTCTGAGCCAAATAGACATAATGGTCATAATGATGTTTAGACTTATGCCCTAACTTAGAACTGACAAGTAACATATTTAAGTGATATTTTGTGGAACGGAGACCTTTTCCTAACAGCAATTGGATAAATATAGAATTTTATTCGTACTGATGAAAATAAAACATTATAATACTAGAATATGTTTTCAGCTGGTGTAGTTCTGTAATAGCATATTTGTACGTTTGCTTCCCACACGTGTTCGTCTCTATAAACGGTCGCACGGCACTTGACATGATAGATCATCGGTTGCCATGCCACACTAGATACTAATTGCAAGGTTTTTGCTCGAACACGCTTGAAATCCTCTAATGACTTAACTAACGAGTGGGAATGCCAATCGGAGAAGACAGGTCGATACGTAAGAACTCCCGCTAAGCTGTTTCACTCATATCACTTTCACTTCTATGGGTAGTAGCAGTTTCAGTGATATAGTCGTGTCAATTATATTCTGAAGTAAAGGTTTACTGATTGGTTTTAGGTTCTTTCTTAAGACAGTTCTCGACTGTCAAGACTCAGTTTGAACCTTATTACCCAGATGAATTTTAGGATCTTGACTGGCTTCTTAGCTCAGTTGGATTTGGTTCCATCCCAGGGCAAAAATTTGTGTTATGAACTTGGATGTTTGTTCTATGATGTTCTTGATGTTAAAATGTATCGTAAAATAAATAAATGTTGGTCGACAAGCACTGGTGGTAATGGCACCGCCTTCTAATGTCGTGGGTTCGAATCAGGTCGTGCACCAATGGCTTTTTCTGTTCGTAAATGATATGTGCGTTTCGTATACCAGTACGAAAACATCATAAGGAAACCGGCATGTCGTAGAACCTAAAAAGTTCGACGTTATGTGCTAGGAGCACGAAAGGAGCCTCTGAGGCGCACTTTAATCCTTTCATCACACCGGTTCGAAAAACTAGTGCCACGATAAGAAGAAGAAGAAGGTGGACAAGAGACACAACGATCTAGCCCCAAATTAAGCATAGCTTGTATTATGATGACCAGATGACTGATAGAATACTTATATATTTTCAAATACACATGTGTTAAAAACAAAGTATTTTATCGGTCATCTGGTTAACGTACTGTGTTGTGTGTATTGTCCACCAATATTTATTTATATATTATTATATTATATATTACGGAAATTCTGGTTTACAAGTCTGAACCCTACATTTCAGGTCTATTTGCATCTATATTATCTATCTATTCTGTCCACTTGAACCCTTGAGGCGATTTCATTATAGTTATAATAATATAGTTTTCTACTTTTTCAGTTTCCTGGACGATTTGGACCGGTTGGGCGCGAGGGATTACCAGCCCACCGAGCAAGATATTTTAAGGACAAGAGTCAAAACCACTGGCATAGTTGAAGTGCACTTCTCTTTCAAAAACCTTAATTTCAAGTGAGTACCAACGAAATGCGACTAGAAGATGAAAACCTCTATTTATTTCACATATTCAGATCTATGTTTATATTTCATATATGAACTATTTGTTGTCAATTGAAATGCGCCTAAATTAAGTAGACTTCTTTCCTTCTTTTCTGGTTTCGGACCAGAAAAGGAGTTCCTAAAGTCAAGTCAAGAGATGTTGTAAGCATATCTTGTATTATATCTTCTATCTATCTATATATTCTATCTTGTGACCAGATGACTGATATAATACTTATATATTTTCACAGAACAAACACCTATGCTCATCACTTAAATGTTTGTCCTGTTAGGGAATCGAATTTAAGCATGGACTTATTCCCAAACAGCCGCAGTGCGTCAATGCAGCGAAACTAGTGCATTAGTGCAGTGTGCAGTTATGAAACATATATTATGTAGGTACATGCATAGCATAATTTTATTAGTAGCATGTCGACTATCATACCTGTCCGAATACCTGCGGAGTCGCCAGCGGAAAGTAATAAAATTTATACTAATATTATAAATTCGAAGAGTCTCTGTCTATCTGTTTATTTGTTACCTTCCACGGCTAAACGGCTGAACGGATCTTACTGAAATTTTGTATGAAGATATAATTGTATCTTGGGAACAGATATAAATAACTTTTTATATATATAACACGCATGCGAAGCCGCAGGCAGCATCTAATAAAACATAATAACGTTTCGCATTGCAGATTGTTCGACGTGGGAGGTCAGCGGTCTGAAAGAAAGAAATGGATCCATTGCTTCGAGGACGTTACCGCGATTATATTCTGTGTCGCGATGTCCGAATATGATCAGGTGTTGCACGAGGATGAAACAACGGTAGGTCATAATATTAACATGTTTGTCTCTGTCTATCGTATGACGAATCATAATTATGTCTACATATTTTAGCCACGAATTATTAGGCCATGGTTTCCTCTAATGACTCATGTTTTGTAAATTCAATGGCAGCACTGTACATACTGTACCATGGTCCTCTTCTTTATCCCATAGAATAATATAAATAAATATTGATAGCCAGAATGTTGACATGTGAAGTAACAAGAATAGACAAGACACGTAATGAATATAACCAGAAGCCTGAAAGTAGCGCCAGTGACAGTAAACTTAAAAAGCGGTAAGCTGACAAGATTATGGGCATCTCAATGTCATGTGTCAAAAATTATATTAAGTATTCATGTGGAGGGATATAAGGTAAGAGGGAGACAAAAGATAGAAAGATGACATGTGTGAAAGACATGACATGTCGCGTAATTAAGATAACCGAAAAAATAACTGAAAGTAGCGCCAATGTCGGAAAACTTGAGAAGCGGCAGACTAGCGTGGTATGGGCGTGACGATTCATGTGGAGGGATATAAGGGAAGAGGGAGACAAAAGATAGAAAGATGACATCTACGGTTGATATAGCAGAATGGAAGCGAAGTATAGGTTGTTCTGACCCCACATAAAGTGGGATAAAGGTAGGGAGATGATGAACTAATGACTGGCCTGTCAGCTGAGTTGGTAGTAACTCTGCCTTCTGCGCTGTAGGTTGAGGGTTCGATTCGCTCTCAGTATAAACACTTGTGTGGTGAACATAGGTGTGCATTCTGTGTCGTGAGTGTTATATAAAGTATCATAAGTATGTATTTAAAAATATATAAGTATTCTTTCAGTTATCTGGTTCCCACAATACAAGCTATGCTTGGAGCTAGATGGTGTTGTGTGCATTGTGCACATATTTTATTAATTTAAACGAACTGTACAGGATAGGAAGAATCATGTTATATCCTATAATGATACATTAGCTAATGTGCTGATTAAATCCTTTGCCATTTCTATTTATTCTAATTAGGATGAAACAGACTGACCATACTTAAACGCTACATTAGTTAACTAAGGGCCGCTTGCGTAAGGATCCATAAACATGTTTACCGACCCCATAAATACATTTATGCGACTAAACACAATTAGCATCTTGCACAACAAAAATTAAGCCCTTAAACATATTTACGTAACTGTCAAAATTAAATGCCCAAAAATGGGCATTTAGCGAAACTTAAGTGTGTTTAGCGCCATTTTTATTGACCATCTGTTGTTGTATTCAGTCAGTTGTAGATGCTATTATCGAGCTTATTTTTATTGTGAGAAAGTGTTTTGTTTAGTTTATGCATTTCTGCGTGGTTTTTAAATTATAATGGATTTATGGGACTTCTCAGACGATGATGAAGAGATTATTGAGCATATAAGCCGACCCATTACAGCAAGATAACTTTCTCCAAAAACTACATTATTTGACTCTCTTGATAAAAACAAATTTGGTCAGTTTCTTGTTATCAATAATTTTTGTGTAACTTTCCATAGCCCGAAATAATAAGGTTTGATCTACTTTTGTCCTACGTTTGGGGCTCTTGTACTAGCACTCTTTTTTTTTGGTCCGACATTTCTGTTGCAATGTAGATTTTACAAAACCACGAAAAAAACAAACAAACCACCTCAAAACAAATGCCCTTCGCGGTAAAATAGTAAACAAAAATTACACATGACTGCCAAATTCCGAAAGACAATGACAGTTTTGACACTACTTAAAGACATTTTTCCATTTTACGCAAAAGACCGATCCCGATTGATGAAAGTTTGACCAAAGTTTGACGTAATAAACGTGAAATGGGACGGATGTGTTACCAACGCGCTAAATGTTTAGTTAAATGGCCCTGGAAACCATCTTGTGCAAGACAATCATAATCACGTTTAGGCTAATTGCGTTTAACCCGGTAAACGTGTTTAACTAAATAAAATTTAAGCAGTTCGTTACGCAAGCCTCCCTAAGTGATTATGAGATGACTGTTTCTCATTTTTGCAAAATAAGCTATAGCAAAGAAGAGTTCACTCACTTCACGTTAGTTAACCAACCTCATTTGTATAATAAGGTTGTGATTATGTAGTTTTTATGTGTTTTTTTTTATTATCTTATTTTAATGTAAATAGAATAGAATAGAAAATATTTATTAAACGTCAGATATCAAATAAAGTGCGAATATATTATAAACTAGTCTATGTACAGTGACGAAAAAAAGGCTACCACTCAGCATATGATACAGATACATACAAATATTATTGCATACATATTAAAAACCTTGTTAGGTTTAATAATAACAATAATAAATAATCCCGGACATTTCACAAAGGTTTTGACAAAGATGCAAAAAAAGAAGATTTTTTTTTAATAAAATTAAGGTTGATATAAAGATGTTTAAGTAAGTTAAATAATAATGCTAATAGTTTTATTTGTGTTTTTTTTTTATTATATTTTAAAAAGCAAATGCATAGATTTGACAAAGATGCAAACAAAGAAGAACATTCCTCAATAAAATAAGTAAGTTAAATAATAATGCTAATGCGGGTACACAAAAAGTTTGTGTAAGATAAGATTATTAAATAGAGGTGACTTTGGCGCTTGTGTTTTATGATTCAAATTAATCTCAATTTTTATTTCAGAACCGTATGCAGGAGAGTCTAAAGCTGTTCGACTCGATCTGCAACAACAAATGGTTCACAGACACCAGTATCATCCTTTTCCTCAACAAGAAGGATTTGTTTGAGGAGAAGATACGCAAGTCGCCTCTTACCATTTGCTTTCCCGAGTACACTGGTGAGTTCTTTCTCTGATTGGCAACTCTGGTCACGTTTAAAACTACCTAATATCTCTGCCATTGCCTAACAGTTGAAAAGATGAGATCAAAAGCTGTTCTGAATGTGTTCAGATGAAAATATGTGTGAGAAAAAATACATGTCTAAATCAGTCTTTGATAAAATAGGTTATATTGATCGTGATTTGCTTTATTTGTTTGTCTGTTAGGAACGATTGACTGAGCTATGCCACAAGCACTTCACCACGAATCAGTATATATGATACAGGAAATACAATTGTTTGATCATTAGGGCTTAACTTAACTTATACACCACCACTCAGTGTACTGTAATGTTGATGGGTCAAATGTGATATGGATATTATTATGACTAAATGATTTGTCTTGGCCTACTTAGTACATGAGAACTCAACCAACGGCCGTTTTTTAACACACTTCAAAAATAGTAGGTTCTCAATATAAAAATTTCAAATATAATTTCAAAGTGATCCTTGTGATTGTATTGAATAAAGTATCTTTTGACTTTGACTTTGATTTTTTTATGTTTTTTGTGTGAATGGATATACTTTCTGATTGGTCCCATAGAAATTTCACTTTAAAACTATCATGGTTTTGCACATAATTTTCACTTAAAACGGGATATTTACCATGAAATATAAGTTTTTCTGCTTCCCGTTATTTCGGCACAGTTGCATCCGCCATGATCACGAGATAAACTCATCAAAATGGGTGCAGTTTTTTGGGTTTTAAATCAAAATATATAGAAAAAATACGTCATCCAAGAAAACAAAATTTAGTATTTTTGTTTAAATGAAGTCTGTTTTAGTTTTTAAAACATAATTATATTCAATACAAAAAATTAACAAGAAACTCGTCCTGGTCCTAGCGCTTTTTTGTATGATCCTTAGAACTAGCTTAACTACGCAAAACTAATACAAGGTAACAGTAGGTTATACATTGCAAATCTGTCAGTTAACTGTCAGAGAGTAGAGCAACATAAAACCATGCGTTCTAATTAAAAATATAGTCATTTATTATTTATTTATTATTTATTTATAATGTCTTAGCAGTAGATTACTTATGTATGTTTAATGGACACATAATATCAAAATATTAGAAATACTTCTAAGAAATCTACATTGAATGCACGTGAAGTTTCACTAATGATTTCCCTGACAATTGGGGCACATAGGCCTACATATCAACACTTGGTATTCCAATGTATTCATAATATCTGCTGAATATTTAACAGTTATAGTATGCCAATGCTATATCAAGCATTTGACCGCGTGTTAGGATTGCAGGAAGTATCCTATTATGGTTGGTAGATTCTTTTCCTAGTTGGTCATCAGATGTTATGACTTTTGCTCCATATTATTGCTTGTTTTGATAACATCGTGAAAACCCAACAGATATAGTTGTCCAGTAACGGGATTGACTCACTCACTATATAGAGAATTTGTAATGAGTCTACAAACATTACAAATTACATAGATTGATCTTTGGTATTAGATCACAGAATCACGGGCTATTATGTTTGCTCTAGTTATGTAGTCTCTAGAGTGGTATATATGTGCAAATAAAAATAACTGTTATAAGTTGGTTTAGTTAACAGTTACATTAGCAAATGCCGTCGGTTTCGCACGCGTGTACATATAAAGTAGCCTATGTCCGTCCACAAGATACATTTTCACTATTACGTAAAAGTAGCGACAGATATAGCAACGCGATAACAATATCTGCAAATTCGGTTTCAAATCGTAAAAAAATATCTTATTACGTAAGCCAGCCGCTACCTCTAACATGACTGTCGCCTTTCCATAGGTGAAAATACGCTTTATACAGATCAAGCTTACTTTTAGCGATCGCGCAATTCACGCCTATTGCAAGTTATCGCGCGTTACGTAATGTGGAGGCCGAATGATAACAAACAATGTTACAGACAGAGACACTTACAAATTTATAATATCAGTATGAAAGTTTGTATCACAAAAGTGTAGTGAAACCTACAAACACAAAAGTAATATTGAATATGTTTCAGGCGCGCAAGAATACGGTGAAGCGGCCGCCTACATCCAGGCCCAGTTCGAAGCGAAGAACAAATCCACCACCAAGGAGATCTACTGCCACATGACCTGCGCTACCGACACCAACAACATCCAGTTCGTGTTCGACGCCGTCACTGACGTCATCATCGCTAACAACCTGCGCGGCTGCGGCCTCTACTAAACAACAACCGACACGGCTCAAAGGACGCGCATCCAGACCTGATATATTCGGAGACTCGATTCTCAAACGGTCCAGCTTCGTTTATCAAACGTGCACGCGACCCGCTTGGAAACGGTCAGCATTCGTTTATTACACGGTCGGATGTTCCTGTGTTTCGCAACGCTCGCGCGTCTATAATATTGATATCCCCTCAGTGTAAGCATATCACGGAAAGCGCGCGAGCGATGCGGCCGTCGGTTCGCAGCTACGCGTATATTTTATGGAATAAGCTTACTGGGTTATAATAACGCCGATGCGCGTACATAGCTTGGGGTGTACGCTCCGTCAGTTCACGACTAGATCCCGTTTCATTGTTACTTTTCCCCGTGTAATATAAACCGTTTCAGTTCGGCGGTTATCGCTCTTTTAGACAGTTTTTTGATATGGATTAGCGTTGGATTCTAAATTTTGGTGCTAGGCGTTGTTTGTAGTTCGGTTGCCGGGTCTAGTCGTGACGCTGTGCCGGTTTTCCGTGCGCGCGTCATCCGTTCAGCTGAAAGGTATTGCGCGCTCAGAACATCAAATGGATTCGACCCTGACAACTAGACACATTGCATTATTAAACTGACGCGGGTTGACTTGTTGGAGTTCCGAGCGCGTAATGATGACGCAGTGCCGGTTTTCCGTACGTGCGTCATCCTTTCAGCTGAAAGGTATTGCGCGCTCAGAACATCAATCGTATTCGATTCTAACTACTAGACACATTGCATTTCCGGATAAAACTGACACGGGTTGACTTGTTGCGGTTCCGAGCGCGCAATGGACAGGCTACGACGATGGAGTCTTGTTACGCCTGCATCCTGTAGTGAGGGCGCGCACGGATCGTGAAGCTCCGCTCCGGTTACAATATCCGCTTATATACTCACTCTCTTAGGACCAAACACAGAAAGGAACCAATAAATCATTAAACACGGTAGTGAGATGGACACGTTCACAGGCCTACTAAAAACTGATTACAAAACATCATTCCATTGTTAAGTATTATAATCTCTGAGAAATTATTTTTATAAACTTTTGAATGCACAAACTTACCGCTCTTTTGGAATAAGGTTTTATGTTACGTACTCGTACCTATGCGTATTTAAGCTAAGACCTGTGTAATCCTTGAGTAATCCACGCTGTTATTAATTTAAGCATTATATTACGCACAAATTAATTTATTCCTGGGCATTCTTTACGCCATATACAATATTTATTCCATTATATATCCAATTTTGTGTTAATATTTTTTCTATATCATTTTACAGTTATCCTAAGATGTAGTTGTTTAAGATATTCAATTACGGAATTCACATTTTAGGTATTTATTTATATACTTAGCGTACTTTGTAAAGGTGGTACCTACCTATGTAAACTCGTCATGGTTAATTTTGTATTTAATGGTTACTAACCAATGTTTATGAATCATGTAATAATCTTCACTATTTCGTCGGCGGAGTCTTTATGGTAAGTATCATATGGTCATTTTGTAAAACTAAGCAGTTATGTGAGTATATAAACTTTTATACACTCGCGAATTGGCGTAATCAAACACTGTGGCGTAATCATATACTAAATAACATAATTTATTATAATAATAATAATAATAATAAAAATCTTACTTTTAAGCATTAGGACAGTAACTGTATCAATAAACATTAATTATTAATGCAATTAGACGGTAACCTTTACTATTGTTTGCAGCCGCCCGAAGTAGAGTCAATTTCTGTCTGTAATAACGACCCAAAGACGCACATTTAGTTTCATCATATTTGACTTTCGTCAATATTGTCATCGTGAACGAAACCTTTTTAAGGTTATAAGAAACCCATAAAACATTGACTCTGCTCCCGGCGTTTTGCAGTGAATTTATTTTCATTTTATGTTTATGATTAAGTATGTAAAAAGGGATTAAAATTTAAATTTACGCCTACATTGTAACGCGCGGGCCATTTACTGAACACATTCGTTCTAAGGTTGATAAACCAAAGATTTCGTTTTATTGTAACTACTATTTATATGCTGACTTGTGAGGGCTAAATTTTTGAAGTGAAGAAGTTGTGATATTCACACAATTTTTGATTTTTGATTTTGATTGTCGTTGCATTTGTTCAATGATACGCCATCGTATTGTCGCCGTGATGTGATGATAAAATCACTAGTTGTACTGTAAATGGCAACTTGTCTAGTAGAAATCGGTTTTTAGTATCAGTGTACGGTTTTCGTTCCTCGTGCGTGGCCCGCGACCTTGTTGCTAGGTAGGTTTTTTACTGTTATGTAACAATATGTGTATGTTAACTAATAATATTATTATTAGCGCAGTTCCACATTCAGCCCAAAACCTATATTTAAGTAAGCTTCAATACATTAAACGTTTATTTGTGAGTGTGAAATTGGTCATTCTTATATCTTCGCGTGAAGATTTCATATCGATCGGTGCGTGAATGTCATAGCAAAGCGGGCGTAGACTTGAACGTGAGAGTTATTTGCGCGCCCCTTGATCAGAACACAATCTGCTATGTACTACGTATATTCATGCATCGATCTTGAGTGTAGTAGGATAATTGTAGTTAGAGTCGTCGGTTTCGCATTTCAATGTGTTCCTCTGCCGCAGAACGATTAACATGTATGCTTTATTGTTACGAGTGAATGTGATGTAAATTTTGTACACTGCCGCATTGTTTGTTCGCTCGAATCACATTTAGTTTATAAGATTTACAGTGATTGATCCGCACACGCCCATTGTATAATTATTGTTTGGTACACAAAACGTGCGCACATATCTGTGCGTGGGCTTCTTATTTGAAGACTGAATTGTTGCGGCTCAAAACGTTCTCACGCTTTAATAGAACCAAGGCGGAAGGTTTATTGCAGTTTTTTAAACTAGTAATTTAGTGATTGGATCGGGATTGATCGTCAATGTAATCGTGATGTGGCGTGAGTTCGGCTACCCGCAATGATGCCGAGTCGTTGCTATTAGAGAGTTGAGCGACGTTCAGTACATTTTTAAATATTAAAAGCTGTCTTCGTCACAATGTCGTCGATCTGTATCGACATCACCATGCTTCATTCATATTTGCCAAAGTTAATTACTAACCTCACTATTTATACCTACTGTATGTTCTTTGATATCTAAATTATGTCTGGTTCGGGGCGAGGGGGAATGGCCCGGCCAGAGTATAGTCGTAACCTAACAGTACTGATCAGAGTACAATGTTGAGAAATATCTTATTTAGAATTGATGAACATGTAAGCGTTTGGTTTTAGTGCGTGCGAGGGATCGTTCGGAGTGCGACATCGACAGGACGAGTGCAGTCACAGACGCTGACTATTTAGCTACTAAGACGCTTCGCCCCGATCGATCCTCTCCATAAGCAAACGTTTAATAAAGTAAAATTTTTAGTCACTAGTGGGTAATTTTTGAATGTGATTCAATCTTATCTTTATTTTTCTATCGGGTGACATTAATTTGAATGTTAATTTCTTTAATTTCCGACTTATGTTTTGTATTGTAATGCATTTACTGAAAGCGATGTATTTAACCAACGATTTATTAAACAATATTTTCTCTTATTTGTATCTCGTCTGCACTGGTATTTTTTATTGAATTTACTATAAATGTAACTTTTAAGTGTATAATTTTAAATAATTACTGAAAATGATTATATTCTAATTTTTATGTTCAAATAATCTATGTTCGTTTTATTTCTATACCTTTTCCCGACTCCTAAAAACAATACAATACTACGTAAGGACTGACCAGACTGTCTCTTGTCACTACGAAGCTGCAATACAAGATTCACTATCACTTCTATTAGTCGATGTATCACGTAAATAAGTACGATACATCGACTAATGCCAGTTTCCCTAGGTTTCACACGCGCGTTACCTGCCTTCATAAAAAGTAGCCTATGACCTCCAGTAGGGGGAGTACGTCTGATAACCTACCTTACGCGTGAAAAACGACTAAGCAGATATTGATGAAAATTGATGAACACGTAGATATTACCTCTGTAGGGCGATTATGGAAATCTAATAACAATCAATGTCTATTCGTCAAACGAATGATTGAAATTACGCCGAAAACTGATAGACATTGATTGTAATTAGAGTTCCATAATCGCCCTACAGAGGTAATATCTACGTGTTCATCAAATTTCATCAATATCTGCTTAGTCGTTTTTCACGCGTAAGGTAGGTTATCAGACGTACAGAGACAATTTATAATTTAGATATGAAAGTATGGATAGATCAAAACATTTCATTACATAGTACATATTAGGTTGGGGAAAAAGTCTTTTCGCATTATACTCGAGAGCATAGAAATCGCACATAGGGGAATTTTCCTGCATTTTGATTTCGACACTTGTTTTTTTTTAATTAAAGGTTGGTTGCAAATATAACTAAAATTAAATTAAGGTACACACTGTTAGCTTCCTAAAAACCCATAATGTCTGGCCTTGACCTTCCAAATCATAGCAGTGGCGGCTTAACAATGGAATGGCCTAAATTCGCTCGTTTCAGGTAGTGCGGCTTGTGGGATTTTGAGCAGGTATAAAAGGTTAAAAAAACAATAAATTTGTGAATGTAACGATTTATTAATAAGAGGTATTGCCTCCCCTAGCCTGAATTACAGCTTCCATTCGATGTTTCATTGAAGAAATCATTTTTTTACGAAATCCTGCGGTATGCTGTCCCATTCTTCCTTGATCGCGGTTTGGAGCTCTCTGAGACTCGTAGGCACTGCGTTTCTGGCTCTTACTCGTTTCTTTAGTTCGTCCCATAAGTGCTCAATGGGATTGTGATCTGGGCTTCGAGCAGGCCACTCCATAACGAGTACTTCAACCTCCTCCAAGTACTGGCGTGCGCTAGACCACACACCGCTCGGTGTGTGGTCTAGCGTTGTCCTGCATAAAAACGAAGTTTTCACCGATAAATCCCGAAAAGGGCACAACATGTTCTTGCGGGATCTCCTCGACGTAACGTTGGGAAGTCAATCCACGCGATCGACGGTCGGTATCGGGCCCTGTGATGAAGACAAGTTCGGTTTTCGCTTCCAGTGAAATGCCTCCCCAGAACATACACGAACCACCGCCGTATGCAACCCGTTCGGAGATGCAGCATTGAGCAAAACGCTTCCCGGATCTTCGGTAGACTCTACCCCGTCCGTCGTTACCATGGAGACACATCCTGCATTCGTCGGAGATCCATAGTCCAATTAACGTGATTTCGAGCAAACTGAAGGCGTGCTTATCTGTGCGCTGGGGTTAATTTTGGGCCAGTTGCTGGTCTGTGCGCTGTCAGACCTCCTTCGGCTAGTCTTCTTCTCACCGTCCACCGACTGACTTCCACTTCTCTAACTTCCTGGAGCTGCTGTCCGAGTTGAACTGCATTCAACCGGCGATTTCGTAGTGATGTATTAACAAGAAAATGGTCATCGCGCTGTGTTGCCGCACGTTTTGGGCCTGTTCCTGGTCGCCTGGTATAGCCACCAGTTTGCTGATATCGCTGGTATACACGTCGAACAGCATATCTGCTCAAATTTAATTGACGAACCACTTAAGACGCTGCTTCTGGTGTGGTATCCATTTTCTTGTTTAGAGAGATGACGTATTCGTTAAAGGACCTTTCTGACTGGGAGTTGGTATGCAAATGATGTCATTTCAATCCTCCCTTACCGTTTTATACCTGCTTAAAGTCCCACAAACCGCGCTACCTGAAACAAGCGAATTTAGGCCATTCCATTGTTAAGCCGCCACTGCTATGATGTAGTATGTAGGTATGAACTTGTAATAAAATCTCTTTGGCTATATACTATTTGTATCTGGCTGGTTTTGGTATCATTAAAAGTTTAAATTTTAAAGAACATAATTCCAAATTCAAATTAGGAAAATGTGTGATTTTTATTTATTTTTCGTACTGTCAAGATGAGAAAATCTAATGAAGAAATTCGATACATTTTAAAATTTTACTATAAAAGAGGTAAAAATGCATCGGAAGCCTCGAAAAAAATTTGCGATGTTTATGGACCTAGTGCAGTGTCTGTGAGAGTAGCACACATTTGGTTTAAGCGTTTTCAATCCGGAAATTTTGATGTCAAAGATGCACGTCGCTCTGGTCGCCCTATTACGGATAAAATGGATGCAATTTTTGAAAAAGTGGAGCAAGATCGGCATATCAGTAGTTACGACGTAGCTGAAGAACTGGGAATGGACCACAAAACAGTTATGGCGCATTTGAAAAATACTGGGTACACAAAAAAAATTTGGGTACCTCACGAGCTCACTGAAAGAAACCTAATGAACCGTGTACTAATTTGTGATTCTTTATTACGACATAATGAAACCGAACCATTTTTGAAGAAGCTGATAACTGGTGATGAAAAGTGGATCACGTACGACAAGAACGTGCGAAAAAGGTCGTGGTCAAAGGCCGATCAGGCTTCACAGACTGTGGCGAAACCTAGGTTAACTCGCAACAAGGTGATGCTGTGTGGTCACCGCCGGTGGGATTGGAAGGGCATTATTCATTATGAGCTGTTACCACCAGGCAGGACCATCGATTCTGAACTCTACTGCGAACAACTGATGAGATTAAAGCAAGAAGTTGAGAGAAAGCGGCCGGAATTAATCAACAGAAGGGGTGTGGTTTTTCATCATGATAACGCTAGACCTCACACATCTTTAGCCACTCAGAAAAAATTAAGAGAGTTTGGCTGGGAGGTGTTAATGCATCCGCCGTATAGTCCTGACCTTGCACCTTCAGATTTCCACCTGTTTTAGTCTCTACAGAATTCTTTAGGCAGTGTCAGGTTAACATCACGAGAGGACTGCCAAAACCACTTGTCGCGGTATCGAACAAAATGGCACCTACATATTTTAAATTTATTTTATATGTTTTATTTTAAACTACCTATATTAAATAATGTTTTGAATTAACTCTAACCTAACCTAACTATGGCTGGAAACAGCGAGTTTATATTTGTTTCTAGTATTAATATATTTTTAAACAATTGAACATTTTCGTAAACATACATTCTTTATTATAAATATTAACGGGTATTTGTCGCGTTTATTGACTTATTGATGACTCTGTCATCCCGTGACCACGACAGAGAGTAAACCTGTCGAAACGTCGGGAAAAATAGGTAAATAAACGCGATAAATACCCGTTAATATTTATAATAATGTGTTCTGATCGCGTAAGTTTTAAAAACTTTATACATTCTTTACCTTCGTTAATGGCATGTGTCATAATGATTTCAATTTTGCCAGTGTCAAATGATTGTTTGATTATATTTCTCGAATGTCGATCGTCATTTGTCTATATTAAACCTTATCGCGAAATGGCTGTCTAGACCTTTCTGGGGATTTCTCGTCGTTCAAATCACATTGCACCATAATACACTTATAATTCAATTGTCCATAAGATTACTGCAATAGCACGAAGAAATATATTAATTTAGAAGTGCTATGTTACTTGATTAAATGACAAACGAAGAATCTGAACATACATTCGATTTTCATATTATGTACCTACCTACTGACATGACAAGTCACTGTCAGGATATTTATTTCCTTAATAGATTTCTAAGTGATTATCTAGAACCCATGTTATAAATTGCACGATTAGCCTCGCGAATATGTTATTAATATCGTCAGCACTCCCTAACAACATAATGTCATAGGACATATTGCATTATTTCACGGCGTCTGATAGAAACATCGCGTAACTCAAGAGCTGGATAATATCTGGCTCAGCGTATTAGCATTTACCAGAGTCTTAGGGACGCTGCTCTCTGGCAGTGTTCTGTATCAGTTGAGTTATCTATAGATAGTTTTGAGTTGTCCTTAAGAGGCCTATCACAAACATTCGTTCTGAAAGATTAGGTATATTAAGCACGGCGACAACTCCCTCGAGGTCACGAATTCACGACACAGCTGTAGACAACGTGTAAACGATTTTGATACTTTTTCTATTATTGAGTTATTTATTTATATGTTGCATACATATTGAGATATTGTTAATAATGATAAATAACTCAATATTCAGTGTAAGAATTAGAACTGTAATACAGGCATATATATTTTTTTTGTGTTGTATCTATTTATGTTGCTGTTTACCAGCTACAGCCCGCGTTACACTTTACACTTTACTCTTTGACTTTGACTCTTGACTCTTGACTCTTGACTCCTGACTCTTGACTCCTGACTCCTGACTCCTGACTCTTGACTCCTGACTCCTGACTCCTGACTCCTGACTCCTGACTCCTGACTCCTGACTCCTGACTCCTGACTCCTGACTCCTGACTCCTGACTCCTGACTCCTGGCTCCTGACTCCTGACTCCTGACTCCTGACTCCTGACTCCTGACTCCTGACTCCTTACTCCTGACTCCTGACTCCTGACTCCTGACTCCTGACTCCTGACTCCTGACTCCTGACTCCTGACTCCTGAATCCTGACTCCTGACTCCTGACTCCTGACTCCTGACTCCTGACTCCTGACTCCTGACTCCTGACTCCTGACTCTTGACTCTTGACTCTTGACTTTAGACTATTGACTTTAGACTATTGACTTTAGACTATTGACTTTTGACTTTTGACTTTTGACTTTTGACTTTTGACTTTTGACTTTTGACTTTTGAGTAAGTAAGTAAGACTCGTAAAAAAATGTAACGAGCCAACATTCGTTTTTATATTTTGATAAATGTTCAATATAAAAATTGATCAAAATGACGTAGTCGCACTGTACGCGCCAAATGATGGGAATGAGCGTAAACTCGTTCGCTCGTTTGGCGCGTAAAAAATCGACACAGGTCCAGCGTCTACGAGCGCTCGTGCAGTTCTGCTGCCTACTGACTGAGTTCGAGTCGAGCGGCCCACCCATCGCATTATATAATTTATTTTGTACATTTCGCGCAGTTGTAATTACGTTTATTTATAGTTTTATATAATATTATATGAAAAAAAAAGTACACAACTTCATTGCTTATAAACTAACGTTTGTTCTGGTATAAATTTAACTCGATAGTATTAATGTACTAAGGAGAAATTTACAGCTAATTCTGAACATTTTTAGTAGTTTTATAGTTTTGAATTGGATTTTTTTTGTAGATACTTGGTAAATATTTCTGAATTCCGAGGCCGCTAGAAACTAAACTACTATATGAGAGAAATTTTGTGGTATATTTTTTATTTCATTTTCATAGTACAGACGTTCAATCCACGAGCTTGAAAAAGTGCCTTCGCGCATTTTATTTGCAAACTTGCTTTGGAATTTTGGCTTTACATAAATAAATAACAAAAATATGCAAAAAGCAAGGCCGCTATGAACTATAGTAATACCTATTCTCCACCATACAATAAGTAAAATTTGTCGAAGACTTTCGGTTTCTCTGAACAAGAACGCCATAAATCGGCGTTTGATTAAAAAATCACGTTACATTTATATATTCTGTACATTTCGGTAACATTTCTTTAAATAAATGTCTTATTGTTTAATGAATGTGTTTATTATGATTATCAGGGTCTTTCTTTTGTAGGTCGAAAAAATATTTTAAAATAGTAAACAAGAGGTTGCGAATGCATTTAATAGTTTTTTCCCAGATATACCAAAAATTGTGACCAAATCGTTAAACACTTTAGCCTCCAGAGCTTTTATTCTTCTTCTATATTCTATCCTTTCTATTAGAACCTAGTGTTGCAAAATGTAAGAATGCGTTTAGTTTTAGCTATATTAACGAGGTCAGTATTGTAAAAGCATTCAAGTTAATTGGTAATATAAAAAAATCAGAAGATATTTGGGAAATGTCTACAAAGGTGCTGGGTTTCGACTAGAAAAAGTAATTAAGTCCCTTAAGGAAACACGGTGCGCTTCTATAATAAGATTCCTGAAATGAATTTAAGCTGCCTATAGGGAAGTTTAAAGCTTACATAAGGGTAGTCTTTTGAAGAGAGCGTATTGTAATAAAAATTTATAAGAATAATATTATAATATTATTGATAAGAATGCATGGCCTCATGTTGCTCTTCCCTCAGACAGTTAACCGACACATTTGAAATGTTTAAACTCTCTTGTATTCGTTTTTCGTAGTTAAGGTACCTAGTTATAAGATGGATCATGCAAAAAAGCGCTAGTACCAGGACGAGTTTTTTGCCAGTTATTCTCGGGTTTGGGTTAGGAGGAATTGGCACCTAAATTCACCTATATGTAAGACGTTTCAAAGTGATCCTTGTGATTGTATTGAGTACAATATTTATTGACTTTGACTTTGACTTGACTATTTATCCCGGCTCAAAATGCAATAGAATTTATGTTTGTTTATTTTTTAAAGAATCGAATGGTATAATTAGATTGATTGTATCGGGCGATAAGTGATACCAGTGGTAAATCATTCATAGTAAAGATTTGGATTAAGTAATAATTCGAAAACAAATTTTAGTTTTATCGTGGCTTGGTTCGTTCTTGAAGGGGATTTCATACTTTTATAGCATCCACAACCTATAGAATGTGATAGCGTCCTAGTAGTCTGAGATTTAATTTACATTTTTACAGTTTTGTTGTAATATTCAATATTCTGTGGAAGTGCGTACGAAGAATTATGAAAATGCCATCTATCGGTAGATAGCAGACTTAATATACCCCTGACTGACATTTTACAGCGCTATCTATCTGCTAATAGCAATACAAAAACTGTCATGTCAATATTAGTACTGAAGCTTACTTCACTATACAAAAGCAGATCGATTATTTTTTTTCGCTAGCCTCTATGCCTTGTTATTTTTTTTAATGGCAACTGTTTCCGGCGCAAGGGTCGAAGGACTGACGTGAAGTAGGCCGATCAGAAATTCGCCATTTTTGCTTTTCAGTGAAGGGAGATTTTATATTTGTCAGGCTGGAGAACGAGGAATATTTTGTAAAAAGTGTGTCATTAGATATAATTCCCGTAGCCGAAACTATTATTTGAAAAAGTTTTAGTATAATAGTGTGGTTTTATTTATTACTAACGTTTGTATGTAGTGCTACTTCCCAATCATAAAATTTGCTCGTTGGTGTGTCGCTTTAGCTAATTCGATAGCTATGATATCGGAATTCTGATCTGTCGTGTCGTTTAGACGTTCTCCTTACGGGATATCATTGAGAAAGTGAGGCGACTCCAATAGCAATGAGCAGGCCTCAAGGCGGACGCATTCAAGTCCCGGATGACCTTAGAGAGATCTTGTTGGAGTTCACCATCAGTTATCTTCTGGAGCAGCCGGGCGACGTGATCAACTACGCGGTCGAGTTTTTCACGAGGTTACAGAATAACAGGACGACCACCATAGTGAAAGGGCCCGCTGCTGGAACTCCCGATGAGTCCATAATATCAGATGAAGAAGGTATATTGCACTTTTATTTAATGTGAACATTTTGGTGTTGTGAGGATGTGAACTAAGGTGGGTGTAACGACGTCGGACCACATTGAGACACAGGTTCTGTTATTTCCTTCCACCTAATGAATAGATTATCATGAGTGTAGGTGTCTAGTTTCATAATCCATTGTGTTTATTCTATCAGTGAATTGATGGAAGTAGTTGTAATTTTATGCTTGATAGGGCTAGCGGTTTTTATAACATTTTTAAGCATGATTTCTAACAAATCAATCCGGTTGATTGATGCTCAACTATTTTTTAAACCACTATCACTACACATCATTACCTAAAACAACATTCTGGTTTTACATCATGCCTGTATTTTTGTGACCTAATTTCTAGTTGAGCTACACTGAATGTGTTTACTTTAAATCTGAAAAGCACAGAGAAGCTAATGGATTGAAAGAATATTTAACATGTCTGTATTTTTTGTTTTTTTGTGACTTTTATCTACTGACATTACAATATGCAATGGTTTAATGCAAGAAGGATTTTTATGGTAAACTTGAATTTGGCTTGAAACTGTTCTGCATGGTCAGTCCACAGCCACTGTGACCAAGGTGGTTATTTCATCTGATCGCTTATTTCCTTCAGAGCGCAAGCTATGTTGTCGATCTAGTCTTTAAAAAGTTTTACAACCATGATGGAAGACTGAACTGCATAGTGCATGAGTGTAAATCGCAATTCAGTTTCCTATCATATTTTTCCAAATTGTATAGGTATAGGTAAATACTATGTGAACTGCGATACTCTTCTAAGTTCAAAGTTAATTGAACATATTTTTCATCTACATCTAAGTCCAAAGTATTTCCAAATACCAGATACGAGTGTCAGTGATGGCACTCTGCCATTATTTTATTTACGTTAAAATATTTTATGAAACGCACACTCATGCCAAGTGATAAAATGGAGTTCAAAAACATATTACATACAAGCACATATCACATACAACCTAAATGAGTTAATCTGTGTTTCTAATTTTGGTATTATTATGTACATGTTTGTAAGTTATGTCTGATGAATAATTTAGAGTTTAAGAGATCATCAAGAACAAAAGTCTTGATACAATATTTGTTATCTATCTATAGCTATTGCTCAGAGCTTTGATTTTGTTAGTTTTTTAGAATCATAAAATACCGATTTGTTGTTAGCATAACATACTGGAACAGAATTACTGACTAAAGAAAATCTACAATAGCAACTAAGTACCTAGTACGTCACACGTCGTACTAAATAATGTACCTGCATCACGCAGACGCGAATGACGTAGGACAGCCAGTTTAACGTTACCTAATACATTTTACTTACAACGATACCGTAATTACCGTAACCTTACTACTCGAATAGTATAAAAAAACGACGCTTGTAGACCATGGTCCGATCTGATCACATGGCCGCCGCGCCGGATGTAATCTCACCAAAAATGAACCGTGTATACATCTACAATTCATCGTACCGACTGGCACGTCGTGTTTGTTTAGGTAAACTCTTTGAAGATTTGCGATGAAGGCTTATTTTTCAATGCCCTCGGAGTTAAACGTGAACCGTACCAGATGGTGACCTTTTTGCGAGTTTCTTATTATTAGCTGCTACTTGCCTTGGTAGCTCACGACAAGAAAATGTACAGGTGTTAAGTGGGCCTTGGGCAATATTTGCCTGGTGTACTCGGTACTCCACTTGTTCAAAATGTACGCGAAACTGCGTGTTAGTTTAAAATCCTCACAAACTCGCAAAATAGTTTCATACGTAGCTTCGACGTTAAGTGGAGCAATCATTTCAATGTAACCAAGACCAGTTTTGTTGTAAACACCTGGTGGTTAATGATGTCATGTACTTACGGTTTAAGGCTACTTACATTAGCGTGGCTTACTAGATAATCTGATAAAGCTTATGTTATTAAGGGGATAAATCAGTTTTATATCTGGATAAAAGATTTAGAGAAAGGAGAGTACAAATACTGCAAGATAGCAAGAGCGCAGAGAATATTTTCATAAATTCTAGGTACCTAGAACGTATTTTATATAATTTATAAAATACGTTCTAGGTACGTTCTAGGTAACTTAAGTATGTATAAATTTGCCCTAAAATCATAAATTCTTAGCGCAAATTTTAACCAATAAATAAATACCTACCTATTCAATTTGCTAGTAAATCTCGTGGATCTCACTCGCAAATAGGAATATTTTATGAGTTAGAGAACTACCTATACTAAATCTGCCATTTATTTCAATAATTTAATTCTAAATTAAATTTGTTTCTATAATGAAATATTTAGTACATGTTGTTCATATACGCATAATACAACATCGTGTCCAAAAGTTCTCTAATAGTACAGAATATCTGCATCGCAGAACGTTTGTGTCATATAGCCTTCATACAGCACATCATCTCATTGTGCATAATACAAGTTCTCAAACAAAGTTACTTGTACCTACCCTATTTACTATGTTATAGAACAAACTTACATAGGTAGGTACATAAATAGCTAAAAACCTCGAGGGTGGTTACTCAAGCTAGGCATATAATAATGGCTATTTGTACCTAGTCTTTTTTGGCTTTACATAAAAGGCACACCCTAGGAATAAACATTCTAAAGTCTGTGTCATCGAGAAAATATGAGATGTGTCATGGGACACCTGGTAGAAACGAAGTTGTTGAAAGTCATATAAATGGCTGACGTCAACACTCCAGTATATATAAAATGTGAAATAATGATTTAGCTTAAAAAGACATTCACCAGATGTCTGTAGGTAACTAACGATAAAGAACATCGTTCTGATAAATAAATCGGTCAGTATTCCTTGCTATACTGGAATAAAATGTGGGCTTAAGCCAATTGTACATAAATAATAAATATATAAATTATCCCGGACATTTCACACAGCATCATCTGGCCCCAAAGTAAGCAGAGCTTGTGTCATGGGTACCACATGACTGATATACTTTTTTTTAGTAAATACATACTTATTATACATAGAAACACCCAGACCTGAGACAAATACTTGCAGATCGTTTAAACATTTGTCCCGCCGCGGGAATCAAACCCGCAACCTTCTGCGTCTCAGCCGGACCTTAGCCGACTGCGCCACAGAGGTCGTCAAACATACAACCTCCATCCTACTCAAACATCTAAGGTCTAGAATAAAATGTAGAATGTAGAAATCTTAGGAGTTATTTACAAAACCGTGCGATAGTTGCGGGTATGTTATTTTCAAAGACATAAGATAGTTGTGGATAACAGTTACAATTAGGTATTAGAACTCGCAGTTTGGCGCAAAAACTATAATGCAATTTGTTTCTACCATTTATTCTGGTTTGTACAATATGACTGCTCACATACTAAGTAGCCTCCACGAACAACTTTCTCAATAGGCACTACGTACGTAGCATAATTGTTTATCGATTCTATTAGGTGTATGGTATAGATACTTTTGTTGGTCTAGTAATAGGTCTGATCGTTGTTGCATAACGAACACCTATTGATGGCTTCGAAACAAGTTCACGTTGACTTGCCATCAATACAAATTAATTTGTTTAATGACAGTATTAAAAATATTGGTGATCCCTGCACTAGAGCAAATCTGTATCGCGGGATACCCGAGAACAAAAATATACAATTTCCATAAATTACATAAAGACAAGCAGATCACAGAAACGAGTTAAAACACAAAGAGGACAGACCAAGAACAATAAAAAAATCGAATTAAATAAACATTTATGAAGACGACGGGACGTAGGCTGTGTGTTTTTGAAAGTGTGTGGGCAGTACCTAGGCAAGTGTAGGTTTTTTCATTGATTAAAGCACGATTCCAGCACCTGTAGCATGGCTATTGTCAATCATTTATCCGTAAAGGAACTACTTTATTTTCAATAATATATGTATATATATATTACCAGATGCTGCCTGCGGCTTCTCACTCGCGGTACCTACATAAAAAGTCGCCTGTCCTTTTCCAAGGTCCCATATATCTCTTTACCAAAATTAATCGAAATCGGTTCAGCGTGAAAACGTAACAGACAGACAGACAGAGTTACTTTTGCATTTATAATATTAGTAGGGATAGAGAAAGGTGCTAAAGGGGTTTAATACGTTTAACAGTGTATCTGCCTGTGGTATCGTATCTCACAAACCGATGAATATAATATTGATTAGTTTTGTTTGAACGCGAGTGTTCTTAGATATGATTTCAAGTTTCTGTTCAGTCATTTGAATATAATCGGCTCTTTTCTAGATGAAGGGATGTGAGCAACTTTGACAGATCTGATAGATCCGAATTTCAGTATTCTGTTATTTAAGTACGTAATAATCTCGACTGCAGCATGATCTAGAATCTGCAGGATACCCAACTCCTCATAAACTTAAAGCAGAGGTGTGTTGGGTTCAATGTAATGGTTATAAGGTACCTAGATACTCGTGGATTTTAAAATTTATTTTGTTTTATCTTTACCCATTGTAATTTTTGTCTATTCATGCGGGAGATAAATTGTGTTATGCAGGCTGCAAAATAATCTATATATTAATAATTAGCAAAAACTTTGTACATTTCGTTTCAAATTCAAGTCATCGAATCGTCTGTTGTGGAGGATCAGAAATAATGTATGCCGTTTTATGGCTCAAAACGAGTCGAAACGATGTAGCTAAGAGTAGGGTTTTGCACGATTATTGACCCGATATATCGTTAATCGATTTCTAGAGTACGCCCCCTGAGACTGTTCTACATCGATGGTTGTCTCTAATAATTGTCACAACTAGCTTAGTGTGTGATTTAAGTCAAATGTTTATAAAAGTTTCAACCTAATTTTGAGCTTAATTTTATATACCATAGAAAATTGTCTCTGCACAGAACAAACATTTTACCGTTATTAATATCGTGGAGACACAAGACTTTAATATCTCAGCATTATACCCAAAATCCTCTAAAGTTGTTACGTCAACATATACCTAACTCACCTAATTATAAAATAAATACCTTGTACAAACGATTACAGAATTTGTGCTATTCGTGTATTCTTCGTGAAGAATTTCAGCTGATGACGTCAAACATTCATTTTAATTTATTGTGATTGCGGTCATATTTGTTTTTGGGTTATTATTCAGTTGTAGTCTAATAATAGGGTGATATAAAATGACCGCGTACGTATAAAAACGAATCACCATCATCAGCATCAGCAGCCCGTGTCAGTCCACTGCTAAAAACGAGTATAGATATAAAATATAATAGAAGATAAGTTTCTACCGATCTATATCTTCTAAATGAACTATCAATCAATCGTTTCTTTAATTTCTCAATCATTTTCATCTAATTCAATTTCTTCAAAACTAAAAAGCCTGTTCGAAAAGTTCATCACTACTTCTTTGCCATCATTCGTCCAACTGACCAATACTTTATTTTCAAACTAACCAAATCATCTAAAAGTCTATACTTAGCATATTAAATTCCCATCACTCATTATTTACCCCACAACGCTTTGTTATCTCTTAGCTTAATCTGACGTGAGCACCATAATAAACTGGCACGTATTAAAGTACGGGATAGACGTTCGAGTAAGTACTCGTTCTTGTGGAATACGTCCGTCTCGGTTCGTGTGTCATCACCACGAGCCGCGAGCCGCCATTGAAACAGGCCCAGTAGGCACGCGAACTTTAATACGATCGCCCCTAACTAAATAACCTTTGGACAAAATTCGTTTTTTGTGGCTATTTTGAGAATATCTCGTTAATTATTATAAAAATAAATATGTATTTTCAATATTTTGCCATCAACTTCCTAGTTTCAAATTGGTTTTAGTAATTGTTAATTCTGTAATTTAACTATTACACAAAGTCAAACATATTTCATAATCATCATCTTCTAAAATTAAAATAGATTTAACCTGTAGCTTACATTAATTGGTAGAGAGATTAGTCTTATTAAAATATTACCCATGAGTTATTTTTTTATTTTTGAGTGCTCTCAAAACTTGTCAAGGTGATTTGCTCAGGGGATCGCTCTGCATGTTATCTCTAACGTCTATCCCTTTATGCAAGCAACGGGCCCCTAATCATCATTTCCTCACCAGAGCCGCCGGTGGCGCGCTTCAATAACCGCCGCAAGTCTGTCTTCGCCGAGACCTACGACCCGGAGGAAGATGACTCCGATGAAGGAGCTCCGGTCGTATTTCCCAAATCGGACGCGCAACGGTCCCGTCTCGCTGAAGCAGTGCGGGGAATACTGCTATTCCGCTCGCTTGATGCCCAGCAAATGCAGCAGGTAAATCTTCCACCTACTGTATTGCCCTGAAGAAGAATTACACTTCATAATTTAAAATGGTATGTTCTAACGTAATATATAGAGCTGAGACTACCTTTATGACAAACGCAGACTGGGTTAGAACAGGGTAGGTAGCTAGACGTACTCATATTGTATACAGAGGTTAATTTAACATGTATAACTGTTGATTATGTACCTGCTACTTATATCTATGTCTGTTAAAATACATTGTTCAATTTCATTATTGAAACTGTATTTTGCTCCTTATTTGAATGTTTTTTGCTAAAAAACCCGATTTCAGCGCCGTGAATACGTGCCAAGAATTTAATCAGGTCGCCTTAGGGTCTTACCACATCTATCAGGCTCAAAGCCGGCTGTATTCATGAAACGCGTGCGTGCTTTATACGTGCAGAGCTGATAAAGCTTCCAGTTTCCTCACGATGCAGCTTTGTTTTCCTTTACCGGTAACAGAGAGTGATTCTTGTAATAAGCTTGTGTAATCTGTTATCCTTAGGTTCTAGACGCGATGTTCGAGAAGCGATCCGAGCCTGGCGAGTACGTGATTCGGCAGGGTGACGATGGAGACAACTTCTACGTCATCGAGAACGGCTGCTTCGATGTACTCGTCGCCGGCGATGATCGCATTGAGAAGGTTAGTCAATATTTCCATCTTGGGTTTGCTAAGAAAATTCTAGTGTATTTACGAATTTGTGTATTTATTCATACTAATCATATAAAATCGAATGTGGCTCTGTTCGAATTAATCTTTATGAAAATCAACTCAGTAGGTATTGGTAGTAGTACTATCTTACACGCCGCTCTGTAAGTAAGTCGAGGGTTCGATAATTGAGATTTGTTCTGTCTGATTGTTGTACAGCATGCGCTACACGGTTTGAAACCACAGTTTCTACCAAGGTGACCTTAACGTTTTCTGTCTACACGGTTTAATACAAACCCATCAGTGTTTAAAACGCTCGTGCTGAATAGACGTGTGTAGAATGCTTGTAATGCACTATTACAATTTACAAAGACGCCATGGCTCCTTATTTATCAAAATTTCTAAAGTTTGGAGTTTGTATAGCACTTTTGTGTGCATTTGAAGAAAAAAAACATATTTTTTTGGGTGGAGTCTTGGACTCCTTACACGTTAAGTACCAGAGACAGGGTAGGTCTCTAAATAGTTCGATTAATTCGGTGATAACTTCACGTTCTTTCTCCATAATACCACGCGTGCGCGCAATACGTCCGCGCTCGATGCGTGCAGCGGCACGACTGTGGTACGCGGGGTTTTAAACAAGCGGCTAGACGGTTTGCAACCACCGCTTCTGCCAGTGGTTTGCTGGGCAAGCCTTTCTACCAAGGGCGTTTAAAGGCCATGCGAAATTTGGTTTGCAACCACTATCTACACGGTTTACTTCCACTATCTACCAAGGTCACCTTGGTAGAAACTGCGGTTTCAAACCGTGTAGCACATGCTTAAAGTAGCATAAGTTTGTAATTTAAAATATAATAATAATAATAATGCCAGACATTTCACACAACATCAACTGGCCCCAATGTAAGCTTGTGTTATGGGTACCACATGACTGATACTCACTCTACTTATGTACTTTTTTATACATAGAAACACCCATAGATCCGCGACAAATACTTGCAAATCAAAAAAACATTTGTCTCGCGGCGGAAATCAAACCCTACTGCGCCAAAGAGGTCGTCGTATATCAGTCATCTGGTTTCCATTTCGAGATATACTTGGTTGTCCATCAATAATTATTTATTTATAGTTACGAACTTTTAAGGAGTTTGACTTATTTTGGAGATGGACATATGCTATTTTTTAAGTAAATACCACCCCTGCGAAGCCGCGGGCAGCAGTACGTAATAGATACGTTTTTACTGTGTTTTTTGCATCGAAAATTGCATTGCATTATCGAAATCTCATATAACGCGCAATGAGCAATGACACTTGTGATACGAATACGCAATATTTGTGATCAAGACCCAGTCAGCGGTATTTAATAAGGCTGGAAGCCAGACGAAAGTTATTTTGCAAAATGAGCAAAATGTAAATGAGTGCAAAATGAGTTTAACATTTGACTCAATTCGCGTTAAATTTCTAGAGAGATATAGATATACTTGAGAGAAAATTAAAGATGTGAGATGACGAATGATACAGGGAAATGGAAGAAAACATTTTGTGCTGACCCTACTTAGCACGGGATAGGGGCCGGGAGATGATGATGGAACGGATATTACAGATACAGGGCGTCGGCTCTGCGAATCGATTTTGATATATCGAATTGATAAAGTCGTTGTAATGTACATTGAATTCAATCGAAATGGCAGTTGTTTCGTGGGCAAATTATCGTATCGTCTATAAGGAGAGTTATGACATCGAGTGTCAAATGTAATATCGATCGTTCCATCGCTCAAAACGAGTCGAAACGATGTAGCTAAGAGTAGGGTTTTGCACGATATATCGTTATTAGATTTTAAGGGGTCTAGCCTTGTATGTTCAACGGATACAGAGGGTCTATCTTATAAAAAACACTAGCTAATGAATTGTTTAAATCTGTGACTATCTATTTTCTTTGACATTATAATAACAAGGACAAGCGCTACGCTAGCTAGCGCCTTTATGCCTTTATTAACCGACTTCAAAAAAAGGTGTGGAGGTTCTCAATTCGGTTGTTTTTTATGTTTGTTACCTCATAACTCCGTCATTTATGAACCGATTTGAAAAATTATTCTTTTATGTGAATGTGAATGAAAGCATATACTCTAAGATTGGCCTCATAGAAATTTTATAAAAATCGGTTGGGTAGTTTGATTTTTAAATCAAAATAGCTGGATAAAATATGTTATCAAAGTTATAGAAATTATAAACGAGTTTCTAGCCAATTCTTCTCGAGCTTGGGATAGGATGAATTGGCACCTAAATTCACCTAGTATGTAAGACGTTTCAAAGTGATCCTTATGATTGTATTGAATAAATCATCTTTTGACTTTGACTTTGTCTTAAAGTGCTAAAAGGAGTAAAATAACAACAGTTAGACCGAATTAAAAAAAAGGAGGAGGTTCTCAATTCGGTTGTATTTTTTTAATATATTTAATGTAATCTGTTTTCTTTTTAGGTTTTTTTTTAAACATAATTAGTTGATAAAATATCTAACGATACTTAACCATAATGAGTTGTAATTTGACACGATCCTTTTGTGAACAGGCATATGAGTATTCTAAAAAAGGTCTAAATAAATATATCCTATTAAAATCATAATGATCAAAAGCAACAACATCAAACCTTTGATCTTCGAACCCGCACCTACAGCGCAGAAGGCTGAACCACTACCAACTAAGCTAACAGACCATTTAATTATATCAAATTATATGATATAACATAATATTTCTAAAATCTGAATCATGAAATACTTCGTTCATTTAATGTTTCCATTCACTTCACTTCACCCTGTATATGTATCTTGTTGTGTTGTTGATTATACCCTAATGCCCGATGGGACTTGGCCTTCTTCATACATTGAATATGTAATTATTCATTGCACATTACCCACCGCTCGGGGCCAGATAGGGTTAGTTTATGAAAGATGAGAGAAATATAACCTCAAGCTAAGAGTGCTTTATTCTTTTACTTTTATTTCATAGGAAAACAAACATAAAATAAAACAGGCAGTTTAGATTTAGAATTAGATAATTTATTATTATTTTTCTTTTGAAACGCGCGGACGTAGACGCGAATGAGACAGCTAGTATGTAATAAAATAACAATTCTAACATATTTAAAAACTGTCATTATAAAATTAATCTGGTGTCAGCAAGGTGGCTCTTTAGTCAACTCAGGCCGCTACAAACTTATCCCGCGTGATGAGCTGACCAAATAATAAATTTTATTATTTTTGTTTAGTCAACTCATTCCGCTGTAAAAAAAGGATAAACTGTATTCAATTATTTGAAATATATGTACACTCGTAATATACATAATAAGCTATTTACTTTATTATACATATACGGCCCCAAAAAGCAGACAAAGTTGTGCGAAAGGCTTTTTTCTTTTGTTTCTTACAAGAGTTGAGTCATAGGTAAGTTGGGAGTGAGTGGAGAGTACCACTTGCAATAGAAAGAGTTTTCTAAGAGAAAGGACATCGCACTTTTCATACAATTCACTTGTGGGGAAGCGGTAGGGAAAACTCGCACTCACCTTCAGAACAGCTCTTTGAGCTCTCTCTACAAAAATAAGATGAGACTTTGCTGCGCCTCCCCAAGAGGTGACACAGTAGCTTAAGATTGCTTGACATAGAGCTAGATAGACCATCTTGATTGTGCTCCGGTCTGCCACATGTTTCATCGCCTTGAATATGTAGATAAGCTTACGCAGTCTACATGCCAACGTGTCAATATGGCATTTAAATGAGAGTGTTTGGTCAATGACTACTCCAAGGTATTTGATGTTGTCGGTCCTTTGCAACATGGTACAGTTACAGTATGATGTTGGAATGATACAGTTGTGGGCAGTGATAGACAAGGCTGCAGATGGGAGAAGGCTTGATCTGAACGCGAAAGCAATGTACTTGGTTTTAGTAGTGTTCAATGTCAGTCCGTTGTTTCTGAGCCACGAGCAAACCTTAGTTACACGATCTTGCGCGCAATGGAAAACGTCCTCCCAGTTTCTCCCTTTAAAGAAGAGCGCTGTATCATCAGCAAATGTTAAAATTTGTCCATTGAGGATTTGCAAGTTGCAGAGTCCGTTAATGTAAATGAGGAACAATGTTGGCCCAAGAATGCTTCCCTGGGGAACCCCGAAAGTAACAGATTGCTCCTCTCTGGTTAAGTTACCAATTTTGACTCGTTGTTTTCTGTTACTTAGGTAGTCACGGAAAAGTTTAAGAGGTAATCCCCTCACTCCACATAATTCAAGCTTTTCCAAAAGAAGAGGAATTGAGACCGTGTCGAAAGCTTTGGCTAGGTCTAAGAACACTGCAAGACACTTCTTCTTTCTGTCAAGGTTTGTTATGATGGAGTTCGTCAGTTCATGGACCGCCTCATTGGGTGATCTGTTGGAGCGGAAGCCATATTGGGTAGGTGAAAGTAGGTTATTTGACTCTAGGAAACCTGAAAGCCGTTTGTTCATGATCCTTTCTAAAATTTTGGACAGAGTGGGTAAAATTGAGATAGGTCTATAGTTTTCGACACGATCTTTTCGCCATTCTTTTAAAAATAGGCATAATAAGTGCAGTTTTGAACGAACTCGGGAATTCCCCATTTGTCAAAGCAAGGTTACAAATATGCGTTATTAGCCCAGTGAGCAAATGAGCATATCTCTTCAAGATGCTGCCAGAAATTTGATCTAAGCCCAACGCACATTTATTTTTGAGGCCCATTATTAATTGAAATACTTCGTATTCATCTGTGGGGAGCAAGACCAATGAGTTTCTGGGTGCGGAAGTTTGGCCACAAACGCCACTCATATCACTGTTGAGTTTTGAGTTATTTAGTTCATCAGCTAGCTTCTTGCCTATGTTTGAGAAGTAAATGTTAACCTCGTTGATATTTGAAGTTTCATTACCTTGTACGAGTAGTTTATTAGAGTGATCAACTGGTTTTTTTTGTCCACTAATATTTCTTATCACTTCCCAAAGTTTTTTATGATTTTCTTTAGCGTTTTCAATCTCCTCTTTTTCGAAATTCCTCCTGGCTTTCTTCAATATTGAATTACAAAAGCTTCTGTATCGTTTATACGTAGTACTTAAAACTTCATTTTTCGGATCCTTTTTTAGTTTTTTGTGAAGGTTGTCCCTATTTCGCATGCAGCGGAGCAAAGCTTTGGTGATCCAAGGTTTATTTATTCTTTTACGATTTGGTGTTTTAACTACTTGTGTGTTTTCCTTGATTGCTGTTTTCAGACAATTAATAAGTAGGTTTGTAGCTATATTTATGTCATTGCAATCAAATATCGGCTTAAAGTCGATATTATGTACAGCGATATCGAGTCCTTCGTACGCGATACGAGAAGCTGGTTTAGTCATATATTCTAATTTAGTATTTTACACAATACTCAAGGCAACACACTCGTGGTCAGTGATGGACAATTCAATTTTGAAGCAAACCGCCTCAAGTTTCGTTTTCAACATCATGTGATCTAAGCACGTATGTCCATGTGTTGGCATTATCAGACCCGGTAGCAAGTTATGACTGGACAATATGTTTAGATAATCATAGCAACGTTTATCTTCTGTGTTAGCTGCGATGTCGATGTTAATGTCACCGCAGAAGATTATGTTTCTGAAATTACATAGTTTGGCCAATAGAGAATCTAAACTATTGATGAAGTTAGATGTATCATTTTGGGCTGGGGGTCGATATATTCCTATGATGCAAATTTCAGAGTTCAGTTTAAGCAGGAGACAGTTGGCATCACTTACTTGAGGTTCTTCATAGGAAATTGTAAGATGCTTGTTATAATAGATGACAACTCCTTCGTTTTGGGTTTTGTTTACAGTTGTAGATATATTGTTATAACCTTTAAGATCAAAAATGGATTTGGTAGATGGCAGCCAACATTCCGTGAGAACAATAACATCCCAATCAATTTTAGACCTAAGGATAAGTGTGTTAAAGCTGTTCATGTTGTAGTTTATACTTCTAATGTTTTAAGATATAAGATTCAGATTGTAGACTTTATTCTCAGTTAAATACTTTTCTATGTCTTCTATGTCACAAGTTATAGTTTTTGCTACCGATACAGAGTCCAGGCTCAGGTTGATACAATCAAAATTGCTTAAACTTATCATGTTATTGCATTTTGAAGCGTTTTGTCTTTATTGAAAAGGACAGTGAAGGATTCAAAGAATACAATTATATCTAGGTCTGGTGAGCAGTAATTCGGTAGCGAGTAAAGTGTATCTATATTAAAAGACATAGAAAAAGGTGATTTCAGAGTATTATAAGCCACTATGCATACATTTACAAGTGTGAGGTATTGTGTGTGGAGTGTAGTGTGAGTGGTGTGTGTGTGTAAGATGTGAGTGAGTGTATGTCTGTTACTTTGCATATATACATATAAAAACACTGAATATTTACAATAAATATAAATTGGTTGAATAAGAGAAAACGTTCCACACCAAGTTAAATGTAGGTATGTAAGGGACAGTATGACTATAAATACTACTACTAAACGACTATAAAAGACTTATTAACCTTAATGAGCCGAACAGTGAGGACAGCGAGTTTATCTTTATTTCTAGTGTTAATATTATGATTATCACAATTTTTTTTAAATAAATGTACATTTTTGTGCACATACATTAAATTTTCGTATATATACTGACAAGGCACTGTCATAATGTTAATTTCTTTAAACTTATTTCTAAGTGATTCTCTGGGGCCTTGTTCTTGTTCTTGTTCCTCATGGCCAAACTATTTCGCCTAACTGGTTTGGCTACGAGGACTAACATATCCTCATGGCCGAACTCGTGTCAAAATAGGCAAAGCAAGTACAGTTAGCTACTGGTTAAATGAAAATACCTCTGCAATACTTATGATCTCCTGGTACTTCAAACATTAATTTTTATCTATTGGTCATGAAGGATGAATTAATTGATCTTCTTAATATATTTTGCAAAAACATTTTCTCATGGTTAAGAGTTGAAAAAACCTTTCAAGCGATTTTCGAACTTATGAACATTTTCAAAAATTTATGTTTTTTCGTAATTTTTTTAACATGTGTAACCATAGGAAATTGGTTTTGCAACATTATTTCGAAAACAAGATTTGTCCTTCATGACGACAACGGATAAAATGTTTTGAAGTAGATACCAAAAGTCAAGGACATCAAAAGTATCGCAGAAGTATTTTGATTTAAGCATGTAAAAAAAAACCTGCAACTCTGCAACGTTTCTGATGTCCTGGTCATTTAAGTTAGATCTAAAATACAATGCACACATAGTGCATAATTACTATTGCCAAAAAGATATAGGTACTATGTATATATGTCAAACACTTTTTTTCGTGTCTATACAATTTATAAAATGTATGAATGTGATTAGTTGACCGATTCAAATATTCATTAGGTCAACTCATCCCGCGGGATGAGTTTGAGCTTGTTTTAGGAAGTTTTAGTTAGTCCGGTTCTTCTTCTTATCGTGTCACTAGTTATTTCGAACCAGTGTGGTGAAAGAATTAAAGTGCTCCTCAGAAGATCCTTTCGTGCAGTTGGCACATATCTTTGAACTTTTTAATCTTTAGCCGTTTGAGAGTACTGATAGCCGCACATACACTTTTCGAACTGAAAAATCCATTGGTGCCCGTCTAGATTCCAACCGCGATCTTAGTATAGGACGGCGGGATAACTACCACCAGTACCACCACTGAAGATATCTGGGGATTTTTAATAAACGTAGTCAAATTAGTAATTGTAACATTAGCCCCATATCTTGCAGATATTTTCAACGCCTGTTTGAGGCAAAATATTTTTCCAGATAGTATGAAATGCAGCAGAGTCCTTCCTTTATATAAAAAAGGCAGTAAAAATGAACCCGGAAATTACAGGCCAATTTCTTTGCTTCCATGTCTCAGTAAAGTATTTGAAAAAAATATTTTAAATCAACTAGAAGATTTCTTTAGGACGAATAAATTGCTTTACAACTATCAGTTTGGATTCACAAAGGGCTGTTCCACGGTCGATGCTACCGCCGTATTTGTCGAAAGTGTTTACAAGGCATGGGAAAGTAGAAATGACATTTTGGGATTTTTTTGTGACTTGTCAAAGGCGTTCGACTGTGTGAACCACGACATTCTACTAAATAAATTAATTTTTTATGGTGTACAAGGGGGAGCTTTAAGTCTCATGCGATCATATCTGGTCGGACAGATCAATTAAGGTGGATATAAATGGTGTGCTCTCAGATGTAACAGACTCTACGATTGGTGTTCCTCAAGGGTCTATACTGGGTCCGTTTCTTTTTTAGGTGTACATAAATGACCTTCCATTCTATGCCCAAAAGTTTGCACAGGTTGTTCTATTTGCGGATACATCCTTATTATTCAATATAGGAAAGGAGACAAATTATGAAGAGATAAACCATTCACTAAACAATGTTTATGAATGGTTTAATACTAATAACCTAGCATTGAATGCCCTTAAAACTAAATGTGTTAGGTTTTCGCTAGCAAGAAACAGATTATTTACTCCAATCAATATTGCTGGCCAAGATTTGAGCTATTCAGACTGTACCAAATTTCTTGTTTTGACACTTGATGGTAAACTTCAGTGGGGGCGTCATGCGAGCGAGCAAACTACAACTACAACAAACAACTAGCGAGCAAACTGAGCTCAGCTACCTTTGCTGTTTTTAAAATAAGACAGTTGACCGATTCTGCCACAGCTAGAATTACATATTTTAGTTATTTTCACTCCCTCATGTCATATGGGCTGCTTTTATGGGGAAACGCGGCTGATGCGAACAGCATATTTATATTGCAAAAGAGGGCTGTGAGGGCTATTTATGGACTAGGGCCTAGGGTCTCACTAAGAGAGAAATTTAAAGATATCGGCATTTTGACCATGCCTAGCCAGTACATCCTGTCCAATTTAATGTACGCGTGTAAACATGCCCATCATTCTGTAAAACATAGCGATATTCATAGGTATCCAACAAGGAACAAAGGCAATTTTATCTTGCCTTCAACACGCTTAGCTAAAACCAATAAGTCTTTTTGTGTTAACAGTATTCGTTATTATAATATACTACCCGAATGTATAACTAGCTTAGATGACAAAGACTTAAAACAAGTTGAAGCAAATGCTGATACAAAAGGCCTATTACAGATCTGATGAGTTCATATCGGATAGGATGTACTGGCAGAGTGTATCTGTTACTGTTGAAATGTCTCACAATCACAACTGTCTTGCTTAGAATTTAAATGTAGCATAATATGTATACCTATTGTACAAAATATTGATAATTAATTATAAACCTACCAACTTTGTGCTTGGTACTAAGTTGACATGTAATTTACTTTGATAAGTCAAATTTATATATTTTACTTATTTTGATTGTATTGACATAGTAGCTTTTGTATTGACATAGTATTATATTAGCTTTGTATTCTATTGTATTGACATTTTATTTTATTTTTATTGTATTGATATTGTATTGTATCGACATTCACAAGTGTACTTTTGTGCCTATTTGATGAAATAAATTGAATTGAATTGAATTCAAGTGCTATCACCACCATTAGGTCTAAATAACTGTCCACCAACATTATTTACTCTTTTATTCTTATACTAGCTGATGCCCGTGGCTTCGCATTCGCACGCGTGGTACATACAAAAAAAGTAGCCTATGTCCTTCTCCAAGGTCTCATCTGTCTCTATACCAAAATTCATCGCCAAAATCGGTTCAGCGGTTTTGGCGTGAAAACGGGACAGAGAGACAGACAGGCAGAGTTACTTTCGCATTAATAATATTAGTAGGGATATTAATCCAAAACTTTTCGCGTAATAATTTTATTCTTCTTAATGTGTCACTAGTTATTTAGTTAAATATTGCTCCATACTAACTAAAACCGTGGATGAGATATTTCGCAATTCTTAAATGAGCACACTTGAATATGATCGTACGTATGTACTCATATGTCTCATTTTATATAACTCTAAGAGAAGATTAGCTTTGTAAATTGTACAAGCCTTTAATCAACTGAACCTGAAGCCTTTGAATTAATGTCTAAACGTGCGCGTCGTCCAAAGGCCTTATATTATGTTTATACCTCTGGAATTAGGACCGATAATGACGCCTAAACGTGACATAATAAAAACAACTATTGATCCACTATTTAACAATGTTTCCATTGACGGTGATTCTGTTGTTTTTTTAAAAAAAAAAAAACCGTTGTCTGTAAAGTAGGTTTACGGACGATAATTTTACGTGATAACGTCATAAGAAACCATTGATGAAAAAATTGCATTCTTTTAACCTATTAAGATGCGTCACAATCGATCGTGCCAATCGGCTCATGCGGAACGTGACAATTTTTCGTGCGTGCAGCCGGCGTTCATAGATTTGATAGACGTTATCACGTCAAAAAATCGTATAATACGAACTCGACTCGACTTTTGCTAGACTCTCTCCCCAAACCCTTAATCTCACGTGAGATTTATCAAAATGCGTATAATTAATGTAAAAATGTTCAATCTGGGCTTGATTACATTCGATTTATTTATATTTCAATAAAATTCGATTATTTAATAAATGAATATATTATGTAATAGTCAATAAACAAATATTTTAGTGAAGAATCATTTTTTACCTAATTTAACCTAGTTTTCTTGAAATTTTTTAATGTTTCTTGTGAAAAAAAAATTACGTATAATTTGTTGAGTAAGACCATCCTCTCCCCCACGTGATATTGTGTAAGGTGTGGCTCGACCCCCTCCCCTCCCTTAAACGCCTCACGTAATTAATGGATGCCCCCTAACTCTAATTTGTACTTTAGTATATTTTAGTAACCAAAGTACAAATTAGAGTAAAATATGTATGTCAGTTTTAAATTAAGAAAACATTGTCATATTGTTATTATATTTAATGGAATTTCACAGGATTTTCCGCAATTATTCAGTACTATTTTACATGGCGACTAAAACATGCTAAACACGTTAAGTTAGTAAATTTAATAACTCATTATCTAGTAGTATAAATCAATAAAATAAATAATGTTGGACATTTAACACAGCATCATCTGGTCCCAATGTAAGAAGAGCTTGCGTTATGGGGTATCGCATGACTGATATACTACTTATATGGCCTGTCAGCTCAGTTGGTAGTAGCTCTGCCTTCTGCGCTGTAGGTTGAGGGTTCTATTCCCTCCCAGGATAAACATTTGTGTGAAGATCATAGGTGTTTGCTCTGTGTCTGGGTGTTATAAAGTATCATAAGTATGTATTTAAAAATAGATAAGTATTCTATCAGTCATCTAGTCACCATAATACAAGCTATGCTTAGTTTGGGACAAGATGGTGTTGTGTGCATTGTCCATCAATATTTATTTATTTGTTATTTATACTTTTTTGTTGTAAATACATACATATTGTACATAGAAACACCCAGACCCGAGACAAATACTTGCAGATTATACAAACATTTGTCCCGCCGCCCGCAGCATCAATCGAACCCACTGCACCACAGAGGTCGTCAATGTATGTAGATACTAAATTTAAGTAATTTACATATATATTTTTTTCTAATTAAAATTCTGGTACAAACAAAATACGATAGTTTGATAGTTAAGATAGTTCGTATTTTACGAAATTTTAGGTTGTCAAAACAACAGAATTAGGACCATTTTTGTAAGCTGTAATAACATTTTGCATGCAGCAACATCGATCATTATGTTTTTAACCTTGTCTTGTCGATACTGTAGTAATCAGGTTACGTAAATTGAACCCGGGAAGCTAATAACTTACCACAGATTATAATAGTGTATGTAGAAACGTAATTCATATTTTTCCGTGGGGATAAAACGAAAATACCCTAAGTTATATGGTACGTACTTATGTTCTGTAAGTCTATTGCTTGTGCTCAGCCTGAGCCGATCCTATCCACATCCTCATCATCATTTGCTTTAGTTCATCTGTTGAAGAAGTTTTAGGAGTCAAGCACCAGAGCAGTTATTTGGGTGGGTGGGTGGAAAGTATATAAGTAGTATATCAATCATGTGGTACCCATAACACAAGTTCTGCTTACTTTGGGGCCAGATGATGCTGTATGAAAAGTCTGGCATTATTAAAGTTTTTTAAACTTACGCGATCAGAAAACATTATCATAAATATTTACGGGTATTTATCGCGTTAACCACTCTGTCGTGGTCAGACTCTGTCGTGGACGACAGAGTGTAAACCTGTCGAAACGTCGGGAAAAATTGGTAAATAAACGCGATAAATACCCGTAAGTATTTATAATAATCTGACATTATTATTATTAAATGTTATAATTTTTGACCGGGATTTTTTTTATTTTTAATTTATACTTATTTATCTACGTACCACGCGGGCATAGTCTCGGGTAGTAGTTTGTAATAACGAATGAAAACAATTCGACCGGTCCATGCGTAGGTGTACATAAGGTAACGTTATCTTATACTAGCGGTTTGCGAGCATGGTTCCTGCGTGAATTCGCGATAACGCAACGTCGACACCGCTTTTTCGTTTCAAACTGCTTGTTACGCTAGTGTTATATTGGGCTCTAAAGTGCGACATAATAAGTGATAGAAAATTTGTTTGTTTTAGCTATTCTGAGGGCTGATTACGAGTTCTTTATCTCTCCTTTTTCAATCAGGGTTAGTCACTTCTGTTGATCGAGGGAACTCGTTCATAATGTGCTTTAGTTTTTTGTACGACAGTTTATTAAGAGGCTGTCACACTGAACTGTCACGATAATAGTTAATCAGGGTGATCGCTAGGAGTGCTAATTGATATAACAAACTACAAATTTTCAGCAAGTCACCTCGATCTATCGAAGTGACCCACCTCGCTTGAGAAATTGTCAAAAACTCATAATATGCTCTTTGGTTCAGAGTTTCATCTCTAGGTAAGTAGGTATCTACTAACATTCAGATTTCCAGAGTTTCGCTTATAGGAAAAGCAAATTACGAAAGTAAAAACTTATTTCATGTTTTAATGTCATTAGTGATACGGATCCGAAGCGGAGTTGTTTTTGCGAATAAAATAAATTATCCAATTTGAACAAGATGTTAGATACTTCGGCCTACTTATCTGTCTATACCTACTTAACACGTTTGTGTAAATAAAACTATACTCATAATATTATTTAGTGTAGGTATAAATTCCTTTTGGCTATATTTCGTTTTTGCTTTCAGAAAAATGCAATACTCACCAAATAAAAAAAATGTTATTTTTTAACTTTTTTTGAAGTTATTTACCTACGTTTACTTTTTCTTTGTACTTTATTTTATCTTTATTATTTTCTCCAGCTGTTTTGTGTTTCTATTTTTAACGCATTAGATAGTATCTGTAATGTTAAAATAAGGTGAATTGAATTGAATTGAATTGAATTGAATCTTTGATCTAAAGAAAATTCTAAATCTAGAACAAGATAAATCGAAATAGTATCCATCTCCTACAGAAAGGAGAACTAGGTGACCCTTCTAATAATAATCTGTTCTGTGGTATCTCTCACTGTTCAGATTTCATTCCTTCGCCTAACAACATTATACAATATCTTGCTGAAATATTGGGCGAATGACGTCACATAGCACATTCCGGGTGACGTCAGATGACGGTCGCGATGTCTGCCAGTAACGTTATCTCCTGAAAGTAAATACTCATTGCTGCGGACTTAAGAATATTTGCAGACCATAATATTTATGAGTTTATATTATTCAATGTTTATATGAATATTGGTTTATACGGAATGATTACGTAAAGATAAAATCGGCCTTGAATTTTATAGAAAACTATCTGTTGCTCGCGACTTCGTCCGCACTTTTTTTTACGGATTTGTAGCTTTAATCCTTCTTCAGGATGCAATTTATCTCCTCACTTTTATTTTGTAAAATCCTGAAATACGTGTCCATTTATTTTGCATTTTAAGTATCCAAACCAAGTTTCTAAGAAATCACACCACCCGTTAAAAAGTTCCCATACAAACTTTGACACCCCATTTTACCTCTTTGTTAAAATTATTTGGAAAATCCTGAAACACGTGTCCATTTATTTTGCATTTTATTTATTCATATCAAGTTTCAAGCAAATCAGACCACGCGTTAAAAAGTTTCAAGCTACAAGCAAGTTGAATTTCAAGATATCCCGCCTTAGTGGGTCGTTTTGCTGTAAAAGGAAGCTACCTTCCAAATTTCAGCTTTCTATCTTCAGCGGTTTGATGAATCAGTCAGTCAGGTTAAGCTCTTTTATGTAAGACTACCTGTTGCTCGCGACTTCGTCCGAAGGAATTGTAGCTTAAATCCTGCCCTGGGATGCAATTTATCTCCTTGCTAAATTTTATTGATAAGTTTCAAACTAATCACCTGACCACCCATTAAATAGATTCCATCCAAACATTCACAACTTATTTTACTCCTTTATGAGGATTATTTTGAAAAATCCTGAAACACGTCCATTTATTTTGCATTTTCAGTATCCAAACCAAGTTTCTAAGAAATCACACCACCCGTATAAAAGTTCCCATACAAACTTTGACTATTGATAACTATTGATGGACAATTCACACATCATTATGTAGCCTTAACTAAAAATACTTAGTATATCTATATATATCTATATATCTATATAATACGTGAAGCAAAAACTTTGTACCCCTTTTTACGAAAATTGCGCGCACGGAGGAGTATGAAATTTTGTACACTAATCGTTTTTAAAGAGAAGGAGCGCAGAAAGCTATTTTTAAAAAAATGATGCACAAAAAATACATTGATTATAAATTAATTATGGTCGAATTTCGACCAGTGGGGGATCACTAGTAGTTTTATATACATACTTATAGTATACTAGCTGCTGCCCGCGGCTTCGCAAGCTACCTACATAAAAAGTAGCCTATAAATAAATAAATAAATAAATAATCCCGGACATTTCACACAGCATCATCCGGCCCCAAAATAAGCAGAGCTTGTGTTATGGGTACCAAAATGACTGATATACTACTTATTATACTTTTTTTTTTTTTGTAAATACATACATATTATACATAGAAACACCCAGACCCGAGACAAATACTTGCAGATCATACAAACATTTGTCCCGCGGCGGGAATCGAACCCGCAACCTTCTGCGTCTCAGGCGGACCTAAGCCCACTGCGCTACAGAGGTCGTCCTATGTCCTTCTCCAAGGTCCAAAATTCATCAAAATCGGTTTAGCGGTTTAGGCGTGAAAACGTAGCAGACAGACAGACAGATTTACTTTCGCATTTATAATATTAGTAAGGATCAACAGCCTAACATTTTATGCTTCTTGTTCTGAAAATGACAATACTTTCATACATTCTTTCATCCCCCTTTTCAACCCTTTGCAACACTTTTTTTCCAATTAAAAAGTAGCCTATGTCCTTTCTTAGGCTTTAGACTATCTGTGTACCAAATTTCATTGAAATCGGTTCAGTAGTTTAGGCGTGAAAGCGAGACAGACAGACAGAGTTACTTTTGCATTTATAATATTATTAGTAAGGATTATAAGAACCAGAACAAACGTTTATGTTCATAACACAAATATTTGTCCTGTCGGGGATTCGAACCCTCAATATACTGTGCAGAAGGCAGAGTCACAACCAACTTAGCTGTGATGCCAGTCATATAATTTAAATAGAAAAACATTTGTCTTATTTAAGTGATTCTCAAAGGAGGTTGTGAAAATCAAATCCATTCAACAATACATTCAATAAAGTATTTTCTTTCAACTACGTATATTATAAATCACTACAAAACTGATCACAGAGGACGTATTTTTTGCTTAGAACCAAAACAGTGCAGTAATGTTATATGAAATCTCATTATTGCACTGTTTTTTACTTTTTATTCAGATAAATTTACCACAGAGGTTTAATATCTCCCATTAGGTTTAATATAAAATGTTCGCATTAGATCAAAAAGATACTGGCTGATAATAAAAATCGGCTGAATAAAACCTACTTGGTTAAAAAAACAACAACAAAAGGCGCGCATTTTGTACCATTGTAAAACTTTGATTCTTCGTATATTTAGTTTGAGTAGGTATATTCTATCACAGTAGGTACCTAGACTGGTAGTTGAAAGAAAAGTAAATTACGCACCTTGCTAAAGTGAGTAATTAATGCACTCGTGTTAATTCAGTGCCCTCGCTTGCGCTCGGGCACCAACATTACTCGTGCATTAATAACTCACTTTGCGCTCGGTGCAACAATCTACTATTATGTACTAAATTCTATTATTTAATACTAATGAACTTTACACAGTTGGAGACGATTTAACCTAAAACGCAAAATAGGTTTATTTCAGTCTCAAAAGACGGGTCATAATAATGTAAATATTAGACAGTTACTTACGGTTCGTTAATCCTGAAAGCTATTCTATGCATCGCTTTGGATGTTTGTAAAAGGGATTCATAGGGGATTAAAAAAACCGATTTGCGGCTGGTTGGGCACGAAAGTAACCACGTAAGATGGTAATATTTTATTACTAGCTGCTGCTCGCGGTTTTGCACGCATGATACGTACACAAAAAGTAACCTATGTCCTTTACAATCTATCTACATACCAAATTTCATCAAGATCCGTTCAACTTTTTAAGCGTAAACACGTAACACATAAACGCAGGCACTTTCCAATTCATAATTGGTATAGATGTTCTAGTTTCTCAATATTTATTAATTAAAAATTTGATTGCTAGAACTAAAATTTTTAGTCTCTTTTCAAATTTAAGCGCTGAAATCTTTTGATGCTCTGTACCATAAAAACGTTAAGTATTTATGTATCCTTTGCCACACGACATCCATGGTGCTGGCAAGCTCGCTACTATAACCCCCCGGCTCGCTAAATCGAAACGGCTCACCCACTTCTTGGGACCGACCGTTTATAACCATCTGCTGGAGCATATTTAACAAGCACCCAGCTTAACACCTTTGAACAGTAAATTTAATCATGGCTCGTCGACATTACGTACTAGAATGTCGAATACTTTACTTGCAATCTGCAATCATTTTATTTTATTTTACATTGTTTAGGTTTTAGAAATGTTATTAATTTGTTATTGTAACGTGGGTTAGCATTATTATCATTATTTAATAATAGTTTCACTGACATGTAGATTGCCATTTTACCAATAAACAGATTTTTTTAACTAGCACTTTCAACCTTACAAATTGTTAAACCATTCTCGAAAACTACCTATCTAACTAATGGAAATGAAATAAGTGAATTATCAACAATCTGTCGATCGCTTACTTTATAATGTCGCTTAACTTTTGCGTGGACAGTTTGTGGACAATACCGGGATGTCAGGTTAATACGATTTTCCTATCACATGCTGCACTCAGCCTGAACTCAATGCAAATAAGGTTTTGAATCGGTTAAAATTCCATTAAGGCCGGTTCGTTACAATACAATTAATGTATACAATATATATACAATTAATATAATACAAAGAATGCGTGCTCTATCTTTGAAGCATACATGAACTTAGTTGCTCTACAATCTAAGACAAAGTTCTAGCAAAGTCAATAGAATAGCGCTAGTGTATTTGAAAATTGTTCGGGTGAGTTTGTTATTATCAAATATCTGGGAAATTTGAGCTCAGAGGGCACTAGAGCACATCTATCAAGTCTAGAATACGTGAGAAAAGCTACCCTCGTGGCACGTACATAAAAAGTAGCCTTTATCCAGGGCGATCTATACTTAACTGAGGATACGTGATGAGCATACTCCCTTTATGCGGGCTTTACACAAAATTTACAGGATTTGGTCCGCACGATTTTCGCAGTACGACGAAAAACGACTAAATGACAATTCGGCTAGACCGCAAGTGACTAATAGCAATTTCCATAGTAACAGTTAGGTCTCGAATTTTCTTGCGGCGATAGGGTCGCATGGTGACTAAAATCGACCATGAAAATGCTCAGTCGCAGGCGATCGCCGTTCTGATCGACATTTTGATGCAATATTAACTAGTCACCTGCGATTTTTATCGACGTGTAAATGGGGTGGGGATTCGGCTTGTGAGGCACAGCGAAACGACCTGGTGTAAATCCCACATTATGAATAACTATTACTAGTCTGTCAGCCCTGTTGGTAGTAGCTCATGGTAGTTGCTGTAGTTTGGTTATTCGATTCTCTTTCATGACAAATATTTGTGTGATGAAAATAATTGTTCTGTTTCTGGGTGTTATAAAGTGCCAAAAGTTGGTATTTAAATATATAAGTATTGTATCAGGCATCTTGACACCATAATACAAGCTATGCTTTGTTTGGGGCTATTTGGTGTTGTGTGCATTGTCTACCAACATTTATGATTATTATTAACTTATCTGCTGCCCGCGTGGTACCTACATAAAAATTTGCTTATATTTTAATAAAGGTCCACATCTATACCTATACTAAGCTTCACCCAAATTATTGCGGTATTTACTAACCCTAAAATCTCGAAAGTTCTTATGTCTGTTGCCATCACTTTTACACTGGAGAGCAGAGGCGTTTTCGTTTGTGCAGTTCCGTGCTTCGGAGGGCATGTTGAGTTGTCGTTCCCGGCATTTAAACTTCGTTATAGGCCATTTAGACCAAGGCCTTTGGCCGGCCACTGATACGAACTTGCTTACGACTATTAAAATGTCAAAGATAGACTGTATTATATCGGGTTTTGTTACACTAGTTTGTTGGTTGATAAATATTTCCCCTTGTACCTCGAATAGTTTAGTATAGTCAAAGGTTATTTGGAAGATATCGCAAATAGCGATAATACCGCTGTTTGCAAAATGAATTATATACCCTAGCTTTAGCAATCATGTTTTAGCTGTACTTAACTAAAATGTTATGTCCTCAATAAAGTTTTTTATTATTTATTAGTTACCCGTGTCTTTGTCCGCGTGCTATGTGCCTACGTAGGTAAAAGAAGCCTATTATATTATAATGGACGGAACCTGAACGGAAAACGACCTCGCTTCAGACCGTGGCGAAGATGGAGGGACGAGTTAGACGCCCACCTTAAAGATACAATGGCATTAGACAGGGACGATTGAAGAAAAAGAAAGGAGGCCTGTGCCCTGCAGTGGGACGTCAAGGGCTCTCATAATAATAATAATTACTTAATAATGTTATTATTCCAGGGCCACATCTTTATCTTTACCAAGTTTCATCCAAATCCGTCGTGCCGTTTGAGCGTGAAGAAGTAACAACCTAACATACACACGCATAATCTTTCGTATGTATTTACGAATATTTTTGAGCTATTTCGTTCCAGTGCTGAGCAAAGTCCTCCCCCAAATCCTTCCAACTGTCCCCATCCATCTACATTTCCCACATTTATAATATAAGTGTGAACATTAATTAATTTAAAATATTATTAGTCGTCTAGTTTCCATAGCTACGTTAAGTTTGGGACTAGCTGGTGTTGTGTGGATTACCCACCAATAATTATTTATTATCCCTAATTTACCCAGGTGGTCCACACATATGAAGGCTCTGGCTCGTTCGGGGAGCTGGCTCTCATGTACAACATGCCTCGTGCGGCGTCAGTGCGTGCTCAAACCTCGGGCGCTCTCTGGGCCATGGACCGACACACCTTCCGTCGCATCCTACTCAAGAGCGCTTTCAAGAAACGCAAGCTTTACGAGGAGCTGCTCGACAAAGTGCCCATGCTTAAGGCTCTGCAGGTAAAGGTCATAAATAGCAGATTTTTACCTCTGTTTTCTCTTTTAGCTTGTCTACTTACTACTTCTTTTCTAGCGGATCTAAAGTTGTTAGGCTATAAATGGAGGTCTTCAGGCTATTGTAACTCATGGACTTTTTAGAGGAACGCAACAAAAAATTGACAAATTATTATTTATCGTCTAACATTGCGATAGTTGACAGACTTGGAAACTCGCAATGTTTGACTTATTATAAATGTTACCATTATCAATTAATATTACAAGAGATTTAACAGACGCTGCTGTGAGCATTATCCTTTTATTTTTCAATGATGTGTATTTAAGCAACACGACCACATAAAATTTTTGTATTAAAACTTGACAAAGCAAACAGAATTACAGAACAAATAAAATGTATGCACACCCCAGCAAAATGATTTCCATTGTTAATACAAATAAACGAAAAAAACAAATGAAACTGTGAAACAAAAGTCGATTGAACAATTCGTTTTCAAATTTAACATTCAGGTGTATGTGGCCTGTGTGAAAAAAATAACTTTTTATAAGGTTAAGGTTAAGGTTAAGGTTTTGTTAAGGTCTAGTCTGAAAACCAGCGCTACTTTTTTAGGAGAGTAGCATCAACGCTGAGACTGGACCTGTTTGGACATACCACACACAGGGAAAGTACATAATGTTTTCGAACCACAGTTAGTATAGGTACCTACTATTGGTGTAGGTACAATTGTACCTTATTTTTTATTGAATTTTTGTACTCTGTATTTCCTTTTATTTTCCGGTATTTTTTTTTTTTTTTTTGTTTTGTTTTGTTTATTTTTTAGTTACCTTCTTACCTCATTGTTCATAGATACTTTCCTAACTGCCTGTTTCTATTGTATTTTCAATTTCCGTGTGTGTATATGTACCAAATAAATATTTATTCTATTCTATTCTATTCTATATACATTTCAACCATTTTTTTTCGATCGATGAAGCGTATAAATCCATGAGTGTATTATCCGTCACCAGGGTTGGTCACTGAATCGTATGAAAGTTGTAGTATAGCTGATAAAGGAATAAATAAAAAAAAAGGAATCGTGTTTATTTTTTGAGAATCTAAAATTGAAACACGTAGAGGCACAAATAGAGTATTTAAAAAAAGTTAAAAATACGTGGTCCTCGGAACACGTAAGCCTGCAAAAAAACGAGAGACTGAAGTTTTTAAAATGTTGAACAACGTGATCTATTTGTTTGATCATACGAGGGTGCGGTTTAAGTTCCCAGAATACATGTCCCAATAAAATAAAAGCGTTAAATAATTTTCTTTTCAATATATTCTTCTACATGACGAACACATATTTTGGTTCTTTCGATTAGCTTGTCCATACTCTCATAATAAAATGTTTTCTCTTTATCGGAAAAATACGAAACTGCGTCCTTAACTTTTTTATTGCTGGAATAATTCTTCCCACGATGCTCTTTCTGAATTTTTGGAAAGAGATAACCAATCGGAGCCATATCTGGGTGGGTTATTTTAAATATAAAGCTCACTTTATGTAGGACAGCTTGCGAAAGACATCTCTTGTGACGAGTGCATTGTTACGCAAAAGCTGGACACCTCTCGTAAATTTCCCTCCTTTCATACAGCATCATCTAGCCACGAAGTGAGCAGAGCTTGTGTTATGGGTACCACATTTTAAAAATGTGTAATATTTCTGTCATTTGGTCAACATACAGTATCCAGCAATATTCAAATATTTATTTAATTATAAGTCACTGGACGTTACGCCCTTAATGAGCTATTGCACCCTCGCCAACTGCGCTATACTTAAAAATGCAGCCTCCTTTTCTAAGTGGTCAAATCATGATGCAGACTCTCTGGCGGTCTTTTAACTTTGCAACCAAAGTTGTATAATTATTAGTCAGTGGAGTGAAATATATATTTAATTCTGCATGTGAGCTAATACCAGATAAATCTGCATTACAGGAACTAGTAATTTTGCTTTGACATAGTTTTATAAAACAAATTATACCTAAGAATGTGTCTTTTCTTACAGTCTCTAGTTAAGAGGAAGACACTTTTTTGTGTTTCTATGTAGTTAATTATCACTTCACTAATTGTTACACTACACTAACTCAAATGGCTTAGTCCGTTTGAGTCTTCTCACAATGTCGAGGAGCTGGATTACCTCGATGTTCGCATTGTGATGAAGCCTCTGTTCGTGAGCTTCTGCATAACTCGAATCTCTTTTGAATTACTCGACGAACTATATTCTGATGTCCCGGTGGAGATCGTCATTTCTTATGTACCAGGAAGCATTCACTATTTCCCTTAGAACTTTGTTTGGGAATTATTTGATGGATATTGCTCTTTTTGTATGAGAATTAGATTTACTGAAAGAAAAGTATGTTAAAAAAGAGGGCGATCCAAACTCATCGCTTTTATGGGCTTTTCAGTTTCGGTCTTGGCAATCGTTGCACCTAGTCATTACTAGATACAGAGATTGCCAAGAAAGACCGAAGTTTGCATTAACAGTAAATGTGACATGGTGACAGTTCCCATGCTCTATCCACAAATGAGCTATCATTTGCCTCACGACGATTTCAATGACGTACATAATGTTTATTTAAAACGATTACTTACGTGCATATAACTGTATTGGCGAATGACGATGATTTCACCCGTAGTTTTTGTGGTACGTCGTATTCAACCCGAAATCCGGACTTTGAACTCCAATTACTTGTAATAGCCAACATTATCTATTTATGTTTTTAATAAAAATGACAATGACAGTTGAAGAATGACAAATTTTTCTGTATAAATGGTAACCTCCGCTAGTGACCTAAATACCATGTTTGTAAATATTTTGAATATCAGCACTAGAGTTTTCATCATACGACAAAATTATACATACCGAATACGATGAAACAGTTTGTTTCGCGTAGCGTGTGAACACAGCAAGATGTCCTAAACTCTTGGTACGTTTAGATCCCAGTTGCGTCATACAATCTTTATCTCGTAACGTCATTGCTTTTTATTGAATGACGTCATTTACCCAAGCCGGATTGATCATCTGCCAAATTGCTTGTTTCTTTTTGGCTACATTTTTAGCGGAATTCGTAGCTGGGTAGAGCATAAACTCGCGACATTATTTCGCAAAATATCCGCAGATTTCAATCTAGAGTTCAGAACATGGAATGTAGTAAGAGCTAGGTTCAAATATGTATTTCGCACTTGCAAATTTTTTTAATAAGCATTCTATCGATATAATATTTTAAGTTTTAGATTATACGAAAACCGTGAAACTAAAAAGGAGTTGTTTTACTTCGTTCCTACGTAATAATCATAACATATTCTGAACAAACTATTCAGACTTCTTCGTATAATGTTAAAACTCATCCTGTGTTCGTGCCAAGTTGCAAGCTAGCCGCGCTGTTCAGTGTTCATGGTTAAGCTGAGAACACAATATTATAAAACCCTCATAACACCCTGCCAAAGTCGCTTTAAAACTGAAACTTTAGTATCCTTAGCTTACGGCCGCACCGTAATAAACCGTTTCAAAGTAACTAGCAAGCGTTGTGAAGTGCACAACCCTGGAAATAAACCTCTGGACGCGAAAATGACACGACTTTAGACTAAAAAAATATTTTTTTAAATAATATGTATGTGATTGACCACGTATTCTTTAACTTAAGTATTTTCCGTCCCATATCTCATATTCCGATGTCCTCTGTGGCACAGTGCTGAGACGCAGAAGGTTGCGGGTTCGATTCCCGCCGCGGGACAAATGTTTGTATGATCTGCAACTATTTGTTTCGTGTCTGGATGTTTCTATGTATAATATGTATGTATCTACAAAAAAAATATACAAGTAGTATATCAGTCATGTGGTGCCCATAACACAGGCTCTGCTTCCTTTGGGGCCAGATGATGCTGTGTAAAATGTCCGCCTTTATTTATTTATATGTGGCTCTGTTTTTGTCATTTTTGGTTTAAAAGTCAGGCGTAACACAAATAAAAAATGTTACAAAAGCTTAATTGAATAGCTGAGTAAAACCCGCAAAAGATGTGACAGGAAGCCATTTCACTAATTCAAGTTGGCTTGGTTTGTTGACTATCAGATTAAGGGTGGAAGCTGCTATTTATCCTCTCGAAGCTTAATTGCTCTAGTCGGATCCCCACATGTTCCTGCACGCTCGGCTTCGCTGCTCAGTGTCCCGAGAATATTGCTCCGTCGACGCTCAAAGCGACAATCGATGTGCGGTAGCTAAGTGTTGTCTCTTTTGTATAATTATTCTAGGAGGAAGTAATTATTTTGTGGCAAACCTCGTCACTATTCACGTATCACGAGTAATATTTGCTGTGTACATGCCATTATTGATTAAGTTTCGATTATGTTTTTTTTTGTGTACAATAAAGAATAAAGAATATTTAAGGGGTACCATGTGTCTGTAGGTAAAGAGAGCACTTGTATTCGGTCAAACTCTTATAAAATACGCAACTAAGAAATTTAATGTGGTATTTTGCAAAATACTTGAAATATTCCCTCCCAGAAAACAACCTAAGTATGTATTTATAAATACATAAGTATTATACAGGGAATTCAGGACCTAGTATTTTAAGCCTGAACGATGAGATTCCGACCATGAAAATTAACAGTTGTGGGGGTACAAATACTAAGAATTAATATTTTCAGATTTCCATACAAAAACATTCAAGAAATAAAATTGACAACCCTTATTATTTTGTCAACAATGTTTCTAAGTGCGTTACCTACCTACCTTACCTACATCGTTTCGCGTGAGTTCAAATTGCTTGCCAAGCTAGGCTAGATAGGTACCTAGGTTGGTGTGTGTAGGTATCTATTGACGTAGGTACTTACATTACATACTGACTGCGGTAATCACACAAGCCATGGTGTTTCGTTTGTAGCACAAAACTAAGTAGATATTTATTTAGTAACTAGGTACTTACCTATTTATCCAGCAGCGGCTAATCCAATTACCTATTCGTCTCTTGCAAAACAATGTTTTTAATTTTAAAGTAAAAGAAGCAACAATTTAGGTAGATTACATACCGTTTAATGTCCTGTCTGAGTTAAGTAGGCGGATCCGTAAAATTTTGAAAATTAACAATAACAAACACCACTTTACCCGATTAGTAGGTACCAATTCTAGGTACTACTTAGCTATCCAATACAAATCACTTATGATTGAGTTAAAAAAACACATAGTTACTCGTAAAAATCACACACAATGGTCACATGAATGGTTCAATATGCCAAGCATTGTCCATAGTTCGACGCGGCACCAACACACAAAAATCATATCGTCGTATTCCTCATTACTGTAGGGTAGGAGGACGTCATGATGATAACTCGAAACGGAACTCTTAACAGGAACTAGAAAGTTGACAGCACGACGTACAACAAATCACTGAGCAAAAATCAATTCAAAAGCAAAATTAAATCCTTTGAAATTGCCGACAATTTTTTAGAGTTCATTTTTGATGTGAAAATTCAAACCTATCACAATGTTGACATTCATGTTGGTAAATACTACTTTGGTTCTTAGTGAAGTTATTTTGCTTAGTTTATTCTGTAGTCATGCCACTGCTTCTTTCTTGGTCACTGAATCCTTTAACCACTCTAGTTCTGTCACTATTAATCACTAGACTCATGTTAAGGATTAAACAAATTAATTCAGCACAGAGTGACCAAGAAAAAACCAATGATAGAATAAATAAATTAATTAATGAATAAAATAAATAAAGTCTTAATCGGAACAACGACTAAAAATAAATACCTACGGAACCAATTTCTGACAAAATAATAAATGCCGGCTTATTATGTGGATTGAACTCTTCTGATTGGTTGTCGGTTTTGTTTGACACCTTTGATAAAAAGCAGCGAAGTCACAGAGTCGCACAATGAGGTGGACAGATAAAACTATGGGAAAATATGGAAGATCCAAATCAAGTTGTTTTAATAAAGAGTTGTGAACATGTTATCATCATCATCATCATAAAAAAATTCTGTTTAGTTTCAAATTTTTGTTTGTCAACAAAAATTAAATGCAATAAATCTGAAAATCTGATAGAAGAATAAACAAGATTCTTATAAAAATTGCAGCTGATCTCAACAAAAACACAAAAATTTACTTTCTTCTCCTCACAATGTAGGCAACTTTTATGTTTGTGTTGCGTGAACTCAAACGATACTTCATTTTGGGGTCACGCTCAGAGTTCAATAAACAGCTGATTTTAGGGACGTTACCATTTGTAGTAAGTGCAGTTTTGAAGCAAACTTTGCTGCTCATTTCTTCAATGAAAAATATTGAACTTATAAAAGAGGTAAAACATATGTTGTTCTCGAAAGTATCGAGAATCGGCCCACCTCGGCATAACATACTAGTTCCGGGACACCCTGTATATTTGACTGACTGGCCTGTCAACTCAGTTGGTAGCTCTGCCTTCTGCGCTGTAGGTTGAGGTTTCGATTCCCTCCCAGGACACACATTTGTGTGACGAACATAGATGTTTGTTCTGTGGCTGGGTGTTATAAAAAGTATCTTATGTGTGGATATAAAATTAATAAGTATTCTATCAGCCATCTGTTCACTATAATACAAGTTATGCTTAGTTTGGGGCTAGATGGTGTTGTGTGCGTTGTCCAACAATATTATATCAGATATCTGCGGGGCGATTATGGAATTCTGATACTATCAAAACTTTGATACTAATCAGTTTCAATTACTATTGATGAATTGGTATTACGGTAGGTTGATGTTGATTGTCATACATGCTGTCATATGAATAGATAACCGAACGTACGTAATAGTAATCTATCTTGTCAAAACTGGTTCTAATTACAATCAAACTAATTATTGAAATTATGCCGATTGCTAATCGAAACTGATAGACATTGGTTGTGTTAAAAGTTCCATAATCACCATACTGGTCACCATAACACAAGCTATGTTTAGTTTGGGGCTAGATGATGTTGTGTGCATTGTCTACCAATATTATTATATCAGATATCTGGTCATCATAATACCAGCTATGGTTAGATTTAGACTAGACGGTGTGTGTGCAGTGTCCTCAAATATTTATTTATTTATTCAATTTTCAGATTATATTGGGATAATAATGCATACTTACTCCTAACACACTAGAATTCTCATAATTATCAAGTATCACGGTAGTTTGTACCACAACATCCAAACCCTAAATAAATATTAGGGGATCATGCAATCTCTGAAAACATAAACATGTTAAGTTAGTGGTTTCCTGAAAACCTTGGAACTAAAGCAAAACTGCCAAGTTTAAACAAAATACTCCAAAACTATGAAAACCCAAACTAACAACCTTAAATTCTGACCTTGAAGCTCAACTGTGCAGACCTATAACATCCTATGTTTTTAATAACTTGCAGATAAGATTATGATTTTATTTATTTTGTAAACACAATAGTACAGATACCAAAACTGATAAAAAAAACGCAATACGTTACATAAAGAAGAAAAGAAACAGAAAGATAGGTCTAACTAGATTATATGAGAGTACATTTACAAAATGATCGGAAGCCCACAAGCAATAGTAGAGATTTTATGTAATTTCAATATGACGTCAGTGCTCCAGTTGCATCAATGAACAGCCTATTATAAACTCAGCATCTGAAGGGTCAATTTAGCGAAGGAAATGCACGCTTGTTAGAGCTACGTGTGCATCTCTATGCCACTGGTGGACATGAAAGAGTTTTACCACTTGCAGATCGGGCTTCTCGTTACCTCCCCGAGTGAAATCTGTTGAACAGCGGTTCTAAACATTTTTATTAGAGTTGAATTTCAGTTAATAATCTTCTAGAATGAACAATGTCAATTTAGGATGCAGTAGCTGCCCACCCGTAATGACAATGTGTGCGAACCCGTAATGACAATGTTCAATGTTCGTCCCTAAGATACAATAAATATTGTAACCATGTTTCATCAAGAACATTTAATTGAACTTTTTTAAGGCTGGGTGGCGTATAGTCATACAAAAATAAAGATCACTTTAAAACGTCTTACATTCTAGGTGAATTTAGGTGCCAATTCCTCTTATCTCAAGTCTGAAAAGAACTGGCAAGAAACTCGTCCTGAACCTAGCGCTTTTTTGTATCATCCATCTTATAACTAGCTGCACTACGAAAAACGAATACAAGGTTACAGTAGTTTATATATTTAAAATCTGTCAGTTAACTGTCTATAGGCAGAGCAACATGAGGTCATGAATTCCTATCAATATAGTAATTTATATTATACTAGCGACCCGCCCCGGCTTCGCACGGGTGCAATGCTGATACTAAATGTACTACAGAATGTCTTTATATACAACGTTATCTAAGAGAATAACATAGACTAAGAGTTTTTTAAACTTACGCGATCAGAACACATTATTATAAATATTAACGGGTATTTATCGCGTTTATTTACCTATTTTTCAGTCATCCCGTGACCACGACTGAGTGTAAACCTGTCGAAATGTCGGGGGAAATGTAGGTAAATAAACGCGATAAATACCCGTTAATATTTATAATAATAGACTAAGAGATAGACATATACCATTTCGGACTTTTGTGTAGACTTTTTAAGGTGTACAATACTGTAGTACATTATTTTGATCTATCTCGTAGGTCTGCGCAGCGTTTGCAATGTAAGCACAAAAAATGAGTTTATTTACGACACCACATTAGAAACCTCTAAAATTATCAGTGTTTCTGTACTATATTATGCATGTTTTATACATATAAACCTTCCTCTTGAATTACTCTATCTATTAAAAAAACCGCATCAAAATCCGTTGCATAGTTTTAAAGATCTAAGCATACATCGGGACAGACAGACAGCGGGGGGCGACTTTGTTTTATACTATGTAATGAAGTACCTGGATGACTGAGCTTTGCTCGGTACAAAACACGGATAAGACGACGTTTTCTACAAATAAAACCTTGCTAGATCGATTTATCGCCCCCGAAACCCCCTGCCAAATTTCATGAAAACCGTTGGAGCCGTTTCCGAGATTCAGAATATATATACATACATACAAGAATTGCTCGTTTAAAGTTATTAGATAGATACACTTTTTTCGTTGCATTTTCAGGAAGCTTATTATAGCTCACCGTGTTCCCCATAAAGGACTTATTTACTTTTTTGGTCGAAACCTAGGGATGTATAATTTGTTTTTGTTCCTAGCTTGGTTCTGTAAATATCACTATTTTGCTGAAACATCACCGTTCACATCATATACCCTTATCACATCGCTGATAGTGGAGAGACCAACCAAGAGCTATAATATCAGTTAACTACGTACAAGTGTGATAATCTTAGGGTTTTCAACAATAACCTGAGCTCAGTCTTCTTGTCTTCGAAAATGAGAAGTCTTTTTCACAATACCACCGATGTTTGTTGAAAAGCTGCGGTATTACTTGTAGTCTCGCAAATCCAAGTTTCAGAACCGCTGTTTTAAAATTTCTTTCCACGACGATGCTAGACTAATATAATAACAGCGGAGCGTCTGTTAGTAAATTCGTTTACTTGACAGGTGGTAGCGCTTATTACGAGGAGAGATTTTAAAAGATTTCCAGCAGAAATATGTTTTGATATATATTCTCTGGAATATGAAGGCATAACCTTTTTTCTAGGAACTTTTATGATAGTTTATGTACATGTTCTGTGGAAGGATAAATGCAGTTTCTAGAATTACTACAGTACTATATTGTACTCGTATGTACGGGAAATTACTGTTATTAAATTATTATTGACCAGAACTCTGTGGCGCAGTGGGTCAATGTCTGGCTGAGACGCAAAACGTTGCGAGATGAATTCCCGCCGCGAAACAAATGTTTTGTATGATCTGCAAGTCTTTGTCTGGGGTCTGGGTGTTTCTATGTATAATATATGTGGTACCCCTGACACAAGCTCTGCTTACTTTGGGGCCACATGATGCTGTGTAAAATGTCCGGTAATTATTGATTAATTATTATCCCCTGACATAGTACACATACCCCATTATTTATTTACTACACATTTCATAGCAGACATTGGTAGTTTTAACTCACGACATATCTTCCATTTACGGCAAGCAAAGCCAAACCCATATTTTATTTATATACCGACTTTGAAAGATCTTAGAAGCGGTGCAAGGTTGTTAATATTTTTCTAAACATTTAGCTGGTTTCAGATTTATCTCTAGAGTTGTTTGCTTTCGTACGAAAATAAACTACGTTATATAATAATATACGCAATACAGTCTCTTAATTCAATTACAAAAGCTCTAGGCAAAAGGACAAATAGGTAATGTAATAGACAAACGTCACGTGATAGTACGTAGCCGATTCGGTATGACTGTTATCAGTTAATTCTGATATAAGCCAAGATTAGGGCGCGGTCGATAAAGGGCGGTCGGCCTCTTTACGATCCCTACACCTGGCGTACATAATTGACTATTTGGAGTTGAAATATTACTTTTTAAATAATATTTTCTTAATTGAAATGAACGAAATAGACGACAATTGTTTTGTGCAAGGGTTTTACGAGCAAGCGTTGTATTGTACTATAAAGATGGTCATTCTGTTATTTTCGTCTTGACGAACTAAAATATCATAGAATGCGAACGATCTTGTTTTACGATTGGAGTAAGATTTGCAATGACAGTTTCAAATAAGTAAAAATTGTCATTTCCCTAGTCGCTCCTAAGATTTTTATTTAGCACCAATTTACATGGCGACTAAAATGACACGTCACAAAGATTTAGAAAAGTGAAGGAGTGTAATTTAAAATGTTATTCTAATTCAGACAAGTGCAAGAAAAAAATCTTTCGTATTTTCGAAATTTTAGTTAGACCGACGAAAGAACAGCATCAAGGCTACTAAGCAAGCATTTGTTTATTAAATTGAATATTTTTTAATCAATCTAAAATTTATTATTCAATAAAAATAATTTGAAACTGTGTAAATGATTGTCTAACATTAAAACAATATCAGTTCAACCGTTATTGAACAACAAATATTCACACACACTCACAAGTTTTACGTTGTATTAGGAAGGAAGTGTACTGAAATTAATGAATATGAAAAGATTACCAGGAAAATACACTTGAATTGTTTGTAGTGGATAAGGAAGTGATCGATTTTCGTATTGTCACAACTCAAAACGTCACAGATGAGATTCACAGATAAAACAATCACGTTATTTATGTTTTACAAGTGTTTCTTTTTCAAACTTGACAATAATAATATATACTCAAAGTCCATGAGCTACTTGAGCATTAAATTTGTGTTTAAAGTAGTTAAATAAAAATACTGTGGTTAAAAAACTCGACTAATGCTTCTGGGAGTCCTATAAACTTGGTCTTAGTGCGAAAATGTACGAATGTAGTCAATGTTGTGTTTTTCCCACACTGTAATAAATACTTGAAATCACCTTGAATCAAACGATTATCTTGACAGTAGCTAAGATGGAAAAATATAAAACAGATGTGGTCGATCTAAGGTACATGCTCTGCTTTATAGAATGTATCGCATTACATAACTTTGTTAGAACTTCAAGATATTTCGCGCTCGGTTATTGTATAGTTGATTAGTGACTGTATATTTGTATTGTTAATGATTACAAAAAGCTGTAAGGCGCGCGTGATCTGCGAATCCCACACGATAACACACTATATAAGCTAAAGTATGACCAGGAACTTCCCGCAAATTTGCTTGAGTATTGTTTTTCCTTACAAACTTCATCTTCCTTACAAGCTACGTCCTTATAGGTTTCTCAAAATTGAACATAATTTTTAGATAACCTTTTTACATCACACTTCTTAAATAGATCCCAAGCGACGTGTTAGATTTGTCGATTGGCAAATTTAAGAACGTAGTAAAAACAGAAACTGCTTATTAAAGCATATTATAAAATATCAGATTTTAATTAATTTAATTTTTTAATTTAGCCAGTATTTTAAGGTCTGGTCTCACAGCTCAGTGGGTAGTAGCTCTGTCTTCTGTCTGTCTGTGGTTTCGGTGTTATAAAACAAAAACAACATTCTTTATTCAATAAAATCACATAGACCACTTTGAATAGTCTTCTTACATGCTAATGAATCTAGGTGCCGGTTTCTCCTAACCCCAGTTCAAGAAATTCGTCTAGTTTTAAATTTTTTTTGTATGATCCTTGATAACTTTTTTACGGATGCCGAGTCAAGTTGGAGCAGATTCATCCCAAGCTTTTTAATCATCTAAATAATCTGTTATTTCATTTTAAGCTTTATGAGACAGTTTCTGTTATATTACGTTTTTAAATTTGCTAATCTACACATCTATCACGCCGCTTGGGACCATAGAAATGTACACATTAGTGGCAATTCGGTTGGTTCATTTCTAAATTTAGGAATTGTCTAAAATATATTTAGTTAGTTACAGCATTTGTAAAACCTATTTGGTTAGTACCATCTAACTAAATTAGGAACGCTAAATAAATAAGATAAAATTAAATTAGGATAAGTTAGTAGCAGCAGAATACCAAAGCTTCATTTGACAGTTCAAAACCTATTTTTAGCTCTAATTACTTAGGTTGGTGCCAACAGAATTGAGGCCATTGACTATAAAATACTTACTAGCGAACTTATTCTGAATACAACGAGTCGCGCTCTTCGTGTTAGCTGGACCTTGGTTCAGCACCTATGCAAAGACATAAACAAACACTTATCCCTAAAAAAACTATGGTCACTGTTTAGTGGTCTAGTATATCTTTATTTCTAGTATATTAACATTAATATGTTTATCGATTTTTTTAAACAAATGAAAATGTTTGTGAGCGTAAATTACATTTTCATATAATAATAATAATACCGGGACATTTCACACAGCATCATCTGGCCCCAAAGTAAGCAGAGCTTGTGTTATGGGTACCACATGACTGATATACTACTTATATACATTTTTTCTTTTTTTTGAAAATACATACATATTATACATAAAAACACCCAGACCCGAGACAAATACTTGCAGATCATACAAACATTTGTCCCGCGGGGTAATCGAACCCGCAACCATCTGCGCCTCAGGCAGGCTTTCGCCCACTGTGCCACAGAGGTTGTCTATATAATACTATAATAGGCGATAAAAGGCCGATAAAACCATTCATTATACGATTCATGACAGTATGAATCGTATAATAAACGGTTTAATCGCTAAGTGAGCGATTTCTTCCGTATATTCGGATGGAGTCCTTGACAAGATTACTTCATGACTGCAATTCAGATATATTTTATTATTTCTTTTCTGTTCAGCCATACGAGCGCGCCAACTTGGCGGACGCATTGATCCCTCGCACGCTGATCGACGGCGAGCTGATCATCCGGCAAGGGGACACCGCTGACGGAATGTACTTTGTGGAGGACGGCTCCATCAGTATCCGCATCGCACGCGACGACGGGAACGAACACGAGGTTAAACTGCTCGGTGAGTGACGTGTTAGGGGATGTTTGGCAACGGGCATGCTATATACTCGTACTATATGTCATACGACAAGCAATTAATACGAAGTCAAACTGCTAGATGTGGTAGTGGTAAATGGCAATGGGCAGGCCATATGGCTTGCTTTGTGGGGACATGCATCTGTGACGAGACAGGTAACGAATATGAGGTCTAACTGCTAGGTAATGATAGTGGATATGTGGCAAAGGGCAGGTCAAATGGCTTGCTCTGTGGGGAAAACGTCAGTGACGAGACAGCCAACAAACACAGTTAAACTACTCGGTGAGTGACGTGGTTTGTGGCAATGGGTATTTAATATGGCTTGGTCTGTGAGGACATGCGTCTGACGAGACAGGCAACGAACCTGAGGTCTAACTACTCGGTGAGTCACATGGTAGGGGGTGTGGCAATAGACAGGACATATGGCTTGCTTTGTGGGGACAATATTGTAGAAGTATGGCATGGAGCAAGTAACTGCTCGCTCTTTGTGCCCAATCGATTTCTCGATAGCACTGAACAGGAGATTATACGGCTTTGTGGCGTCAGACCAGAAAGCGTCATCTATAATTCCAACAACCACATTGACAATATCAACAATTGTTAATGATATGGTAATGGGCAAGCCAGCTTTAGCTTGTTCTGTGGGTTCACAGCCGCTTAAACTAAGAAAAAATATATATTTATGAACTCAAGATTATTTTCTTACGTCTTGAAATATGAACAGTTCGACGACGTGCTGGCTAACACATTCATCGATTGATAACGCACACAATGTGTAATCACATGTTTTTACGATTCTTGATGTACATAGTATGTACTGATTAGATCAAGATAAGATCTTTTTAAACATACCACTAATATTAGAACAAAAATACGTATACGTATTATGTTATATTTTTTGTTTGTATATGATCAGATCACGACGCGGCCGGCTGTGACTGATCAAAAAGTAACCGTATTCATAAAAACTATAATGGAAGACACTTTATAGACATTTGACAAAAAAATAATCAACTTGAATTGAAGTATTTCATACATGTAGTATTGAAAATTGTTGACAAAAGAAGAGATTGAAAAGTAATGGGTAAGAAATGAGTGCTTACTGAAATAATAGAAGAGAGTGAAAAGGAAGATGATGATGTTCTGACCCCACATAAAGTAACGAATTTAATTGTACAGGTTAGGCTTTTAAAAATAAATATCATTTGCTTGATAAAATGAAGATGCTTATGAACTATTCATATGAACACAGAAAGTATAGTAATAATAATTATAAATGATAACTACAGAGGTAATTATGTTGAGTGGCAATATCCACCCACCGTTTATACATTTTCGTCAGTATAACCTTTCTGCCAGACATTCGATAATAATATTGCCACACGCGTCAACTCTAGACATGACTGACGCTATCATCTTACGTTGGATAGCATTGAAAGAGTATTCGGGTATCCGCGTACATTTTTGAAGCGCTGCAAAAGCGCTTCAGGCCCATCAGTGGGGCAATTATGCAACTTTGAATATGGGGCGAATATGGAACTATCAAAACATTGATACTAATAGCTTTCAGTTACTATTGATGAATTGGTATTACGGATTGCTGCGATTTCTATCGGCTTCCATCGCTAGTTACAATGTGAAGTTGGTGTCAAACTATAACTCGACCAATTTACAAAGTACGATTGTGGTAGGAACCGTGTTTAGCGTACTAAGCATTTAAATACATCGTATATGATTGATTGAAATAATGCCTATTGCTAATGGAAATTGACAGACATTGATGCCGATTGCTAATCGGAACTGATAGACATTGATTGTATCAAGAGTTCCATAATCGCCCTACTGGTACCTAAAGATATTGTAGGCAAAACGTATTCTATCGTGCGTCTTTTTAGTATAGTAAGTCTATTAACGGACATCAGAGGGTAGAACAATGAAGCCCTCACCACATATATAGTTAATATGCATGCCCATTACGCAGTCTTCGTAGCCGAAATCGGCTAGTACCAGTACTCTACATCACTGAAAATTGTTAAAGTTAATAAATAATGTTTCAGGCAAAGGCGGCTACTTCGGCGAGCTCGCTCTGGTGACCCACAAACCACGCGCCGCTTCCGCCTACGCGGCCGGACCTACTAGAGTTGCTTGTATGTCACTTCCTACTATTTATTACTTGAATTTTTAATAACTGTTAGATAACACTGTCTAGTTGTTTACTGGTGGCAATTCGGTTGGTTCATTTCTAAAATTAGGAATTGTCTAAAATTTATTTAGTTAATCATAGCATTTGTAAATCTATTCGGTTTGTACCATCTAACTAAATTAGGAACTCTTAATTAAGTTAGATAAAGTTAAATTAGGATAAGTTGGTAGCAGCAGAATACTTTTAGCAATTTAATAATTTTAGCTAAAATTAGTTAGGCTGGTGCCAACAGAATTGAGGCCATTGTCTTTCTATTACGAATAAGAACGTTTACTGAACATTCTACAGCTCCATCTAACGCAAAATTAAGCATATTTTGTACCAGATGTCAAAAAAAAGTCAAAACATACTTTATTCATTGCAATCACAAGGATTAGGTACTTTGAAACGGCTCACATACTAGGTGAATTTAGGTGCCAATTCCTCCTAACCCAAGCTCGATAAGAACCGGCAAGAAACTTGTCCTGGGCCTAGCGCTTTTTTGCATGATCCATCTTATAACTACGAAAAACTAATACAAAAGAGTTTAAAACAGGGAATCGAACCAACAGCCTACAGCGCAGAATGCAGAACTACTACCAACTGAACTGTGAGGTCTGTCAGTTAAAATACCCGAAGTCTTATAACTAGCTGTTACCCGCGACTTCGTACGCGTATGCTTAGAACCTTTATTTTTATTTTTGTAAGGAATGCATTCTGTACATCTAAAGAACATCTCATAAGTTTAATCCCCTATTTTACCCCTTTCTGGGATGATTTTGGGAAAACGTTGATACTAGTATTTCTTTATTTCTTACCAAAATCCTAAATATGAATTTTCTGATTCCTAACTTAAGAAAATATGAGTTGCCCTAACAAACTTTCATCCCCTATTTTACCCCTTTAAGGTTGTTTTTGAGACAAAAAGTAGCCTATGTTCTTCCCCTGAATGCAATACATCTTCTTACCAAATTTCATCAAGATCCGTTCCACCGTTTAGCCGTGACAGGTCTTATGACTAAAGATTTAACCGCAAGCAGAAGCTGGTTAATATTAGTTATTATTTCACGGCGTCTCGTAGAAACATCGCGTTGCCCAAAAGCGGGCTCCTATCTCCTATCTAGTGACTTGGGGTCGCTGCCGTCTGTTAGTGATCTGGTTCAGTTGAGTTATCTAAAAATCGTTATAAACGGTGCTTAGATAGATCAACTGTTTTACGTGTATTTTATTGTTGTGTATTGTTCTGTTCATTTCTGTAATTGATTTAAAGAAGTTGCAAAACTTCATAAAGAGACTGAGACATATTAAAGAAATACACTTGAGCGAATGCTAGTAACTAACAGCTAAAACCAAACTAAGCGAGGACCTTCTAGAGTGCATGTTACCATAAGATGGCTACACACACCCACACCCACACACACCTACACCCAACCCTACACACCCACCCCTACACACCCACTCCTACACACCCACCCCTACACACCCACCCCTACACACCCACAAACACACCTACACCCACCCACACACACCTACACCCACCCCTACACACCCACACCCACCCCTACACACCCACCCCTACACACCCACCCCTACACACCCACACCCACCCCTACACACACACCCCTACACACCCACCCACACACACACACACACACACACACACACACACACACACACACACTCGAATACACAGATCTGTTTAGTTCACACAGTATTTATTCTTGTATATTGAATTTTAGTTATGATTCTACTATTGATTAGACTACCGTTTTATATTATATCATTTAGTTTAACAAACCTTGTCCTTCCTTGCTAGAGGCTAGAGGAGGGCGCTGACTCTGCCACACAGTTTCTAACTTTTGCAGTTGTTAAGTTGCAGTTGTTTTCACTCGTTTTTTGGTTTTACATGTGTTAAGGGTTCCATATATTATTTTTTTTAACATTATACTTTGTTTTCAGTTCTCGACGTGGAAACGTTTGAGCGTCTCCTCGGTCCGTGCATGGAGATAATGAAACGTAACATCGACGACTACGAGGAACAGCTCGTCAAACTGTTCGGAGACAAGAGCAACCTGACCGACGTACGATGAACGCCCATTCTAACCTTCCACACGCTGTAATCTACATATATGTTGCACCTAACTTTGATCGGCAAGGCATTATCGTCGCTGTTTCCTATTAATCTTCTTTGATTTAAGAGCTGTGCTTATGTCGGTGATGCAGCTCATTTCACCTATTCCTCTAATAGGTAATATAAATGGAAAGGTGTGTGTGTTACTCCTAATCGCCATGACCAATGAATGGCAAAAAAACCTGGATTAACTCATTACACCTTGAATCTGCTCCCATAAGGTGCGGGGTGTTAAAGTTTCTACGCGGGCGAAAGCTTGTACTTAATAAATTCTTAGTCATTTTGATGTTGCTATATCGAAAATAGTGAACGCATCAAGCTATTCGTATATAAAATACGCCGTCGCCGTTTTTTTCAGTAAATCCTTTCGGGAATCTTACTATGGAATTTAGCAACAGCTCTTGAACCTACCCCAATCTTGTGTGTGTTACATAAGTCATCCTTTGTGAGTGGCCATTCGTAGAAAGAACCTTTTTAAAATTCGTCTGTTGATTTGTTTCTCAGCTTTCGGAATCCATGTGTTGATGTTGCCTTGTCGATCAGCTACTAACATGAGCAACGCATCGAACAAATTAACTGAATGTCTCACACATTTGATCTCATATAAACTTCGACTTAAAATTGCTCATGAAATACATTACATATATCATCTGTATATTAACTCGATTATGCTGTTCCAAAACGTGAAATGATTAAAATTAATTGTGCCCTATCTTATTACGGTCTTGAACATAACCGATAACTGTTATCATGGAGCTATTGTCTGTAAATGGGATTCAAACGTTTTTTATCAAACTACGTTGTGTACGATTACGCTATTGGAAGGCAATATTCCCAACGAGCGTTCAATAATATTGCATTGGTACGAAAATACGCTTATTTAGGTAGATAAATGCCTTAGTAGCTAAGTTTATATAGGGTACCAACTTCGGCATAGAACAGGCGCCGGCCACGGAAAACAAATATAACACGCTCATTTTATGTGCCATAATAACATAACCCAAGAATATTATAAATAGCATGAAGATTTATACGGAGTGCTTGTTGGCAATAATAAATCTTTTTAATTCGCTTACAATGAAAACTTTGATTTGTTTTCCACTGTTTCAGCTTAAATATGGCGCCTGGTAGTAAAGGCATTCTTCTAATGAACAAATAAAATATTAAGTACATAATTAAGTGTCAATGCAATATTGCTTAGCACTCGTTCGGGGTATTCTGGATTGCTATTTACCCTTTCTAAACATAAGATATTTTCACTGACACAAGCTTTTCTTTAAATTTATACGTACCATGTAGATAAAGTAATTATTTTGTGATTAGATTAAATCTATCACTCTTCATTCGTAATTTATTTGAACTGTATTATAATGGTTTTCTTGACGGTATAATGTATATGGTGGTGTTTTGTAGGTACAGATCGAATGCCAAATTATGATAATCTTGTTATATCGGAAGGCATTGGTCTCCGCGCGTGTCCGTAGTGCATGTGCATGCGCATGTGCGGAGTCCCTGACTCGACGTCGATCGTAAAATTCTTGCAATTAACTTAAAAGTTGATTCAGTTACCTAATTATAGGTTTCGCAGAGTATTTTTAAATAGAACTATTTCGTTTCATTTTAACATTTATTAAGGAAAAAGAATTTGTTTTTGTGTTTTAGTTAATTTATGATTTATTAAATGCTTCTTTTTCTAGTAGAGAGTTCCTATTGTTTTGTTTGGTTTTTAACATGTTTACGCATTAGATCTGAGGTGGAGTTTTTTATATTTTTAACAAGCACAGTCTGATAACAAAAATATGGAGTAGCCTTTTGTAAAGAGCCAGCTCGGAGTGTGAAATATTTGATTTTATTCAGCAACGGCGACTGGTTAGTACGAGTTGGTGTGATCTAACCATCAAATGTTTATCTAACAGTAACGTGTGTTGTTATAGATGATTGTGTAGCCAGCACCACTTCCCAATAGTTCGACCCTCAGCAAATCTTCCAGTATTATTTAACTAGGCAAGAGCACACCTTATTCGTCAATCCAGCCAAAGTAGGAGATTGCATTATGAGCATATTGTGTAGAGCTAAATATTTAAGTCATATTTACTATGTAGTAGTTAGTTTTTGACATTTCTTATCGTAATTATAATATTATTAGATTAGGAAATTTTAATGGAATTTTAGTCAAATCCTGAGGGTGAGGTGAATCGCGAAGCCAGGTACAAAAATGTACAAATTTATTTCAGATGCCATAGAAGTTACATTTAATTTTATTATAGCACATATGGAAAAACGTGCTTCAATTAGGTAGGAATAATATTCGTTCATTTCTTTACATCGTCTGCTTCACTAAAAACATAGAAATTAATAATTTAATTTGAAGTTTATTTATATTATTGTAGTTAATACATTCCCATCTTTACTGGTTGACATTTAATTTTTTGAATAGTTTATTTTTGTTATTTAAATTTTAATATGTACATGACCATAGATTTATTTTAAAATTTTCACTTCAAGTGCCTATTTCATACAAAACCCTTAATCTAGCTATTTCAGGTATCATAATCTGTCACTAACATGTTGTTCTCATGTTTTTATCTTATTCAAACTGCCCTTACCTATGTGAAATTGTGAAATTTGTTGTGAGGTATGTGTCATGCATCTATCGTCTAACAGGTACATTCGCTTCACATGAGATTAACGTCTTGGTGTCATAAAAAATTTGCTGTATTGATGCAAGCTTAGTGTGTGAGTTTTGTGCAATCTTGGAAATATAGGTTTATATTCCCATGTGTAATGTTGTGTGTTATATACAGGTGCAGGTACGGTCTACCACGTGACCCGCTACATTAAGCCTGTCTGTGTCTCCCAGTGTATTGAACCCAGTAGTTATAGTATTTGTGCAATAACAGTTTGTCATTATCAATGTCGTTTGCAATATCATGTCTGTGTGAAAATTATTTATTAGATTTTAATAAATAAATCAAAGTAATGTTTAAATTAATATTTATCTTCTAAACTGGTGTTAAGACTTTGCATTCGTGTGCATTGGTTATTAGAACAATTTCATGTGTATAGGTATACATTTCTAAATTAATGAAAATGTTGTGTAAGTACCTAATCGTTTTGCTATACCTACCTGACCTATTTATATGAAAATAGATGCACAAATGTCTAGATGCGTTTGATGGTATGTTTGATTCTGTTGTCTTCCACGGGACGCACAGAGTTCAGTCGACGACCGCGACGTTTTGATTCACTACTTTCATTCTCACTACTGGTGTAAAATTTAAATACGCTTAACCGTACGTAATTTTTTTGTAAATTATACTAGTCATTGGTGTCTAATGTAGATTTGTAACCAGACAGAACATTTGTAAAATCCTTCGTAACTTTCAGATTCACAGTAGATTTAAGTCATCATACCCAATGTGAAAGCATATCAGCGCGGTAGCTACCGCCGCATTACCCTTCAATGTATTTGCACCACATACTTGTATGTCCCGGTAGCCAGTTGTGAACTAGTACCGCTTCTCCCACGTCATGAGCTTACCCTGTACATTTATAAAATTATGTATCGTAAAATGTTAGAAAACTGAATTATATTTGTTTGTAGATCTAAATTGTGTTGTTAATTTGTTAAGCCTTTCTAGCTAGACAAACCTTGCCTACTTGTGCACGTAAAATCCTACACTTATTTGTTAGAACTTTGACACTGATATTTTAACTAGGTTTTGACCAATTTGCGCTTTGGAATGTTGGACAGGTCAGGTAATTTCTTCTTGACTAGTTTTGGGTCACCTAGTAAGAATTAGTTTTTGTCTATTGCTTAAATTGGGTATGGGACAAAATAAATGTAGATGCAATATAATATTCTTAGTAATAACTATGCAATTTACACCTCTGTTTCAACTAAAGTATGCAAAGGCTGTAAGAGTTCATGGTCAAGTCAAAGCAATGAATTTGGCACAGCCATCTGAATAAGTATCACTTCACAACTGCACAACTAGCAGATAATACAATTTTGAATTTATTGTAACTTAGTATTAACTGACTAAACATTAGTTAGCTTGAGGCTTCGATTGTACTACTCATATAATGAGGTACGTAAATTAATAGACTAGGCAAATACTCAACACTCAATCTTTATTCATTCATTCTCACAACTTAAAAGTAAATCTTATGTAATTTATATTGGCTCCGGCTCTCTACCATAGACTTGCATAATTTTCTCCATTATCTCCCAGTTCTTCTCTTTTTGCAGATCTTTAGTAAAAACCTGAAACAAGAGTTATTTTAATTAGAACAATACAATATTATAAAGGTAAAACTTGTGGCAACAGGAATCAGGTGTGGAACTTACAGAGTACCAAGCTGCATCATCATCTAGAGTGGATGCTAAGGGCACAGCCACACCTAACACATGCAGGGCTAGTGTCAGGCTTGCCACTGCAATGTGGGGTGCTCTGTAATCTAGAATGGATGGGGAATGATGAAAGTCTTGCAGGAAAGCCATCGCAGTTCTAGCGATGGGCGCGGACCGCCACTGTGTCGCTGGAAACCATTCTTGTAGAGAACGCAAATAATGCAACAAATATCGGTGAGCGGACGGCGCATCTAGGTTGAATCCCAGTAATCTTAGGACGAGTAATTCTGCCTGAGCTACCGCTCCACGCCAGGACCAATACTCTTCTCCCAGCTCGAGAGGGCCAGCACCGCGGTTGATAGAATTGTGCGCGACGTTCACGGCGTCTCTCAACCTTACCGGTTCGTCTCTCGACTTTCCGGCGGCACACAAGCAAGCGGTACAAATCACATAGCAGTCATAATCGTTCTTATCTGCTTCTTTGAAGAATTTGTGGTAGAAAATTGCGGCAGTAGCAACGGAGGCAGGTTGTAAGCCCAGTTTTATGCCACACTCGAAAATAAAGTTTGTGGCTAAACTATGACCAGGGGCGCTTCGGTAATCAGGCAGTCGCCGTTCACGTCTATTGTTTTGTAGAGCCAATACATCTATCACATCTTTCATAATGGTCACTATTTATTTCTCACAACAAGTCAGCTAAACAAAAGAAAAATAACAAGAACAATTTTTAAGGTTATTTATTATTGTAGTTCACTCTCTCTACTAGTACTTTTAGAGTCTGTGGTTGTGGGTGCAAAGCTGGGTTGAAGGTTGCAATCAAACCAAAACAGACTATGAATGGTTCATGTCATGATTGCAAAATGGAGTAAAATTGGTGGGTTACTTGCCTTGACCATAGATTACAGGTGAGATGCTTAGGTGAGCGCCATCTATTGTACAGTAGCAGATATATTTGTTCAAATTGGTTCCGACATGGATAGTTAACAGACCTGTTTTTTTTAAATAAACGCCCTTCATTTTATATTTTAGTTAAATTTCATGTATACATAATATTTTTTTTAATGGTTTTGCTCCATTTAGGTATCTTACAAGATTTTATAAACCTAAAATAAAACATACCTATCTAAACCATTGTGTAAACATGTTTACTAATTGCTTACTTCTACATTACGATCGTGATTTTTTAATAAAACGCCGATTTTTGGCGTTCTTGTTCAGAGAAACCGAAAGTCCTCGACAAATTTTACTTAATGTATGGTGGAGAATAGTTATTACTATAGTTCATAGCGGCCTCGCTTTTTGCATATTTTTGTTATTTATTTATGTAAAGCCAAAATTCCAAAGCAAGTTTGCAAATAAAATGCGCGAAGGCACTTTTTCAAGCTCGTGGATTGAACGTCTGTACTATGAAAATGAAATAAAAAATATACCACAACATCTCTCTTATAGTAGTTGAGTTTCTAGCGGCCTCGGAATTCAGAAATATTTACAAAGTATCTACAAAAAAAAACCAATTCATAACTATAAAACTACTAAAAATGTTCAGAATCAGCTGTAAATTTCTCCTTGGTACATCAATACTATCGAGTAAAATTTATACCAGAACAAACGTTAGTTCATAAGCAATGAAGTTGTGTACTTTTTTTTATACAATATTATATATAACTGTAAATAAACGTAATTACAACTGCGCGAAATGCACAAAATAAATTATTTAATGCGATGCGTGGGCCGCTCGAACTCAGTACTGCTCCCGTATTATTATTAAACTCTTTGCAGTACTGCGCGAGCGCTCGTAGACGCTGGGTCTGTGTCGATTTTTTACGCGCCAAACGAGCGTAGTTTACGCTCATTCCCATTATTTGGCGCGTATAGTGCGACTACGTCATTTTGATCAATTTTTATATTGAACATTTATCAAAATAGAAAAACGAATATTGGCTGGTTAAATTTTTTGACGAGTCTTTACTTACTGATTGCTATGTTTATTTTTAGCATGGGTCAAAAAGGATCCGTGTATAAATCAGTTAAAAAGAAAAGATACACTACACACAGATTTAATAAATCAAATGAAGTAACAAATAAAAAAAACAGGTCATACAAATTATCGAATTATACATTTTATTTTTCGGAAATTTATTATAGTAATTTATTAAATATTTTTTTATTGTTTTATACTAGCTGTTTCTCGCGACTTCGTCCGCATTTGTTGATGTGAAACATCTATAGGCTACGGGTAAACCTAATTGTTGGCGTGGCGTCAAAGTCAATGTCAAAGTCAAAAGTCAAAAGTCACCGTCACCGTCAACGTCATGCTGTGCTGTGCAATGTTGAGCGTGCGCTCGTACATCGTATATATTTTATGTGAATGACATAAACTGTACATTCAAAAGTTGCTAAGGAGCAAGCAGCGCTTACGCGACTCGCGGGCGGTGTCGCGCCGAAAAAAATCACTCTCGTGTGAACGTGCGCTAAGGGTTGTCGACTTGTCGCGTTCTACAGCTTATTTATCTACTAATAAAAAAATTCTATCTGTGGTGTAATGTAGGTAGGTAGGTAAGTTATTTTTTCGAACAATTGCATTTCAAGAGTAGGTGTATAGGTACCAAACCTAGCAGTCATCATTTATTATGCATGGGTTCTATCTAGGCAAAGGCATCTAGCTCTGTCTTCTGCGCTGTAGGTTGAGGGTTCGATTCCCTCCCTCTTCATTAATATTAAAGAGTAAAATTTATACCAGAATAAACGTTAGTTCATAAGTAATCAAATTGTATATATTTTTTTAAATATTAGTATATAAAACTTTCAATAAACGTAATTACAACTGCGCGAAATTCACAAAATAAATTATATATTACGATGCGTAGGCAGCTCGAACACAGTTTACACAGTACTGCGCGAGCGCTCGTAGACGTTAGACCTGTGTCGATTTTTTACGCGCTAAACGATAGGTTCGAGCGTAAACTATATAGTGCGATTACCTCGTTTTGATCATGTAAGTATTATTTGTAACTTTTGTATTGAACATTTATTCAAATGGAAAAACGAATGTACTCTTATATTTTTTTTACTAGTCTTTACTTATTGACTTTTATGTTTTTTTAGCATGGGTCGAAATGGCTCCGTGTATAAATGTGTTAAAAAGAAAAGATACACATCTACATTAAATTTTTTTTGCAACAATTTGAAAAATTTTCATCCTAAATCTGCCATTATTAATTATTTTTTTAACAAAATCTAAGAAAATTGTAAAAAATACCTTACGAGTAACTTTTTATGCATCTGCTATTTGACGTGTAAGCAATTCAGATTTTGTGAACGTTTTTACAAAACTGTCAAATAGATGAATTGCTGATATGAAAAGGTTCGTGAATCATAATATGAATTATCTTTATGGGGCCATTTATTGATTTGCAATGTAATTCATATTATGATTCATACAATGTGGCCTTTTTAGCCTTAAGGTCTTACAAATTATCAAATTTTACATTTAATTTTCAGATATATTATTTAGTAATAATGTTTCCGAAAAAATAAGTATTCCGCCAAGACATCAGTTTCATCTCCGGTAGATACAGAAAACATCGACCTAGAGGATTCGGTAACAAACCACTTCTGTTAGTTTATGTACATAACATAAACTTTGATAATCATCCTATTTTTAACATATTTATATTTTAGATACCTACCGGCGACGTTCCTTCATCTTCTACGCATAATTTAAATATAACAGACGAACCGCCAATGCCAGCACTTGACGAGATAGATACGATGTTAACGGTAGAAATGGAATCTGAAGACAATACCGTAAGAAATAATCTATTCTATTTTTTTATAAAGCTTACAATTCTCTTCCATTATTAAAAAAATATATTGTTTCAGGAAGCAGATTACATAGTTCAGGGTCGGAAAATAATTGATTTCCAGTTCTTTTTCAATCAATTGTTTGAAATTGAGAAACACAGTAAGAAATTTGGTTGCAAACTGAGTAACTTGAAATTGGTGAAAGAAATACAAAATGGGCTCATATCAACATTTAATTTGAATTGTCGTATGTGCGGTTTTATTTTTAAATTAAAAACGTGGAACGATACTGAACCTAAATTTGATGTAAATGCTGGAGCGGTATCAGGAGCCATTCTAACAGGAATTGGATTATCCAATCTCAACGAACTCAATGCCTCTATGGATTTACCAGCAATGCCATTTCGTTTATTTAGTACTACACATTATGATGTTGCTGAAATATGGCGAATTACTGCTGAAAGGTCAATGCAAGACGCGGCCAAAATAGAACAAGAGGCTGCTGTATCTCGTGGCGACGTCAATGGTGCTGGAATAGCAATGATACCAGTAGTAGCTGATGCTTGTTGGAGCAAACGTTCTTATAAATCAAATTATTCAGCTTTATCTGGATGTGCAGCTATCATTGGGGGATATACCGGAAAGGTCCTGCACATTGGAGTCCGAAATAAATATTGCATTATCTGCGCTCGTGCCTTTTCTAAAAACGTGTCACCACGAACACACTATTGCACTAAAAACCATTCTAGATCATCCACTAGCATGGAGCAAGCAATTTTGGTTGAAGGCTTTAAGTGCTCAATACAGGAAATAAATCTTATATACAATGTTTTAATAGCTGACGGTGACTCAAGCACATTTAAGAGCATTCTTGAAAGCAGGCCCTATCCGGACGTACTTGTACAAAAAATAGAGTGTACAAACCATTTGTTACGGAACTACAATGGTAAAAATATGCAATTGCGAAAAGATACCACGATCCCTTTAAGTAAACGTAAACTTTTAACAGGAGATCGCCTTACTAGGCTACGTACTGCCATCTGCTCTGCAAGTATGTTTAGAAATGATCAAAATGATTCTACAGAGGCAAAAATACTTAATTTGCAAAAAGATATATTAAATAGTACACGTCATGTTTTTGGTGACCACAGCGAATGTGAAAATTATTACTGCACACCGGCGAGGAAAGCTGAACAAAATATAGTTCCGATATTACCAACTTTAATGCTTAAGTTACGGAAGAACGCATCTCAGTTAGCATTTAATTCTAGGAGCCTCTTGCATAATTTCACTAACAATCGTGCCGAACAATTTAATAGTGTCGTAGCCAAAGTGGTGGGTGGAAAAAGAATAAATTATTCTTTAAAGGGCTCATACCAAGCACGCTGCTATGCAGCAGTGGTTGCTTTTAATAGCGGTAAACCGCAATGCACATTATACAAGACACTGTGGGGTAGGAGCCCAGGAAAGTGTATAAAGGAACTAGAACGCAAACGTCATGCCCAAAGAACATACTACACAACTCGTCCAAAGCGCTGTAAAACTAAACTTAATTTGAGTAAAACTGATCAACATTATAGTAATGAATGTGAACGTATATGAACCAAAATGATTTTGACAGTGCAAAGAAGCTGTTTTTAACTAACAATAAGCGACAAGCCTTAAACCGTTTTGAGATCGAGCGCAATACTACTCTGCAAGCAGAAAGCGCGCTGTGGGTCGAACTTAGAAGATGCATTTTGACGGCATCAAAGTTTTCAAAAATCTGCGAGACGTACAAACCAAAATTCTGCCCCACTGGTAAAGGCTATTTTGTATAACTATAATTGAAATCACATACCTTCCATCAGGCACGGAACAGAAAATGAAACCAAGGCCTTGGAGCAGCTAGGTGTACAAGAATATATTCAAATCAATAAATGTGGGCTATTTATCGATGATGAGTACTGCTTTCTAGGGGCTTCTCCTGACGGCATTTGTGAAGAAGGACTTGTTGAGATTAAATGCCCCTCTTCAGCATTTGGTATCGATCCAGAAGAAGCAATTGCGAGAAAAAAAAAATGTTTCAAAAGGAATCATTCTGGGGAACTTGCTATGGATGAAAAGCACGATTGGTTTTACCAAGTCCAGGGCCAACTTCATATTGCAAATAGGAATATCTGCTTATTTGCAGTGTGGGCTGGTCTGGATTACACAATGGTAGTAGTAAGGGTTCACAGGGATGATGATTTTTGGAACACCGTAATGTTACCTAAATTGATACGTTTTTATCATGAGCGTATGCTTCCAGAAATAGTAGACTCTCGAAAAGCCAGATCGATGCCACTGAGGCACATAGTTTTTAATTTATTTTTAAATATTAATAAGGAAATATTTTTTATGTCATGTCAGGCCAAAAATGCCCCCTGGACATATCCGTACATTTCGTGTAATATCCAAACTAAGTTTCTAAGAAATCAATAATATTGTATTGTAGAAAGAAATAATATTGTAAGTATGTACCTGGTTTATTAAGTATTTTTTTTTATGAAAACACTTGCCTACTTATTTGTTATACAAAACGTCAACGGACAAAAACCACAATACTAACTAATATACAGTCTACACGAGCGAAGCCGCGGGCTGTAGCTGGTAAACAGCAACATAAATAGATATACTTAACACAAAAAAATATATGTAAGCCTGTAGGTTGTAGGTAGGTTACAGTTCTAATACTTACACTGAATATTGAGTTATTTATCATTATTAACAATATCTCAATATGTATGCAAAATATAAATAAATAACTCAATAATAGAAAAAGTATCAAAACCGTTTACACGTTGTCTACAGCTGTGTCGTGAAGTCGTGACCTCGAGGGAGTTGTCGCCGTGCTTCAATATACCTAATCTTTCAGAACGAATGTTTGTGATAGGCGTCTTAATATTTCTTTTAAAAAGATATTTACAGAAAGTTACAAACGTACCTATTAATAAAAATGCACATTTCTCTCCAGCATAGTTTTCCTGAGATGCGTATATCTCGTCAGCGAGTTTTTCATCGGAAACGTCACCATTTCATCGGTGGATCCATAAGGGTTGAATTCATCGAGCTCTGGAGGTATATCTTCATCGGAAAACAGATCTTGCTCCTGTACTTTTAGAGTGTAAAGTGTTATGCACATTGTCTTATTTAAAAACACGCAAATATCTTGTACGGCTCTCATTGTGATGAGTTCGAAATAGTCCGCCAAGCATGAGACTGAAATGCCCGGGTATTCAAATATTTTGTTCATGATAACGCCAGTCCATTCAAGGAATACTTCGTATCTTACTTCAGAGTCGATGTTAATCCAGGGTGTTACAATCGTGTATCTCTTATCAATTTTTATCGCGTGCTGGCTAATATATTTGGCGTGTATTAGCGTGTTGTTGTAGAATCCAACGCGTTTCACGACGTTCAACGATTCCAACTGGGATATCCTAGTGATGAGTGATTGAGTGTCGCTAGACGTAATTTTCTGAAAAATTAAAGTACTTAACATAATTTAATATCAAGAAAAAGTGGTTAGCCTATTAAGTAAAGAGGAGGGAATAAAGACAGATACAATTAAATGAAAGCACTTACATGATTTGCAATTAAATTATATAACAGTATGTAGGGATAATATATTGAGTTAAAGTTCTTAGGACTAAATATAAATATATTTTATTCATTAAAATCACAAGGACCATTTTGTAGTCTCTATGTAGCTTCACATGGACTATTCAAAATAGTCCATGTGAATGGCGCTAGCGCTAGGTGGATCTAGGTGCCGGTTTCTTCTAACCCCAGGGTTTCAAACCTCAAGGGTAATCTAGCAAGAAACTTGTTTGATCTTAACATCTTTTTGTATGATCCTTGCTAATTTAAAATGGTATTAAATTAATATTAAAGAAAGTAACATACCAACAACTCCTTGAAAGTTAATCCTTGTTCACCTTTGCTAAGCAGCAGCATTACGATGCCATCCTTCTGGTTGTACGTTTCATTTAGGTTTTCCTTTATATGTAATTCTGAATCTCTGTAAAAAAGTTGATATTCAGCAAACAAGTACCTACTTTATATATTTATACTTGCTGCTGCCCGCGGCTTCGCACGCGTGGCATGGCACCTACATAAAATAGTACCCTTCCCCAAGATACGATATCTCCTTGACAAAACTCATCTAGATCCGTTCAGCTGATTAGCTGGAAAAAGGTAACAAACAGACATCCAGACAGAGTATAATTTGTATGGATTTAATTATTGTTATTAATCTTTTAAATAATATTAACTCAAAGCGTTAGGAGACTTAAACTCCGTCTCTCTTGACTACAACTCAAATTATCTTAACTTACAAATACAAAATATTCATTTAAGAAAATACAAAGAATGTAATGAAACTTACTTCGCCAAAGACTGTATGATTGATTCGTATTCTATATTCTCATACAAATGAGCTACATTTCTCGTTGTTTCTCTGTCAGATGTGCTAGACCACTTCACCGTTCCTGACTTCAATTTGAACTTAGTCTCTATGTCAATCACGTTGATTTGATCAACGTGAGTTATGTTGTCTGTCGTGTCCACTATTGCTGGAAGAGTAGCGGACTGTATCTCCAGTATACCTGACGCCTGTAATTCTGACACAAGGCAGTTCATTTCCGCTGAGCCTTTGAACTCGTCTTCGGGTAATCCCGAATCAATAGCTCTTCCAAGAGACACCGCAAACTCAGAGTTAAGTCGACCTATCCATCGCCGCTGATAATTGGCAGATATTTTATACGCGGATTGTACAACATCCTCCAAATGTAACCTGTGCATTTGGTTGTTGAAAATCTTTTCTTTAGCAGAAACCGCGCCGCATTTCCTCAGCTGATCTACTACGATACGTAAGTTGTTCTCGGGGTACACTTTGAATATCGAGTAAACTCTTTTCGCTAGATCTGCTTTCAATTCATTGTTGTAGGTCATCATTATTGTAAGGAAGACTCCTTCTCTCAACGGTGCCAAGTCTGGAGACTTGTATAGGTTGTATAACTTATTGGCGGTTGCGGGAACTATGGAATAGCTGTCGTGAAAGTCTTGGGCGTTTATAGCCACGCAGGGAAGTCTGCGTGTGTATGATTCACTCATAGACACCTGCCATATCAGCCAGACCAGTTCCAGCATCGGTAATCGCGACTCATTTATGAATTTTGACATGTTTGTAGAGTAGCGAAGTCTTAACTTCTTTATCAGACCTTCGTATCTTACAATTAAGTGACGACGGCGACGCATTTCGTTCAGCAGGCTATCTTTCTCGTGGACCATGGTGGGGTCCATTTGTAGCACCAAAGCTCGCCTGTGGCACGTGCTTTGTGTTTTCTTGGGATCGTTTCTGGATAAGATATCTTTGGCGACTAAATTCCTGACTTTGAGAGAGCCGGGTTGTGAGCTGGGACTAGCTATCGTAATGGCAGCGTGGCACATTGTGATCGCGTAGTCTTCTTCCTTAGACCACACAACAGTTTCGTCAACGATTCTTTTCCGGCTCTTGGGCCTTGCTTTTAGCTTCATAACAGGACTGACTTTGGCCACAACCTTCTTCTTCCTCGACGCTCTCGGCTTTCTGCTCTTAGCTAGTTTAGGTATTATAACTGAGGGTTTGTCTTTTTTCTTAGGTAAAGCTCGCGGTTTCAATGCTCTGACGTAGAACGTTTGCCAGAGTCTCTGTATTTCCATGTAGAAGCATGAATCGAAACCGCAAGGGCCTCCACCATCGCCGTACCGATCTCCATTATCATAATATTGAATTTCCTCTTCTCTTCTCACAGGTGGAAATATCTTCTTCTTGGTGCGATTCGGCGTTGTAACTTTAGTCGCGACACTGATTTCGTATACGTCGTTCCAGTAGCTTTTGACATCGTCAAACGTGTCGAAACAGTAAGCTCTTTCTAGCATCTTTGTGTTGGCATTCTGTCTCGGCCATGAACCCGTTGTGTTGACAATCCTCGCATTTCGATTTACGTAAAACACGAAACTAGACAGTTGGCTGTTCGAGTAGTCGACCGTTTGGACGTGAGGCTGGTATATAAGCTGTATCAGGCCATGCATGGCGAGGACTTTAAGGTTCATCCTTATCGCATTCCTCAAGCTTTTCGACTTTATAATGAAGTGGCTGATTTCCGGCGGTGTATCTCTCAGCTTAACATTCAGATGGGAGTCTTGTATCTGCAAATCAGATATATCCGACATTCCATTAACGCTCATATTGCTGATAGCAAATTTAACCGTCATTTCAGGCATCAGCTCGCTCACGTTCATGAAACCAGGCTTGAGATCAGGTCCGGTGGTCTGATTATCAAAGTAAACCATTTTGATTATGAATTCGTGTAGGCATTGTATTTTCATGTATCGGGGGTTGACAAACATAGAGAGCGGTCTACAGGCGTTTTCGGAAGGCGTTGTGTTGATTGGTCGTTTTTTAGCAGCCGCTCGTAAGTATACGTCTTTGTACTTCGCTCGGACTATAGGGTGTGAGGCTTTGATGTGCGGCGCACATATCAGGTTCGAAAAGTTATGCTCGTTACCCACTCCTGGCCATCGGACTTTGTATACTTTTAGATGCCCACCTGAAGCTATTTTCTGTATGAAAGGTTTCAAAGCTTTAGTCACCATTGGGGGTTCATTGATCTCTGCCGAGACCAAGTTGCTTAGAGTTTGGTATCCTGTAACACACTCTCTTTCCTTCACTATTTTCAGTATTCCGTTCGCGAATCTTAGCTGGCGGAGGGTTATAGTCTTTGATTCTAGCAACGCTGCCAGGTTAGGTGTGTCATCACCTTTAATTTCTAGTATGTTGCTTTCCGTTTCTTCGTTGTTAACATCAGTCATTTCAACATCATGTTGGTTTGCTTCTGTTAATTTCGTGTGCTCCAAGAATGTTTCTGCCTCTTTCGTGTATTTTATATCGGACTTTCCAGCAGCAATGGCGACATACCTGTAATAAGAACTATTAAAATCGCACTATCAAGGCACATAAAACGTAAAAAAAACGAGCGAGCCTTAAAGTAGTCGCATATGATCTGACATCACATCAATGGGTTGGTACCATCTGACGGCCAAGTCTACCTTCGCGCGCGCTCATTGGTCAAATCGTGTTTCCTGTTATACACTTCCGTCCATTTTCACGAAATCACTCCCACATATTGCAGGAAAGCGAGAGGAAAAATGTTACATATCCATAAAAGAGGTATCAAATACTTAGTTCATACTTATAACTCTCTCCATGTTACAAGTATCACGGAAAAAAAATCTATGTTCATCACACAAATGTTGGTTCTGAATGGGGATCGAACCCGAACAACACCACACAAATCACAACACACACCACACAAGGTCTTTTGGCTGAAGGTTGCAACAGAATACAATACCTAGCTACCTCCCAGTGGCGAGGCATATTATACTGAGTCGAGACCTTTTTGTTACTGTGACACAGATATTTGACATGCTCCGTCTTCTTTATTTTTATTTATTCTGCAATATATTTTTCTATTTGTAGCACGTACTAATGGCAGAATTACTACCGACTGTGGCCAGTTTAGGTTAGTTTAGGTAGTTAAACTGTGAGTAGATAGTAAGTCAGTCACATAACATATGTTTAGAAAATGTACCGTATAACGCGTTGCTTGCCCCTGTCTTCAAAATACTTCCTTACAATCTTCTTTGACTTGAAGATTCTGCAAATAGTTCTACCAGTATAGAATTCTACTCCGAGCAGTTCAGCCAACTCTAACAGACTGAGACCTCTAACACCTCTGTCTAGAAACCTCTCATAAGCCTGCCGCAATAGTCCAACTCCAACTTTGTATTCACATTTGATAGGAGCTTCGTTGGCGTCATCGTCTGATGAGAATTCATCGTCGCTCGGCGGCGATAGGCGAATGATCTTTCTCTTTCGATACAGTGAGGGTATGCTTGATTTCGACTTGGTTCTTGGAAGCTCGTCTAACTTTACATTTCTTTCTTCCTGAAAAAATCGGAAGGAAGATTTTACTTACATACTATATTATAGGTATACGAGATAGTGTAGATGATCTTCGTTCGTCTAGAGAATCTTCATCAGTGCTAACCGTGAACTTGAGCGGCAACAAGCGGACCGCGGATCAAACTCACCCTGATGAAGATTCTCAAGATGAATCGAAACAATGTCGGTGCCTTCATCGACCAAATAATACGCGAGTAAAACCCGTGTATATCAAAATAGTTTCGTCCACGTTCGTAACTAAGATTTACATAACTAGTTACCTATATATCAGGATTTTTTTTCAGTTTCATAACCAGTATTTATAACACAAGATTTTTTCCATTTTTATAACGAGAACTTCCTAGTCATGTATGGTCTCCTGGTACACTGGACAAATTAGCGACCGGACAGAGTAGAGTCAGGAAAAAAAGTTAAATCAGATCAAAACCAGTTAGTTAGGTTATGTTAGAGTATATAAAACAACGCGCAAGGCGAGCGAGGAAAATGAGAGTGCCGCGGCAGCGGCCGCCGAAGCGCCAAGTGCCACTCACTACGCATTATCGCAAAAAAGATTAATTTCACAATTAATATTAATTATTACGAAAAACTACTAGGAGACCCAAGATACATAGGTACATGAGATACTTGACTAAGAGGTAATGGAGTAAGAGGTAAAAGAGGTCCATAAAAATGGAAAAAAAGTCTTGTTTAATAACTGGTTATGAAACAGTAACTAGTAATGAAATCTTAGTTACGAACATAGACGAAAGGATCAAAATGTAAAATATTCAATAAATTTATGTTCAAATTAATAATAATATAATTCTAAGATGAATCCATACTAGGTAATATTATAAATTGATATGTGTCTATTTGTTAGTGACCTTTTCATAGCTAAACAACTGAAAAGATTTTGATTAAATTTAAAGAAGATTGTATCTTGGGGATCTATGTCCATCCCATCACTACTTTATATTCAAGTTCCATGCATTCGAACCTGTAAGGAGGCTGCCTACGTTAATATAAAGCTTGATTCAGACTTATGTCAAAAAACATGAACACTCAACCAAGGTAAATTTAATTACAAACCTGCCTGTTGAAGTAAAGATACTCACAAACTCAAACACATTCATTGTTTTCTTCAACCTCTTTGTCTGTGAGCATGTCAAGATTCGATTCTTCCACATAATGTCAGTTCTTTCGCAGTAACCCGGCTGGGTCCTTAAATACTCAACAACGTTATAGATTCTCCCAGTTTTTGGCATGCTCAGTATTGTAGGTTTATGGAATTTAGTGAGCCGTAGTAGTAAGCTCTTTATTCCTCGATTTCCTAAGTTCTGTGTGATATATAGCACTCGAATCAAACCCAAGTCTTTTAGTAGTTTTCTATTGTAGAAAAGGTTTTTGGGTTCTTTTATTATCTTCGTTAGGTTAGTTGTACCGGTAGTCATTTGACCCTGTAATTTCAAAATGGCCGTTTAGGTGGAACAACATAACAAATGAAGATTTGTGTGTATTTTTTGTAATAACATAGTGGGGAAGACTTAAACAAACCACGCTGTTTGAGTTGTTAGAGTTGTGGTGTATATATAATTGTGGAACTGAATGATATAAAGCCTCTGTGGTACAGTGGGTGAAGGCCTGCTGAAGATGCAGAAGGTTGCGAGTTTGTTTCAAGCAGCAGAACAAATGCTTGTACAATCTGTAATATTTGTTTTGGGTGTTTTTTTATGTATGTATTTACAACAAACAAAGGATATAAGTAAGTAATCAGTTGTGTTGTTCCCATAACACAAACTCTGCTAACTATTGGGCTAGCTAGATGATGCTGTGTGAAATCCAGCATTATTTATTATTTAAAATGTATTCATAAGGAACACAAGAACAAAGTGTCCTGCCCTTAACTAGAGACAGTAATAAAGTGCTATCGGATACATTCTTAAGACACTATTTACTTTATAGTAAACAGTATAGTGTAGTATTACTAAATCAAAGTTAAATGATTTATTGGCCTAGTTGGCTAGATTGAAATGCTATTAGAGTATAATTTTATGAATTGTACACAAGCTTAAAAAAAAGTTTTCAACTTCTAAAATTATCATGGGCATGAACATAATTTTCACTTAAAACATATTTACCATGATTATGAGTTTATCTCGTGAACATGGCGCATGCAACTGTGCTGAAATATCGGGAAACAGAAAAACTCGTATATCATGGTAAATATCCCATTTAAGTGAAAATTTAAAAGCTTATAGTTTTTTAACTGGAGCATCTAACCTTAACATTGAATTTGTTAATTAAAACTGTAGCATCAGTCTACAATTGACAAGTAAGCTGCATCACCTTCTCATTAACTGAAGCATGCACACTGTTCTGTAGTAAAAATACCTGAGCGAGACACAACCTTCAGTTGAGAATAAAAAAAATATTTTTTTCGTGACATTTCACACAACATCGTCTGTCCCCAAAGTAAGCTGATCTTGTATTATGGGTGCCACATGACTGATATAATACTTATATACTTTTTTTGTAAATACATACAAAGAAACACAAAGACATGAGACAAATTCTTGCAGATCATACAAAGAACTGTTGAGTACCATGGTGTGTATAACCATATTGTACAACAACATTATAGATACATAACATTATTACATTATATTACTTACATTATCTCTGCCTTTCCCAATTAGCTCTAATATACAATACTGTATTTGAGTCAGCTGATACAGGTATGTAAGAGGCATATGTCCTGCTAAAGCACTCCATCGCTCATCGCGGCTTGCAACCATAACTAATGTGTTTCCATATAAAGCCAGGACCTTCTCATAGGGTGTGTCTTTGAAGTGTGAGCTAGGAATAGCTGTGCGAGTCGAAAAGTACTTTGAGGAACCAAATTCACCCAGCGCTGAGTGATACTCATACGGGCCATCTAGGTAAGTATCCTGGAATCAAATTATTTACTTGGTAACTATGAGGTATGCTGCACTACAATGTACTTAATTGTAGATTGTAGCGCAGGAATAGTATTGATTTGACTAATAAATATAATTGCTAGCATCATTATTTGAGGATGTATTGTAAAATAAACATAAAAAAGTTTTTTTTAAAGTAAATTTTTTATATGTGATGCGATGGATGGGTCATATAAATATAAAGAACATAAAGTAACGCAATACATATTCCAGCATTTTTTCCCCAAGGGCTAATTTTCAGCCCTCTATTTAGTCTTTTTACAGCACAAGACCTGAATTCAGTGCCAGGTTGGTAGGTACTCACTGGGTTTTTAAGGTCGCCACTTTCTTCATCAATAATTGTGAATCTATCGACCACTTCGACATGAGGAAGAGGCTCAGGCAGATGATACAGTGTTATTTCTTTATGATTGAGTATATATGCCCAAAATCGGGCCTTCATCTTCCCAGGTACGGGAAAATTTGTGCGATATTCCACTCTTCTCCATAGTAGGTCCAGCCCGATGCCTTCCAAACCTTCTAAAGCAATCTCTTCAATTAATATACGTTTGCAATTGAAGGTAAAACATTCTTGTGTCGCAGTGCTTTCCATTTTTATATAATAAATGTTTTTTCTCTCATTCTAAAAATCTACACAACCAGCATGGCCAGGCCAATTTTTACTAGCGAAGCGAATCGGGCGAACCAAAACAAAAATAAGCATGTCAATTTGTCATATGAACAAAAAGTCAAAATAAAAAGACATTGACATTTCGCAATTCCATAGACTTAGGTATATAGACATATAGAGCACGAGGCATGGGCATATTTAAAAAAAACATCGATTAGTCATGGATTCACCGAACTCGATTATTATATCGACTGACCGAACCTTCGGGGCCGACACATATTACATGAAAAAAACCACCCGTATTATTTAATGTAACTCGCAACAACTAGGTACAACTAGTACCTAATATCGGTCCAAATAGTAATTTCAGTGCAGTCACGTTTCTTTCAAAAAAATCTCTATATAAACTTATTTTATCTTCCTTCTTCCTTCCAGATATACCTTCATGACACAGCCCTGCATATGGTTTTTCTTTGTTTGAGCCTCCCAGAGGTACAAAACTGTAGAAAACTGCGTTTAGGTTTAGCATCGCAAGAGTAGGTTTCTGTTATTTCGCTAGACGCAAATGTAGTAATTGTGAATACTGTGTTTGGCTTTAGTTAGTATTCGTTGCCTAAAAGTTATATCCTAATGAATATACAGTAAACGTAGCAAGTACTATATAATCTTCTAGCACATGCTTAATGCTGCACATCTTTTTGGCAAAAGTAACATTTAGGTGCAAGAACTGGGTTTCATGTTAAATAAAAAACATGTTTCTAATAAGAAGAAACGTGTAAATATATTTTTTACGTCTAGATTATCTCCTTATGATGTCATTTTTGCAAAAAAGTGAAAATCACAAAAATGACGATTACTGCAAGTACAATTAGCAGGGCAGAATAGAATTGCGCGATGACCGCTGTCAAACACGCTAATTAAATAAGTAGTCTCTGCTATCAGCTTATTTTCGCCTGTGGGTGAACGACAGGGATTATGTACAGGCTGGATTCCGTAATAAGAGCTATTTTGATAACTAAGTACTTTAATAAAACTTTTTAACAAAAAATTAAACCGCTGAAAAAACTGTAAAGCAAAACATAATAAACCTTTTTTATTTAACCTTAATAACTAAGTTCTTAAACTAATGTTACCTAAGTAATTTTGAGTCGCCATACAAGAAAATTAATTAATTACGTAAAACATGATGCGCGGCGGCGGCGTTCACCAAGTTAATGGCGCCGACTCAAAATTACTTAGGTATTCGTACTTACATTAGTTTAGGAACTTAGTTATTAATTAAGGTTATGTAAATGAAAAAGGTTTATTATATTTTGCTTTTCAGTTTTCTCGGCGCGGCGGTTTAATTTTTTGATAAAAGGTTTTTTTTTGTGTCCATAATTGCTTAGTTTTTGATTACTATTAAGATAGCTACCTACCATACTTTAGCTATGATACAATACAATCAGTGAGTGAACAATCAATCATCCCCTTTTTTCCTGCTTTGGATTTGTTTTGGATTGGTTTTTTTTTTTCAAATTTATATGGGACCAACTTCGGGTATACCCTTTCCATTAAAAAAAGAATTATCAAAAACGGACTACTCTATAAAAAGTTATGCGTGGTCATACATAAAAAAAAACGCGTTGACGTGAGAGAACCTCCTTTTCCTCGGTTAAAAACGAAGTAAAATATGACCAGTAAAATACCTTTTTATTTTTGATTATGCTTTGATATTTTATCGAAACATTCATTCGTTCAATTGTCTTGCTTCAATCTTGCTATTTTTTATCAACCACGCGGCCTAAGCTCCGGGAAACAGCTAGTATTATATAAGTATTTACGAAATGAATAATCTTTACTATTATATTAATATATTATTATATTTATTACATATATTACATATAATATTATAAATTTTAAAGTAATTCTTGTCTGTCTGTCACATTTTCACGCCTAAACCGCTGAGCCGATTTTGATGAATTTTGGTATAGAGATAGATTGGACCTTGGAGAAGGACATAGGCTACTTTCTATGTAGGTAACACGCGTGCGAAGCCGCGGGCAGCAACTAGTCTAATATAATAATTATTATTATTTTATCATTGATATAAATATTATCTTTTTTTTTATATATTGATGGACAATGCACCCAACACCATCTAGCCCCAAACTAAGCGTAGCTCGTATTATGGTGACCAGATGACTGATAAAATACTTATACAGGGAATTCAGGAACTAGTATTTTAAGCCTGAACGAGCAGATTCCGACCACGAAAATTAACAGTTGTGGGGGTACAAATCCTAAGAATTAATATTTTCAGATTTCCATTCCATATTTTTTTTGAATGTTTTTATTCAAAAAAATTAAATTGACAACCCTTATTTTGTCAACAATGTTTCTAAGTGCGTTACCTACCTACATACCTACCTACCTAGTTTCGCGTGAGTTCAAATTGTCTGTTAAGCTAGGCTAGATACCTACCTTATCTTTTGACGTAGGTACCTTCATTACATACTGACTGCGGTATTCACACAAGCCATGTTGTTTCGTTTGTAGCACAAAACTAAGTAGGTAGATATTTATTTAGTAACTACCTACTAATCCAGCGGCTAATCTAGTTACCTATTCGCCTCTTGAAAAACAATGTTTTTAATTTTATGGTAAAAGAAGCAACTACTTATGAAGATTACATACCGTTTAATGTCTTGTTCTAGGCGGATCCAAAAAAATTTTGAAAATTGACAATATCAAACACCACATTACACGATCAGTAGGTACCTATTCTAGATACTACCTCCTAGGTATCCAACACAAAGCACTTATGATTGAGTTAAAAAAATGGTTACATGGTTACTCGTAAAAATCACACACAATGGTCACATGAATGGTTCACATTAATGTGCCAAGCATTGTCCATAGTTCGACGCGGCACTAACACACAAAAATCATAACGTCCGTCAAATCGGAGGACGTCATAATGATAACTCGACAGCACGACGTACAACAAATCACTGAGCAAAAATCAATTCAATCAAAGCAAAATAAAATCCTTTGAAATTGCCGATAATTTTTTAGGGTTCATTTTTGATGTGAAAATTCAAACCTATCACAATGATGACATTCATGTTTGTAAATACTATTTTGGTTCTTAGTGAAGTTATTTTGCTTAGTTTATTCTGTAGTCATGTCACTGCTTCTTTCTTGGTCACTGAATCCTTTAACCACTCTAGTTCTTTCACCATTAATCACCAGACTCATGTTAAAGCTACATACAGAAAAAAAACCAGTGACAAAACAAATTAATTCAGCACAGAGTGACCAAGAAAAAACCAATGACAGAATTAATAAATAAATTAATGAATAAAATAAATAAAGTCTTAATCAGAACAACGACTAAAAATAAATACCTACGGAACCAATTTCTGACAAAATAATAAATGTTGGCTTATTTTTTTAGATTTATGATTTATTATGTGGATTGAGCTCTTCTGATTGGTTGTCAGTTTTGTTTGAGACCTTTGATAAAAAGCCGCGAAGTCACAGAGTCGCACAATGAGGTGGACAGATAAAACTATGGGAAAATATGGGATAGACAAGATTTTTAGTAGAAATTCAAATTATTAGATACCTAGCCTAGAAATGATAATAAGAAATCTATCCACCTACTTAAGAAAAATGTTGTAGGTTGGGTACCTAATGCTTTGAATTTCTATGAAGATCTACCTACCTATGTATTCTACCTACTTAAGAAAAATGTTGGTTAGATACCTACCTACCCAATGCTTTACATTTCTATGAAGATCCAAATCAAGTTGATTTAATAAAGAGTTGTGAACATGTTATCATCATCATCATCATCACAATTTTTTTTTAATTTTTTTATAATGCAATAAATCCGAAAATTTGATAGAAGAATAAACAAGATTCTTGTCAATTTTTACATTTTGTTTCACATTTTATCAGATTTGAGGTTAGAAATGTTTTATTTTCTCGAAAACTAAGGATTTCCGCAAGTTAAAAGTGGTAAATATGTAATCAGGAAGCAAAACCCTACCAGATTTGAGCATTTTCACCCTCCAATTCCTGTATCCAGATACTAAAGCCAAGCCATAATTAATAACAAATAATAATAATCCACAGGAAACTGTATAGTGACTCTCATCAGCAATTCAGGTGAATTATTATTAAGCCTTTGGGTTATGAACCCCTACAATACGTTAAGCTGTGGTTAAACTGCTAAGGGAAGCTAGCTGAGGGGTGGTGACTCCGAAGAGAGTTAAACGACCGAACCCGATGAGTGTAATAGTACAACTGCTTTATTGTTTCCACCAATGATCGATAATAATTGCAGCGTAAGGCAATGCAAGCTAGGCTAATTTGTATATAAAATATCTATTACTAAAGTTCATTGTACCATTGTAAATGTGTGCGTTAACTCGTACATCTTGCCAACTCAAAAAAAAGAGAAAAGGCAGCTCTTATTATCTAATCTAAATTAATAACAATAATAATAGTTCATAATTATAATTAACCACATAGTTATGTAGAAACAATAGATGCTTGTATTGGGGTTTGGGTGACAAAAGAAACACGTAATTAACGATTTGATATTACTGAATTAAATTAATCGTTATTATTTGTTGCAGATTCTCTTGAGAACAATAAAGGACTATTTCAGTAAATACTTATACGTATAAAAGAGCAAGACACGCTAACTATATGTTAGAGTGAGATAGATTTATTTTGTTATATTCCAACACGCCCCCTCAAAATTAATCCTCTTTCCCAAAACAAGTATTCAAAACTATTTACAAAAAAAAATATCACACACCTTCCTTTATTTACCTGGGAGTACAAATTATCTTGGTCCACCATTTGCTGCGCAGGATTAGGGAAACCCAGAAAACCTAATCAGACCAACTCATCTGTAATAAATTTAATTTAAAGTATGATATCTTATTTACTTATTTAAAACACCCTAAATTTTTCTCTTATTTCAGAAAAACGCACTGTCGTTAATGACTTTGTCAAGATGTCAGCCAACTGATTACCTGAGGAAACATAAATAATTTTAATAACATTTTTCTCCACCTGTTCTCTAGAAAAGTGAAGTGACCATGCTCACTGATTCACGTAATTCGGAACACTGACTTGCTACGCGTGGGCGGGCGAGGGCTGTAGCGCTCACCGGGGCCTCTCCCCCGGGAGAAGTGGCTCTCCACATACGATGTCTCCTTGCTCGAAGACATGCTGCTACAATTCCTATCACCACCAGTACGGCTAGCATGCCGTAAATAATGGAGTATTGATGTACGTCGTGAATGCTGAGATCAACGGCTGACTGCTGTTTCAGATTATTGATCTCGTCCATTACCTGACGATATGTTTGCTCGTGGTTTTCCGTAGTAAAGTCATTAAGACTGGCTGCAGAAGTTTTGACGCTATTTAAAATAGATACCTCTGGAGCTTCGATAGAAGGCTGAATGCTTAGCTTTCGTAAGAAGTTGTTGTGAGAGTGAATGGTAAATAGATCGCCTTTAAGGGTGCAACTATGACCTATGTCAAGAATGCCGGTACCCGATAAAGTAGTCATAGTTACATCGTGTGCAAAAGGTGCGAACATTGCATTGATTACAACAAGAATATAACCAAGAGTTTTGTCGGTGTAATTTGACCCATCTGTTTGCACAAGGCGAATGTTCGGAAATACAAGGTGATGTTATTTTTCCTGCATTTATCAATGTTAGATTACATATGCTCTGGTGAAAATCCAGGTCGTAGGTAGGTTTGTCTGATGTGCACAGTATTTTTTGTTCGGATACATGAAGACATGCTTGTAGATCATAATGTGTTAGGAATATAACTGCGTCTTTTTGTAAGTTGAATGCTAGATATGGGTAGGTAGGTACAGAAAGGTAGGAGTTTCCATCTTTATTTCGTGGGATACTAATTATATTGTCAAGCTCGTAAATTTCGTTGCTAACAAGTGGAACTTTAATCTCAATGATAAGGTAATTCTTAAAAATATTTGCGAATACTTTTATTAGCTTGTATAAGTCTCTTATACCTACTTCCCGTCTCTCGAGGTACCTTTACATCTCCCTGTCGCTGGGCAGATATAAAGTTAATTTGTTCTTCTAATTGCTCGCTCGTATGAGGTTTGGATCGATGCACCCTTGACTGATGTCAGTTACGGTGGCTATGAGTGACGTTTGCATGCGTCTCAGGTTCTCTAGTATGATGTTAGCTGCTAAAGCTGATGACGTAATATATAAACCGTTGTCGACGTCAGATCGCAATCGGTTTATGTCTGACGACACAGTGCGAAAATGCTCCTCGTGGTGGACTCGTTTAGCGCTGTAGTGCTGATATGTGAGATATTTTGCGGTATAGTTGGAGATATCATTATAGCGAAGAGTAAGATAACTAAACTAAAGTAATATTTAAAAGTTTTTTGCTTATTCCCACGTGCACCTCTGTTCAAGTTTGCCGGAGGTGGAGTTTGCTGGTCAGTTTGTTTTTCTGAGCTTTCGTCATTTTCTTTAGCTGTTTCAATTGGCAATAGTACAAGCTTTGTCAGCTTTATAGGTCGTTTAATGATATTATTTTCAGTTTTAATAGACACGACCCTGACATATCCGTCGCGTCCAGGATGAAGATCTATAACTCTGCCGAGTGCCTTGCCTGGAGGTAAGTTGTCATCTTTGATGAGTACGATGTTGTTTACCTCCAAATTTTTTGTAGGTGTCCTCCATTTGGAACGAGCTTGAAGATGTTGTAGATAATCGGATGACCATATCTTCCAAAAGTGCTTATTCATAGTTTGTATAAGTTGCCAACGTGCCGGTAACTTGAGGTCATCTGGGTCAGTCTGAGGTCGTGAAAGTAAAGAGTCTCCTATCAAGAAGTGCCCTGGAGTTAAATACGTGTCTTCAGGGTTCTCCGTCAGAGGAAATAGAGGACGGGAATTCAGACACGCTTCGATCTACTGAAGCAGGGTAGTAAACTCCTCATAGGTAAGTTTTTGCTCGCCTATGACTCGTTTCAGATGTCGTTTAAAGCTTTTTACGGCGGCTTCCCATAAGCCTCCTGCACTGGGCCACGCTGGAGCATTGAATGACCATTCAATGTTCATGTTGCTTAAATCGTTAAATAAATCTTGATTGATTGTTTCTAATATTTGTCTGTATTCGCTGTCCAAAGCTCGCTTAGCTCCGATAAAGTTCGTGCCGTTATCACTATACATGCGGCGGGGCGTTCCTCTTCGCGCACAGAAACGTCGAAGGGCTGCCAAAAACGCTGGAGTGCTTAGTGCTTAGGTGCAGACACCAATTCTATATGTACGGCTTTGTTTGCTAGCAGACAAAAACGGCTACGTAAGCCTTGTATGTCTTCACACCCCTACCCTTACTTGCTTTAAGGTCCATATGTCCTGTAAAATCCACGCCAGTGTGCGTGAATGGGCGGGAAGTTGTGACTCTAGCTCGTGGTAGATCGGCCATAACTTGGTGCTGTTTTTCCGTGCTAAAGCGCCGACATGTTATGCATGTTCGAAGCTGTTCTTTTTACTGTTCTCATGCCGCTTATAATCCAATATTTTTCCCTCAAGTAAGACAGAGTAAGTCGTGGCCCACCGTGTAGAGTTGTAATATGAGCTTGATTTATAATTAACTCGGTGAAAAGGCTGTGGCTGGACAAGATTATTGGATGTTTAGCGGTGCTGCTTACTGTAGAATGACTGAGACGGCCACCTACTCTTAAGATCCCGGCTTCATCTAAATAGGGCTAGAGATTCTCTAGTTGGTTTTTGGACCGAAAGTGACCATTGACTTTAATGTTTTCCAACTCGGTTCCAAAATCGATAGCTTGGACATACTTGGTTATTAGTTCATAAGCTTTGTTTATTTCTACAGTCGATAAAACAGTGTCATACTCGGTACGTTTGTGACGTAACGCTGCACTGAAACGTGATACCCTACTACCTTTGCGGTACGTGTGATTGAGCTATTGTTTATTAATAATTCATTTATGAATGACATGCTTGGTTGATGTAAGGCTGAGTTTACACTAACCCTTTTCGTTTCAAGAGTCGGTGTCTCGTAAGTTTTGTTTTTGATGTTACTGGGCTTAAAGTTAGTTAACCATTCTAGGCCATTCCACCAAAGCGGGTTGCTCTGAAGTTTAGCTACAGTTAATCCTCTAGTGGCACAGTCAAGGGCGTTGTCCTCAGAACGGACATGGCTCAGTTCGATGCTGGTATGATTTCAGTTATCTGTTAAACTCGATTCGCGACGAACTGTTTCCAGCGCGATAGATCACCATGAAGCCAACCTAGTACTATAGTGGAGTCGGTCCATGCGTAAACATCAAAATTGTTATTTGTAAGAGAAGCTTTTATGACTTGCATAAGTTGAGCTAGTAGTAAAGCACCGCACAATTCTAGGCGCGGCAGTGAGATCTTTTTCTTCAATGGCGCCAGCTTAGTTTTCGCTGCGACGAGTCGTTTTGTACACTCGCCTTTATCATCGTGCGCTACTAAATACACGGCGCAGGCATAAGCCTTTTCTGATGCGTCGCTATAGCCGTGTAATTGAAATGCTTTCTGTGTATCACCTAAATAATCAAACTGATATCAAACTGATTCACACCCATTCGTTTTGGGTATGTTCCGGGATTGGATCATCCATCATATAGAAGAAGACCATGTGATTTGAAATATTATTTTAGCTTGAATAGTCAATGGCGAGAGCCATCCCAACGGATCAAATATCTTTGATATTTCTGAAAGTAGCTGGCGTTTCGTGTTACATCTCTCAGCATGCTCTATTTTATTTGTAAACACAAATGAGTCAGACCAGGGTATCCACCTCAGCCCTAGCGTGTTTCGACGTTTAAATTCGAAGGGCTTATCGAGCTGATCTGAGGCCAAGTTTTTTGAAAGCTCTACATCATTGGCTGACCATTTTCGTAGATTCATCCCAGCGCCTTTGAGTATTTCTATTAGCTGATGTTGTAGTTCCTGAGTATTTTCGATAGTGTTTTGACCACTTAATACCCATAAAAACCCACCCACTGCTACTGCTGCTATTGCTATTGCTATTTTGAGGCTTCGTCTTAGCTAGCTGACGCAAAGTGCGCATCGCCAAGTAAGGAGCAGCTTTAGTTCCGTACGTGACAGTTGTTAGTAAGTATTCCTGAAGCGGCTCGGACGGAGACTCTCTCCAGATAATACCCTGTAGATGATGATCTTTTTCTCTAATTATAATCTGGCGAAAAAAATGTTCTATATCGGCAACGATGACGTATTTGTTTTGCCTCCAGTTTAAAATCAAGGTTGATCATGCTGCAATTTCGGGCCACATTCCATGATGTCATTAAGGCTAAGACCGGAGCTTGTTTTAGAAGAAGCGTTAAACACTACACGCAGTTTGGAAGTATTAGATTCGAGCTTTAGGACTCCGTGATGAGGCATGTGGTATGTAGTGTGATCACCCGGGTTTGCTAAGCGCATATGACCAAGTTGCTGGTATTCGTTGATGAACTGTTTATAGCTATTTGAATACACTTCATTTTTTGTCATTTTGCTTTCTAGCTGCATGAATTGCGCTGTCGCTTTTGATTTAGAGGTTCCTAGCTTTTCTTCGTAGTTTCGCTTCATTGGTAGGGCTATCTCATACCTACCGTCTTCAAGTCGCTTAGTATTAGATATATAATGCTCTTTGCAATATTGTTCCTCTTGAGTGAGGTCAGACGATGTGTTAGGTATTTCCTCCATCTCCCAGTATTTCGCTATTTCGTCCAAGTTGTTGACAACAATACTGCAGCTAAACGTTTTGACGTTTCCCGACAGAATCCAGCCTAATTTTGTTTGTTGAGCTATTGGTGCGTGGAGCGAACCTTTGACTAGACTACTCATGATTATATCTGAGTATACGCAAGCATCTAGCAAAATGTCGATAGGTTTCGACACATTATACTCTGGGGCTGCGAGGTTCATGTGTTGGATATGAGGCCAGGATCGCTTAGAAAATGAACTGTTGGGAAGGTCGCTAATGACTCGTGGGATGATGCATGCTTCCGTATAAAACACGTAGTCATCGTAGATAGATTTGCACTGAAGAGTAATAAGCTATTTGCTTTGTTTATGAACTATACCTACGCCAGATACTGAAGCGTTAAATTTCTGGCTTGGCAGCCCTAATAGCTGTGCGGCATTTTCAGATATTAATGTTATCTGAGAGCCCTGGTCGAGCAATGCTCATAATGTGACGTAGTTACCGTCGTATGCTTTAATTTTTAATAAAACAGTGGCTAATAAAACTTCTTCATCATCAGCAGACACGTGACTTGCTGTGTGTGACTTGTTGCTGAGCGGTTTAGTTGAAGTCTTCATTGCATACCTTGCACCATTTAATTGAGCAACATTTATTGCTTGAGTGTTTAAATAAACAATTTTTACATAGCTGAAGTCGTAACTGTCCTCAATTTCGTATCCGGTGACATGTTAATGAACTATTGACATTGGTATAGCTCGTGCTCAAAATTACAAAGAGGACATTTACACGTGGATGTACTTGTAGAAGCGGCTTGATATCTTGATGAATATCTGTTGGTATAATGATTTGGCTTATAATAGTTTGTCTTAGCTTGATAGACTGGAGCTGGCTTAGTTATAGTTGAATGATGATCTTTCTCTCTCTTATGAGTAGGTTCGAGAGCAACAAACTTACATTCGAGAAAGGTCATAAGCTCGTTAAGAGTTGGTAACTCTCTAGGAAACTTCCGTGCTTCCTTGTAAGAGTTGTAAGTTTCGCTGTCTAGCTTTTTCGTCAGTAGGTGAACTAGTATAGGGTCCCAAGAGTTAGTATCTACACCTAAGTTATGAATGGCGTTAATACATTCGGTAGTGGTGTCAAAGATACGTTTGAGCTCGTATGACGTTTGTTTGCTGATGCTGGGCTGACTCAGGAATGTTTCAATTAGAGTGGTAAATAAAACTTGCGGGTTATTGTAGCGATGTGTCAATATCTCCCAAGCAACTTCGTAGTTTTCTGCTGAGATATTTAAGTGCTGAATTAGGCGCTCCGCTTCTCCCTTTACTTTAACTTTGAGATGTTGCATTTTTTGAGCTTTAGATAGAAAATTATTGTTATGTATCGACTCTGAGAATAAATCGAAAAATGTAGGCCAGTAAGTATATTTGCCTGTAAAAGTAGGTATTTCAAGTAAAGGAGTTGATTGTTGAAAATGAGATGTAGCTGATAATTTATGGTTTAACGCCTTCTTAGTCATCTTAAATGAAGCTTCCTGTCTGATAAATTCATCTTGGTAAACCTCGTCTTCACCTTCAAGAATATTATCTATTTCAAGATGAAGTTTGTCAATAGCGTTCCATCTAGTCTGGATGCTGCGCAGCTCGTCTTCTAGCTCCCACTTCTCGCTAATATCGTTCACCTTAATGCTCGATATTAGTCGCTTGAATGCTCGAAAGTTAGTTCTTTGCAAGGACAAAAGTTCGTCCACTTTGTTGGTAAAACCAGTCTCGGTATAAGTACCTATACCCATACCTGTACCTGACCCTGAAGGTTTTTCCACCTTGTAAGGCTCATAAGCTGCTATTTTCGCTCTTGTTTCACTATACTGCTTATTCATACGATCGTAAATTGATTCCTGAAAATACCTTATTCGGCAAAGTTGAAAGTGTATTATTGTTAGGATCGAACTCTCCCCAGAGATTATCTAAAGCGTTTAACCTTAACTTCAGATACTCCGAGGTCTTTCGATGAGCTGAATCCTTGTCAAAGTTAGTGCCGATCCGCTGAAGCTCGGTTACGATTTCTGCTTGGCGGTTGAATATCGCTTCGAAATTCGTCATGATAGTGAGTTGAGCAAGTAAAATATATACGATCTTACTTGAACGCTGCTGCTGCTGCTAGAGTCTCCCGACTCACGAAAAGGACTGCTGATGCTGCTGTGAGTCCCTTGACCCACGAAAGCTGCTAAGCGAATCTCTCTGATCTGCTATTCCACTCGCGCGCTATTGTAAGTAGTTTGCTGAGACCCGAACGATGTATCGCACACGGGGTAGAGACACGTAAACCGATTTCGTCACAGTTGACTGGGTCAACGCACGCAGAACCTAAGGAATTTACACTCCCGTAAAATCCCGCTTACGTAAGCTCGAAGGACCAAATGTAAGGGTTATGAACCCCTACAATACGTTAAGCTGTGGTTGAACTACTAAGGGAAGATAGCTGAGGGGTGGTGACTCCGAAGAGAGTTAAACGACCGAACCCGATGAGTGTAATAGTACAACTGCTTTATTGTTTCCACCAATGATCGATAATAATTGCAGCGTAAGGCAATGCAAGCTAGGCTAATTTGTATATAAAATATCTATTACTAAAGTTCATTGTACCATTGTAAATGTGTGCGTTAGCTCGTATAGCCTTTATTGCTGAAGAACTAAACACAAGGATACTCTAATAGGTAGTATTAAAAATCTTAAATCCAACACATCGGGCTTTCCGGTTTAGTGAACAGCGTGTCCTGTGACACGAAGGCCTCATAAAGATATCTTAAAGATCTAAAAGATACAGCCGTTTATGCCGCGAATTTCCGCAAATTTTCGACACACGCAAGGGAATCAAAACTTACAGGGTACTTCCCGTGAACTCAGAATCTTGAAATTTGGTACGAAGCAACGTCTTATAGCACAGATGTAGGAAAAATTGCGAAAACCGTAAATTTTTAGTTACATCATATAATAAAAATATTTTTAATAATTTTAAACTTACTACCTTTCCTCATGAACGCGTAGAGGTATTAAATTGAAATTCATATCAAAACAAAAATGTAACTGTAACATCTGTAACAAAATCAAATTTCCATGTCAACGCAATCAAAAGAAACAGAAATTTAAGTATATTTTCAAACACGCAATTACTCGCAAGGGAATCAAAACCTAAAGGGTAGGTACTTCCAGTCGACCTAGAATCTTGAAATTTGGCATGAGGCAATGTTTTATAGCACATTTAAAGGAAAAATTCCGAAAACCTTAAATTTTTAGTAACATCACATATTTTTTAGGGTTCCGTACCTCGAAAGGAAAATACGGAACCCTTATAGGATCACTTTGTTGTCCGTCCGTCTATCCTTCTGTCTGTCAAGACCCTTTATCTCAGGAACGCGTGGAAGTATCAAGCTGAAATTTATATCAAATACTAAAGTCTACTGTCCCTTAAAGCTGTAAAAAATCAAACTTCTAAGCCAACGTAATCAAAAGTTACAGCCGTTTATGCCGCAAATTTTCCACACTCGCAAGGGAATCAAAACCTACAGGGTACTTCCCGTGAACTCAGAATATTGAAAATTGGTACGAAGCAACGTCTTATAGCACAGATAAAGGAAAAATTGCGAAAACCGTAAATTTTTAGTTACATCATATAATAAATATATTTTTAATAATTTTAAACTTACTACCCCTTTCTTGAGATCTAGATAAACATTTTTTTGCAATAAAAATACCATAACTATGGCTCGATTGTCGTGATGGATGAACTTTTACTACAGGTTTGTACGGAACCCTTGGTGCGCGAGTCCGACTCGCACTTGGCCGGTTCTTTTCTTATGTCTATACATCTCTTTGCCTGTCTTGCCCTTTTCCTCTTGCTATCGCGTGGTTGCTGTTATAATTTTAGTCCATTTAAACTCTATCTCTCGTCATGTATCCTGGCCATCTCCATTTCAAATGTCTTACTTGCTTTATTATATCTTCTTCCTTGGTTCGTATTTCTGCTCTGCTCTTAACCGATATTTTTTGGTGAAACCAATCATTCCTCATCACCAATCATGTTTCTCTTCATTTCCCGCTGACATGATCTCAGTTCTAAAGATGTTTTTGTTGAGATGTTTTAGGAAACGCAATTTAAAGGCGCCTTGACAGGTGTGGTTAGCGTTTGCATCTGTGTGTTTGTCTGTGGCATCGTAGTTCTTAAAATGAAGAACCGATTTTGATTTCGTTTTTTTTGTTTTAAATGTAATTTTATTTTTAAATTTTATACTTGTTACGTAATACACTGTTACATCCTGCCAATGTTATATTTTGCAGAAGGTTCGATTAATCGTTAATGTACGTATAATCCTCCCTGAAGCAAGGAATACAAAACTAAAATTAACCTACACATTTGTACCTTCTTATCGTGTTATTAGTTGTTTCAAAGCAAAGTGAAAGGATTATTGTGCGTCTTAGAGGCTCATGTATATTACATTAAATTAAATTCATTTATTAAATCAGACAACATATTAGGTCCATTATTTTTTGTTAGTGAGTTGTCTTAAATGCTATGTTAATTTACAATGAAGTGTACATAAAAAAATAAAAAGAAGGTTTAAGAGCGTGCCCCGATCAAGCTGTCTTTGGCGTGACTTTCTACTTGATCAGGAACCGAAATTTATGACCTGCAGGATGCTGTTGGAACTACCTCGCACTCTGCTGAGCAATGAGGCAGTTTTCTTACGGATGATGGCGTGAAAACCATCGATCCGTGACTCTGCAAACATAGTGGATGCACTGCAGAAGCGCGGCAGTCCCATCAGCATCCTAAAACCGTTATTATATTGGACGAGCAGAGCATTAAGCGGTTTCTGAGTACAGCTAAACCACAGGCTGCTCGTGTAGAAAGATTGGCAGTAGGCTTTGAAGAGAGTTATTTTCACTTGCCTACTGCATTGCATTTGAAGCAACCACATACAAGGGGAACATCTTGGTATTATGAATTTATAACAGCTAGTCGCCCACGTCGAAATTCGACCATGATTAATTAATAACTAATGTATTATTTATGCATAATTTAAAAAAAAAATTAGCATTCTGCACTTCTTGTATATATAAACTACTAGCTGCTGCCCGTGACTTCGCACGCATGGTACCTACAAAAAAAGTAGCCTATGTCCTTCTCAAGGTCCCATCTATCTCTATACCAAAATTCATTAAAATCGGTTCAGCGGTTGTGGCGTGTAAACGTGTCAGACAGACAGGGTTACTTTCGCATTTATAATATTAGTAGGGATAAGTGTGCGAAATTTCATACTTCGTCCGCGCAATTTTTGTATAATAAAGTTAAATATTTTGTACCAAGGTTTTTGCTTCACGTATTAATATAATGATGATGATGATAACTCGTTTTTAATAGGACTGTGAGGCTTTTGACTCTTTATCATTATACGGCGAGGGGTTTATCAAACGAATAATTATAGCCACAAGATCAAGTTTCAATATTTTTATTTACTAAAGAAAAGGAATACATTTTATCATTTGCTAAAATATTTAGCATTGTAATATTATCAATATTTTAATGAGAAAATGATCATAACATTTCGAACGTTGATGGTAAAATATAAAATTTCGCCTCGTTCGGCTCTATTTCATGTTTTACAAATCAAAGCCCTACTTTATGTCCTCTAGGCGTAAAAAAAAAATGCATTCTATCTATTCGGGCAGCGATAAACATCTTAGCACTGCGTCTTGCTCTCTGTAAGTATCTATTTATTCAAAAAAAATCCTACTTAATCCTATGCTTAAAAATAAATTAATAGGCTCCGGATTAAATTAAATTTATAGTTCCCTGCGGCCGATAGGATGATTGATTGTAATTCTGTTGTTTCGCGTAACTAAATAATGTTTCGTAAAATACGAACGATCTTATTATGCTTATAACAAGGCAAATTAGAGTAACATTTTTAAATGTAGGTATATAAGTTGTATAATAAGTTAAAATAATCATTTTGTTCCTCTATTGAATAGATTTTCCGCCAACACCAAAGTACATGGCGTCTGAAATGACCTAATATTCTTTAATTACCCGTCAATTTAGTAACATTAAGAAGTGTAATTAAAATTGTTACTCTAATTCAGACTTCGGTGCAAACAAAAAAATAATGTTATATAATAAGGTATATAATATTAATGTCGTTCGCATTTATACGATGTTTTTAGTTAGTCCAGCGAAACACTAGAATCCAGGCCGTGGCATGTAATAATGTACTAGAATACACTAGGTAATATTCATTACGAAGTGTCATCTATGCCATAGAAATCGGGTTTATAAGTTGAAATATAAAGAGCAAAAAAAAAGGTACAGTCTTTTATCATAACTTACTTTAATACTATTGATCTAGGTATTTTATTTGAAAGGCTTTTATGAATAATCAGTAGGTAATAAAATATACGCGCCTACTATTAGATAAAGGTTTTGGTTTACTAAGAAGTGCTATTAGTTCAACCACACTAACATAAGTTATAGAATTAGTTATATAATGTGTCATTTTTATACACTAGTTCAATACCTTGTTATATAACTTTTGTTATACATCATTATATAACTTTTGTTAAACATTGTTATATAACATTTAATAAGTTTTGTAGGTTTATATTATTACTGTTCGAAAATGGCTGATTAGCCTTCTTAGAACACCAAAACTTTAAGAAATGTCTTGGAAATATAATTGGCAGTAACTAGTCCAATCTAGAGGCATTATAATTAGAAACTCACTACCCCATAGCGGAATAAAATATTTAATTCTAAGCCATATCCTCTCTCTTCTTCTTAAAAAGAGACACATGGCTTAAATTTAAACTGAAGGATTTATAAATTAATGGTTGGTCATGGGATTAACGGATAGGCGCCAAAACTCCTGTACAAATGTGCAATCGAGAAAATTAAAACAATAGTTTTGTTTGATTGACATTTGTTAGCTTCGTTTTTACCTACTCGATAGCCACTTGTATAGGGTGATAGGTGCATTTATGTTAAGTTAGGCACTTCCCATAGGTACATAGTCTAGGTACATAGTTCAGAGTCATTGATTGCTTAATGCAAAGCTTTTTTTTTTATCCATAGAGTATTTTAATTTGAAGAAAATGAATGATTCTATGAATTTAAACTAATATGATACATACACAGATCACATCAAAACGTCCAAAGTAATTACAGTTGTAAAAAAATGTAGAGAAATAAAAACAATTTCAAAGTAATTATACATTACGAAAAGGCTGCTATTGATATTTATTTTATTTAATAAATAAATGATAAAAGTTTATATAATAGAGGCATACACGCTGAAGAGTTTCTATAAATCTAGCCCTCTACGAACTTCTACGCCGTAGAGGTGTGAGTCTACGCCGTAGCTTCTACGAATCTGTTTTAATGGACTAGAATTATATTACGAATAATATTCGTTTATTCTTGAATGTACGTAATCGAAGGATTTTATATAGGTCTACGTCGGTCGTAGATATATCTATGAGTCTACGCTGAAGTCGGAACTTTAAAAGTATGCGTACCAAAGAGGTTTAGAAACTCTTCAAGCGTTTTTTGAACGTGCTGTAGATACTAATCAGAGATATAACGTGTTGTAAATGTACTATATTCTTAACATTAAACTTCATCTGACAGATTAATAAGATTCATCAATAAATCCATTTCTGTTCTTACTTTATTTCGATAAAAGTCTTCAATTTCTAACACTAAGGCTCCAAGTTTCAAACAAAATTAAGCGGTATCTATATTATAACTACACGATACGACCTATAATAGTTTTCAATATCAATAGGTAAATTAATACGCTTACAAGACTTTCTAGGCTGATTACAATACGAGTACAAAAGGGTGGTTCATTATAACGTAGAAATGGTTATTGTACGTTTCATCTTTAAGTCATACAAAAACAATACCTTAACAATCACCCTCTCGCTTCGCTCTTACAGTCTAGCGCTTAAAATTACTTGACGAAATCTAATTTACATTACAGAACGCTATTTACAAGAACTAGCCTCTTACGTATGTGGATCTACTTGTTACAAACCTTAGCCACATTGAGGCCATGAAAATGATAAACTCCTTTCTTTTATCCAACTTACATTTTACAAATGAGGTTGGTAATCTAACGTGACAACAGTAACTCCTTTGTTAAGGCAATTTTGCAAAAAGTACAAACCGTATATCTCATAATCATATATGTAGCTAATGTGATGTTAAAGTCTGTCCTCTTAATATAACTGAATATAGATGGAAATAATTTTAAAAAACGCCACATTCGCTAGTGTGTGTATGACTCATAAATGTCTAATCAGCATTTATCATTTTCAAGTCCTCTAAAATAATTAATATCGTGGTCATTTTAAAAGCACTCTAAATACCGCATAGTAACTATAAAAATAAACGTTAATCTGTGCGTTATTTTGATTAACTATACAAAAAATACAAAAAAATATATAAAATGGCAGTATTTTTAAATTAACAAGATTACGTAATTCAATTAGCATCACTAATTAATAAATTATTAACATCTACCACTATCTTTGGTATGCATAGATAAAATGAGAGTAAATGAGTATTATTAAAGGCAGTTCTGAGAATGCCGCTTAACTTTAAGTGTATAAAAGTTTATTGCCTTGCAACTCTAATGAAGCATCACAACTGACTTTGTTAGAGTTACAAAGGATCTAAAGGTAGCCACTGATGACACGTCCACATTCTTCTTCACTATCAGTACATAGTATAAAACAAAGTAGCTTCCCGCTCTCTGTATGTCCCTATGTATGCTTAGATCTTTAAAACTACGCAACGAATTTTGATGCGGTTTTTTTTAATAGATAGAATGATTCAAGAGAAAGGTTTATATGTATAATACATGCATAATATAGTAAAGAAACAGTGATAATTTTAGAGGTTTCTAATCACATTAGACATTCTGTAGTATATATAGTATAAGCATTGCACACGTGCGAAGCCGGAGCGGGTCGCTAGTCTTATATAAAAATGGTATCTGTCTTGATGACACTTTTGCCAATGGCTTGTGATTGTTTTGTTATAATTTCGTCACAACATCGCAGTCGATAGTATTTTTTTTATTTTAAACGTCATCGCGGAATGACAGTATAACTTTCTTGGATTTCTCGTCGTACAAATCAGAAAACAACATAATACACTTTTAATCCAATTGTCTATACTTGTGCTAAGGCAGTCACAATTTATTGATTAAAATGCTGCTAAGATTAGCAAATTAAACATGAAATAACATGAGAAAAACGGACTAAGTTAAAAGAGCTATGTTACATTATAAAATGTCAAACGTAGAATTACCTTCTTCCTAACGTGTAGGTAACTAGTTATTTCGAAACAGTGCGGCACGTCCACTTCAACTTTATGTTTGCGCGATATGATTTGGAGTTAATTCGATTTATTGAGTGTTTTGTGCAATCAACTCGATTACTCGAATCAAATCGATATAGGTTCTGATCAATTTATTAAATCGATCCAGTGCTTGGAAATGGGATTACTGAATCGAGTTATAATTACCTACTGAGTTGAACCACTATCTATTAGTCTTTATATTAAAACAAATGTTGTCTGTTTTAATTCAGAACTGTCATAACATCTATGCTTAGTTCTCGATCTGAGTTTGAGTTCTAAAATACTGTCCTAAGATTTACTTAATGAAGCGATCTAGTTTGGAAGATAGATTTATTGAATCCATCTAGAGCTTTACTAAAAAACTGTCCATGGTCGTGTAGTCAGTGGCCAGTATTAACTTTAATGCTTGTCGTCTATGTGCTACTCTAACGGCATTCTAGTGTCCGCGCTAACATCAGTCAAGTAAATATAACTGAGACATTTGTGGTGATTTTATTGTTACGCCGGACTAGCTAAAATTTCTTAAAATAAGAACGACCTTAACTTACCTATACCAAAGGTCCAAATTAGAAAAAATATTTAAAAATATGTTAATTGATTTTCCAAGGATTTTTTGCGGTTTTATTCAGCACCAATTTACACGGCAACTACGAATATAATGACCTAAAACCATGAATTAAACGTCAATTGCGAATTTAAGAAGTTATAATTTAAAACAGTTACGTTAATTCAGACTTTGGTGCGAACAAAAAGATCGTTTCTATTTTATAAAATTTTAGTTGGTCTGAAACAATAGAATCAGGGTCATTGACCGTCATGTAATTACAACACTGCAGACACTTAGGCACTAGTCATTACAAATAGAATTGACATTTTCATTACACACATTCCATTGTCAAGGGTTGGGGTCGATCTCAACTACGAAGGAAACTGCTAGCTATATTACAAAATAACTTGTAAAGCCATCTTGAACAAGTCCATAAAAAGAGTTTTCAATACTTGGCCCACATTCATGGATATTTTTTTTTTAGAAAGGAGGGTAGTCGAAATGTTTCATAGAATGTATGTACACAATGATCACAGTTACGAATTGTAACAACAATGGCGCGCCAATAGTCTAAATTGGCATTGGTGACTCCGTAAGACCTTATTCTATTCATCTATGTATACATTAATCGCTAAATCTATAACATTATCGAATAATTTATCAAAACCTCCTATTTATCTAAATACATCCATAAGAAGCACTTTAATGAGTAAGTAAGTATCAGAACTTTACATATCATTTTTTATACATGGTAAATATAACTTTATATCATTATTTTTGTTTGTTATTATGTCATTGGTTTCAACTAATGTTAAATCTATTATAACTCGATAACATTAAACACAATATAACACTTCTTTAGTGTAGTTATTGTCATCGAGTTATGCTAATTCTATCATTTTAGAATAAGAGAACCCTTCCTAAATTTTAGACGTAATGCTACAAATAGTAGGTATGTAAAAAAGCGATCTATGAACCCATTGCAACTTCCTACACCCAAGAAACCGTCCAACATACACCATAAGAAATTGCAATGGCGTCCACATTTTTACGCGAACTATTCATCAACATGTTACCAACAAACTTATATTTTCCGCCTATAATATGTAAACTATGTATACTCTAAACAATCTACAATTTGTTACATCTTACATTACTCCAATCGATAAATTGTTCCGTTTAAAAAAAATACTTTCATTTTTGTCACGACTTCTCTATCTCCGGTACGTATATTCAATTTATCATGGAAGAAATCGTTTTCATCACATGCATCGATAGTGACATTTACACATTTTAATACATCAACAGAGTCAACATCAACAGTGCATACGCACATTATACTAGATATTTAATAGTTTTTGTCGTTCACATCAATAACAAAGCACGTTCAACAATCGAGTTTGGAATGTCAATCACGTTCACTACAAGTTTTTATAAGGTCCATGTCCTTGCGGGGCGATCGCTTTAGTTGCGGTAGATGTATGCACAAGGCTGCGGCGCGGGCGGCGGCGGGGTGGGGGGGCGCTCTCCCGAGGGGGAGGGGGAGGACGAGGGCGGAGAAGGCGACGAGGAGGAGCCGCCACTCGCTGATCCAGATCCAGAACCGCTGCTGCGCTGCGACACTGCACATAATAACAGATATTTATCTTAAACCACAACCTGCGTAATCTAAAAACGACTATGTGAAATTTTTGACGTATGAGGCTTTTTGACGTATTTAAAAAGGAAAATTTAACGAAAAATTTAATTAACTCATTAATTAATTCATTTATTATAAATATTGGTCGCCCACTGGTCTAAATTCGACCATAATTAATTAATAATTATTTTTTTAGGCATAATTTAAGAAAAATATTAGTATTCTGCACTCCTTCTTTATATAAACTATAATTATGATTATAATTTTGACATTATGAAGATTAGAATTTAATTATTTAATTATTGTGTGATCGTATATTCTTATTCTTATTTGTTATTATTGTGTGATTGAATTTTTATTTTATTTTTTGCCCCAGGTATGAGAAGTATTAATTATATTGTGTGGGACTACTCTATTGTATTAGGTCTAACCTGTAATGATAGATGTAATGTTTGAAATAAATAAATATAAGTGTGCGAAATTATCCTCCGTCCGCGCAATTTTCGTAAAAAGGGGTACAAAGTTTTTGTTTCACGTATTAATATAATAATGTACAATTTTTGAAATCGTTATTGTATGTTAAAATATAAATTGAATATAAGCACTGATTGGGGATATCAACAAGAACAAAAACTATTCTAATAAAAGTCTCTACGGCTTATGACTCGATTTTTGGGTAACACATTCTTTGTAAAACCTACGTAACAAGAGTTTTACGTATGACATGAAATTTTTACGAATTAACTTTTTGTTTAAAACTACATTTCCTGCGTCACTAGTGAAGGCAGAATGTAAGTCTCACAAGACTTAAACAAAAAAACATCTACAAAATTTTCAAAGTAGTACAATAGTAGTTGTTCAAACATGCGCATACATACATGAAGGAAGGTATCACACGCACTTTGCCGGCCCTAGACACAAGTTCTACTCGCTGTTTACCCAGTATTGCCTGTTTTATATACTAATGCGGGATTAAAATGTTAATGTTGCTTATTACCAAGGTGAGATGTCAGATGTTACACAACATATGCGACTGTAAGGCTCGCTCGTTTTATTTTTACTTTCAGAAGGACTCACCCAAAGTATGATGGTGGTGCGTATTGTGCTTATGGTGGTGCATCTGGTCACGCGAGTCCGCCCCGGTTGTTTCTCAGAGATACACTTTCTTCACGGAGCGCGTGGTCGAGAAACCGTTGTCGTTGCCGCGCCGGTAGCCATCGCCCTGCGGTCCGAATATTCCTGCGTTAACTAACATGCCATGTGAATATGTGTGCGAGTTATGGGTTAGATGAGTTATTGGCGGGACGAAATGTTCGTAAATTTCATTAGATTTAGTAAATTTTGGTTATAAAAAAAATGCAAAATTTACTAAGTTTCACCAAATTTTTCCAAAATTTGTAAAATTAATTATTTTATTTACAGATATGTACAAAATAATAAATGTTATAAACAATGCACAAACTAATCTATTACAAAAGTATAAGCTACACAAGTAATTATTGATTCACTGACCACAGGTAAAGTGCCCAAAAGGCTGGCAACGTTACTTCGTTGGATAGCCATAAGTACTAAGTAAATTATAAGACAATAAATTTTGGTGAAACTAAGTAAATTTTACATATTTAATTGTTTTTTAATTTGTAAAATACAAATATGAGATTCATATATCATTATCGTACTATCATTCTCGTACTGCTTATTTAAAGCTTTACCCAGCTTGCAGTTAGACACACCAACCTTATTGTAAATTTAAGATTGATTTGAGTTTATCATCATTTTCGAGCAAGTGTCAATTCAAAATATAGAGGTGGTTGGCTAACGCCGAAGTATCCCACGTGCTTTGAGTTACATTTTGATAAAAGGAAAATACAATTTGAAAGCTATTACTTTTATAACTGTAAATGATCAATTGAATAAATAATTTACTCGTAAAATTGTTAACAGTAAACAGTACGAACATTTCGACCAGGTTAATGACTAAGCAGTGGAATGGTCATCGAGAATGATTAATGTGGTTAGCTCAAGTAAAAGGTATGTTATGGAAACTAATTGAGTTAATACCAAAACATTGACCGTGATATTTAATGGGGTGAGTTTAATAATAAATTGTATGGGTGAAGAAACATGCAATGTGATAAAGCTTGGTGTCAAGCTATGGCAATTTCAAAGTAACTTACTTTAAGTGCCTCACAATTCTGAAGAAAAGAATTACTTGAATACGGGTGGTACTTGAAAATAACTATAGTTTTCTATTATAATAAATAACATTTGCTGCGGTCCCAATATTGCCTCAAGGCTTAGCCTGTGAGTCAAAATTACACTCTTAAAAAATAATTAGGTAGGTACTAAATTTAAAATATTTCACTTCGTTTTATACGTCTGGTCTCCTTCATAAGGTCTATCCACACACGTATAAATCTCCAATGACCTGGAGACGCCTGATACGGACTGTGAACGAGGTAATACAAAATTTATGCAGAAAATAATGTTGTCTCTGATTGTGTGGATAGACCTTTATTCCTGAAAAAGAAACTAAGAACTAAGAGAAAAAATAACATTGAATAGTCTCGTCAACATCTAAATATTCAATAGTTTTATTTAAAAAATACTACTACGCACATGGTACGTAGTTTTAATCTAAGCGGAGTGGAGAATATTTGTGAATTTGCTTTAACACCATTTTTTTTTTGGTTGAAAAACTCAGTCACGTCACTCGGCTCCGGTTATGCTCAGTTAAGTGGAAAGAGGCTCATGAGACTATATCAAACGACTAGAGCTCGAAATTTGAATGTGAAATAAGTGTTGATAGATGTCAATGATATTGCAAAGTGATAGTACCTACTCAAATCAACGCCACACACAGACAGTCTGCGCTTAAGTGACTCAAAATAAAATACTTCCTCACCAAGAAATATGGTGTTCCAAGCCACAACTGTCGGGAAAACAAGGCTGAGTTATTACTGGCTATTTTGAGCTGTAGTCGTCCAAAGCCATGCAGTAGAGGAATAAAGGCGAACAACTGACATTGACCTGGTGTGAGCGGAGCGTTCCGAAGTTATCGCGGCGGTATGCGTCAGGTTGGAACTGGAAGAGTGTCTCGTGGTGAGGGTGGTACGGGGGATGCTTGCGAAGGGTGGCCCGGGGGGAAGCTGGCTTCGGCTGAGGAGCCAGCACCGGTTCTGCATACGTCACTTCTTCAACCTGTTGGAGCAGTTTGGGCTCCGCTTGGATCCTGAAAGCGGAGGTATCGTGAGTGGTGTCTAGATATTTTGAGATATGGCGTGATATGTTTGAGGACTTACTACCACACTCAGAGTATTTTTATAACTCAAGGTTAGTTTTTTAAGGTACTCGATACGAGTAGCAAAATGTTGATGGGCGAAAATAGAGTTAGTTGTCAGACAATTACTTGTTATATTTCAAAGTTGTGAGTCAAAATTACTCCGAGTGTGACTGAGTGGTTTGTAAAATGTTTTGAAAAGGCGTTTTAAAGTGAAGATGAGTTTACTTTGTTAGATGGAATGATAGATCCAACGAAAACTACCGAATGTAGTGGGAGAAACCTTCAGACAGTCTACAAACCTGTTAATATTCTGCCTCTGCTCAAAATATTCATACTCTGTATCGGGGTAGGGCATGTTATCGTCTTCTTCTTTCTTGCATCGCCTTCCGCAGAAATAGCCGATCAAGCAGCCGGCAGCAAGAGCGAGTAGGCCAGTGATAGTGACGGCTATAGCGACAGTTTCCGTCGAGTAAGTTGACAGAGGTGGATCTGCTGCCAATACTTCTGGACCTGATGAAAGGCGCAGTTAAATCAACATGTCCCTTATTGTTCTGTCGCTTAACGTGATGCCAGACAAGAGTCACAGCCTGAAAACCAGCGCTACTATCCTAGTATCTAGCATCAAACTGGACCTCAAAGAAGCAACTAAAAGAAACTCTCTCTTTCTTTGAGGTCCAAAGAAGAATAAACCTTTTCTAGCAGATACAGTTATAATTTTAAGGTTATACTCGTAAACTATGGATTATCTAGTTACCCTATATATTTTAGTTGATCTTTGGCCCATTTATACAACTTTAAGTTTCCAGCTGTTTTCTGCATCTTATTTCTTCTTTGTTTGTACCAAATATGTTTTATTCTATTCTATTTGACATTATCGTAGTTTGTTCTAATTCTGTTATATGCTATCTTGCTCTAAGATTGTATCATAATTATAATCAATAAAAAATATAGGCAATGATCATGAGTTTTGATTTTAGGTTAAGACGATTCAAAGTGATCCTTGTGATTTTATTGAATAAAGTTATATTGAATTTTGAATTTTGGTTATCTGAATATAAGCATCTGTTGTGTGTTTTATCTTATCTTGAGCAAAATTTTGGAGATTTAGGTATCTTTTGAATTATATCTTGTAACTTTGTATGGTCAGTAGTTATGGTATGCTTACCTTCACTATTACTACCCTTTCCATCCTTGTCCTGCACTATATTGATGACTTCGCCTTTGTTCTCTCCCCTGGCGTCGTCGTACAAGCCAGAACTCAAACCACCAACCGCTCCTGCATCTTTACCTAAAACAAGGTAATAATCATCTTTCATAACAGGCTTAGCCTTTATTTTATTTGATAACTATTAATTCTTACTGCTGTTGATTGAATTACTGCTGCTGATCTAATTATAATCGGTATATTGCTGGCATAAAAAAAATCTCCTTGACTATAAAGATAATAATAATTATAATAATAATGCCAGACATCATCTGACCCAAAAGTAAGCAGAGCTTGTTTTATGGGTACCACATACTTTTTTCTTATTAAGGAATATCTTAAAACACAAGCTGCAGGTTAATCTAAAGGGCTATGTCCACGCAAGCGTAGAAGATTTGGAATACTTACTGTGCGGGCAAGCGGCATGACTGCCAGTACTGACACTCTGATAGAATGCATTCTCGTCCAGCCACCGACTGACTCCATGCGAATAAGCTCTGCATCGACCAGCTTGCTTGTCCCACGCGCAGTACGGGTCTTGAAGAGCGACACACTCACTGAAATATAATGCCGGATATTTAACACAACATCATCTAACCCCAAAGTAAGCAGAGCTTGTGTTATGTATACCACATGACTGATATATTACTTATATACTTCTTAATATTAGTCCCGCGGCGGGAGTCGAACCAGCACTTGCTTTTATGTTCACATCGCCTCGTCCTTTAACACAAAAGCATGTTAAAGGACCTTGAAACCTAGACCGGACCTAGAAAAACCGGTTCATTAAATGGGCCATAAATCGTAAACGGTAAGTTTTACAAAAAAGTTTACTTGCAACAAAAGATGAAAAATTTTATTATCTACAATAATAGTTTCCAGTGCGAAGTTAAATGCTATTTTGACTGGCCTACTTTGCTAGTACAGTCACTGAGTATAATGTAAAAAAAGCATAAGTGACACGATGAATGTTAAAACTCGAATGTCTCTAAAGTTCAGTTCTACACTGTTCTTCAAATAACTAAACATGAAAAATCAAATGAGTCGCAACATATTTGAGTACACCAAATATACGTCATCACTATGCTGTAGAATCCGATACTTACGAGCAAGAGCTGATCTTGTCACTAGAACATCTATGCAGCCGCAAACTCAGCACTTCTCTATCCGACACCGCGATAAGTCTCGCCGCGTCTCTCCCAGCCCTCGCGACCCTCAGAGCCCTCACGGGAGATCCAGCAGCAAATGCCTGAAGCTCCTCTATAACAACCGGCACTGCTCTCTTGTTGGAGTCGTAGGAGATCGCGTTGATGGCTTTTATAATTTTGCCATTGTCTGTACCGATGAAGAGTACGTCGTAAGCTTTACCGCCGGGTGTCTTCACTTGTGGGTCTACGGCTATTTGCGTAAACCTATAGCTGGAACGTGATAAACAAAAATCCATGTGAGTAACTGGATAGGTTAATGTTAAGACAATGTGATTTCACTCGTGTTGAGAATTATCCGTGATTTCACTCGTGTCAAACTTTCAAACAAACACGAGCAAGGAAATTCTTTAAGGTCTCTAAGGCAAGCTAGTTTTTGTCAACAATCTCCTTGGTTGAGGCTTAGGAAAGGTTAAAGGACTGAAGATAGTAGCCTAAATGGTAAATTGCAATGAGCTGGTTTAGTTGAAATCAACCAGGTACTTTCATCATCAAAAGTAGACTTACTGAAAACTGGTGCGTATAACGATTGGCTCTCCGAAGAACGCTGGCACTGACTCGTCCATCAACGCGTGCGTTTTGATGAAGTTCAGCGTTTGGTCGGGAAGCGTTCTTGAATCGTTGTTGCACGTGCCGGGTCGTGGTTCTGGCACCTGAAAATAAAAGCAGTTATAAAGAAAGCTCACAAAATACTCTATGTAATGGAATGATGAGTGAATGGTGGTGAGTGGAATGGTGACAAAATAGTGCGTGAGCAAACTCACGTATTATTTTGTTGATGGAGAACCCGACTCTGTTGTTCGAAACGTGAACGCGAGCACCCAAACGAACGTACGCGGTTCAAATTCATCCTGATAAAGATTATCTAGATGAATCAAAACAATGTCGGTTCCTCCATCGACAAAATAATACGTGAGTAAAACCCGTGTTTATCAAAATGTATATTACAACTCACGAAAGTTTTGAAAGTGAATCCACAATAGTGATCCACACAACTTTCACGTCAATAACAGAAAAAACATGGCAGGTAAAAAGTTAAGGGTTCAGAATACATACCTTTGCACTATTGACCGGTAGCCAGTTAGAGTTGATCGCGCTCTGTTCTTTGAAGGTTCCCTCGAATGTGTCAGCTATGTCTTGCATGCTGAATGCACAAACTGCGCTCCCTGATATACTGTTCGGAGGAGTTGTGAAGGTTCCATAGATCAACTGTGCGCTTAGCCCTCCGTACACGCCTTCTATGAGCTCTGTGGTAGATTCTGTGGAAAAATATAAACAATATAAACTAACTTTGCATGGCATTTCAATAAGGCCGTGTCCAACATAGACGTACCGAGTACACTTGGTAGACCTTAGACATAAAGCATTTATGACAAAAGCAGATCATCTTACTACAACAGATAAGAATGCTTGGAAACCTTGACTAAGAATAGCAATTTATTTTCGTTCATGTTTAGTGGATAAAATAGTAGCAAAAGTGAGTTTTGCTATCTTAAATGTAAAAAAAACCTCGTCTTTCAGTCACTTAATACTAGTAGTAGTATTAGTAGTATGAGAAACCAAATTTGGTATAGGAGTTAATATCAGGTCCACTGGAAACTAACCTGTGTAACTCTTCATTGCCTGGATAGCCTATAAGGTTAGTCTAAAAATCTTAAATATATATTGAGGACATAAATACTTAGAGCCTTCTGTGTACCGAAAACATGACACTTGTCAAAAAACTTAAAATAACTTGTCTGTGTTTTTGTACTTACGGATCTCATTAAAGTAGAACGGGAAGTCCCCTGCTACAGAGCAGTTAAGCCTTGACTTCAGAAAGGAGGTCCATCGCTGTTTAAAGCGGTGAGGTCCACCTCGATCGTCGCGGCATACTCGCGCCACTCGAGAGAACACCGACTGAAAAGAACCCCGGTAGTTTTAAAATGACATTGACTTATCTATATATTATACGTGAAGCAAAAATGTTGTACCCCTTTCACAAAAATTGTACGGACTTAGTTTCTCTGTCTACGGACGGAGGAGTATGAAGTTTCGCACACTTATAGTTTATATAGAGAAGGAGTGCAGAATGCTAATATTTTTTTTAAATAATGCAAACAATACATTAATTATTAATTAATTATAGTCGGATTTCTACCAGTGGGCGACCACTAGTATAAATAAATTAGCAAATATATATTTATAAAATACTGGGTGAATACGAATACAAATAGACGAATACATGAATCATTGAGTTTTGAATCCTATAGCAATGATTATAAAAGACATCGCACGAGTATTCGTGAAATGAACGAACAATTAAAGTTTCAATAATGTTACCTTGCCACAGTTGATGTACTCTACCGCAGTCTCTCTGAAGAAGAAGTACACAAAGTTTCCGTGCACTAATGAATTCACAAAGTCAGGAGCTGAAAAAAAAAGATCATTAAATGTTATAAAACTTTTGTAAATTTAATTTAGTGTTAACACTGTGATATCTTGTTCAAATATAATATAATCTTGTCCCTATCTTGTTAACTACATCGATACAATAACCCTTAATTATGCAAAGGGGCCTATGTAACCCTATCCTGCCGGGTGTCGATAATTCTAATGCGATCCTAATCGGGTTTACTGATTGTTGACGCGTCAAATGTCACTCCAATGACAGCGAGTCCCGCTAAAACCCGTTCTGAATTCAATTAAATTGACGGATGTATGTTTGACAGGCGCATTTGATAGCAATCGACCGCATTAACGTGTAAACGTAGAATGTAAACACAGACGCTTATGTAAACTTGGTTTACATTAGAAGGTAAATGGGAGTGGGTGGTACCTATTAGTTGTGATTAAATTACATGTAAGTCAATATTGCTTCAGCACTCTGTAGGAACTATCTTAGTTTAGTGTTCGCAAAGACCTTTTCAGGGCTACATACCTTAACCTGATTATTTCTTAGTAATGTGTTTTAGAAATAACTCGTGACTCAATTAAGGCGTCTTAACTCTTTAACCACCAAAATAAGACAATTGTTTTTTCTGTTCTTGACACGATATCGCGACTTTGGTGCTTGAGGGGTTGAACGAGTGTCTGCTGTAGACCACATATATTTTGAACTGATAACTTCTTATGGGAGGGTAAACCGCTTCCTTACGTAACGCGTTACGGCGCCTGTCTGTCTGGCTTCACTTTCTCTCACGCATACGGCAGCGGTAGGCAGGCTTCTCCTCTCTCACTCTAACTCACAGCGCTAGTTAGATTAGTTTAAGTTTATCACTTCTGTCGGGCGTCCCGAGACACACACGTTTTTCTTATATCAATTTTTTTTATTTTTAAAAATATTTACAAAGTCTGATATATATGACTATAAAGTTTTCCTATAAACTAATACAGCCACATTTATAAAAATTTATATAATAGGTTGGGGAAAAAGTTTCTTTGCATTTTTTAAGTAAATTCAAAACATTTTTTAATATAGTTTATTTACATTTAACTAAAGTATGTAGGTACCATTTTGTTCGATAACTTTTTGCCACCTTGTAGGTAGGGACATGATCCCATTGCTATACAAATTTTGGGACTTCTGATCAAAATACCGCGACAAGTGGTTTTGGCAGTCCTCTCGTTATGTTAACCTGACACTGCCTAAAGAATTTTGAAGAGACCGAAACAGGTGGAAATCTGAAGGTGCAAGGTCAGGACTATACGGCAGATGCATTAACACCTCCCAGCCAAACTCTCTTAATTTTTGCTGAGTGGCTAAAGATGTGTGAGGGCTAGCGTTATCATGATGAAAAACCACACCCCTTCTGTTGATTAATTCCGGCCGCTTTTTGTCAACTTCTTGCTTTGATCTCATCAGTTGTTCGCAGTAGAGTTCAAAATCGATGGTCCTGGCTGGTGGTAACAGATCATAATGAATAATGCCCTTCCCATCCCACCACACACACAGCATCACCTTGTTGCGAGTTAACCCGGGTTTCGCCACAGTCTGTGAAGCCTGACCGGCTTTTGACCACGACCTTTTTCACACGTTCTTGTCGTACGTGATCCACTTTTCATCACCAGTTATCAGCTTCTTCAAAAATGGTTTGGTTTCATTACGTCGTGATAAAGAATCACAAATGAATACACGGTTCATTAGGTTTCTTTCAGTGAGCTCGTGAGGTACCCAAATATCGAGCTTTTTTGTGTACCCAGTTTTTTTCAAATGCGCCAAAACTGTTTTGTGGTCAATTCCCAGTTCTTCAGCTACGTCGTACCTAGTGATATGCCGATCTTGCTCCACTTTTTCAAAAATGGCATCCATTTTATCCGTAATAGGGCGACCAGAGCGACGTGAATCTTTTTCATTAAAATTTCTGGATTGAAACCGCTTAAACTAAATTTGTGCTACTCTCACAGACACTGCACTAGGTCCATAAACATCGCAATTTTTTTTCGAGATTTGCGTTGCATTTTTACCTTTTTTGTAGTAAAATTTTAAACTGTATCCAATTTCTTCATTAGATCAACTCATCTTGACAGTACGAAAAACAATTAAAATCACATATTTTCCGAATTTGAATTTGGAATTATTCAAAGATTCAAAGATTCAAAGATATTTATTTGCCAGAAAACATGTGTACAGAAGATGACAAAAATATAACAATGTGAAACAACATGCTTGACCGGTTTACGGTATGCAAATTAGGTAGAGAGATGGCATGCAAGTTTAAAAATAATTACAATTTATCAATAAAAAATTCGTCAAGATTATAATAACTCTTTTCAATTAACAATTTCTTTAGTTTTAGTTTAAACATTTGGATGTTCAGGTCTCTATATAGTGTAGGTAATTTGTTATAAATTTTTGGAGCAACACCAACAACACTTTTTTGCATTAGTGCTGTTTTTACAGGGTGTAATTTTAACCTAGTGTTATCCCGTCTGCTTCGAATTACAAAATCAGATAACCGGGGGAACAGATGGGGATTGTTTTTTACAAAAAGAGCTACTTCTAATATGTAGAGCGACGGAAGTGTCAGAATTTTGTGCTTCGAAAATAATGGTTTACAGCTATCAGTAATTTTTATTTTAAACATGGCTCTCACACATCTTTTTTGTAGCCTAAAAATGATATCTTTATTAGTAGAGTTGCCCCAAAATATTAGCCCATATCTCAGAACAGACTCTACCATACCGTGATATGCAATCAATAAGGCATCAGTATTGACTGTTGAAGACAGTTTATGCAGGGCATAGGCAAGACTACTAACACGCTTACTCAGTCCTTCTAAATGAGTTTTCCAATTAAGTTTTTTTAAAATTATTATTATGTTTATTAATTGTATATTATATTGTATGTATTGTATATTGTATGTTATTGTATGTATATTAATTATGTTCTTTAAAATTTAAACTTTTAATGATACCAAAACCAGCCAGATACAAATAGTATAGCCAAAGAGATTTTATTACAAGTTCATACATACTATAATACGAAAAGACTTTTTCCCCAACCTAATATGTTCAATTTATACAAAATGTTTTTTGTTATTTATTTGAAAGCATCTAACAGTTGTTATACATGTAATCGCGTAAATTCTATAGAGTTTCTTGAAGTCTAAACCCTCTAAATACCTAAGGCGCGATATCGTGTAAAAACTAATAGAAACACTGTTTTTCAAAGAGTTTTTCAAAGTCTATGCCCAGGTACTAATTATTTAAAAAGTATGTGTTATGTGTATGCATTTCCGTTTCATCAGTTTCTGTCACTCTCGTCTGCAAATGCTGCCCATTCTTAATCATGTCTACGTCTACGCGTTTGATGTAACCATTTCCATGCAAATTCTGTCTGTTAATAACTCTGCCATGTTAGCATATTATGCATGTTACACACATGGTTTGATTTAAATGTTCATATTATATTCGTTGCTAAATAGATTTAAGGGTAAGCAACATAGAATAATTACACTATGATAGGACTATTATTTGTCGTTGTCACAAGAATTTATTACGGGCTCGTCACTGTTTATTCACGATACTTTTTGTAAACAAACCAATTTTTTATCCTTGTACATACTTATATATTTAACCTACGCTTTAAATAGTACTAAAACCATTGAAAGCTTAAAATGGTCTGTACCTTGGCACCTTTAACTATCATTAAGGTCTTGCGGTTCCACTTACCATTTAACGTCATCGAATCGTAAGGTTCAGTCTGCAGCGGTTCCCTATAAATGATTGGCTCCATGCCACTGAAGTCTGCTACCGTTCCTGAATACAACTCTCCATCTGAAACGAAATTATTGCTTAGAATGAGAGACTGTATGAATGAAATTAATGAATGTCTTGTAATTATGGATGCTGTATGAATATTTTAAAGTAGCCAATTTATTATAGGTGGTCATAAAGACCTGCATTAGCAATCGATGGGTTAATAGTTACACGTGTAAATCCACTTTATTAAATAACAAAACTGTAGTATACCAGTGAGTTTCCCTCAAATCGTGATGGAAAATATTGTGTAACCAAGTTCGAGAACTAGAATATTCTAAAGAGTGGGTTTTCTTTACAATCTACATCAGGTCCGAAGCTAGAGGTTAGAAGTAAGACAGAAAAAAATATAATTATTAATGGTCATAACTTCTATTCGCTCGCGAATAGGCCAGTGAATTTAGTCTAAGGATCAAAGAGAATACGTTTGAGTGGTACCAAGAAGGTTGAATGTAAAGATGAATGTAGAGATACCTCTTCTCTGAAAGCCTGTAATTCAATACTCGCGATGGGCAATAGGCGGTGCGTAACACGCCATTGGCTTACGTGATTGGAATATTAGATCCTGGGCTAATTGGTCGAAGCGACCTATTCGGGACGCTATTGCCGTTTTAGCTGACAACCGATATTGGAGGGTAGGCATTGATATGTATTTATTCAAAGGGTCAAGGGTATTAGGATTTGGTAAAACAGTTATGGTTTTGACCAGCTTTTTAAAAGACAAAGTCATTAGATTCGTTGTCTTTTCGCCATTATTTGTAGTAACTTATACTACTTAAGTATCTAAGTATGTACAAACTTTCACGCAATCGGCAATTGCTAGGTTATGCCACAAACACAATACTCGTATATTGAAAAAATTCAAAACACTCAAACAAACTTGTTTTAAAGTAACTCCTTACAAACTATACTGCAGTACAATTAGATAGCCGACTGCAGGCCACCGCTCCCCAGGGCGTCGCTTCGCTTAATTGGAACAGATCAATAGGAGATAACTAACCGTGTCCGTTGGTAATGGACATCGGCTAGTGCGTGTGAAAAATGTGAATGCGGCGCAATCACATGATATTTCGAAAAAAGGATTTCAAGCTCAATGATTCTTTAAAAACCCGGTAGACTTAAAAAGGACCCCAATTACTTATAACCTACCAGACCGTATCTTTTCATCTTTTTTACTCTATATAAAACATAGAAATAGCGTTTTAGAGGTAGTTTTTTGAGATACATTGTTACTAAGGATTCGATACATTTTCGCATTTCAAAATACACTGAATTTTCATAAACAAAAGTGTAAACTAATGCTTAGTTTCGTCTCTGAATCTAAGCCTGTGAAAGTCGTCCATTCAATGTTTAAATAATCAGCAAACCTGGTCTAGTGTACTGTAGTTTTTGTGTTTATTTAAATGTATGAACTAACCATATGTCTAACTGTCTACGTGTCTGCGTGTGTCTAGTAAGAACCTATGTAGGTACCGAATAATCTGAGTGCCAACAGCACGCTAGTTAGTTACTACAATCTCCTTCATGCTTCGCCAGATTGCCAAAATCGATGTGGTTAGCTAAACAAATGATACCTGCCGCCACGAGCATAGAACCGACGGTTGCGAGAATGTATTACAAACGACTCGAGTGTACGTTGTATAGTGGAGCGACTCTTTGTCTGACTATTGTCTAGTTTATCTAGTCGTTTCAATGGTTTGTAAATAGTCGAAGTCAAGTCTAAAATGGTTATCAGTCAAATCTTAAGGACCAGTTTATATCAATCAGCACGACGAGTGCTGGAACTTTATTGTATAAGTACCCTTATTGTCTAAATCCCATGAAAGTATAAGTGAAATTATATCTACTAAAATCAGAACTATTGTTTTTGCTGACCTTACCTAGTTACTGTACAGGTTTTGCGCATTGCGTATAAAGCACGTGCAGCAAACGCTCAGTAAGTTTCGAGGATAAAACAATGAAATACTTTTAGGTGTTGTTTTTATATATTTACTTCATAATTCATAATGGTGTCGCTTATACGGCGTTTAATCTATTGCTGTCTTTCTTCTTCAATTCCAATAATTCTACTTCTCTTCATTAATGGCATGTGTCATATGATGACAATTTTGCCAGTGTCAAGTTTTTAGATTGTTTATCTATTATATATATGATATGGTAAGACGTCGCAAAGTCAAAAAAATATTTTTGCTCTAATCACAAAGTAACATTAAAATCACCAAAATTACAAATAAAACCCGAAATAACTCGGGAAAAAATAATAATACGAGAGCACAATATTTACTCCGCAAAATGGCTAAAAATAATCCACTTCCTATAATAGAAGACTACAATAGCAATTGTCAATGTCAAGTGATTGTTTTGTTATAATATCGACACAAAGGCGCAGTCGATTCGTCTATTCTAAAAATTATCACGGAATTACAGTCTAGATTGTTTTTGGATTCCTCGTACAAATCACAAATCAATATAATACATGTTTATGTCAACTACACTTGTGCGCAGGAGTCACAATTCAATGATTAAAATTCCGGTATAATAGTTAATCATAAAACATGAAATAACAGGAGAGAAAGTAATTAATTTATCATTACTAATATTATAAATTTGCAAGTAACTCTGTCTGTCTGCCTGTCACGTTTTCACGCCTATGCCGCTGAACCGACTATGATGAATTTTGGTATAGAGATAGATAGGACCTTGGAAAAGGACATAGGCTACTTTTTATGTAGGTACCACGCGTGCGAAGCCGCGAGCAGCAACTAGTAATATATATATGTTACTTTATAAAATGTCAAACGCGGAATCGTTGCCACCATAGACCGAGAAACTAATAGACAACTAGATAGCATCCGTCGCATTCATACAAGAAAGAGAACTTATGTGCAGATACTGTAAAGAAACGAGATAGAATGGTTTGATTTTTTGTTTCATGTCACGTGCCGGTTTTTTCAAAATCGCACCTCGATGTGCAAAGCAACGTTTGACAGTTTGCCATTGTTTGGATGCTTTGTGTTCGCTTTGTGTGAAATAAACTGAAAAAAAGAATTAAAAATAAATTGTGAACACGGTGAATTACATGCGAAATCCTTACTAACAAATTCCTTTACCTATTCCTAACAAAGTCTTTTTACTCGTAAGTACAAGTATTTTTGAGTAGTTATTAGCTTTCAAACTGTTTTTTTAATAATATACACAATAGATAACAGCATTTCGAACTGAACTTTGTTCGCTACAGCATAATTCGTAAATCATAACAAATAATTAATTTATTTTGGTGTTGCCTGCATTCGACCTTAACATTCCCCAGACTAGGTACATAAATTTTACATAAAATATGTTTTACATTTCGTATGAATTTTAATAATTCAATTTAACGAAAGTATCGTACAATGTTGATAGATGAATATATGGAGGCATGGTAAAGGCAAAAGCTGCTTAAAATCGGTCTGAGGAAACCTTTCATACATTTTGATGTCAATTGATTGTGAAATAATGTCCTGTTAGCGACAATAACCATACCGCCCTGTATAAATAAATAGATTAAAATGATTCTTACATTGTAAAATAAAACACCTCGCTATTAATTTGTTACAGTTTTCCATCAAACGATAATGTGCGTTTGTAGTGGGTGAAGCCACAGGCCGAAAAATCTGGACACTCAAAAACTCTTCGAAGATTTGTAGTACCCATTTTGAGAAAAATGTCTTGTTTAAGAAGAATAAATTAACTATTCTGTATCCTAATGCTGTACCACTGGTGGTTAGTAAATATATGATTTATGAGTTTTTATTCTGTAGGTAGGTTGATACCGATCAATACTTTTCGACTAGAAAAAGTAAATAAGTCCTTTATCAGGAACACGGTGCGCTTCTATAATAAGCTTCCTGAAAATGCAACTCAACTAACTATTAAGAAATTTAAAGCTTACATAAAAGAGTCTTTTGTAGAAAGCATATTATAATATAAATGACTATATTATTGATAAGAACGCATGGTCTCATGTCGCTCTGCCCTCAGACAGTTAACCGACACACTTGAAATGTATAAACTCATGTATAAGTATATCGTAGCAAATTTAGTTATAAGATGGATAATGCAAAAATGCGCTATTACCAGAACGAGTTTCTCTTCTCGGGCTTGGATTATAAATTGGAACCTAAATTCACCCAGTAGGTAAGAATTAGTTTCAAAGTGATCCTTGTGATTGTATTGAATAAAGTATTTTTTGACTTTGTGTTATATTTATGGTTTTTTTATTTCTGTATTGTTATGCTTAGCTTTAATAATAAGTAAACAATTAAGTACACAAAGGTTGTTATATGTTTTCTATATCACACATCTGTTAAAAAAGTTTGAGTTTTGTGATAGAGAGGAAAGCTCTAGAGATTTCTACTACAACATAACGTCTCGAATAAATCTAGGATTACTTAGGACTAGGGTAAAAGTTTTAATGTGGCAACATCACTCACCTATCGTTCTATCTCACACGCGGCACGATCACCATGTGTCTATTAGTTTCTCGGTCTACGGTTGCCACCTTTATTCATTGACATTAAAATGACAAGGACAGACATCACTTATCATGTGTCAAATGGGATTATTTTTGGCAGTCTTGGAAAGAAAAACATTGCGCTTTTATATTTTTTATTTTCCTATAGTTATTTCCGGTTTTATTAGTAATCTTCTTCTTTCGTGTAAATTTTTTCTCATAAAAAATCAAATTTGCCTCGACCAAAATGTTGCTGTCTATATATATAGCAGCAGTAATATTGGTGTTTTTAATTAAATAGAGCTAGAGTTATTGACTCCGGTGTGAATAATTGGTATGAAAGATTTGGGTTTTCTTGTGACTCGAGCAAAAATAATTCGTATAGTTATTTTATATAAAAGACACCATTTTATATAATAACAAATGACGCACGACTAGATACGACTTTGTGACATCATACTATAAACACTTGACACTAGCAAAATTTACATTATTATGACACACGCAGAAGATGAATGCGTAAAATGACAAGTGGTTATAAACAGGTTCGTTTTTTCCAGCGTTACAACTATTGCAAGTCGATTCGATCCACCTATTGCAAGAATCGCTTAGTATCGATCGAGTGATGTGTGAGCACAAAGCAAGGGGATACTTAATGCAAAGAAAATTGTGCAAAGGGACACCCCATGTAGGTAATTGATGATATGCTCACTGCGTCGGGTAGTAAATTGTTTGTGTAGGGGACGAAACTTGCGTGTTTACTGCAAATTACATGATGTTGCTTACTTGTTTGTACTCCCAACTTTTATAGTTCAAACATCAAGAATGTGGGATTTAGAAGCATCTCTATCATGTCCCTATCAAAATCTAGCCCCAAACTAAGCATAGCTTGTACTATAAGAATCAGATGTCTGTTAAAATACTTATATATTTTAAATACATACTTATGATACTTTTTAAATACCCAGACATAAAGCAAACATTTATGTCTATCACACAAATGTTTGCCCTGGGAGGGAATTGAAACTCGTAGTCCCTATGATACTCGTAGATTTTTTCTCAATCATCTATGTTCTCACATGTATCACACTCACTTATGTTAAGTATCATAAGTATGAATTTAAAAATGTATAAGTATTATGTCAGACATATGGTCACCATAATACACACTATGCTTAGTTTGGGGCAAGATGGTGTTAGAATATTTATTGATTACTAGATGACCCGGCAAACTTCTTACCGCCTCAATAAATCAATATATAAAAATAATTAGTTTTTTCTTATTTACTTACCTTTTAAACCTTCCCTGGACTTCCACAAATAATTCAAAACCACAATCAGCCAAATCAGTCCAGCCGTTCTCGAGCCGTAGCGAGACTAACGAACAGTAATTGATTTTTATTACATAGATTTATTTTATTATAATAGAAAGTATTTATGATATTAGTAAGGTTTTAATTAGGTACACACCTTTGCTTGATTTATCCAATAGGTACTATAACACGGTCTGTAAGAATAGTAGTATTCAAAAAGATTTTTTGTGACTCCATTCTATTAACAATTATATTTTATCCTTTGAGGTACAATGCGGAAAGCATACATTGCTTCACGAAAAACATTGTTTGTTTGGGATAATCTCCAAAACAGCCTTTGTGATAGTGAATTGAATATATGAAGCTAGTATTTTTATTGAAAGCCACACAAACGATGTACCTTAGTTCTGTTTTATCTATATAACACATACGAAGAGTTATTTATATACCTACATCAATTATTCGGTTAACTTATTTTTTATTATTTGAAGAAAATATAACTTTTTAGGTTCAATCCTACAACAATAAGTATTTATTTTTCTTTCAAACCTGTGTAAAATAGATGCTTATCTAAGGCGTGAGTGCAAGCGAGAGCGCGAACAAGCGATAGAGAGGCACGTTCGTTCGCTAAGCGTAAGGCTTGTGACGTATTAAGTTTTCTTATGACATCACGTAAAATTATCGTCCGTTAACCGACTTTACAGACAAACATTATTTTAAACACATTTCAGTATCGTACAGGGAGTACACATCGCTGGCAGAGGTTTTTCACATCTGCTGTATTCGCCCAATTAGATGAGTGCAGTGCACAGCTTTATACTACAGAAACTTCTTTCAAAACCGTCCGTTCGCACCTATTATGTATAATAGTCACGTTACCCATTCAACACGGGATCTTTTCAGTGCAACAATGAGTGCCTATTGTACGCCAGTAGACTGTGAAAGTGGGTACAATCAATATGAAAAAAGATTTTCCTTCTCTAATTTCATGACAAAGGGACGAATGTAACGGGGTTGTAAAGCATATGTGACCTCTATAACGAGTTTTTGGAGCAGAAATGGCGAAAGTGTATTATCAAGAAAGGGTTTTGTTATCCGGCGTGCCCAGATAATATTTTTCTACTTAGTTTTGTACGTATTACTGAAGAATTCTCAGATTACTTTGTTTGAATAGGCTTATTTTATTGACGAATTTGACCTAGATCGGTGAAGTCGGATTAAAGTACTAAGAATGATAGTAAACGTATATGACCACGCACAGTGAAGGCTTCCGAAGACAGTAGGAATAAGAACGACTAGAGTTAGGTCTCAAACAAACTTAATAGCATATAGTTAGCAAAACAAAAAAATGCTTGTCTGTAAAGACGGTTTACAGACGATAATTTTACACATGACGTAATGTAACGTCATAAGAAAAATTTATGAAAAATTGCAAACTTTTAACCTATTAAGATGCGTCACAAGCCGAACGCTTAGGCCGATCGTGCCTCTCTATCGCTTGCTTCGCACTCTCGCTTGCACGCTCGGCTCAGGCGGAACATGACAATTTTTTGTGCGTGCAGCCGGCGTTCATCGATTTATAAAACGTTATCACGTCTAAACCAAAACGTTTGGGGTATTTAGATGTTTTTAAGGTTTACAAATCAGGCGGTAACTCTAAATTTAGTAAAGCCTTACTAGCCGTGGTAATTTCATCATATATCCAACTATTTTGTTAATATGCAACAGGTTTGAAACCCTCAAACAGCGGTTTAATCGGTATGGTATACGGTATAAGCGTCACCACTTAACTTTACCAAAAAATGGCCACATCAAAGGTTAATATTTCTAATCGAATATATATTTAAGAAATTTCCTTGGATAGTCAAATGACCTATCCAATGACATATCACACGATGTGGTATTAAAATAAAAGAAAATCGACCGCGCTTATATGGGCAGGTATTCCTTAAAGCCATTTTTTAATTGTTTATATATCATAACTTTATAGAGCTTACTTATAACAGTTCAAATTTTAATTACAAAACCAATAGTCTGCTATCAAGAGCTCTGATTAGGACAGACAGATACACAGACGGACATAGCGAAACTATAGGGTATCTTGTGGACTTCGGAATCTTAAAGATTCAACTTCACATGTTCAAGGATTAAGTCTACAAGCTTCTCTACTGATCTCAGGACTTAAGATCTGCGGAAACTGGAGTACCGTGGATCTTTTCCACATTGGTAACCAATACCAACAAATGGCTTTATGAAATCGACTGTGCACTTTGCGCCCTTACGGCAAAGTGGAGCATAATACACTAAGTAGACAGGATTAGTCTCACGCTAATCCAATTAAAGTGAGCCCTAGTTGATTGTACTTGGATGCGCTGTTATGATGTGCTGCTGAAGCATAGTCACAAGTTAAGCAGGATTAAAGCGAGTGCTTTTATTACAAAACAGATGCACAGTCACTAAGCCATTGAGTATTTATCGCGTTTTTATCTTTTAGCCTTTCAGACGAATGGATCGGTAAAAATTGGTAAGTGCTAGATTTATTCAACTAAAATCGTATAAATCTAGCACAGAGTTGCACAGAGAGCAAGCTTTGATCCGCATTAAACTTATTGATCGATCAAAGATTTAAATCCTAATAATATGACGCACTAATACGACTAATACGATAATAATGATAATAATATACGACTAATATGACAACCTCTGGACCAAGGCCCTGAGCCGCGGGATAAAATGTGTAATATGTATGTATAATGAAAAAAGTATTTATAAGTAGTATATCAGTCATGAGGTACCCATAACATAAGTTCTGCTTACTTTGGGGCCAGATGATTCTGTGTGAAATGTCCTGCATTATTTATTTATTTAATATCAAAGTCGTGGGGAACTGGATAATGGAGCTAGGCAGGACACATGAGGCATGATGACAAAGAGGTGGAGTAAAGTAATCAAGAATGATGACCAAGAAATGGTTATAAGAGTGTATCTATCTGAATCTCGGGCCGCGTATGGACAAGATTGGCACAGGATCGTGGCGGATGGTACTAACTTAGTGAGGCCTATATCCAGTAGTGGGTGAAGTTAGCCTGCGGATGATGACTGTGTTAAATAACTAGAAAGGCAATATACAGCCAACTTACCAGCATAAACGGCAGTGGAGTTGTGTTCAGGGTCGTAGGGACAGACGGCTTGACCAGACTTCTCCCTCTCCATATGGTAGGAGTCTCGTTGGACGCCGTATTCTCTACAAAACGGCCTGAAGCTGTTCGTGCCGCAAACCAGCAGACGTCCTGGTCCCAAGGAGACCAGGACACGGATGTAGTTCTGACAGCTCTCCTGGAATTTAAATGGTTCAAGTTAGAAAAGCTCACCAAGACTGATAAAAGAAAACAAAAGTCGTGTTGTGAGTGAAAATGGCCGGAGTATATTTCACAAGTCGATGCAGGTATGCCTTAGTTCGTAGCGTTAAGAGTAGAGTGCTGGTATGACAAAGTCAAAATCAAAAGTCTAAAGATATTTTATTCAATACAATCACAAGGATCACTTTAATTCTTACATACTTAGTGAATTTAGGTGCCAATTCCTCCTACCTAACCCAAGCCCGAGAAGAACTGCCAAGAAACTTGTCCTGGTCCTAGCGCTTTTTTACATGATCCATTTTATAACTAACTTAACTACGAAAAACTAATACAAGAGTGTTTATACAGTTCAAATATGTCGGATTAACTGTTAGAGAGCAGAGCAACACGTGAGGCCATGCATTCTTATCATAAATGTCATATACGTTAATGAAATAAGATACAATATGCAACAATTCCTGACTCAACCTAGAATTAGTCTGTAGGTTGTATTTTGGCGTAATATCATGAACGAGAGTGTGAGCACATTACGTGATAATGAGTTGTGCTATGAAAAAGACAGTTAAAATGTTTGATAACAGAAGAGTGCCGTTGTGACATTTATTTCATTTACTCTAAGGTACAAACGACAACGCAACGAGGAATTCCGTAGAAGAACCAAAGTCACCGACATAGCACTCAAAAATTTGCAAGTTGAAGTGGCAATGGGCAGGCCATATAGCTCGCAGAACTGATAACCGTTGAGGAATAAAAGTTCTCGAATGGCGACCAAGGACAGGAAAACGAAGCGTAGGACGACCCCCCACCCGATGGACTGACGACATTGTAAAGATCGCAGGAAGTCGGTGGATGTAGAGGGCTCAAAAACGTTCTTCCTGGAAACCTATTGGGGAGGCCTATGTTCAGCAGTGGACTTTATAAAGGCTGTTATGATGATGATGATGATGAAGGTACAAAACGCTTTGATTCACGTACTTACTCATATTAAATATTCTTTATGTAAGGTTACATGGTCGTTGCTCATAATAACGTAGCTATTATAGAATTTAAAATAGTGAATATACAAACAAATATTTAGTACCATGTCTATCTAGCTATCTGACTAACCTATCAGGTCAGCTACTACAGCTTTGCTTTAGGTGACGAATATTTATGCGATGAACATATAAAGTACGTGTCTTATGTAAATATTTAAAAATATATGAGTATTCTATCAGTCATCTGGTCACCAAACAAATCATGCTTAGTTTGAAGTTAGATGCTGTTGTGTGCGTTATCGACCAATGCAATTTTTTTGCAAATGTAGGGAGATAAAATACTGATAAATCTAATCATTCTGATAAGTCGTGCCTGAATTAATTGCATAATTCTTAATTTCCCTCAATACCTCAGGAACCTGAGTCGCGATTGGTCAAACTTTACTGCAAGTACCGAGTAATATTATCGTCTCAATTGGACTCGGCTGTGTGAGGAAGGAGGCGGAATAAAACGTAGTTGTTGGTTTCCTCGGTTCAATAGGATCTGTTCGCGCCGTGCGAGCGTCAGCTGCGGCCATTACGCAGCCCCATCGAGACGCATGCCGCAATACTATTTAGGGTTGACATGCGACATAGAATATAAACACGTGTACACGGAAATACAGCTTTTTAACAAAAAAGCAAAGAAACTCTTAAACAAAAAATATAATTTAAGTTTATACTTTTAAAGCTGTGGTAGGTACACTCAAACTAATCCTGAGGAAGATTATCTAACTAGATGAATCAGAACACTGTCACAGCCTTCATCAACAAAATAATACATGAGTGAAACCTGTATTTCTCACAGTGTAATTGATGTACTTTGAATCTAATTATTAGTCCAAGGTCTTGTGGTCTATTTATATCTCTATTAGGTATGTAATAGTTGATTGTTAGGTTATTGGTTTATGTTTGTGCATTGTATACAATGACATAAAAAAGGATTCTTCGTTTGTCATTTCATGAAATAACATAGCTCTGCTAATTTAATACTTATTACTCGTTTTATTGCATGTTTTATTCAGTAATCTTAGCGGAATTTTAATGAATAAATTGTGACTACATAGTACATGTATGAACAATTTAATTAACTGTGTATTATGGCGCAATGTGATTTTAACGACGAGGAAACCCTAGAAAATCTTAGGCAAAATTGACATTATTGTGTCACATGCCATTAACAAAGAAGACATAATTTTTTTGTGAATTATTTATAGTTGAGACTAGAATACACATTTATTCATTCTACGATTTTTTATGAAATAAGTTAAATTACTTACTTAACTCATTATTATTTTGTATAATATACCGGATTAGACTATGTAACCTTTTTGTTATATCATAATTACAATTTGTTTCCCAAATAAAATAAAAATTTGGTAAAGAGATAGATTACTTACGAAAAGATAGGTTAAGGCGCTCCCTCACCGGGAGCATTCGCGTGCAATGTAACATATAGATTCGACTTTGAGCATTACATTACAATACTACCTCCTTGACCGACGAGCGTTCGCGTGTAATGTAGCATTATAGATTCGACTTTGAGCATTACATTACAATACTACCTCCCTGACTGACGAGCATTCGCGTATAATGTAACATTTAGTATAGATTTGAATTTGTATCATTACAAGGTGCGCATTGTAATGCTCGGTTCTCCTCCTTCACTGATGTAAACTCGTTTGTATCATAACAGTTTGTGCACTGTAATGCTCAGTTCTCCTCCCTCACTGATGTAATGCTCGACTCTGTAACGTTACATTACACGCGAATGCTCCCGGTGAGGGAGCGCCTTTACTTTTTATGTAGGTACCACGCGTTGGAAGCCGCCGGTGAAAGCTAGTTAAACATATATAAGTAATGACAGGATTTGGTAACAAGTGACAACCCTGCTTCCTCCCCATTACGCTTGTAACAGTTCCAAATGTTGGAGCTCCTACAGATCCGGCGCGCCTGTGCAATCCGCTCTTGACCAGTTACTTTCTAATTCAGGGCGTCCGGAATCCCAAGGATTCTAACGGATATATCGTAAATGGTTTTGGGAGTTTCGAACAGATCGAGTTTCGAGTCTATATCCCGAATTGGGCTATTCAAGCGGTAACAGAGCCCACTTTAACGCAGAACTTGTGGCATTTTGCTAGCTCAAGTTTTAACAAAATACTACCACAGATATGTAACATATATTATAAATCTCAGGATCAGGATCAAATTAATTACAGCAAATCGTTATCGATGCGGTTTGATATCCTGTCCATGTGGCGCCATCTAGTGTATATTAAAATTGAAATAGTTGAGCTATCGAATAACCAATATTCTTGATACTGTTTACTAAAACGCTATAAACACTATTTCTAATACTCTCCAAGTGCAAACATCAACAACAAAGCGAGATATAACAAAGATTTTCACAAGAATTCTTTTAAGCCGGTAGAAATCTTAGAAATCTGCTTAGAAGCGGTTGCACTCGTCGCGCGTCGACTGCTCTCGGCAAAGTAAAATTTCGTATTACATATATATGTTGTAGTGTTACCATGTGGGGAATGGATATAAATAAACTCTGATATTATGTAGGTGAAGTGTAAATATTGAATTTTGTATTGACAGATGAGGTACATAAGAACTTAATAGTACCTACAACATACAAATTGGCCACTCTTTGCCTGCTCTAGATTTGAAACCTAAACTAATTCCGCACTTCATTGTAAAATGTTATAATAATGTATGTATATAATAATGTCAGTAACGACAAGAATGTATAGTGTCGGGACCCTAACCAATATAACACCATACAGTCTGGAAGGGGCACTGGACTCTTTTAAAAATTACCTTGAAATTACCTTTAATTTATGAAAACAAATTTCTGTTTCGTGAGTCTGTTCAAGAAACCTCCTCATATCTTTGAAAGACCGATCTAACAATGGAGCAGTAAAAAAATACAAAAGCTCTTTATATGTAGGGGTGGTAAGAAACCAATAAACACAATTTCATCATGATAAAATTGATAGTCTGCGACCAAGACCTCTAAATAGGGACGGACTTACAGACATACAGACATAATGAAACTATTAGGGGTCTATAAACTATTATAGAATTCGGAACCCTAAAAACTATACATAATCTACAACAACTTCTAATGTAGTATATTTGCGTAAGTTAAATAAAGGAAGCGACAGGTATAGGTTCATCTGTGACAGAGGCAACTGAAGTGTTTTGTATCGAAACAATATTTCAGTGCTAGTTTGACTTGTGTGACTACAGAAACACTTCCTCAAAATGTTTATTGTCGTTACATTACAAAAACCTACAAAAAGTATCTAACCTTCACATTTTGCTGCCCATTTTTGTGAAATGGGTGAAAAGTCCTTTACAAAAAGCTAGCCTGGGTACTCTACACACAAGACCACGTTCGCCTTCAATTGAGGCATGAATTTCCGAACGTCCCACGAGCGACCAATCAGGCTGCAGGCCTTCCAGACGCAAGGGACTACGTTCTGGAATAGCTGAACACTAAGGGCCTTTGTCTGATAGATTTTAATACAGTTTGTGGTGCAAATCTAATGCTATAAAAAGGCGAACTTTGTAGCTTTTAACATTTCACAGTTTGTCAATCTTTCTATTAAACAGATTCCAAAAATATTTTGGGGACAAACAATTTGGTTGATTTTGAGTGTTATATGCTAAGTATTAGTAGAATAAATATTAACAAAATGTTCTTCACACACGCAAGTAAATACCTACGTTACCAAAGCGATTCTGCATTTAACGTAATACATATTTCATACCGGTAAAAGTATAGCTAGTTACCTACGATCGTAACGAGCGAGTAATTTCGCTTAATGGCATCTTAATTTAACGTCTACGTGAAATATGAGTTTAAGCCGTAAAAAATGTGAGACCTTAACTAGCTGAAGAGAATTTAATTTTATAAAAAAATAAAAGTTCCGTTATTACGTGACGGACTGCTTTTAAAATATACTAAATGCCTTCTAGCCAAGTTTTACATAATAATGGAGTATAATGGGTGTATTATACTTCACACAGTAAAAACCTATCAAGACTCGATTAGATTCATGGTTCAGTTTTATTTTTAATTTATATTAAACTGACTTCAAAAAAAGGTGCTCAATATGGTTGTATTTTTATGTTTGTTACCTCATAAGTACGTTATTTAAGAACCGATAAAATAAAACAGTTTTTATGTGAAAGGACTTTCCGATTACTGCAATAGAATTTCATCAAAATCTGTTTAGTAGTTTGGTTTTGAATCAAAATAGCTGGTTTTTAAACGTAATTATTAGGTATATACTGTTTAATTAAAAAAAAACTGGATCTAAATAGGTAAGCGCATTTCACACTATATAATAATTTGATATGTAGATAGGTAGAATAGAATAGAAAGCATTTGTCAAAACCAACACTTAAAATACAGAAAAAAAGAGAACATTAAATAAAAACAAATATTAACAGGTAGGTAAGTACTTATAGTACTGATACTTAGGTCTTCTCTGGCTTGGGTTATGAGGAATTTGCATTTAAATTCACATAGTATGTAAGACGTTTCAAAGTGATTGTACCGAATACAAATATTTTTTACTTTGACACCAAAGTAGCTAATAAATAAGTTTGACATTACTTTGCGTAACATCAACAACGTCAATTAGTAAATCATTAAATACGTGTAGTCCGAATTAGTAGTTTAGTTTGAATTCGAAGTGAATTCAAACGCAATTCTTGCACTATCTAAACGTGGCATTGATCTCGACCAAATACGGCCATATTCAAGCTATCTGTAACTCGGTTATCGGTGCCCTAATCCGTTCCTAGATCTTCACTAACGCAGTTCCGTATAGAGATTCGTGTGGATGGTTCTCAATGCAATAGGATTACTACATGTGCCGTACATCGGAATGCAAATGTAATCATAGCTCAACATATCGGGTGGATTAGACGGATGTAATTTTGTATGATGCTGGATAGAACGAGATTGACTGAATAGGAGATTAATTTGAGAGCGGCAGGTTATATTGAACTGGTATTTGTGAGCCACTGCATTTATAAAATAACGAATGGCTCGCAGTTCTGTTTCCGAAATTTTATTACTATACAAACGTTGACCCCCGTTGCATTTTTTAAGGGTTGAATTTTGAAATTTCTTAGTGCCCTTCGATGGATGTAATTTTGTAAGATGATGGATATAACGAGATTGACTGAATAGTTACGACATTGAACAGGTATTTGTGAGCTGTATGAGCTGAAAAATATGTGTTTTTAGTTAAATATTTTAGTATTTTTGTAAGCTATGAATGCTAATTTATGAACTGCTGAAATTTCAAACAATAATTTGTTTATACTAACTTTAACCCCCCGCTGCATCTCTGAAGGGGTTGAGTTTCCAAATTACTTTCTTAATGCCATTCAAGATTTCAAAAAACCATACTTATATATATTTCACGAATAATAACTAACATCAACGAATTCTGCTATACTATGAATAAAAGCGTTCCTACACCAATTATGATTATGACTGGCATCTCCATATCTGCGCTCGCGGACTTTCTACAGCATTTTGCACTCGGAAAAAAGCTCAGTGAAGTCATATTAAAAGCTAGTTTTGTTGCCAAATGGCGGCAGTTATATAAATCGGAAGTCATTACGACGGTTTCCAGCTCAGAAAGTGTTATTTTATCTATTTTTGTCATTTCCTTTGGAGGTTCAAGTTATGAAATGAAAATTTCAAGAAAACCGCCGATTTTTTACCACATTAGCAAAACAAATGGTAAGTTAAATACCTACTTATATGTTTATCTAACCTATGATAGAGACTAAGCTTGCTAATCCGAAAAAGTTAAATCTTATCGTGTCACTATTTACAGTTAACCGACACATTTGAAATGTATAAACTCTTGTATTCGTTTTTCGTAGTTAAGTTTCTTGCCAGTTCTTCTCGGGCTTGGGATAGGATGAATTGGCACCTTAATTCACCTAGTACGTAAGACGTTTCAAAGTGACCTTTGTGATTGTGTTGAATAAAGTGACTTTTGAGTTGACTTGACTAGTTATTTCGTTTTAGTGTGATAAAAGGCTTAAATTGCGCCAATAGGCTCATTTAGAGCATGTGACACATGGACTCGCACTTTTTAGGTTCTAAAATAACTGATATGGATAGTAAAGAGATAACTAAAGATATCTTTAAGCTATTTCAGTCTACGTGATAATTACTCAATAATTAGTGTGTGGTTTAAATCTGTCGCTATCTCTATTTATACTCGTAGGTATAAGTCCTATAACTCCTATAACTCGTTTGTTATAGGATAAAGGGTAAATCTACCTCTTCCTCTTCCTTAATATACTTTGACAACCTCACTTAATACTTTGTGGCGCAGTAGCTGCCTGAGACGCATAAGGTGGCGGGTTCGATTCCCGTCGCGGGACAAATGTTTGTATAGTCTGCAAGTATTGTCTCGGGTCTGTGTGTTTCTATGTATAACATGAATATATTTACAAAAAAATGTATATAAGTAGTCATGAGTTATATGGATACCCATAACAAGCTCTGCATACTTTGGAGCCAGATGATGCTTTGTGAAATGTTCTGCATTATTTATTTATTTATTTTCCCAAGTTCCATCGAGATCAAAGATAAACATAAACTTACTAACATTCACACAAGCTTTTGCATATATATATATATATTTTTTGTACATTTCACACAGCATCATCTGGCCCCAAAGTAAGCAGAGATTGTGTTATGTGTACCACATGACTGATATACTACTTCTGTATATACTTTTTTTTTTGTAAATACATAGGTACTTATTGTACATAGAAACACCCAGACCACAGACAAATACTTGCAGACCATACAAACATTTGACCCGCAATTAGAATTTTCAGATCCCTAACATAAGAAAATATGAGTTTGCCAAACAAACTTTCATCCCTTATTTTAACCCCTTCAAGGTTGTTTTTTGAGACAAAAAGTAGCCTCTATTCTTCCCCCGAATACAATACATCATTTTACGAAACTTCATCAAGATCTGTTCAGCCGTTTAGCCGTGAAAACGTAACAAACTGACAGACTGAGACACTTTCGCATTTACAATATTAGTGTGGATACTAGCTGACCCGGAAAACGTTGATTTGCCATATAAATATGTTTCGTATTTTTTTTTTAAAGTATCCTATGATACTTCTAATACCTCCAAGAGTATGTGTACAAAGTTTCATGATGATCGGTTAAGTAGTTTTCGCGTGAAAGCGTAACAAAAAGTTACATTCACATTTATAATATTATACATATATATTAACTAGCTGACCTGGCAAACGTTGTTTTATTTTGCCTTATTGAACATAAAAAACATTTTTTGGGGTGAGCCACCCTTAACACTTAGGGGTATAAAAATTAGTTATAAACCTATTCTCAGACCTAATGAATATACACATAAAATTTCATCAAAATCGATCAAGCCGTTTCGGAGGAGTATAAATACGAAAACTGTGAAACAAGATTTATATATAGGGATATATAGGGATATAATTAGGATTAGTGTGGATATACATATGTATATCCAATGTAAGTACCTAGGTACGATTAACATCACCTTATTCTGAGGCGTGTATTAAGACGATGACGCTTCAGTGAGTAACTTGCTTTAAGAGAAGTGATGCTTAAGTCAAAACTTTACCCCCGTTCATCTTTTTTAATCTCATGCAAAATAAACATTTAGTGAAAAACTTTAGCGTACACGGTAACGACCTCTACCGTTAAGGCACAGAATATTTGATAGTCGCTTCTGTTAGAGTCTTAATGGCCGCCTGAAGGTTAATTAAAGCCTGAAAAATATGTGCAACAAACTGGGACGTTATTTACATACAAACTAATCGGGTTTTGATGCTTTTAAGTTTAATAAACGGGCTAGGTTTTGAAGTAAGCCAGGAGAGATATCTATTTCACAAAGTATGTTATTGGATTTTGAACCGTATATCATAATGTAATAAATTTTATCGCATACGAATTCATGAGTTCGATTCACTCGACATAATAGAGGCTTGTAAGGTTTACATTTCAAAAAATATGTTAATTTAATACTAGTATCCGCCCGCGGCTTCTAACGCGTTGTTTCTATATAAAATGTAATCTATATGCTATTTAAAATCACTGACTATATCTATACTAAGTTTCATCTAAATCTTTCCAGCCAAAAAATAATTGATTGACAACAACACAATAGTCCAAACAAATAATAATAAACGAACGAATAGTGATAAATCCGATAGCCATGACAATTATATTTATAAATTCAGCATAAGTATATATTACTAATTAGAAAATTTTAAGGTACACTCAAAAATAGAGGTTGTGCCGGTAGGGGGAGGACACTGGAATCTATAAATAATTATGACTTCAAAGCCTAATATTTATCAATCTGTACCGCAAAACTGTTCAAGAAAAAATATGTTTATTTAAAAGACCTATCTAAAGTGTAGTAAAAGAGTTCTGTTAACAGACAGACAGACATGGCGAAACTATAAGTTTTGTTGGTTTTCTGAACTCTACAAATTTTTCGTTATTAAGCCAGATTATGGAACGACGAAATAATTTCCTTTCTGCTTCCAAACTTCCGCATAAATATTTCATTATTCATACACAGCTGAGAAAATTATGAAAAGTTTAATTAAAACTTATATTCAATACGTAATCTCACCTCGGCTTCATAACCTCACTTCCTCGCAACGAGATCTCTCATTAACTTGAACTAAAATAAGGTAACCCCGGTTCCCACACGGATCTTAAAACCGACAGGGTTGCCAGATTTAAAATAAGTTTCTATATCAGCATAATTCTCATTTTAAACGGAATATTTACCATGAATTATGATTTTTTCTATTTCTCAAATAAATATATATTAAATAACTATCCGAGATACATTATTGCAATTTTTGTAGGGACCCCAATTTTTTAAAATTTTTATAACTGAATTTTATAATCGCTTTTAAATTGTTTAAGTCGCTTTTGAGTTTATCAAACAAAAACATATAAAACGATATTAAACGTATTGTAATATTTACAACATAAGGGTAGAAGTTTAGATAAATAATAAAATAAAAAGAAAAAACTCATATATCTTGGTAAATATCCCATTTAAAGTGGAAACAATGTAAGTAAGTAAGCAAGCAAGTTTATTTCGACAAACTATACACAGATTAAAATATGACAATAAACAAGCTTGCATACATATGATACAAATAAAAATGATAATATTAAAAACTTATTTCTATATAGCAGCCTCGAAAAAATCTAATGTCTAATTTATCGTTCAGATTACTGTACAAAATAGTTACAGGAGAATGTCAAAAAGTAGATAGTCAACTAACCAAATCTTAAATAACAAACAAAATCATAAATGGAAAAATTACACAAATAATCTAGTTATATTAAAATCCCTAGTCCCTGTCACAACCAGATAGATGCGTGCCCAGAACACTGGCAGCATTGACACATTGCATGGCCATGCTATTTCTCTGAAGTAAATAGAAGCCAGCATTTCAGTCACACGTGTTTTCTATCAGTCTCTTCGCTCTGTATATTATATGTGCCTGATATTATTAACTTTATGTTCAGATATTATATATATTCCAGTGGCGAACAAGCTACAGCTTCAATAAGTTGAGTAAAGTCTTTGACTTAGATATATTCTGAACTAGACAACGGCTGTATGGAGCATAGTTCACAAAATTAAGGTAATAATAATTAAATGAAAGTAGTACAAAATGAAATTAGGTCGAATACACATTTTTTTTATAAGTTCATACATCACTGCAATTATTGCTATTACAGTTGCTCTTAGCTGATATTTTTTCTATTGTATTTTTGAAACGTAAAAACCTGTAGGTATCTAATTAGCTTTCTTGTGTTGGACTAGGACTAATTATTAAAAAAAATATTTTCCCGAATATAAATAAATAAATACTTAATTCAAATTCAGGTTCAAACTGAATATTTGTTTATAGAATGCAATCACGAGGACAACACTGTATCATCTTAGGTGCATACTAACATAGTTTGCCAATGCCAATGCCAATTCCCCTTCCTTAAGTCCGAAAAAGAATCATTATTGTTTAAGCGCTTTTTTGATTTATGATATAACATACCATAATTCTGTATAAAAACAAACTAAGCAGTTGCCTCCGTTTTGAATACATACTAAGGCTTTGATAATAAATACATTACAAAAAAAGATCTTTTCACACAAATTTGGCTTTACTTTACGATAAGATATACCTAAAAGGTATAGTACGTATGTGCTTAATTTATTTTTTAGCGGTCTAGTATAGGCTTCACGTTTAAGACGTTTGTGTAGGGCCATAAGACTCGAAATTCATCTAAACCCAGACGTCTTGGCAACCCTACACCAACGTCTTAAACGTGAAACGAGTTTCCACTCGATTGACTTTTTAATTTGCCGGTATTCGGTACAGAGACGATTAGCAGAATACGGCTCCTTGGCAGGTGGAAATTCAATTATCTGCAGCGGGGGCAAAGTTGATTTTGGATTGGAGGTAATTGTTTTATTAAATAAGGTTTTTGTAGTAGTTATACCAAGAAGTTAACAAAATGTATACAAGTGAAGTGAAGTTACGTGTCTAAAGCAGTGTGCTTGTAGGTATGACAAAATACTATGAGAAATCGTTTGGAATAGATACAACACTCGAAAGTAAATAATTGCGTAAGTGGTGTTGAATCTTAGCAGTTACATCTATTTATTTTAAATACTCCAACAAACCAGCTTATGGTCCACCTGAAGGTAAGTGGCTACCATAACCTATGACGCTTGCTATAATACTAAAAGGTATTTACTTCTACTATAAAAAAATATAGAGACAAGTAAAACATTTTAATAAGTCAAAATGTTTTTCCTTCTAGAACTTTCAAACGGCGCCAAGTTTTATCAGGAAGTGTATGCTAATATTTTTATATGCACGTAGCTTCTACGAAGTTTCATGCTACGTCGTAGCGCCGTAGAGGCTCTACGGTGTAGCGGCTTGTCACGTAGCACCACGTAGTTAATGGGGTTAAGGTAAGCTGCACACTGACTACGCATATAAAGTTCCCTGGTAACGTATTACGGTTTTAAATATGTAAATACAGCACTGAAATATACGGGAAAATTGAAACTAACCATACAGTTACATTGAACTGCTGAGACAGTACTCTCAGTACATAGGTTGTGGTCGAACGTACTAAATATACATACCTCATCTTTCCCTTTGACGACGCACATTTTGACGTCATTTTCAGGTGAGTACCACACGAGCCGACGCTGCTCCGCGAGGTCGGTCAGACTGAGGTTATACACGACGTTTCTGGAAAGAAAAACATACATTAATCTTCAAATAAATTGTCAGACAAAAAGGCATAAGATTTGCTGTTGCGCGGAACATTGTGTTGCAAAATGTCAGCTATTTGTAAGGTTTAACAATGTTTCTTCTACCACCAGATACGCTTTCTGCAGCGTTCGAATTATGCGTCCTACAACTGTGTCGGACAGTTATCGGACAAGCTTTATGATTATGATTCTGAATCTAAAATGATTCTGTATCATAATCATAAAGCTTGTGTTTCAGCATTTCTATGTTTTTTTATAATACCACCGGTTGTTAAAAGCACTAGAAAACAGGTTTATTGGATAATCACTAAACATAAGCGTCATTGAAAATTGTTGAGCTTGGTGGCGAGAAGTTCTTTATGTTTTGTATCATACCCTAATTAGTAGTCTATCTTATAATCATATGTTAACTAATGTGGCATTTAAATCTGTTATCATCTTTATACATTGACATATAGAATGAGAAACACAGATCATACTTTTAAGGCCGCCTTACGAGATATACATATGTTATTTTTCTACTTAGATGGAATTATATGATTCATTCAGATATAATCTAAAGTTAAATCAAATAAAGCACCTGTTAGACTGTTACCACAGACACCACAGTTAAAAATAGAAAAGAAAAAACTACGTGTTTACAACACACGACAACTCTATTTATATTTTTACCGCAAAATGGTCAAACAAGCACAATTCAGTAGCAAACTTTCGCAAGCGTTGCAAGCTTATATGAGACAAGCGACACAGGCCGCAGAATAAACGCCCGAACTAGTGGCAACACTCATTCCAAGCAACTTCACCTGAATCCAACTCCTGGCACGATTAAAACCACGAACAAACATTTGGCTAACAACTACGAGGCCAGAACCACCTTAAAATGAACCTTGGCACCACAGATGAAATTATACCGCTGGAATACAAAACTTTCAGTTCACTGTGCGAGGTATTGCCATTTTGGAAAAATGTAGCAAAAAAATTTCAAAAAATTTGGAGGATAGAGAATTCATGGAGGCCTTTACCCGAAGGAGGTCCGAACGGAAAATACCTACTAAAGAATAAAGTAGATATAAATAATGATATAATAAGTAAATAAATAAATATTGGTAGACAATGCACACATTACCATCTAGCCCCAAACCTAGCATAGCTTGTATTATGCTGACCATGGTAAATGATTGTAACTATAATAACATTATATGAATTTATGGTGATACCATCATTTATGTAATTCCAGAAATAAATACCAACATACTTAAGTACTGACATACCTACTGATACGAGTTAATGTTTAATAATAATGTAATTACTTGCTTATTAAGTCATGGAATAAACAAGTTTTTAATTTTTGATATTTATTAATGATACAATTCTGTAGCTAAAAGCTAAAGCGCTCATGGAATGACGTCATCCTGGATTTTTAACTTCGTCAACAGAGTACGCAGTGGTATTATTAAAAAAATAACTGTATCTCAGGGCACGCTATTTGAACATTTTTTAAAAGCTCCATAGATGATCTTAAAGTTTTAAGGAGTCATAAAGTTTTATATATTTATATGCATAAAACTCTTAATACTTCTATAATCTCAAAGTATACGCCTGAGCCAACAATTTCAGTCGCTAATATTTTTTGTATAAAAAATTTGTGTAGTTAGTATGTATGTACAATATTTATTTAAGAAAAAAAAACGTGTGCGTTTCGGGACGCCCGACAGAAGTGATAACTTAAACTAATCAAACTAACGCTGTGGGTTAGAGTGAAAGAGGAGGATCCTGCCTACCGCTGCCGTATGCGTGAGAGAAAAGGAAGCCAGACAGACTGGCGCCGTAACGTGTTACGTAACGAAGCGGGTTACCCTCCCATAAGAAGTTATCATCATCAAAAAACGATTATTAGTCGCATTTTAAACGTACGAATTTAGCATCGTATAGTTTGTGGTACGAGTACATTTCGCCATTTTTTTAGTTCCTGTCACTTCACAAAATATTTCAAAGTGACACAAGCCAGCTCAAAGGTGGTATAAAGGAGTTGGGTAAAACGCGTTAAAACGGTCTACCGCAGTCCAATGTTGTCAGGCTATGTATATTGGCTATAAAACCGAGTAGCCAGGAACAGGTTGTTTTAGGGAATTTAGTATTTGGCTTTTTAGCTTAGTTAGTAAGAAAGTTTTAACAGTTTTGCACTCCGTTTTTAGTAGTTTTTTGATTCAGTTTAATTTTTGAGTAAAAATGGGCAAAAATCTTGAGGTATACCGAGTAATTTTTTATAGTCTGGTAAAATAGTATACAGAACGGAATTACATTATATACACTATATTATTATACCATTTTATTAGCCCTTAAAAATTATGTAAAAAAGATCACAATCAAGTGTAAACAGAGAACAATGTTTTTGAAGTTTAGTATGGTTTATAATAATAATATAAGGCTTGCCAGATATCACTGAGATCGTGACTAGGAAAAGACCAAAAGTACTTGCTTCCAGGCCTTAAAAAAAATATGTAAAAAAGCTCTACATCAAGAGTAAACAAAGAACAAAGTTTTTGGAGTTCAGTATAGTTTATAATAAAAATAGTAGGTTTTCCAGATATCACTAAGATCGTGACTAAGAAAAGGCCAAAAGTAGTTGCTTCCAGGCCTTAAAAATAATATAAAACCTCTTTCTCTACATGAAATGTAAAGTTTTCGAAGATCAGGAAACTATAATAATAGTAAGTTTATATCCAAACTTCAAAATGATACAGAAGACTTTGTAATAACTAAGAATCATTAAATTAATAACTCAACAACTTGGGAAATGTTATCATGAATACTATTCGTAACTTAGTTCTGCCAAAGTAATGTCAAAGTGACATTACGTATGTGGAGCACTCAACGAGAACTGAGCGGAGTTCTTGTGATTTGATTTTGTGTATTTCACACTGTGCGATTGATGACGGTGACTTACGCTACCAATTATACTTTCATCTTCACTAAAATTAATGATTTTGACTGTACATACAGTAAAAATAAAATAAAGACAGAAAGAATCATATTTTTATTTAATAAAATCACAAGGACAATTTTAAATCGTCTTCTTATAAACTAGGTGAATCTATGTGCCGGTTGCGTTGCGGGTTCGATTCCCGTCGCGGGACAAATGTTTGTATGATCTACAAACAAAAAGTATTTGCCGAGGCATTATATTACACGAGTAACAAGAACCAGTCCTGACTCACCGCACTGACAATAACGCACATGAAATTTGGAAAGAATTTTCTTTACAGAGTGTAGTCGCTCACTATAAGGTATTTCCTGAAACTCAACCCGAGAGGTCTATTCTTAAGGCAATTTCCTGAGCAAATTACCTTGATGCGTTTTGACGGAGCTTAAAGTAAGTTTAACAGACAGAAATCAAATATAAATTGAAGTAAATATTTAACGGGAAATGTTTAAATAAATGTATTCTCTACCTTATATTCTCTTTTCTGCATTTTAAAACATTTAGAGATGATTAATGTTTATTTAATATTTTAGACCTTTCAAAATACAGAATAAATTTTTTTAAAAACAATTTGAAACAAGGAAGATGCAACCAAAATGTTGAAAATACATTATATAAATCTATATGTATTCTGTATAATATAAAAGGCGATCTGTGTATGTATGTTCCCTATAAAGACTATGAAACGGCTGGACCGATTTCGATGAAGTTTTTAGGAAATCTTCAGACTGGCCTAGCGGGTGATCATGTGAAGTTTGGTAGCGATCAGATCAACTGAACTTTTTTTGCATCAATCATATTTGTTATGGATATAGATTGTATCTTAGGAACGGACATAGGCTACTTTTTATGTTTATGCGTGCGAAGCTTATCATATTTTTTTAATAATTGTCATTTCTTATATCGACCAGCCACTAAATAGCAGCAATCAAAGACACATTGTTTCTATACATTAGGTAATTTGTTGAGGGCAAGGCCTTAACCTGCTATTCTTTATTGTCATACCTGCGCACTTGTCTTCCGTAATTGCGAAACTCAGCAACCCTTAATTAAGATATTTAAGGAGTTTCATAAAAGAAATTATGACATAAACTTTGCCAATTATAACGGAAGAAATGGCCGTTTTAAATTTAAAGGTGCATTCACGGCATGATTTATTAATTAAACTTTTTAAAAGTCTTATTTATAAGTTTTATAACCAACCCATTATAGTAGCCGTAAGGATTATAATAAAATAGAGTGCTGTGAGATGTTTTTATGTTTGCACGTAGGATTAAATATCATTTGGAATTTATGAGTAAGCTTAATAGAGATTAAAAATGTTTTATATTTTTATATACTGTTATGAAAATAGAGGTTCTATTATTTCGTTTCGCACGCCACCTGTGTGCAAGGAGCACGAACTCTTTGGACAATGATTTCTCTCTCGTGAGAATAGGCACAAAAACTATTTTGTTTAAAGATTTAAAATCATTTTTCTGCCTAAATATACACATTTTATTGCAAAAATAATTGTTCACGGATAAAATATTAGTAATTTCCATGATACGGTTGCTGTAGTTATCAAATCAGTGCTGGTCCTTGTGCTTAAAAAAAGATAAAGAGGACTGCCAGTACAAAATGTCATATATTGGTGGTTTGTGGTTTATTGGTGACGTGTGATTGACGTGTTTTAGCTCATTTATGTTATACTAGCTGGAAACCCCGTGACTTCGCCCGCGCATTTGTACGAGAAACCATCGAGTTTATATTATAGTATAATTCATATTAAGTATCAAGCAAACCGCACCACCCGTAAAAAAAATCCCATACAAACTTTGACATCCCATGTTACCCCTTTGTAAGGATTATTTTGAAAAATCCTGAAACACATGTCCATTTATTTTGCATTCTCAAGTGTCAAGCAAATCGCACCACGCGTTCAAAAGTTTCATACATTCGTTTTCACCTCTTTTCATCCTCTTAGGGGTTTAATTTCAAAAAATCCTGCATTAGTGGGTGGTTTTGCTATAAAAGGAAGCTACCTTCCAAATTTTAGCTTTCTAGTTTCAGCGGTTTCGGCTCGGCGATGAATCAGTCAGTCATTCAGTCAGGTTAAGCTCTTTTATAGCTCTTTTATAGGTATACATTATTTGGTGCTGAATAAAATCGAGGGAAGTCCTAGGAAAATCAATTCACTAATGGAATATGTCAACGTCAATGTCAATTTTATCCTATTTTAACACAAAATGTATTTGTATATTAATGTCATTTAATAATTTTAGCTTATTTTGGACTTTGTTCTAAGAGAAATAAGATAGTTCGTATTTATGAAATTTTATCTATTATGTACCTACATAAATTACTTGCACGAAGCCTCTAGGTATTGCCCAAAACGATAAAAATTATAGCAGTTAGACGGTAGTTGCCTCCTTGTTACTGATAAGTAGACCGAGCTCTGTCGACTTGGTTTCAGGTCGTGTAACTTGAATTTTATTGATATTACAATAAGAGCCTAAATGGTCGTTTCATGGACTTTTAATATGTGTTCTTTGTTTGACCCGACATTATATTGGCTCGGAGTGGACGAATTTTACTGGTGTTTTATTATTTTAATTTTTATGTTAGGCTGTTCAGTTTTATGATACCTGTTATTCACGAGTTGTCAATTTAGTTGTTGACCGGATACAGAATCCTGCTAACTCTTTTATACCTTTTAATATACCTCTTTTAATACTTGAGTGTCGTGGAATACTCGATTGGAACGAATTGCCTATCGTAGTATATTATTGTTGATGAACGTATTATATTACTGATTTCAAATACAAATGAATGAATTACTAGCGTTTGAGAGCAATTAAATTAAACGCAGAAATTACTAATGAATAACTAAAAACAATATTATTTTTAGCGTAGAAATGGTCAAAATCACCATAATTAATTATTTTATAATTATAAAAATAATAAAAAAATAATATTAAAATAAAAATAATATAATTATATTTCATAATTATTTTATATTTTGTCGGGTATATTTTGTCGAAAATATTTTGTCCAGGGAAGAAAAATCGTTTCCCCCTATGTATAACCGTCTACACTAAAGAAAGGGTCGTGACGGAAACATATGACACTTTTTGTTTCGTCTAGCCCCCGTCTGCCAGGACGGACTGATAAAATAATATAAAATATACGGATATATATATACGGATATATATATACGGATATATATACGGATGATAAAATGCGTTTATATTGATACAAAAATCTAATTATTATTAAATCAGTTTTCAAGTTGCTCAGATTCTTGAGAATGTCTAGAGGAGTATTAGAACACATTGGTATTCGTTATGTGTCATACAAGCTTGTATCAAGTCGCTCGAGTCTGTTCAATAATGCCGGACATTTTCATGCAACGTCATCTGGTCCCAAAGTAAGCAGAGCTTGTATTATGGGTACCACATGACTTATATACCTACTATTTTTTTAAAAATACCTAAATTTTATACAAAGAATAACTTAGACTCGAGACAACGGATTATACAGTCATGGACCATTGCATTTTGTGTCATAAGTCCTTATCATAAATGTTACCCCAGCATCTCTTATTGAACTGACCCCAGCTCAAGACGTGGCTTCGACCTTTTGGTTTTAAGTAGTGCCGGTTTCGTAATATCTTTCTTAGTTTAGTTAGTTAGTTTAGGGGTTTATAACTATCAATTTGAAAATTACAAAACGAAAATAGGTCCCTAGGTTTTTTAGTTATTTTACCAAATACCGGTTTATTTAAATAAACCTGTTTTAAATCGCATCGTTTTTCGCCTTAAGGCGACGCCCTGATCAAATAATATTGACGCGCATTCTCATAAGAAAATATTATATGCGTGCATGCGGGAAGGAGAAAAGGATAGAAAAGAATCATTGCCAGTGTGGTCGTTCATATACAAACTAAACCCATTGGATTCTAAATCCACCGCTTACTTTCCGCTTGTTAGTGTAAACTATAAGTTAAAACGTATTTAACTTATAGTTTGAAAGTGTAAACTATAAGTTAAAACGTATTTAACTTATAGTTTACACTAAATGTCTGTCCCTGTCTGTCTGTCTGTTTGTCACATTTTCACGCCTAAACCGCTGAACCGATTTTGATGAATTTTGGTATAGTGATAGATGGGACCTTGGAGAAGGACATAGGCAAATTTTTATATAAGTATCATGCGCGCGAAGCCGCGGGCAGCAGCTAGATAAATTATAAAACTAACAGTTACATTTAAAACAACTTGAAACGAGGAAGTAGGAGGCAAAATATTAGAAATACATTATATTTTCTTCAATTAACGAAATATTGTTTTTTCCATACAAAAGTAACAGTTATTTGCTGTGGGCACCGCCTTAAAGCGAGGTAATTCCATTGATGTAAGCAATTATTATGATTCTTTATTACATTCTGAATAAGTGAACCCGAAACCTGCTTGATATACCAATGTGATTCTATTTTTTCAGTGAAACAATTTCTGAATTTAAATTCCCCTGTCTGTATATCATTTTGACATACGAAAAACAGACCAGATATGTTAATAATATTATTTAATATGTAAATCTTGCTTAAAAACGCCACTACGATTGACATTTTAATTTCAGCTCGATCATTGTATGTGCTATGTTTATTGATGAGTGTCCCTGATTGGTACAGCCAGTTTGTGTCCCATTGAAATTAATATGAATAACCCAGCTGAAATCACACTCTGTCTAAATAAATAAAGCTTTAAATTATGTATCGGTAGGTACCTATTAGCAATTGTTGTATGATGAATAGATCGAGAGAGATGAAAAATATTTGTAGGTTATTTGTCAATACGAAATTCAAGTTTGCATAACTTTTATTTACAAATAAAATACACGTAAAATAGTTGTCCTATCTAAGGACGCTTAAACTTATCTGAGAGGCAACGTCTCCAAGACACTGAATGCATTGGCACGTTGAATGGCAATGCTTATACGCTGAGTAAGATAGGGCTCAGCTCTTAGGTCACGGGATGTTTCAACCTAGAAAAAAATTTCAAAACGCGATGGACTCGTTTTCCCTACGGGCCTATGGTTTCGACTCCAAAAGGCTCAAAGTATTTACGCCTTTTGAGGTCCTCGACACAATCAGCCGCTGCTCCAGCTCTAACACACACAGTCCCCGACAGAGCTTGTGATGAATCTGCTCCAACTCGACTCAGCATCCGTAACAAAATTTAAAAGGATCATACAAAGAAGTGTTAAGACCAGACGAGTTTCTTGTCGGATTCTTCTTGAATTGGGGTTAGGCGAAACCGACACCTAGATTCACTAGCGTGTAAGAAGACGGTTCAAAGTGGTCCTTGTGATTTTATTGAATAAATAATGTTTTGATTTGATTTGATTTGACGCTGTGGGACGCAAGTAGCGTTCCATACCAATAGCCCACCCATATTACAAGGGACAAGGGACAAGAGTCATACCATCAGCCCTCTTACTATCATCTCTTATCAGACCGTTTATTTGGATAGAGATCGAGAACTCATTTCAAATTATAATTATACATTCTCTTTTTAAGTAGTATTACCGTAGCTTCTTTCGTTTTCCTGAGCAAAAAACTTGTTATTTTCATAGCATCTTGATACGAGGAAAATACCGCGTTCGTAATTCAAAAGTAAACAGTGAAACGGATTAATTTCGACTAAGAATAGAAGCTAAAAAACAAATAATCACAACAGAAACACGAAAATAATTTGTTGCTTTTGCATCATCAATCAAGGCGGCCGAATTGGACAACACAAAAACATGAGCCGCTGGCCGAACAATAGATCGTCGCCTCCGGTTCCAACTTCCAACGCACGCAGCCAAGATGGCCGCCACTATTTGGCGGGAATCACTGAAGCGAATAATTGACAAAGGATGTACAAGGATACAGTCTTTGTGTTTCTTTTTGGCCCAAGCTTGTCCTTGGGAATATACCAAAAATGAGGTTTACGCGTTTGTGATTTTTTGATCGAAATTAGAAGTAAGATTAGGGGAGCAAAATAAGGTTTATTTAAGCCCATAGAAATATCTTTTCAAATAGAAGGCTTTTAAGTATAAAAATAAAGAGCCCATTCCGTTTTCAAAATAATTTCAAGGCGCCTCGTCTGGTAGATACATTGCGTGAATCAAGAGCTAGCTCCTATTGTGGCTCAGGTATTAGCATTGCCATTCAACGTGGCAATGCCGCCAGTGTTTTGGGAACGCTCCCCTCTGGCAGTGATCTGGAACTATAGATCACTCTAAACTGTCCTTAGATAGCTCAACTGTTTTATATATGTTTTTTTATATTATTCTATACATTCCTTATTATACTTTATTAATAATACTGTGTATAAAATTTTTAAAAAATATGTTAGACTGAGCGTCTATCCATACTTCGTTATATTACAAATTCGAAAGTCTCTGACTGCCTGTTTATGTTTGTTTGTTTGTTACCTTTTCGCGGCACACGGATCGGAACAAAGGACTGATCATATTTGATCATACGTGATAATATTTGAAACGGAGATAAATTGTATCTTGAGGACGGACTTAGGCTACTTTTTTTCTGACCAAAGTGTACTAGCAGAAACAACACAATATGTATTTTTCACATCTTTTTAAAGTATTAAATATAACGAACCATATGAAAACTTTTATAAAAATTAAAATTGCTAATTAAAAAATGAGAACATACTCCATTCCCAAGAGAATTCCCGCAATACAATTCATTGTTTCGTTCGAATTAATATGCATGATTGAAAATGGCAACTCGGTCAAACATAATTAGTGCGATGCGATGTGCCTAATTAAGTAGTCGTGTCTATTGGTATCTATTCTCCAGAGATAAACCTGAATAACAAAACAATCTAATCAAGTGCAATATTGCCATTGATTTTTTGATACACTGAACTAACTACACATTTCACATCTGGAATGTAGATGGATTCTAGCTGAAAATCAGTGTTTACTCTTTTAGCAAAATTATGCGCTGAGCTATGACTGCAATACACACATAGATTAATAAGAAACAATGTAAATATTTTATTCTAAGTTTTTTTTTGTAATACCGGTCAATTCACACAGCATCATCTGGGCCCAAAGGAAGCAGAGCTTGTGTCATGACTGATATACTACTAATATATATATTTATTGTAAATACATAAATATTATACATAGAAACTCCCACCCGAGACAAATACTAGCAGATCATACAAACATTTGTCTTGTTTTGTTTGTATCTTAAACATAAATTCCTTCTTTCTCTTATGTCGACCTCTGTGGCGCAGTGGGCTAAGGTCCGGCTGAGAATCAGAAGGTTGCGGGTTCGATTACCGCCGCGAGACAAATGTTTGTATGATCTGCAAGTATTTGTCTCAGGTCTGGGTGTTTCTATGTATATTATGTAGTATATCAGTCATGTGGTACCCATAACACAAGCTCTGCTTATTTTGGGGCCAGATGATGCTGTGTGAAAAGTCCGCCATTATTATTATTATTATTATTATGTTGTTTTTATATAAGTGTGTGATTGTAGCTACAAATAAAAGTCTATCTGTCTATCTATCTTTTTAAATAATATTTTATTAAAATACGAACGATGTTTTTTGCACAATAGTCTGAGTTAGACTAACATTTTTAAATGTTATATCAGGCGACTCCCTGATCAAATGATTTTAAAGCTCAAATTGCGATTTTTTTATCAGAAAACATTCAAATATTCTGAAGAGGCTTAAGGGGTAATGTTTTAATTAGCTTGCTTGTTAGTGTAAACTGCAAGTTATAACGACGTGAACTTGAATTATAAAATTAATAGTTACATTAAAAACAATTTGAAATGAGGAAGTAGGAGGCAAAATATTAGAATTACATACAGTATTTCTTTTGTAACTATTTTTATTTTTATATTTCTTCAATTAACGAGCAGATATCCACTAAATAGCGGAAGAAAAGACTATTTTTTTCCATACAAAAGTTAATTTGCTGGGGGCACCGTCTTAAATTTACGGCATTGACGTGTGATTGGTGTGACCATCAAATCACATGGCGTCTAAAATGAGGTAATCATTTTTACTATGTTTTTTCATCAAAATGTAATTTTTGAATTGTTTGAAAATTGACATTTATAAATCTAATAATAATATATTTGAACAATAATAATCTAATATACGATATTATAATATAATATATAACGAATAATAATCTAATATATTTGAAAGAGCCATTCTTTTACATATGTATATCTGAATCTCGGAAACGGCTTCAACGATTTTCATTCAATTTAGTATGCAGGGGGTTTCGGGGGCGATAATTCGGCGAGGATTCGGGGTTTTATACCGAGCAAAGCTCGGTCATCCAGGTACTGTTTCTTTAATATGAACTTATCTTTATATATATGTACATATTAATCTTATGTGCGTGTGTGGACCGATTTTGATGGTATTTTTTTATGTGTGGATTGTGAATTCAAGAATGGTTTTGATTTACAATATATTTTTTAAAACGCACGGACGAAGTCGCGAACTGGACAGCTAGTAGGTTATACCTAAATTAGATCATAAATATTTTACGAAATAGCAGAATTACTACGAATATGAGTATAAAGACAGTAAAAGCCTATAATAGCCTGCAATGTTCTAAGGTAAACAGACATTTATCTAATTAAACCATTTTAAACCCCTCCTTTCTAAGAAAATCCCTTAAATTCCATCACTGCAGTAACAACTAACAAGATTACTGTTTTCTTGCTGCAAACTTGCCCGTGTCACTGTAAAGTAGCGTTTATTGTAAAATAAGCTTTAATGCTATAGATTGAAGATAGATAAACAAGTGGTACCCATAACACAAGCTCTGCTTACTTTGGGACCAGATGATGCTGTGTGTAAGTAATTTTATTGTTATTATATCCTTCTCATAATCACATGTTTTAGGTAGTGTGTTGTTTAAGTCATAGAACCTAAAAATTTCGAAGGTTTTCGTCATTGGTTAGTATACCTATGAGCGGCGATGGGCTTGTAACCTGTCATGTAGGGAATACTAGTACCTCTGACTAGTTCCTAGGTAGTTGACTAGATATCCTCAAATAACTAAGTATGTAGAGATCTCAAGTTTCTACAGAGTCTTAGGGTTACACTCGTGAATATTTTTTTCTGAAGTTTTGAGTTTCTTTGTGGTTCGAGCAAAAATTATCTGTATAATTATTTTATTTTAGACACCAACATCTATCAAATATCAAACGACAACATACGACTTTGTGACGTCTTACTATAAACAATCTAAACACTTGACATTGGCCAAATTGCCGTCATATGACACCTACCATTAATGAAGAAGAAGAAGAAGAACTAGTAGTCGTAGAAGTGAAACTCTAACTACATGTCCTAGTCTAGTCCTAGGCAAACGTGAAGTTATTCGTTTAGTTTGTTTCGCTAAGGCCAAGATACGCCGACAAAAGTATAAATAGAGTACTATTTTTTATTCTGTGGTGGCCAGCATGATTGCATCGTAGCACTTCGTTACACAAAAAGCGAGAAGAGCATAAAATATGGACCGGGTGTAAATTGGCTCCCCTAAATGTAGCAAATGAGTTTCCCTTGTGAAAGTGTGTGGGCTGTAGTGGGCTTGCAAGAGGTCGAATGTGGATTTATTCATTATCGCCTGTACTGTACTGTAACCTTACCTTCGTTTATTTAGCAAATATATGGCAGCATTGACATGTGTAAGTATATGACTTGTTTATACACACTATTTACACGCACACACATACATATCCATGCACGCATCTTTTCATTCACACGCATTCGAAGTGTAGGTACCATTGATGCTGTATTGCGCTCGTTTTCGGCTCGGAAAAGACAAAAATCTGTGTTTACTTCTTGAGCTAAGAGCCTTTTGAAATTCTGGTAATTTTGGTACTAAGTATAAAGTGCATAGCCATAAGTTTTATGTAATAACTAGCTGTCCCGTTCGCAACTTCGTCCACGCGCTTATGAAAAAAAAATGTAATTGTAAATATAAACTATTCTCGAATCCACTTGAACACACAAAACAATTCATCAACATCGGTCCAACCGTTTAGGAGGAGTTTAATTATAAACACACGCACGTACATAAAGATAATAATGCCGGACATTTCACACAGCATCATCTGGCCCCAAAATAAGCAGAGCTTGTATTATGGGTACCACATGACTGATATACTACATTATATACTTTTATATTTTCGTAAATACATACATATTATACATAGAAATACCCAGACCCGAGACAAATATTTGCAGATCATACAAACATTTATCCCATTTGATCTGGGAGTGAATCGAACCCTCAACCAACAGCGCAGAAGGCAGAGTACAAACTGAGCCGACAGGCTGGTCATGTTTCTTATTTCACTTGCTGATAAAGTACTTTTTTTTTCGGGGCTCATTGCTGACTCTAGCTTTAGATACAAAATTCAAAATGTCCATAAGCAATAGTCTATCAAATAATATTATGATTCAATTTTAGTTAATACGCTCTTACTGAATCCTCTTAACATATAATAAGCCTTGAAAAGGTGCGTGCTAATGCTTTCTAAGAGCCATTAGTCAATTTTCTGTCTATAATTGGCTCTTGAGTGTACATAATCTTTTTTCGGGATTAATTCCCACTCGTTATATTGCTAAAATACGGTTTTTATTGAATTTAAATACTCTTCAATAAAAACCGACTTTTCTACTCTTCTAAGAGTAAACAAACTTATTGTTGAAATATATTCGAACAAGTCGTAAGTCGTTCAAATATTCCCAGCTGCTTCACTTTGTAGGGACATGTGTACTATAAATAAAAATAAAAAATGCTGGACATTTCACACAGCATCATTGTTTTCTATCAGTTATCTGGTAGCCACTGGTAGTTGGGGCTAAATATGTTGTGTGAATTGTCCACTATGTTTATATATTTATATAAATAAATATAAATATCGGTGGACAATGTTCTCAACACCATCTTGCCCCAAACTAAGCATAACTTGTATTATGGTGACCAGATGACTGATATAATACTTATATACTTTTAAATGCATACTTATAATTCTTTATAACACACAGACACAGAACAAACACCTGTGTTCATAACACAAATGTTTAACCAGGGAAGGAATCTATCCCTCAACCTACAGCGCAGAAGGCAGAGCTACTACCAACTGAGCTGACAGGCCAGTCAGTTATAAACAGGCTTGCGTCTATTATGAATAATTTTATTACCTTATTTTTAGGAAACACTTTACTTTTTTTATAATAATAAAGCACAATTTAGATAAAAGACTAAACAATAAAGTTTCCATAGTAAAATATTACATAAGAACTAAGAATTAATCCAGTACGGCACAGAATATATTATATATAAAAAATGTAGTTTCTTTTAATCAAAAAAAAAAATTAAGAAATGTTTACACTCTGCAATGTTTATACCATGCCTTTGCAAAATTTCGGTAAAAATTATTAAAATTACCAACTAACTATAAATATTATTACCAACTATATATATTATTCTAGCCGTGCGACTTCGTCCGCACGTTTTAAAATGAAAAATATATCACCATAAATTGTCATAACCTAAGAAACCGAACGTCTTCAAACGAAACTCACCACTTAAATCTTTAATATTGCAAATTTTCGAATTTTTAATGATTCTGCTGTTCGGGGCGGAGACAACAAATCAAAAATCGTGAAAATTGGTCCAGCCGTTCTCGAGTTAAATGGTGTAACTAACACGATATTGTTTTATATATATTCATAGAAGATTTAATGTATGTAATGTTTATTCCGTGTAAAGTGAAACTTTATACTGAGTAGTAGTAGTCTGGGATAGTTTATACATGTGACAATAAAAAAATATCAGGATTATTATCTTCGATTACAAAAATAGCACATTCCTTAATCGAATCATTGTAATACATCATTGTAATGTTGCATTGCTTCAAGATAACGAACCCACCGCACATAAACATCTGAAACAAGCTCCCACTACTGATTACAAATAGAAACATAGACGTGAAGGGGGATATTCCCAAGATCAGTTTGTCTATCTATAATTTATTCCGGCGACGACATACCGGTTCCCCCGATGTTTTCTTTGTCTGTTTTACTGCACCTAGTTAGGAGACATTTTATGGACCCTACTGTAATCCCTGGCGTACTTAAGCCCCATATCCTGAAGATTTCCTGTAAGGAAAATTCTGGAACATAGCTATCCCTAACGATTGAATTATTTATCTTACGCTTTCGTAGAATGTGGAGGCGATATTGTGGAAATATTGATGATATTCATTGTTTGTTCTATATTGTCTACTAGCGACCCACCCGGCTTCGCACGGGTGCAATGCTGATACTAAATATACTACAAAATGTCTTTATATACAACGTTATCTAAGAGAATAACATAACCTAATAGACATAAATACCATCGCGGACTTTTTTGTTGACCTATTTAAGGTGTACAATACAGTAGTACATTATTTTGATCTATCTCTTAGGGCCAGAGGGCCGTTTGTAATGTAAAGCGCAAAAAAATGTGTTTATTTACGACATCACATTAGAAACCTCTAAAATTATCAGCGTTTCTCTACTATATTATGCATGTATCATACATATAAACCTTCCTCTTGAATCACTCTATCTATTAAAAACCGCATTAAAATCTGTTGCGTAGTTATAAAAATCTAAGCATACATAGGGGCAGACAGACAGCGGGAAGCGACTTTGTTTTATACTTTTGTGTTCTATATTGTCTGTTTTGATAACTTCTACCTATATACTTTACTTATAGGTAATATTGTATCGAGACAATTATGAGTCATATATATATAGCAGGTCTATTGGCCGTAAGTAATTTTAAGTCTTCGAGTAAACAAAGTACTCCCCGCGGTTTCGCGCACGTGATACTTGCATAAATAGCCCTAAGAACTTATAAGAATCTTTGTGAAAAGAAAATAAATGAATTTTATTATTATTATTATAAATGAATTTTATTATTATAAAGAGTAGCCATTGTCCGTCCTCAAGATTCAGTCCATCTCCGTATCAAATTTCATCAAGATCCGTTCAGCAATTTAACCGTGAAAGGTAACAAAAGAACAAAGGCACATAGACAGTAAAACAGATGGACACACTTTTGAAGTCATAATATTAGTATGGATTATATCACCTTCACTGACAATACATGCAACCATTTGGCTCTAAATTTCACCAAACAAGCCGTATCCATACCTGGCATCCAAAATATACACAACGTGTTGTTGAAAAACAAGCATAAATCTCTGTGTGCAGTTGAGTACCATAACTTGCAGGTTCGAAGGTAACCAAGTACTCCGAGCCTGAAACGTCAGGCCCTCAGAAACAAGCCGCGAGACGTCATGAATCCGATGATATAAACGATGGATGTTGTTTAGAAACAATTGCAATAAATCCAGCAACATGTGAAGCGCAATTTCTCCGAGGCCGTGCCGCGCCAACTTTTGCAATATTGAAGGCGGACGCCAACCGCTTCGCATGTAAAAACGCCAAGACGTCTCACGTTATATATCAGCCGTCTCTAGTGCCCATTTGGCAGTCAAATGTTGATGACAAACAGGAAACTCGATCGTCGATTTGGGCGAGTTTTGCTTGTTATTTTTACCGTGAAAGTTAAAGGGTTGAAAATATTTGTGGCGATAATATATTAAAGTTTCGCTGTGTTCTTTGTTTTGAAACATTTCAATCTCTTGAGAAGGTAGTATAGCTTTTCTTTCCACGAAACTGAAATGTTCTAAACTAATAAAGACGAATTAACTAGAAAGACGAGAAAAGATTAAATTTTGTGTTTATTTGTAAAGAACAAACTAAAAACTACTCAAATTATTTTGTTAATTATTTTATTTATAGAACGTTATCAACGTTAAAATGTATTTTATTTTCGAAAAAAAAAAAATCCTTACGAAAGTTGCCAGTTGAAAAAAGATATTGAAAATTTGCCTATAACAGTCATTATTTGGTGTGAGCTGTGGAAACAATTGATGATACATAAAATTATGCACTACATGGCTATAGCACTTATTATTACCACAAAAAAATCCGCCAGGTTATATGTCTAACTATTATAAATAAGTACAGACTTATTTTCAAACGCGCGCGCGAATCGCAGGCGTTCCGTAAGAGCTAGTTTTCAATAAACTCAAATGTATTCCCAAAAATATCACGCTTTAACTATCTTTGAAGATGTAACACAATGAAATGTAGGGTTTGAGTATACTATTGTTATTCTCTATAGGAAGTGCACCCAGGTCATACACTAGCCAATATGCACGTGTCCTATTGATATTGTTCTAAACGGAACTCGTAAAGTTTTCCAATATGGTGCCGTGTCGACTGTATGCAAACAAATTGCATGTCGACGGCCGGCGAGTAGTGTGCGATGGAATTTCATCTTTTTGACACAAACCTTTTAGTGGGGATGGTGTGGAGTGACTCACAAAGTTGATTATTAGGTTTATTTTGTTGGATAGCTAACAGTTTGCTCGTAACTGGTTAAATGTTTTTACACGACGAGTCACTGAGTACTCTGTCGTAACTATACATACATTATCTTATCGTGTCCCTGGTTATTTTGAACCGGTGTGGAAAGGATTAAAGTCCGCCTTAAAGGCTCCTTTCGTGTACTTTGCACGTGTATTCGAACTGTTCCTCACGATTTTTCTTTTACCGTTTGAAAGTACTAATATAGCGCATATTAATTATTCGAACAGAAAATTTGTGGACGACTGAATTTGAGCACACGATAATGACCCTTGTGATCGGAAGGCTGGCCTACTATCACTAGTGTTCTGTGTAATAAAATATAGATACTGGTAGTACATATATTTATTCTGTGAGATGGGCTCGGTTCCTAAAATATATGTTCCACGTATACACTTGTCAAACGAACGAACCATTATAAAAGCTGAAACATAACCCATCGTTTTTATTGACTTAACGAACCGGAATGAATACGAAATATGTGACAGAGCAATATACCTATTATAAAGTGGTAGAACGCTTGCATATGCGAATGAATTTAAATTTTCGATTTTTTTATCACCACGATGCGATGGGTTTAACGAGAAAAAAAATACTGTGCCTTTTACACAAGTTACCTACACTTTTAGCATCCCAAAACTAGCGAAGGAAGAGCTTTACATGCAACATAAATGTCCCGGATTCGAGTGAGAAATGGAGGTCCTATAAAGCTGGGCGCTCGCCAAGCGGTATGCGGGCATACAGAGTTGGTACAAATTCTTAACATTTTAATTAAAAGCGCTCAAAGTGTTCAAAAATGCCGACCGCACTGGGCGTCTATTGTCGTCTCATTCTGACATCACAGTGATTTATGGGATGCGTAAATGGGAAGGGTTGCTTTCATATTCCGCGAATATACGGAGTAAAATTTGAAATTTTTGTGACAAAACAACGAGGGCGGTTTGTGTAAATTACATTGTTACGATATTCCGCTTGAAAAGTTGATGAAGATAAACTATCAACAACTTTAGAAAGACAAAACGCTTATACCCCATTGTTGAATAGAACAAGGGATTTGTAAACTCTACAGTCTACACTACTTCGAAACGAATCGAAGTAGAGAGCTTAGTATGAACTAGGTAGTAACATTTTTGAAGTGATAACTTCTTATGGGAGGGTAAACCGCTTCGTTACGTAACGCATTACGGCACCAGTCTGTCTGGCTTCCCTTTCTCTCACGCATACGCAGCGGTAGGCAGGCTCCTCCTCTCTCACTCTAAGCCACAGCGCTTGTTAGATTAGTTTAAGTCACTTATTCTTCAATCACTTCTGTCGGGTGTCCCGAGGCGCACACGTTTTTTTAAACTCTGTTCAGATTATGTTAATTTCTAGATAAATAATTACCTACGTTTTAAACACTAAGAAGAAAACCGACTTCATTGAATGTAACTTGAGCCTATAAAACTACAACCGAATTGAGAACCTCCTCCTAATTTGAAGTCGGTTAATAATTAGCTACATATTTTTTCACTTATACAAAGCTACATTAGCAGCGAGTTAAATCTCTACGAAAACTGCAATAATTTAATTAACGTATCTAAAATTTGCGTATATAAAAGACATTATTTGGCGTGCGCTGCAAAAACTATTGATAAAGTGATGTACCACCGGCCTTATTTATAAACGTCTCTCAACTTGAACACTGCTTTAAAGCTGCTTTAGATTCGCCCTCTCACTATTCGTCTTTAGACAGAAGTTTATGGAACCGTTTATAGGTGACGCCGTAGATGTATATAATACTCATCATTACCCACAAAAAAGTCCACACGGCTATATATCGAACTATTATGTCACAATAATCGCTTATTGTTCAAAAAAGCCTATCATAAAACGGGATTAGTCGGGATTTAATTCTAAATTGCTTAGTTTGCTTTAGCCTGTACTATGAAGACCAGAAGTTTTACTAGGTTTTAATTACGCGGAAAAAATCATACGTTCTTTCACCGAATAATACGATGACCACACTCTGTTTCCATTCTAAGATAATGTACATAGATAGAGTAAACAAAGATACCGTTTATATAAATAAAACACGAAGCAGCAGTTTGTCTATGCTGTAGAGTAGGTATAGCGCGGTTCGTGTACCTAATTTAAAATAATTTCGTACAAAGCAGACACCAAGAAAGATCCAAGCCTAAATCACGCGAATTACTTCTCGAAATTACCAAGCACTGTCTCCGAAAATCTGATTATACTCAACTCAATAAGATCTATTATTAGGTTATATCGATTGCTCTGTACAGACAGGCTAAATATTTAACGATAAACACGTCAATCACTTATCTGATTACCCACTTACCTGTACCTCCAGAGCCTCCAAGGGTAAATGGGTAAATTCCTGCGAGAAACTTCGGCGGTGGTAATTTGGTAGTAGTTGGGGCTGTCGCTTGTGTCATTTAATTACTCGTTAGTATCAATGATTTTGATTAGTAGAGAATATTCTAATGGTGGGTTTCTTACGAAGCTTTATGGAGAAGAGATACCGCGCTAAGATGACTGATTTTAATGGATGGTTTGCACAACTCGTCCACTACATAACACACGTAATATTTTGTCGATGTAGGCACCGACACTGTTTCAATTCATGTAGAGAATCTTCACCGCGTGAATTTGGTCCGCGGTCCGCTTGTTGCTATCCGCGTTGCCCTTTATCTTCGGCCAGAACTTTGCGGTGCCATCATAGACAAAATAATACATGAGTTAGACTTTTGATTATCAAAATGTAGTGTACAACCTTCAACATTATTGGTATCTAGTAAATATATAGAAAACCAGCATAGATTATCTAAGATAGATAACTTCGTCGATACAGTGATCAGCAACACAAGGAAAAGCGAAAATCTGCCGCATTTCATTGAAATAAAATGAGCTATCAGCTTCAACCGTCTCTCATCATTCGCCGTCCAGACTGAAGGCTAGTCAGATGCGTCACAATCATTGAACAAGCTTACGACTCTCTTGAGGCTAATTCAGAGGGCTACCACCAGTTTTCGGCGTTATCGACTTATTGAACCAATCCTCCAATTTAAAGTATTAATCAGTTAAGAAATATTCAACATTGAAGCATAGACCGCTATAGAAGCGAGGCTCTAAAACATTTGGTTTTTAGGTACTCGCTAGCGGTTTAGTCTCGCCTGAACTGGTGCTAGGGGTCCAGAACCCAAAGCCTATGATGGATGCGATGATTACCATGATTCCCTTTTCAGCGCTGGCTGTGCTCTCAAACTGTCGGTATTTCACACAAAATTATTTAAAGAAGAATGATTTAATATTGCGAAATTCATTTTATGTTTTGTGCAAGGCTGGGACAGGTAAGGTATATTAGCGAGCTTAAATAAATATGTTTGTATCTGTGAAGGTTAGCCATTTTGAAAATAAGCGAACAAGAAAGCTATTATAACAATCTTGAGCCAATAATTCAAATTGCACAACACTAGAGCCTCACTGTTCTATTCAAATCGAAACCTGTGTTGAATTTCTGTAATAATTTAGTAGGGACATTCAGATACGCATTCAAATCCTTACAATACGTACATTAATAACCTATACTTACGGACAACACTCCTAAATTAGTATCTATTGTGCAAACAAAGTGAAAGGGGTTCCACAGGGGCTACAACTACCCTTCAATTAAAATTAGCCAAACGAGGGGAGTATGGAAACTTCTACTTAGTACACAAAACAAGTCAACAGAATTCGGCTCAATGCTATTTCAAAGAGGATATTAAGGGACATACTAGCTGCTGCTTGCGGCTTTGCTTGCGTGATACTAATACAAAGTAGTTTAAATCTTATTACAGTTCAAAGTCAATATATATACTAAGTTTAATACTAACTCTACTATATGCGCAGGATTAGTACTTCGAGTAGCTTATTTTCTTCTCCAAGGTTCTATCTATCTATCTATCACCTCGCCCGCAGTGTGTCCGACCGCCGCGTGCGTACTTGACACTTTTGGTTATATTTTGGACAATTCACACAATACCTTTATAAATTATAACCTATGTGTTGTTCTGATGTATAAGCTATAATATTTTTAAGTTTCATTAAAATTTATTCAGTGGTTTTTGCGTGAAAGAGTAACAAACATGCATACATACAAACTTTCGCGTTTATAATATTAGTAAGGATAAGGATATCAGTAGGACAGTAAGATGGACCGACGTGGTTCGTCTTTTACCCTATTTTGGTTGTTATGCCCAAAAGGCTTTACAACAACGCATTGTTCACTTCACTTATAAACGTACGACAAAACAAACTTCATTCACGTATGAATAAAAAGCCGGACAGAGCTCGGAGCCTGAATAAATAAATCTGATTCTAATTAATGATATTCATTTCGGCGTTCGTATGGAAAATCAATTTCGATAACGCACCAATAAAATACGCGTTGGTTTTTGTTTTATTTTATTTCTGAGGTATGGTCAGTGTAACTATTTTAACATGTCGTGTCAGGTACCATTGAACGCATAGCTTACATTTAAAACAAGCGCGTCTAGATATGCATATGCTGAATAGTTACCTATTTGGGTAGTCAGTACGAAAAAAACAGAAAACATTATAAGATAATAACGTTTTAAAGACTAAAAAGCGGCCAAGTGCGAGTCGGACTCGCCCATGAAGGGTTCCGTAGCAGCAAGTAACACAATATAAAAGTTCTTGTAGTTGTTGTTACTTGCTGATTAACTTTGATTGATGTTTTAATAATAGTTATTGATATTTACGATTTATGACGTATTAAAAAAAAACTACTTACTAGATCTCGTTCAAACCAATTTTCGGTGGAAGTTTGCATAGTAATGTACATCATATATTTTTTTTAGTTTTATCATTCTCTTATTTTAGAAGTTACAGGGGGGGGGGGGGGGACACACATTTTACCACTTTGGGAGTGTCTCTCGCACAAACAATTAAGTTTCAGTTCTAAGTATAAGTGTAAGGAGCCCCAAAAATTTATTGTTTTTTTCTATTTTTGTGTGAAAATCTTAATGCGGTTCACAGAACACATCTACTTACCAAATTTCAACAGTATAGTTTTTATAGTTTTGGAAAAAAGTGACTGTGACATACGGACGGACAGACAGACAGACAGATAGACAGACATGACGAATCTATAAGGGTTCCGTTTTTTGCCATTTGTCTACGGAACCCTAAAAAGACAACCAAATTCATGTATCAAAATTTTTAGTTTTTTTTTTATTTCATAAAAACCGCGCGATTGATTTCGATAAAACTTAAATGGGACCTGAGTTTGACTAAACACGTTATTTTTATGCCTGATAGATAGGTAATATATCTATTAGTACATTGTTGTTTACAGAATGATAAAGTGTGGTTTGGTTGTAGAGTTATTACATATTTTGTACAATGCAGTATTTTTGAGTATTTTTGCCGCCAACTAGTCTAGTCTAGACTCTAGTGCTAGTGCTAACAAAATTTTGAGAAAGGTGTTTGAAGAGTTAAAACAAAAAAATAATTTTCTAAATCGGATCCGGTTTTGGGTAATCGGTGAACAAATATAAAAAAAAAACAGACGAATTGAGCACCTGCTCCTTTTTTGAAGTCGGTCAAAAATAGTTAGACTTTTTTTAAATTTTGCGAATTCATATTTATATAGTAGTTTAAGAATGTTTATTTAGTGTATTATTACTTACGAGTATTACTTTTTAATATATTCCCGACGTTTTGATTATATTTCAAAAACCGTGCTCGCGGGCTGATTGGATGCTTAGAGAGTTGCCGCCGAGTAGCATAGACAGTTTCTCGTTTTTGGTCTTCAGATTCCGTAACATCCGCGTTCACATAACATTATATTATAATATGTTATAAATATTTAATTTAATTAATTATTATTTAATTCAATAAATAATAAATGTAGAAGCTATCTAAGAACCATTTAAAACGATCTATAGAAAGCTCAACTGATCTAGATCACTGCCAGAGGGCAACGTCCACAAGACACTGGCAGCATTGCCATGTTGAACGGCAATGCTAATAAGCTGGGTCAAATAGGAGCCAGCTCTTGGTTCACGCGATGTTACCAGATGTGAAATTATTATTTATATTAATTCAGTCAGCCAGCGACCACGGTTATTGCAACAAAATTAAAAATACGCGATATATACCCGTTAACTACTACAATAATATTATACGTAAAATTCATCGATTTAACTATCTTTAGAAATGCGTTCGTCCAAGTCGAGAGCATTTAGGTGTTTCGTTCATCGAACTCGCATGCTTACTGGATACCATTCAACACTGCTTCAACATTCAACACTGCACAAAGCACTGCTTACTTTGGGGCCAGACGAGGCATTATTATTATTGACCGAGCGAAGCGAGTGTCTCCGTTTCAGCCTAAGCGAAAATGCTTTCGTATGTCCGGCGTCTGTGCGGATGTTCTCCTCTACAGGTCGCATTTCACAACAGATTCTCGTGGAGGTTAAAAACGTAAAAATAAGTTATATATCAGTCATTTTGAAAAATTTTCGCGAGGACTAAACTAAATTGATGGTTTCTACTGGAGATAATAGTCGTGAGCGTGTTGGTGGGTTTGTGGTTGTTTATGTTTTACAAATATTGGCCCCGAAGCGGGAATCGAAGTACCAACATATTTAATTTTAGCACACAAGAGTGTGCTTGTAGTCAGCGCGATTCTTTTTATTACGTCAATTGATTTAGCTGAAAAGCATTTGTGGTAACAAAACTTTCAATCTAGTCAACCCTTTTCATTTACGCAATTTACATTTTGTTGCCCTTTAGGACAATTAATTAAATTAGGTCTTGTAAAAATATTTAAACAAGATAAAGACGTTCTGTTTAATTGTATTTTATAATGAGGGTTTGGTCGTTATAAAGTGTTGAAGCTACACATTTTTCGACACAGGTACTATAATTATAATCAAATCGCCTTGATTATAATTATAGTACCTGTGCAACACATATTTTGAGAATTTTTACTGGCGTATTATTTGGTAGATGAAGGCACCGATTACCAAATTTATAACGTAAAAAAATTGAAACTGTCCTTCAAAGCTTATTATAAAATAACAGATTATTTAGATGACAAAAAATCTTGGGATGAATCTGCTCAAACTCGACACGGCATCCATAACAAAATTACCAAAGATCATACAAAGTATTAAGACCGGACGAGTTTCTTGCCGGATTCATCTTAAACTGTGGAGAAACTGGCACCTAGATTCACTAGCATGTAAAAAGACGATACAAAGTTGTTCTTGTGATTTTATTGAATATAGTTTGATTTCATTAGATTTTTGATCCGCGGATCAAACTCACCCTGATGAAGATTCTCTAGCTAGATGAATCGAAACACGTGTTTTGATCCGCGGATCAAACTCACTCTGATGAAGATTCTCTAGCTAGATGAATCGAAACACGTGTTTTGATCCGCGGATCAAACTCACTCTGATGAAGATTCTCTAGCTAGATGAATCGAAACACGTGTTTTGATCCGCGGATCAAACTCACTCTGATGAAGATTCTCTAGCTAGATGAATCGAAACACGTGTTTTGATCCGCGGATCAAACTCACTCTGATGAAGATTCTCTAGCTAGATGAATCGAAACACGTGTTTTGATCCGCGGATCAAACTCACCTTGATCAAGATTCTCTAGCTAGATGAATCGAAACACGTGTTTTGATCCGCGGATCAAACTCACTCTGATGAAGATTCTCTAGCTAGATGAAACGAAACACGTGTTTTGATCCGCGGATCAAACTCACCCTGATGAAGATTCTCTAGCTAGATGAATCGAAACACATGTTTTGATCCGCGGATCAAACTCACTCTGATGAAGATTCTCTAGCTAGATGAATCGAAACACGTGTTTGGATCCGCGGATCAAACTCACTCTGATGAAGATTCTCTAGCTAGATGAATCGAAACACGTGTTTTGATCCGCGGATCAAACTCACTCTGATGAAGATTCTCTAGCTAGATGAATCGAAACACGTGTTTTGATCCGCGGATCAAACTCACTCTAATGAAGATTCTCTAGCTAAATGAATTGAAACACGTGTTTTGATCCGCAGATCAAACTCACCCTGATCAAGATTCTCTAGCTAGATGAATCGAAACACGTGTTTTGATCCGCGGATCAAACTCACTCTGATGAAGATTCTCTAGCTAGATGAAACGAAACACTTGTTTTGATCCGCGGATCAAACTCACTCTGATGAAGATTCTCTAGCTAGATGAATCGAAACACGTGTTTTGATCCGCGGATCAAACTCACTCTGATGAAGATTCTCTAGCTAGATGAATCGAAACACGTGTTTTGATCCGCGGATCAAACTCACTCTGATGAAGATTCTCTAGCTAGATGAATCGAAACACGTGTTTTGATCCGCGGATCAAACTCACTCTGATGAAGATTCTCTAGCTAGATGAATCGAAACACGTGTTTTGATCCGCGGATCAAACTCACTCTGATGAAGATTCTCTAGCTAGATGAATCGAAACACGTGTTTTGATCCGCGGATCAAACTCACTCTGATGAAGATTCTCTAGCTAAATGAATCGAAACACGTGTTTTGATCCGCGGATCAAACTCACCCTGATCAAGATTCTCTAGCTAGATGAATCGAAACACGTGTTTTGATCCGCGGATCAAACTCACTCTGATGAAGATTCTCTAGCTAGATGAAACGAAACACGTGTTTTGATCCGCGGATCAAACTCACCCTGATGAAGATTCTCTAGCTAGATGAATCGAAACACGTGTTTTGATCCGCGGATCAAACTCACTCTTATGAAGATTCTCTAGCTAAATTAATCGAAACACGTGTTTTGATCCGCGGATCAAACTCACTCTGATGAAGATTCTCTAGCTAAATGAATCGAAACACGAGTTTTGATCCGCGGATCAAACTCACTCTGATGAAGATTCTCTAGCTAGATGAATCGAAACACGTGTTTTTGAAAATACAATTTTAGTTTTGAAAGTGATACGAGAACAATATATAAAACGCTGGAAATATAGAAAAACCGTTGGAAAACTCATTATATAATGGTGTGTCAAGGTACTTACTAACAGCTCTGTTCTTTGAAACTACATTATTTATTTAGGCCTTACCAATAGGTATACAACAAGTTTCTTGCAAACTTGTAGGTATTGTTTGTTTATAGATAGTACGGGCTTTAAAATAATAATGTACTGTCGTTTCTATTGTAATAATTTGTTATATTATGATAAAACTAGCATCTGCCCGCGGCATTGCACGCGTGGTACCTACATGTTTGTATGATCTGCAAGTATTTCGTTCTGGTCTGGATGTTTCTATGTATAATATGTATATAGGTAGTATATCGTGTATCAGTCATGTGGTACCCATAACACAAGCTCTGCTTACTTTGGGGCCAGGAGATGCTGTGTAAAATGTCCGGCATTATTACTATTTTGATGCATAGAAAATAAGATCGTTATATTTTATCAAATTTTAGTTAGTCCTGCGAAGCCAATATAGGAATAGACAAATAAGAAGACTATTCTTATTGAACAAACTCTAACCTTCTCATGAAACATATTCTGCTGACAAGCTTTATAAAGTTTATAAAGCTCGGTGCATAACAGAATTCAATTTCGACATTGAGTCAGCGTTATCAGAGCAAGGACATTACAGTCCGGTCGCAAACAGCGCTGTGAACGGCCACTCCACCTTATCACAGGACCTACTTTTACATAATGCCCGTTAAAATGGTGCTTGATGTGTGACCTTTGGGTTGTGATGTGCAAACAAGGCATTTCATCTGATAAAAATAGGTAGCATTTTCGCATAAGGTAAACTTGCAGATCAAAATAAATGTTAGAATCTGTTATCCTACTATATATGATATATAAATAGATTAATTTGGTGGATAATGCACACAACACCATCAAGCCCTAAATTAAGCATAGCTTGTATGGTGACCAGATGATTGATAGAATACTTATATATTTTTTAATACTTACTTATGTTACTTTATAACAGTTAGACACAGAACAATTAAAAAACCTGTGTTCATCACACAAATGTTTATCCTGGGAGGGAATCGAGCCCTCAACCTACAGCGCAGAAGGCCGAGCTGAGAGGCCAGTCAAAATAAATAAATAAATATGTATTGGTGGCCAATGCACAGAATACCATGAATGGGTAATGGTAATGGGTTACAATAGTATCGTAAGTATGTATTCAAAAATATGTATGTTTTCAATCAGTCATCTGGTTCGTATAGTAGAAGCTTACACGACTGGTGCTAGATGGCGTTGTGTTGATTTTTTACCAATATTCATTTATTTATGTTTTTGTAACTGTAAAAAAAGGCAGATTTTACTCACTTATTATTTTGTCGATGTAGGCACTGACACTGTTTCGATTAATCTAGAGAATCTTCTACTAATCTGGTCTTCTAAACCTTCCCTTCTTAGGTTTAGGTAAAGGCCTCGACATCTGAGTCTTTACCCTGGCTTCAAGTCACAAGGGCGACCGCCCCTAGGTCAGTGTGGCTGGTTGCCTTCTGCAATGGTACGCTGCCATCTTGGCGTTAGCGTTGACCTTCATGGGGTTTGTGCGCTTTCTGAACCCGCGTCAACGGAGTTCGGTGCGCCCAGGAGTTCTCAGAGAATTTTTATCAGAGTGAGTTTGATAAGCGGTCCGCTCGTTGCTGCTTACGTTCACGGTTCGCACTGAACCGAACCGCATACGTGAACGGCAACGAGCGGACCACGGGTCAAAATAATAAGTGAGTAAAACCCATGTTCATCATACTCGTAGATAGTTTTGGACCTAGAATAGCACTGAAGCTACTCTTTATTTTAGAACCACATGAGCTAGTGTTTTTTAAAAAGTTGTGTACAGCAATATTCCATTACATACAAAACGAACTCAATTCAGGGAGTGGTTAAGTAGATACTTTAGAAAGGCCGATCGACATAGCTTTGTCGGAGCTGAGCTTGTTATAATAGTAGTCTCATCGCAAAACCTTATTTACTATCAATCCGATCATACTTTAGATAAACATTCTCGTTAAACAAACGATGCTTTGATAATATCGCCGGCAACTGGCGAGTACGGAAATAACGTTAATTTCGTTAAAAGGCCCCACAAAAGGATCACACCCCGGCAGAATGGCATTACATGGACGCGCTCCGAATAATGGCAAGCGACCTTATAAAATTAAGGGTTACTACGGAAAGTGCGGCGCCAGAGTCTGTTAGAATGGCCTGGCTTTGCGAAATTTTCACTTTCTTTGCTAAAACTCTACTTAGATAATGATATTAATACATTTATTTTAAGGTAGAGGGTAAAATATATAAAACACAGCTTTTACCATGCCTGAGAAAATGAGTTTTTAGGAAACTACTGCGAACATTTAAATTATTGTATATCATAAAATATTGTTTACACATCTTGACCTTGTATTCATCCCTATTCTCGAAGATAGGTTTTATGTTTATAACTTTACTGAAAAATAAAACGCATTCACGTAAAACAAATTTTGCCAGTTTTGCAATATAATCCTTCTGTTTTTCAAGTCCTTATTGGTCGCTACATCGGTTTTATCACAACCTTTTTGCTCCCTTTAATAAATCCCTTCCCGCAATGTGAATTTCATCCTTATTTCATCGGGTAAGCGTGACCATTGTCATGTAAATTTGATTTGGAAAGAAATGCAAACTTTGCTAGAACGAATGAATATTTCAAATTATACGAGTCGACTCGTCGACGGGCTACTCCCATGAGCTCCAAACACATAATAAGAGTTTGAATAATGAAAATAAATAATAAACAAACAACAGTCACTTACATAATCCTGTGCCTTCGTAAATATTTTTAAGGGTACTCTAGGCTTTTCTGTGTTTTTTTAATGAGTATCAGAAAATACGATACCTATTTGTTACATGATACCTAACAGTTACATTAGCAGCGGCATTCATTCAAGAAGATCATTCAAATCAGTCAAATATTTTTCCCACTCTACCATCGAGGGAATCAAACTCGTACTTTTCATGCGGTCGAATGCGACGTTACTTGATTTTGAATTTTTCAGATTATCTTTATCAAAATCTGTTTTCGTAACCAATGACTCGATTCGTATTCGATTCGTAATTACTGACTGCAATATTTGTGAACATTTTGCTTTAGTGCGCTTGGGAATAAGCCTTGTCGACGACGTTGGTCCTGGAAATATTGTCCAATTTGCTACATATCCAGTTTTTATGGACTTATTTTGGGAAGCGTAGCTGGAATAAGCTCTGTAAATCCAATTTGGTGGATAGTTTTTGTTGAATTGCTTGCCAGAGATTATTTGCCAAATGAGGTTTGTTCATTTTTGATACGTTGCACTTTGGTTGCACCTAGAATAAATAGACTTGGACTGTATTATGGTGTGAAATAGACACCTATAGATAGACATACTCAAATGGTGTGTCTATTTGTGGTGTGCAATAAAGTATTTTCTATTCTATTCTATTCTATTCTATCTATGACATCATAGTTCTCAAACAAATGTTTTTTTTTTATGTAAGGTGACATTTTCTAATGTGTGCAATGATTTAAAAATCTGATCAGCCATTTGAAGATTATCTGCTCTGTACTAGTTGTTGAAGGGATGTGAGCAACTTCCACAGGACTGATCGAATGAAAATTTGGTATCCTGTTACTTCAATAATTTTGCAAGAACATGTAATCTGACCTGAAGGGCGATTATGGAACTCTAATTACAATCAATGTCTATCAGTTTTCGGCGTAATTTCAATCATTCGTTTGACGAATTTGACGTTTCGATAGACATTGATTGTAATTAGAGTTCCATAATCGCCCTACTGATGTTGCAGCATCATCTCAAACCTTCAGGATATCCAACTTCTCACTTACTTATAGCAGATGTATCGTGTTTGGGCACATTGGAGTTTCAATTAATAGGTTATAAATAGATGTATTTTTTTGAGACGAGGGTTTTCAATTTATAAATACTTGTTTAAAAGTGGTTTCTTATACCACTTTTAAACTTTGTTGTTGTTGGTTGGTTGGTCTCTTACCTAATTACCTAAATTTTATTACACCATTGTCTATGTACAATCGTACTAACATAAAAGCCTCTTTGTTAATACCTACTTTACGAGGTTTTTACACATGCAAACTTTTTACTTAATACTTCTCGTATTAAGTAAAAGGTCTGCATGTACAGCTGTAGCTGTTTTTTCCTATTAAGCTTTGCATATTTACTTTTCAGTATTTTTAAAACAGAATGCTTATTTTTAAAGCCGAATAATGTCTGCAGCACAAGTAATATTTGCGAACAAAGAATTATATTTGTGGTATGTAAACATAGTCGTACGGACGGCAGCCATCGTTGGCAGATGTGTCGCTCTGTGCACTAGATATGGGAGATGCAGCAAATAAAACTATCGATAAACTTCCAAAGGGATTCCAAAAAGTTATAACAAGATTTCTAGCACAAAAAAATAAAATAGAAAGCTGCTGAACTCTATATGCAATATGACTTGAAATTATTTGTTGACCAGCATTTTTACTGCTCACGTTTTTATTCAAAATGTGTTCAAATCAAAGTTTTAAAATAAGTTATCGATATCGACAAAAAAAGCTGGAATTGCAATAAAACGGCGCGGCTAGGCTGTCGGGCGTGAGGGGTGATTTTAAGTCTTCTTGCCTCCATCCAAACACAAGCCAAAAATCTTTATAAATGCATACGAGATAGCGCTATCCTGCTTATAGCGCGTACGAGGGAGAACGAAATAGATGCATTCGAGTTAGCTCTCTGTATTTTGTAGCCTCGGGTAGATACAGCACGTTCTTACCCCAGTCTGTGGTTAAGGGTACCCCAACTTTGCAATGAATTCAAGTGGAGTTGGAAAAACAAATAACTAAGTATCTCATTTGAATGTATAACTTGGGAGTCTTTTAAAATGAAATAGGTGTTACTGTGCGAATAATTTGCGTTGCATTTACGGTGTTTACTCGTATTAGCCGGGTTTTCTATTCTGCTGTTTCCATTAACGGGGTGGGTTGCATAAGGTTTGTAAGTTTCTAAAGCTTTATCTTCTATTTTTTTGCTTTCTTGCATACAACGTGCTTGCTTAATGTAGCTTATTAGTATTCTGTGTCTTTGAGTCGGCTAAATGAGCTACTGAACTGTAGAACATATTCATATCCAGCCGCGAGACAAACGTTTGTATGATCTGCGAGTATCTCGGTCTGGGTATTTTTTTTTATTTCCAAAAAAAGCATATAATAATAATAATGCCGGACATTTCACACAGCATCATTTGGCCCCAAAGTAAGGAGTGCTTGTGTTATGGGTACCACATGACTGATATACTAAATTATACTTTTATTTTGAATACATTCATATTATACATAGAAACATCCAGACCCGAGACAAATACTAAAAGTAGTCATGTGATAAACATAACACAAGGTTTGCTTACCATGGGTCTATGTGAAATAACCGGCATTATTATTACTATTGAGTTATACATTTCGTACTCAGCCTAATGATTAAACCAGGGGTTATCAGGGATGCACGCTCCTGAGCCAAGTGCACATAAGTGGCTGCCTAATTAAGGTTTGAAACTTTCTTTATCCTGAAGGTTAGTATGCAGGAATTTTCTCACAATTCTTCAGGTGTTATTATATTATTATTATATTATTTAGGCACAAGTCCCGAATAATTTAGTGATTATATAATGGACAGTGGAGAATTGGTGACGAAGTTTATAAGCCACCCAAAAAGTACATGTTATCTACTTAAATTATCTAGTGGTTATTAGAAGATAGGTTAGGAATTGATATCTTCTTATTATCGTATCACCAGTTATGTGGAACCATTAAAGTGAAAGGTGAAAGGTGAAAGGATTAAAGTGCCTCAGGGGCTCCTTTTGTCTTAAATTTTGTAGGTTCTTGTTTAGATTTTTTTTCTTAAATGTAGTAAAGAAATGGTCTCACCTGCCGCCGACCAGTAGATAATTCCCATCTCGCAGTAGTAATCTGAAGTAGTCTGTGTGTGTTCCATTGCCAAGGAACTTGTGTGTGTCATCGACTCCTGGAACAAAACAGCATCAATTTATAGTTACTATAAAGAAATAGTTTTCAAATCTCGCACAAATGAGGTCAAGGTTTTTGTTTAATTGAAAAAGTGTAGCTCTATCTTTTTTTAGGGTTCTGTATCTGATAGGGAAAAGAACACTTACTTCGTTGTACGTCTGTCTGTCTGTCTGTGTGTCAAGGTCCTTTTAGATAGCTACAAGAACCGTCTTCAGGTGCGACTTTTGTATTTAACCGTTCTATTTGTTTTGGTGATAGAAATAGAGATGGCTTTAAGCCGAGTAAATTTATACCGAATATATGGCTGTATTGTGTATAAGACCTAGCATGCACAGCGAATTGTTTCACGGTAAATTTTTTCGCGCTATTCTGTTGGAGCATGGAATCAGATATAGGAACACACTAGCTAAATTTTATTACTTCAGTATATACTTAGAAGTTACGTATATTAATAAGAAAACGATATGTATCTTAATGGAAAATTTAGTATGTCGAAGTTCAAGTTGCCGATTATAATAATTATAATCGGCACTGTCAAATTAACCTCTGGTATTCTGCTGCTACCGACTTATCCTAATTTATTTTTTTCTAACTTAATTAAGCGTTCCTAATTAAGTTAGATGGTTCCAACCGAATAGGTTTTACAAATGCTATGACTAGCTAAATATATTTTAGACAATTCCTAATTTTAGAAATGAACCAACCGAATTGCCACCAGCACCGTGTAGCCCCAAACTAAGCATAGCTTGGTTTCTAGTAAATAGATGACTGATATAATACTTATATATTTTTAAATACATACTTATGATATTTATAACACCTAAACACAACAATGTTCATAGCACAAATGTTTATCCTGGCAGGCAATCGAATCCTCAACCTACAGCGCAGAAGGCAGAGCTACTACCAACTGAGCTGAAAGGTCTGTCGATGATCGATAATACTTAGTTAATAAGCCGTTTTTAGTGGGCATTACTAAATAACGTGCGTAGACTGAACAAGGGTACTCGTACAGTAACGTTGGAAACTGTTTTCTCGTGTGTAAGTCCCGTATTTAGGTAGAAAGCCTTATATTTGATATGTTCATACGACAGTAGGCATTATAACTATTTACGTATAGGACAAAATCGTAAGATTTATCGCAGAAATTCACGACCGAAAATCTTTTTTTTGCACGTCATATATTACTTTTACGCAACCGCCTTCATGAACCAAGCTTTATTATTTCAGTACTAGTTCAATACTGTGTACTGTATCAAACATGTTTTTAAAACACCGTAAAGTTTGTTATTGTAACTAAAATAGCGAAAATCCAAATATTTCATCATATCCGTTAATACATCCCGGTTTAACCCAGTAAAGGACTGAAATAATGAGTGTGGTCCTCATTAAACTCCTTTGTCATGACCCTGGTCTTTTGACATTTGATTCCCTTTTGTATTTGCCAAGCGATTGTGAACTTTATCCGTTCAGCTTACAGCTTCATTGTTCGCAAACAAATGCTATTGTTGAAAAGGATAACCTTTAATGTTCTGAAAGTCGTTCTGAACGCTTTCCTGTAAGTGGAATATTGGTTTTCTCTTTTTTTTAAATTTCAACTTATTTGGTTTATATTGTAGGGTCCGCGTCCTCCTCCTTCCCATTCTTTTGAACAGAAGTATACCTACTTATTAAACATTATATGTTTCTATTATATTTATTATAATCGTGGTGTTTCTGTTGTTTTGCCGAACTAGTATTAATTTCGTAAAATTCGAACGACCTTAATAAGACCAAAGACCAAATTTGAATAACATTTTTAAAAGACAGTTTGCACATGTTAAAAATCTCATTTAGTTTATTTTATTGAATTAAATTAAATTAAATTAAATTAAATCTTTATGTCAGACTACATTAGGTCCATAATATACATGAAATTATCATAAACATTAGAAATCATCTACATACATAATAATCAATTACAAAATAATAAGTACAACAGTCAAAACAAGAAAAAATACATTAAAAGACTTACACAAATTTATTTGGAATAATTATACTTTATGTTATTATTATTAGTGAAAACGTGCATCCTCGAGTAGTGATACATATAAATGCAGTCGAACCTATTTGCGAACACGCTCAGAATGCTATTGGAGCTGGCTCGGACCCTGCGCACCAGAGATGCTCCAAACATTTGTCCCGCGGCGGGAATCGAACCCGCAACCTTCTACGTCTCAGACGGTTATAATCGGAATTACATAATACATATATATAACTAGGTCCTGCCCGCGGCTTCGCGCGCATGGTACCTACATAAAAAGTAGCCTATGTCCTTCTCTAAGGCCCCATCTATCTCAATACCAAAAATCATCAAAATCGGTTCAGCGGTTTAGGCGTGAAAACGTGACAGACAGACAGAAGGTAAGTAGCGATGACTAGCGATTCGCCGGCCTCGCAAGTGTGTGCGGGTCATATTATTGAATTTTTCGTAAGGATATCATTCATTTACATCTCATGCTACTTGCTGATAATATAGTTTGCTATTGATTAAATAATTTTTAGAATTGGTTGGGTAGTTTTTGAGTTTTTTTATTACAAACAAAAAACATATCCTTTCTCTTTATAATATCATGGTTTAGACCAACAATAATAAAAAGACCGCAAAGTCAGCACAGTTTAGGTGCACCGAAAAGTCCTATGGATTTAGCATCTGGTGAAATTTCGTTATGTGAATAACAATATGTACGCGTACAAAGCCGAAGAGAGCTCTTGTCTTTAATATATAAAATAAATAGAGTGCTTTAAATGTTGCTCATGTGTTTTTAAGTTTAATCTTTTTAACGTGTATTGCAGACTTTGGAAAAGCAGTAGAGATCAGTCAAAAACTAATCTCTACAGCTTTTCCTCCTATGCAAGACCTACTTTTGAGTATCCAAAGATCAAAGAGCCCAATGACGCGTAAAACAATATTCATAAAAACCAGGTTCCTGTTTGAGGGGCATAAAAATTCGAGTGAGAATAAAATGACAAGTAAAAAGCTTGGAAGGCACGTACGATAAAATCGGAGATTACTCAAAAGGGCCGTTTTATGTCTACCGAATCTACGCATCGACTTGCGTGGTGTCCGGCTTTTTAGAACACTGTCCGGCTTAAAATTTGACTTTGAAGAAGTTCTTAGGTAAAATAAAATTAAAATTTTACGTGCTTAATTTTGTATATAACATCTTATTTTGACCCAAAATGAGATGGCGAGATGATCTCGACACCCTTGTCAGAGCTTGGGTCCAAATAGCTCAAAACAGAGATAACTGGAGAGATCAAGGGGAGGCCTTTGCCCAGCTGTGGGACACAATAGGCTAATCGTGTCATCTTGATAAGATAAATATATTAAAGAAATATTTTTTATTTAACCTTTACTTTTTTCTAAGAACTATTAAATAACAACAACCTTAACAACAACTGATATCTTGCCTATCGTCAAAAGACAAATGTGATTTTATGATTTTAGTTCATACATTATAGGAAAGTTGAAGGTTATGTACCACAGTTTGCTGTCATTACGTACTCAAGCGTCACGGATGATCAAAGACTCATTGGCGTACGCCACAAAAAAATTATGCTGGGTGTGTCCTGTTTTCCTGTCCTTGATAATTGTTAATTAGTAACCCAAGTTTTACTCCTTGTGATCCAAAATAACGATTTAATTATCATTATTATTATTTTTTTAAATAATCTTATCTCATTCGGTTTGTTACCGACAAGTTACCCTAAATCTTTCCGGCTTTTTCCTAAACAACTAATTCTACATTCACATCTCTTTTCAGATCGGGTCACGGACTCACGGCTTGATTTTACATTGATGGCTTTTGTCAGCTCTACTTTTGTACCTAAAATATGTGGAGCGATCCTTTGGAAGGTACTCGTATCAAGGCCCCGTCTGCCTAAATCGCTGAAAGCCGAATAAAAATACACGAAATGGTATAACTGACGGGTTTTCTATATAATCTTCGTTGTATTAAGTCTATATTTAGACCAGAACAAATCTCAAGTCGAGACGTTATGAACATTTGTTTTCTGCTGAATAAAAACTAACAAATAATCTATGCTTGGATAAAAGTCATGATATCAGCTAAAGTGTTACACTGAAATAATTCCAGACTATCACAGAGTAGCTATACCTATTTTATAGTAATATATTAGATATTTATGGTTAGCTTACATGCAACATTCGAAGCATTCGAGCATTCAAACATTCGAGCTAGCCAGCATGGCGGCATATTGAGCAATAATTTTATTAGAATAAGCCCGCATTCAACATTATATTTTAAAATATCTTCCTCACACAACAAATAAACCCCGTTATACTTAAGAGAAACTATTTCATTTAATTTATAAGCTAAAACCGCTATTTGCGGATTTCTAAGGAAAATCTACTTTCCCGCTTTCTTGAAAATAGTTTATATGTACCTAGACAACTGGTAACTATTATAATGGTTTGAGGAAATTCAGCTTGAAAGAGACTGTGAAATGAAATGAAGTTGGCTATGAAATTATAAATTCTGTATAAGTTCTAAGAAGCTCTCGAAATAAAATGAGCGAGCAACCCACGTGTCTATAAAAAGGTTTTAACTGAGATGTCCTTTTTCGTACATCACAAAGAGACATCTTTCATTTTAGATACGATTAAGATTAAATCTGGGGAAAAAGTTATCAAAAAGAGCCTTCAGAAGTTTGCTTGGGGATCTACGGCTTACACAAGTTTTCAGTTCACTCTCTCGATTGATAACGTACAATGATGCGGTTTAATGAAAAAAGATCCACAGTTTAAGACGGTAAAGTTTATGGGAACATGATAAAATAAAAAGCGCGGATTTTTCCGTTATTCCTCCTTTAACTCAACTTTATATTTTTGAGAGCAAAAAATTACTTTCATCCTAAGTCGTGGTAATTGGACACGAATAAAGATGAAACCGGACTAAGCTTGGAGAATGAAATACTTATGACTCTGATGAAAAGAGAAGTATAATAAAGCAAACTATCTGAGAAATCCTAGCGTGAAAACAAACAATTTATAAAATAAAATCTAGACCGATAAAAATGGCATGAAGATTTATACCTAAGAAAATAAATCAAAACGGTTTGCGCCTACTGGGATTTATAGAATTCTTGTTTTTCTAGTCACAAACGAACCTTACCAAAAATGTAAAAGTGGAAAAACACATGTTTTCTTTGGCTTATATTTTATTTTTAAGGTTGGTATGACTTTGTTATAACGGGTTATTCCCAAACTACTCCTTGTTTGTTTACTATTGTTCTAAAAAGATAAGAATCTCATACATTTATTCTCAAAGAAATTATTTGTTGGAGTAGTCCAACAAATAATTTCTTTTACATTTTGTTTATTAAAATATTGCATTTAAGCAATTATGCTGTTTAAAAACAGTTGTCTTCATCGAATCTTTACCTGTAGAGTTGGTATTATAAACTACGTTTTAGGATTTTATTTTATTTAAGGTTAACATAAATATTTATAGCGAGACTCGCTTCTGTCCGTTTTGTGAAATGTTCACAAACGACTGCTAAAAATGTGTTAAAATATTACTTATGCGTTACATTTCAACAAAAAAATAAGTTTTATTTTCATCGGATTAAAATTAAATCACCATGAGAATGTCTCACCCTTGGATGATTTAATTTTAATAACGAAATTATCAACGAGGCTTTAAATTTATGCCGTTTTGGCAGCTGGAATATTATTTTTCATCAGATTAAAAAATAGCCAAGTATAATATATGACATATAAAACCGTCGCCACACATAGTAAATAAAAGGCACCTTCACAAGACACATGACACAAGATAATAGATTTATTTAACTTATAACAACATATCCGTGTCGCTGCAAAGCAAAAACAAGTGTTTTTTTAACTATATGTTGCGTTTGGATTTACCCGCAGGGCTATTACGTATTATGCAGTAGCGACAACAATACCTGTAAAATTATTAAAAAAAAACTATAAATACGGAAGCCAGCTATTGCGAATTACTATTACTGCTTATAAAATACACTTATAGCTGCGATATAAGTGAACAAAAAGTGTGTTTGGCAGCAGTGATCGCGCAATTCACGCCTATTACTAGTCGTCGTGAGTTACGAGTTAATATGTTGAAGTTATGTAATAGATACGCATGTTTTTGGTCCATATTTAAGAACATCAAGAACTAAACTGATTTTCTGACTGAATGAATTGCTGCCATAAAAATTATGCTAATTTGTCGATCTCAGTTTGACTTTGCTTGAATACGGCCCTTTGTTCTGTGTAGCCAGGGCTTTATAATACCAGTTGGCTTTTATCCAAAAGATAATAGACGCTGAATGTTGAAAAAACTTAATGTGCCAAAGTGGGCTTGTAAAAATATATTTTTAAGACTAGAATTTTTTATGCATTGAGTATATTATTATAAAAGGCTCGGAGTTTGTTTGCGGTAATTTAATTGTTTGATAGTCCTATTATGTTTTCTGATGATTGGATTTTGGTACTATTACAGAATACATAGTACCTCTTTTTCTATCTCTGTCTGGCGCGGCAATTCCCTATGAATTTGCCCAACCTAAGTGCGCTAATGTACATGTAACTTCGTACCTAACCTAACACCTGGCCTGGTATTATTAGCTAAAAAATCCTAATATATGAACAAACTTGTTTTACTTCCAGAAAATTCCTATTAGTAGCAGTTTTAAATTCAAGTTTTAATATAAGTAAAAATTTACATTTTATCCCTTTATTGAATTTATTTGTCTAAGATTTTCCACTGTTGTCGTCAACACCAAATGCTTCTTCTTCTTCTTCGTTAATGGCATGTTGTTATGATGAAGACAATTTTGCCAGTGTCAAGTGATTGTTTGATTGTAAAGTCTTAGTCGAATGTCGATCGCCATTTGTCTATTCGTCAACGTCATCGCGGAATGGCTGTCTAGAACTTTCTGGATTCCCCGTCTTTCAAATCACATTGCACCTTAATACACTTATAATTCAATTTTGCATACTTGAGCTATGAAGTCAATTTATTGATTAAAATTCCGCTAAGATTACTGAAAAAAACATGCAATAGAACGAGAAAAATTTTTAATTTAGAGTGTTACTTCATGAAATGTCAAACGAAGAATCTCCAACACTAAATTACATGCCGTCTAAAATGGACCGCGTCAATCTCACGTCAATTTAGTGAATTATAGAAGTGTAAATTAAAAATGTTACTTTAATTCACACTTTAGCGAAAACAAAATAAGATCTTTCGTATTTTACAATGTTTTAATTAATTCAGCGAAATCAAAATCATTGTCTGAAATCTGAAATCTAAAAACGTCTATATGTCTATCTTTTTTAAAACGTTTAAGACAACAATTGTATTAAATATTCTGCCGGACTGTCACCGAGGGAGGTGTCCTAAATTAGATGGTAGATACGGCTGCATAAACAGGCAGTGTACGGAAATTAACTAGATGCAGGTGTTGTGTAGTATGTTGAGGAATAGAGATGTACCTAGAGCCTTAACTGGTTATTTCGGAGTGAACTTTAAACATAACTATATTACAATAGTAGAGAGTAGGTTATTTTGGACAAGAAATTAGAATCTTTGCTATTCAAAGGTACAAGTAAATTGATTAAATGCATTTTGAGGTTAAACTTTAGTAGTGCGTCGCAAGAAAATAAAGGAAAAAAAAATGGGGGGGGAGGGGGGGGGACCCCTGCCTACCCCCTGGTACCACCCCCATACTAGGTATTGCCCCGTTTTCGAGATATTTGAATAAATGTAACCTAACCTCAAAAAAAAAATATTGATACAAATCTAGTTTAAATTACCAAGGAGGGGGAGGGAGAGGTCCACCTCACCCCTGGTAAAGCTCCCAAGATAAAGGTAGATGTACAAATGAGAAAAAAAAACATTTGTAACCTATCGTAACGTTTCGTAAATTTGTTAACGTTTCGTTCGCATCAATTTTGCACAACATGATATATCACAGACAACAAATACGACAAAGATCAGATATACCGTGACCTTGTATTATTTTCTGGCGCTGCGGCGGCCGCTGCCGCGGCACGCTTCGCTCGCCTGGCGCGTTTTTTTCTATACTCCAACATAACCTACCTAGTGATAGGTGATAAGTAACCAAGTGAGATATACCGTGACCTTGTATTATTTTCTGGCGCTGCGGCGGCCGCTGCCGCGGCACGCTTCACTCGCCTTGCGCGTTTTTTTCTATACTCCAACATAACCGACCTAGTGATAGGTGATAAGTAACAAAGTGAGATATACCGTGACCTTGTATTATTTTCTGGCGCTGCGGCGGCCGCTGCCGCGGCACGCTTCGCTCGCCTTGCGCGTTTTTTTCTATACTCCAACATAACCTACCTAGTGATAGGTGATAAGTAACCAAGTGAGATATACCGTGACCTTGTATTATTTTCTGGCGCTGCGGCGGCCGTTGCCGCGGCACGCTTCGCTCGCCTTGCGCGTTTTTTTCTATACTCCAACATAACCTACCTAGTGATAGGTGATAAGTAACCAAGTGAAGTGAAGATAAGCCAAAGTCGTCGAAAGAAGCCATAACAAAATCATTGACAGGATTTTTACGTTTCGTTCACATCAATTTTGCACACAACATGTTAAACCATAGACAAGAAATACGACAAAGTTGGTTATTATCTGTCAATCTTTACGTAGTTTTATCTGATTTATTTGATTTGAGGTTAAAAATGTTTTATTATTTTCTCGGAATAACCTAATGTTATTAGTGGTAAATATGTAATCAGAAAGCAAAACCCTACCAGATGTGAGTCTTTTCACCCTCCAATTCGTGCGACGCACTACTAAAGTCAAGCCGAATAATACTTAATATTTCTCTATTTAATGTATTGTAAGGGATTTCTGCAATGTCACGCGTGAATCAATTATCTATCGGGACTTCACTTAAAAAAAAATTGATAATCTTAGTTAATTTTAAAGACTTTCGGAGTGAAATTCGGAGTTAAACGCATGACTAGTGTAGGTCATCGCCATGTTGCTTATGATTAGCTGTGTCGTGTGTGCAGAGAGCGTAATGCTGTAGTCGAGTTAACTAAATTTGATTAGTTTATGTAAACTGTGTTTATAAGATTTTTGTATATACAAAAATATATTTTGAGGTTTTCGAATGTATCCAAATAAGAATAAAACATATAGTTTCTCTATTATCACGATTACCACGTATAAATAATGCGATACGGATTAAATTTAATAAACATTTATGTTTGAAGTGGTCATCTTGATAGATAGTTTTAAGTCCCTTATAGGTATGCATTCTCGCTACACCGCACTTCTTCATATTGTAAGTAATGGTGTGGTAGTTTAAGTTTTTGCACGTAGTAATGTTAACTTTTTTTATGATTTCTTTTTCTTCTCCTTCTTTTTCTTTTCTTTTCCTTAGGTTACTTTACTTTTGTTTTTTTTGTTTATCTGCCCTGCAATGTGTACTTTGTGATAGGTAATCACGATTTGCTGGACCGATCTCCCACGATACAGGCCTGGTCTAGTGGGCCTAGTTACTGGGGATCACAAGTAACTTGTAATATGTGTATGAAATTTATTTTGGTAAATAAACATTATCTTATCTTATCTCAAAGAGCGCTGTATGGGAATACCTAAAAAGTTTTCAAAATACAAGCTTAATATGATGAAATTAAAATTAAAATGATCACAGCTGGTACGGTGTGATGAGTTGTGAGTGATTCGTGACCCTTAAAAATGCAACCACCATTCTAAATTATTTTGTTTTGATGAGTAGATAGTGTTGATTTGGTTTGGAACCTACAAATAGTCATTCATAATTAAGTTTTATATTTATTACCTCATAACTCCGTCATTTATGAACCGATTTCAAAAAATATGTTTTTATGTGAAAGGATATAGTTGACGATTATTCACATACTTTCCGTTTTTAAAATCAAAATAGCTGGATAAAATATGCCATTCAAGTACACGAAAATTCATATTTTTATATAAATAAAGTCGGTTTTCTTTTTAGTTTTTAAAACGTTATTATCTGTGCTTGGTTCGACACGCGCTTGGAAATTTATTTTATAATATATGGGACTATAAATAAGCTGGAAATGTAAACAAAACTACCGATATTTATTCCAAATATGAAGGCAATTGTTCCTTGCAATTCCAAATATGACCTACATTCAAATGTTACATAGTCACGCTAACAGTAAACAAATATCCTCACTACACGATCTCATAAAGAAGTCAATGTTTGCCTCGAAAAACTTAACTAAACTGAAGTCAAAGTAGCGTGTAGCCAATTGCCTTTGAAATAGACATTGATAAGAAAAAACATTGTGCGAAATATTTTGCACTTTTCTGTGAAAACGCACTAGTTGAAATTTCCATGGCGCCACACTGGCAGCTATTCAATTTTATCGCGGTGCAAGCCATGATTAAATAACCCAGAAAGAGCTGCCAGTGCGTGCTTCCTAGAATTCGCAAGACACGATAACATTCTCGCGAAAACATTCGCCGCGTAGTAATCTGCAGTGCGCGCTAACTCTACTGAATCTTTGCAAACTCTGATACCAGCAGCAGTGTAAAATGGCGTAGCGCTACGCTACGAGGTTACGCCATGGGTAGGCTACGCGTTCTCGTAGCAAACATTTTATTTATGAAAGAAATTGTTGGTTTCAGTCACTAAAAAGCTCCAGGACAACTTAATTAGGTACGTATTTTAAAACATAACTTAAATCGTAAACTTTGTCAGTTTTGGGACTTATGTATTCAGTTAGTGGTTTTAAAAGTGCTTTAACAAATGTTGAGTACAAACAAGATGACCTTATATAAACCGACTTAAAAAAAGGAGGTTCTCAATTGCGTTGTTTTCTTTTTTGTTTTAATTTTTTGGTTTGCAACTCATAACTCCGATACTAATGAACCGATTTAAAAAAATAACGTGAAAAGATATATGTTCCGGTTGATACCATAGAATTTATATCAAAATCGTTTAAGTTATTTTGTTTTTAAATCAAAAAAATTAAAAAAAATTGTCATCTATTTATTTATTATTATTTAGTTATTTCGTTCCTTTCATGTGATTTTCAAGTAGTGTAATTTCGAAAAATGGTGAAGAGTACTTCACCATTTTTTTGATGAATGATGAATTTTTTTTATATAAAAACTTTTTTAGTCGACTTTAAAAAATGGAAGAAGTTCTGAATTCGGTTATATGTTTATGGGTTCAAATTTCATACAAAGAAGTCGGTTTTTTTTTGTTTTTAAAACGTAATTACATATAAATACTAAAAATAATACTCAACATGCGAGTACCCTAGTTTGGGGCTAGATACTGACTGCTGTGTGTGTCTACTAATATTTTTTTGTTTTAGTACCCCAATGGGAAAATTGGAACCTTTGTGGGATCACTACGTTGTCATCTGTCTGAATGTCAAGATCCTATTTCTCATGAAGCATCTACACAATAAAATAATACTTCTAAATACGGAAATAAAGGGACCGCAGGCGGAGTACTTGATATTAATATAAACTTGATACGTTACTGGAAAAAAAGATTTTGAAATACAGACAGACGGACAACTAAGTGAGTCTATAACGGCTCTTTTTTTCATGTTTGAGGTACGGAACCCTAAAAAAAGAAAACCCGAAAACCTTGAACTAGAAAAGGTCACAAATCACAGCAATGCTTCATTGTTAACTACTATTACACAAACGAGTGGTTCTAGGTTCATACAAAAACCATGAACCCTGGTAAATACTGTTTTATTCTGTGACGAAACGATGTTATATCCATCTTCATTAGTGGCGACCGCTGTTACAGTGACGGTCGCAAGTGGCCGGGTAATAAATAGACGCCAGACTTTTGTACTGGCCAGACCTTTTTGGTCGCTTGTACTGTGGATGACGTCATTGGATTACAGTTTCTATGACCTCTGTGGCGCAGTGAGCGTAGGCTTGCCTGAGACACAGAAGGTTGCGGGTTCAATTCCCGCCGCGTGACTAATGTTAGTATAGTCTGCAAGTATTTGTCTCGGGTCTGGGTATTTTTCTATGTATGTGTTTACAATTAAAAGTACCTATATAAGTAGTATATCAGTCATGTGGTACCCATAACACAAGATCTTCTTACTTTGACTGATATATTACATATATACATTTTTTGTAAAAACATACATATTATACATAGAAACACCCAAATCATACAAACATTTGTCCCGCGGCGGGAATCGAACCCGCAACCTTTTGCGTCTCAGGCAGGCCTTGGCCCACTGCGTCACAGAGGTTGTCAAAATAAAATGTGTCTGTATCTGTTTGTATGCATGTCTGCCTGTCTGCCTTATTGTTTGTTTTTCACAGCTAAGTGAAATTTGTAATAAATAAATAATGCCGTACATTTCACACATCATCATCTGGCCCCAAAGTAAGCAGAGCTTGTGTTATGGGAACCACATGACTGTTAAACTACTTAATGGATTTCATGATGAAATTTCGTAAGGAGATATCTTTGGATCGGACATAGACTACTTTTTATGAAGGTACCACGCGTGCTGACTCACGGGTAGCAGCTTGATTTAAATGTATTTTTTGAAAAATAAATGTTTATATTTCAAATTTAAATTTTCTTTTCCATTCAAAACGGTCCTTGTAATTTTAAACAAAACCGTAGATCAATATTTTTTTGATTCCTTCTTCTCAATTTAAATCAATTATCATAAAAACTATAAAACAAAAGATAAGTAGATAGACTGTTGGATAAAAATAACTTCTACGTTTTTAGTTTCTTTCACATTGATACTCATCTTCTTCATATGTCTCATCTCGTATAGTTTACTGTCAGACGCAAAATGTATATAAACAGGGTCACTTCTATTGACGACAACTCGATAAAGAATCACAATTACTATACGATTGAATCATGATCAATATAGTCCATGTTTTCGCAAATAAATAAAGTTTCAAACAAAATTTAATTGTAACTTCTATTTTATTTACAACGTATTACGGATCAATTTTCAATGGCTAAAAGATGTGTCACATAGGTTAACAATATTCGAACAAAGTTTTAATTGTAATATCTACTTTATTCACAAGACATTAAGGATCAGTTTCCACTGATTGAAAGTTGTGTCACATAGATACAGGCGCAGTAAAAGTGGTAATTCTCGGACATTTTGTCTTGTTTCTACTGTAGGCTCGTTAGCTCTAATGGTCACAACTGTACGTCGTAACGAAACATGTGTAAAGTAAAAGCTTTCTTTAAAAAAAAAATGAATGGGACTGTCTTTATCTTCAGATCATAAAAAATGGGTCTTTCTTGCGGATACTATCCACTGCGAAATAAAATTGATCAAGAAAACAATAACATGTTTTAGCGATAACAAAACTTACCTATCTGTACCTATGTTTTTTAAATACCTCTTTAGTGTACATATATGCTTGGAAATACGAAGAAAGTATCGATGCGTTGTTGTGCTTTGTTCTCTGTTCATTGTTGTTTTCTAGATGTACCATTAAAACTATTTGTTGTTACCATGATACATACTCGTAACCTTTAAGGTTAAGGGAAACCTTCAGTATATGTGTTTACAAATACTACAAGGAATTGACAAAGATTTTCTAGAATCCAGAGAATCTTTTGTCAATTCCAAGAGTCTAGAGTCAAGATGAATCAAAACAGCGTCGACGCCTTCATTGACAAAATCATTTGTAAGTAAAACCCGTGTTATCAAAATGTGTATTAGTGTAGGTATTCCGTTATTTTTCGGCTTTAAACTTAAAAACTCCAGTGCTTATCTTATCTTAAGGACTTGCTATACAAAGGTAGGCTTAATCATCAGATATTCACATAGCATCATGTGGTTCCAAAATGAGCAGAGCTTTTACGCAGAAAGTTGCGGTTTCAATTCCCGCCGCGGGGCAGATGTTTGTATGATCTGCAAGTATTTGTCTCGGGTCTGGTTTTTTTTCTATGTATAATATTATATGTATTTACAAAAAAGTATACAAGTAGTACATCAGTTATGTGGTACCTATAACACAAGCTCTGCTTACTTTGGAGCCTGATGACGCTGTGTGAAATGTCCGACTATATTAATATTATTATAATGGGAGCCACATGACTGATATACTAATTTTATACTTTTTTGTAAATACATATATATACATATTAGGTATACAAAGAAACACCCAGGACCCGATATATTTGTCCCGCGGCGGGAATTAAACTATTTTTTGTGTCTGTGCCACAGAAGGTCGTCATATATAGATTCAAAATCCAATAATTCGCCGGACTTCGTGAGATAGATGAACTCACCTATATTGCATATCTAGCTATCGAGTCTTTCCTGAAACTTGATAGCACTTGAAGCTCTCTCGAGGCTCCAGACCGTTAATACAGGTTCAACTGACTGCTATTAAACCTGAGCCTTTGAGACACACAGTCTTAATGTTTAAATTTTTCATTGAAACTTTTCGGTAAATTTAAAATGGCTGTTGTTCTAGCCTTTGCACAACCTCTTTAATAAATATTTACCGCAAGTCTTATAATGAGCATACATTTTAATGTAGTTAATTGTGTCAGACGTAAAGTCTGAATTCAGTAGAGCACTAAATACATTCTCGACTTTGCAACACATTCCTAAATAACGTAAATATAATAATTGCTTAGAAGCATTGTGACGAAAAAGATTAATAAGCTAAAATTATATTATGCCTGAGGTATCCGAATGTTCAATAAATACTCGAATATCCAATAACCAGTTTGTTTAGTAATATTCTAAACAAACTGGTTTTCACCTGGCTTGCATCAGACACAATGGTCGAAATTTGTAGTTTCTCCAAACTAGCTAAAATTTTCAAAATTACGAACGATCTTATATATTTGCACTTAAGTCTAAATTAGAGTAACACTTTTTAAATACATTTCTAAAATTTTCTAAATTTACGCTAATTTTAGACGCCTTGTAATTTGGTGTTGATTAAAACTGCATAAAGATAGAGAAAAATCAATAATTCCATTATATTTATTAAATAACAATTATTTTACAAATCGTATTTAATTGCACACTATTAATAACAATGAGTAAACACAAAACATTCAATTAATTATTACTATTATTAAAAAAGGTAAATATATCAACAAAACATGATAATTGTGGTTCAAGGTGTAAATTTTAACGTTTCATTTCATTTTAAAACTGTCATATAAAACTGTTCGCTACTCTAACTTGGAATTTGATGTAATCAAAATATGGTCGCTCATATTTTAGGTATTCGGGCAAAACTACAGTATCAGGGCTACTGTATTATTATGACTATGGTATTCGAATGTTCGCCGAATATTCGCATATCCAAACTTTTAATCAGTGTGTCAAGTATATTACCTGGCTTGCATTAGACACACTATTCAGCTTACATAAGCTGAAGTTTGGACAACAGTGGCGATTATTCAAGTTAACTTAAGCTGAGTTTCGAGTTACAGTCTATTTGGGACTTCTTAGATGACCGTAAGTGGGTAGGGGTAAGGTGTTAATTTGAATTATATAACATTGTCTTCACAACTATGTGGAAAATTATACGAAGCATTATACCAAGAAGTTTTTTCAAGTTAGTTTTTATTACTAGGAGCCTGCAGAGCAAAGAGATTTATCTATTCGTCAGCTCTTCTCTAAATATGAAGTTTATTCAACGGGAGTAAAACCGTGAGTAAAACCTAGTCAAAATAAACGTTCACGGCTTCTGAGTTCACGGAATCGTCTCCAAAAGAACCCCGAAATTAGGGCATGCCAACCACTCGTGTGTACAAAGGAGGTTCGTTTTGGTATTTTTATTTGACAAGGGCTCATATTGTGGCATGGAATAAACAGCCACACAAAAATGTGGACTAATTACGTAGGTAGGTGAATTTATCAACAGTTTTTTGTTTGCATTTATTTTATTTTATCCGGTACAGTTGAGTTTTTTATAGATCGTTATAAACGGATTTTAGATAACTCATTTGTTGATATTATTGAAATAATACAATCTCTCTCTGTACATTTCTATAAATAGAAATAATAACATCTTATTTTAAAAATAATTGGTATAAGTCAAATTATTTTAAGCAAGAAGGAGTAACTAACAACTCGAAATTTTGGAACGAACTTTTAATAAGGTTCTAGCGTTTTTAATTACAATATTAATTACTTTAATATAGAAAGGAAGAAAGATAATACATTTTCGATAGTGAACTACATATTTACTGATTTAAAAAACAACTTAATAAGTATATAAACTTATTAGGTATTACCGAAATATGTATCTCCCGGAATCGACCATCTGTACCTTATCGCAAACTGGGGTACAACTCAGCACCAGTACTGTTATAGGACCACAACGCTGATCTTCCGTTGAACCAAGATATTATATCTCTATTTCATTTCAAGGGATCCATTTTACACGCAAAACAAATAAGATATATTATAAAAAAAAGTTAATTGAAATGCATTAAAATCAAAATAACTTTAGAGGTTAAAAACCCACTATTTCACTATGATAAGTAAACCTACAACAAACTTAACTTTACTATGCATCTATTTACATTCCCGCCGCGGGACAAATGTTTGTATGGTCTGCAAGTAAATGCTATGTGAAATGTCCGGGATTTATTTATTTGGTCATCTTGCTGTGCCGCCATCGCGCCTCGGTAAAAACCTGTTTTTTTATCTGACTGTACAATGCAGCTATTTTTAATGGTGTCCGAATCGACAGTAACAAAAATATTAACATCAAAAGTGTCAATTAGGACATTGCGTCGCAATGTATTTTGTCCGAATCGACAGCAACCCTAAGAAAGCACAGTTTCAGAGAAACTGAAGCTTAACGTGGTTGTGATTTAATTTCCTGTGCGCTCCACTTCGCCCCTTTACCGTCTTACCCCACTCTCCTTGAATTTAGTGCATCTAGACTTTAGATGTACTAAATTCAAGGTAAAGAGATAATGAGCTTCTAGAAAACTAATTTTAGAGTACCTATTCAGGAAGCTTTTATATCTCTTTAGATAGATAGATAGAAAATACTTTATTGCAACCACAAATACTTTTGACTGTTATAAGAAACAATGTTTAGCTACAATGGACGGTCTTATCCCTAGATAGCGATCTCTGCCAGAAAACCTTTGGATGGATAGAAAATATAGCTGAATATGGTGTGATGAAAATAATATGATAAAAATGATATGTACATAAAAATTTGCAGGATAACAAAAAGTGCAATACATCAATACCTAATATTACAAATATATAAATAATATTAAATAAAATATGATAAATATATATATACATACCTAAATAACGTAGAGAAACAAGCAATAGTTAACAACAGGGCAAATAGTGTTCCCTGATCATAGCTTTCAATATTATTATGTAGTATGTGATTTACCTTGCTTCTTAATTTCCTAACTTTTTAAAACAATAGTAACTACGTTACACTAGTTACATTAGGTTAGGTGGTGCTGCGTCAAAATTCCTCCAATATTTATTAGATTGCGCAACAGGAAAAAATAGAACGCGCTATCGATGTGTTTTGGAATTTGCTATAAATATAATGCGATACTCAACCTTATTAAGAGATTTATAATAACTAATATTATATTTTATTATTTTTGACTAGCCTGTCAGCTCAGTTGGCAGTAGCTCTGCCTTCTGCGCTGTAGGTTGAGGGTTCGATTCCCTCCCAGGATAAACATTTGTGTGAAGAACATAGGTGTTTCTGTGTCTGGGTGTTATAAAGTATCATAAGTATGTATTTAAAAATATATATAAGTATTCTATCAGTCATCTGGTCACCATAATACAAGCTATGCTTAGTTTGGGACTCGATGGTGTTGTGTGCATTGTCCAGCAATAATTATTTATTTATTTATATTAAGATATATTGTTTATTAATAAGTAACTTCTTTTATTAATTTCTCTAGCTTTTTATGGAAAGTCGTTTACAGTGCAGGCTGTCCGCTTGTGGAACGCGTTGTCTGTAGATATTAGAAAGGCTAAGTCTCTCCCCATCTTCAAGAACATGGTCATGAAACATTATTTGTCGTGCTATTATACTGAATTTTTCTGTGTTGTTGATATCACTACATAGTATAAAACAAAGTCGCTTCGCGCTGTCTGTCTGTCCCTATGTATGCTTAAATCCTTAAAACTACACAAAAAATTTTGATGTGGTTTATTTTAATAGATAGAGTGATTCAAGAGAAACACTGATAATTTTAGAGGTTTCTAATCACATTAGACATTCTGTGGTATATTTGTACCCACTTTTGTGCTATGATTTTATGATTTTATCTGTTTGTTATTACACCTATTATGTATATATGGATTTATTTATATCAGTATTATGTTTAGTTTATTTAAAGATTATGTAGGTATAGAATTATATGTACCTAAACACCACACCAACATGCCCCTTCTCTGTTTATTTATAGTCCAATCTTAAATAAATCCAATATTTATAGTTAAAGAGCTGTTCAGAGGTTCCTTTTGTGCACTTGGCAAAGGCTTCTATTTCAGTGCAGACGGGTAAAAAAGGATTTCAAAACAAAGACATAACCAAACAAGCTCACATATGTATTACGCCGCTATGGTAGATTCTTCCTCAGATCTCTCGTTACATAGGTCCTGATATCTAAGTAGGATAGTCGCACGCCCAAGCATTATATTTGGCACATACCCACATTGTTTACACAGTACGTGTTGTTAAAGGATTTTTCAATAGTAATAAACCATATATTGTTAAACCGCATGTACTGTGCGTCTTTTCTGTGGGTCCTGTCAGCAAGGTCGAGAGGTTAGTGTGGGTACCTGGGAAGGCCTGCGCTATCAAACAGAATCCCAGGCAGAGTGGTGTCAGTGGAGAGGAAACTACACCTACCTCAGCTTACTGGTGTGGGTCCATGAACAAAAGTTTTCAATTACAATTAACTGCTTTGTAACTTTACTGACGTCACCTAAATCATCTTCAACAGATGAACTAAGGCCAATGATGATGATATTGTTAAAGGATTTATTCAACAGTAAGAACCATAAGGTCATCTATAAATTACGTTACATATTAAGGGGGTGGGAGAGGATCAACAAAAAGTGTTAAAGTTTTAGCGGAAGTTTGACAACGACTCATAGCTTCGTATCATCATATGTATATATCAAAAATATTTACCCCGGTACTTGGAAACTACTTTAAACAGTGGTTAACTTTTGACAGAAATTGAGTGACATTTCATGAAGTAAGGCCGTTAATCTAATCACAATATAAATAAATAAAGAATGCCGAACATTTCTCACAGCATTATTTAGCCCTAAAGAGAGTAGAACTTGTGTTATGGGTACCACATGACTGATACAATACGTATATATTTCTTTTTTAGTAAATACATACATATTATACATAGCTTCTTGACAACCTCTGTGGTGCAGTGGGCTAAGGTCCGGCTGAGTCGCAGAAGATTGCGGGTTCGATTCCCGCCGCGGAACAAATGTTTGTATGATCTGCAAGTATTTGTCTCGGGTAAAAAAAAAGTATATAAGTAGTAAGTATAGCAGTCATGTGCTACCCATAACAAAAGCTCTGCTTACTTTGGGGCCAGATGTTGTTGTATAAAATGTCCAAGATTAATAAAAAAAAATAAGTCTTTCAGCTCAGTTGGTAGTAGCTCTGCCTTCTGCGCTGTAGGTTGAGGGTTCGATTCTCTCCCAGGATTAGCATTTGTGTGACGAACTTGGGTGTTTATTCTGTTTCATTCTGTGTCTAGGTATTTTAAAGTATCATAAGTATGTATTTAAAAATATCTAAGTATTCTATCAATCATCAGGTACCATAACAAGCCATACCGTACCATCACCATAATACAAGCTATGCTTAGTTTGGGGCTAAATGGTGTTTTGTGCATTGTCCACTACTTTTAAAGAAACTTAAAACTAAATTTAAAATTAGAAAATTAGTGACCTCACACAAAGGACCTATAACAAGAACGAGGAGGGGTTCTAAAAACATAAAATACCAAACTCGTGTCACGGAACTTATTCAAGTTCTTTACAAGCATCAAGGTAATTGATTAAAACTGTGAAAACCTTTATTACTTCTCTACCCCTCACATTGAAAAGACCTTGCAATGCACCAAACACTCCGATGTATACATATTTACAAGATTGAAGATGGCCACTCGACAGATATGGATGCGTTTCCGGCGCACGCCAAGTAGACCTGACGATTAATCTTGCACCTTTGGATGTGTTTCACGTATTAGTGGATGGCTTTGGAATGTTTAATGGGTTTGGAAACCATTACGACGTTCCAATGGTAAGTGATGAAAAGGTATGACTTCACTAATGATGGAACCAAGATCCAACTCGTTCAGATGCGCTTCAAATGGCCGTCTGTATTATGTCAATATTTGTTCAAAAATAGCTGTATCACTTAACATAGCAATTAGGAAATAATCTTAGTTAGATTTCAGTGTAGTTCAAAGACATGTGTCAAATGCAGAAAATGAGACTTTGAGGCGCACTTTAATCCTTTCACCACATTGGTTTGTAAAACTAGTGACACAATAGTTCAGTAGTTCTAAAGATTACCCCTTCAACCACCCTACAGATAAATAAATACATTGATCATTTTCAATACAAGCATTATGGTGTACCCAAGGAGAGAACCCCCCAGCGCTTTCCCTCTTAAGTACTGTCATCTCCGACTTATAACTAGAAGAAGTTTAAACCCCAAACGCTTATCGACCACAAACTTATCTATGGATTACTACACCACCAACATTATTCTCAAGCAAAAATATACCTTATTCACTAGACTGGATGGAATGAAGCTGGTTGAAACTTAGCAGTGTATCTGTCATTCACAAGGTCGGTCTATCTTCCAGGGATCTTTTCACCACAGTAGCGGATCTGATTAGTGTTGAGCTTGTTGAGCCGGTAAGCTAGACTGATATGGAAAGCTTTCGCTATATTGTGTAGTCGATACACGGGTATGTTAGTGTGGAGTCTAGGAGATGTTTATACCCGACCTAAGCATAGGAAAATGAGGGTAAGTAATGAGTTTAGCGTTAGTATGTTCCATTTTATAAAGCCTTTTTTCAGGCATACGTTTGAGGTCTCTCTAAGTTAGTACCATTCGCAATCCTGTTCTAATAATACCAAGACGAACTCTGTGGTGCAGTGGATTAAGGCCTGCCTCAGACACAGAAGGTTGCGGGTTCGATTCCCGCCGCGGGACAAATGTTTGTATGATCTGGGTGTTTCTATGTATAATATGTAAGTATTAAAGAAAAAAAATAGTATATAAATAATATATCAGTCATGATGTACCCATAATACAAGCTCTGCCTACTTTGGGGCCAGATAATGCTGTGTGAAATGTTCGGCATTATTTATTTTATTTTATTTAATAATAAATAAATAAATATTGGTAAACAATGCACTCAACACCATCTAGCCCCAAACTCATCTCACAAATGTTTATCCTGGGAGGGAATCGAACCCTCAACCTACAGCGCAGAAGGCAGAGCTACTACTAACTGGCTGACAGGCCAGTCAAACTAATCTTATCTCTTATCTCTACCCATTATGCCAAAGAACGATCGACGTTCTTTTAACTATTTCTTCTCCATCATTCAGTGATAGCCTTACTCTACCTATTATCATCATGACTGATTGACTAATTCATACCACGAAGAAAAAATAATTTAACATGACAATAGTAAAACTCTACAAACAGTATATATCGATAAAGAAACAATAAAACAACTCATCGTCCGGTTGCTTTACTAAAGAATTCTCTGAAAACTTGATTACAAACGGTTTCGGCAAAATTGCAACTTGAGATCGGCTTGCTCAGCAAAATGGCGGCGTTCGGTAAGTTAGGTAGGTACAACGATGCACTTGCGACTCTGGGGGACAATTAATCTTGTGTACTCACTTATTTTGTTCGACCGGGAGAGCTGGGAGGAACTTCGAGCTTATTACGTATCGGACGTCGAATTATAGAACTTTGCTGGGATGTTCGTTACTTTGACTCACCAAATATATATCTACGTGTGCAACATTTAAGTTATCATTTAAGAAGAAAGAAGTTTTCATTTAATTTCTTCAATTAATGGAAGAAAACTAGAATTTCTGGTATCGATTGACAGCGATCACCGTAATGCGTCTTTGGTAATTCGCCCAAGTCTCGTTCCGTATCGGATAGCTGATCACTCGTCTCAGTCACTGATAGTTGTTTTTTAGGATACACATTCCATGTATTCACTACATAATTTACTTCTGTTTCCTCCAACTAAATTATGATTCCTTCATCATTACATAGTATAAAACAAAGTCGCCTCCCGCTGTCTGTCTGTCCTGATGTATGCTTAGATCTTTAAAACTATGCAACGGATTTTGATGCGGTTTTTTTAATAGATAGAGTTATTCAAGCGGAAGGTTTATATGTATAAAACATGCATAATATAATAGATAAACACTGATAATTTTAGAGGTTTCTAATGTGGTGTCGTAAATAAATACATTTTTTTGCGGTTACATTGCAAACGCTGGATGAACCATACGAGATAGATCAAAAAAATGTAATACAGTATTGCACACCTTAAAAAGGTCTACAAAAAAGTCCGTGATGGTATATGTCTATCTCTTAGGTTATGTTATTCTCTTAGATAACGTTGTATATAAAGACATTCTGCAGTATATTTAGTATCAGCATTGTACCCGTGCGAAGCCGGGGCGGGTCGCTAGTATATTATTAAAATGAGAGTTTGTGTGGGTTTTTGTTTATTTGTTTGTTTGATAAACGATTTAGATAAAACATGATATATACCCTGTACCTTACTTCTTTCTTTCCTTCCTATAATAGCATCTGTCTTGTTATAAATCTTGCCAATGTCAAGTGATTGTTTGGTTATAAAGTCTTCGATCGTCGATCGTCTTCATTTGTCTTTTCTAAACCTCATCGCGGAATGGCCGTATGAACTTTCTCGGGATTCCTCGTCGTTCCAATCACAATGCAACATAATACACTTATAATTCAATTGTCCATACTTGTGCTATGAAGTCACATTTTATTGATTAAAATTCCTCTAAGATTACTGAATAAAACACGCAATAGCACGAGAAAATATATTAATTTAGAATGGCTATGTTACTTTATGAAATGAAAAACGAAAAATCCTCTGTACCTTATTATCACGTACTCCACGTATTCGAATGTCAATGAAAAGAGATGGCAAGATAGATCTATCGTTTTGTTGACGTGAGGGCAGTCTTATATACTATTCTTCTGGTTTTCTCCAACTACATATTTTCCCAAAACATTATAAATGCAATCAACCATTAAAATCCCCAAAAACAGTGCAGTTCATGCACTACAAACACTTGAATTATTCAACACCCTGTTACACACAGGCATTGCGATGTACTTTATTAAGGCGGGGTGTTGCATAATCTAGAGATGCAGAACCACGAGCGTCTAATATTTTACACTTAGTAATGTTGCAAAATACATTTTGGGAAGTCAAAAACATGCTTTCGCTTAATTTTATGATAAACTAGCTTCTGCCTACAGCTTTGCACGCGTTGTAACGAAATAAAAAGTAGCCTATTTTATGTTATTTTAATTCATAGACTACATTTAAACCACGTTTTATACTAATCCGTTCATCCCTTCAGTCGTTACGATGTGATTGAACCACAAATGAACATATACATAAATATTCAAAAACCCCGCACAAGCTTTCGCATTTATAATATTAGTAGGTGTCGCCGCCAGTGTTTGGGACGCGGTGATCTGGTTCAATCGAGCTATTTACAGTTCGTTTTAAACTGTCCTTAGTTTGCTCAATTGTTACATATATTATTATATATATTTAGTTAATTCAACAGCTTATTAAAAGATGGCTTTTGTTTTAAGTGTTAGAGTTGTTCAAACCTACATAGGTATAAAATAATAATAATAATAAATAATCCCGGACATTTCTCACAGCATCATCTGGCCCCAAAGTAAGCAGAGCTTGTGTTATGGGTATACTTTTTTTTGTAAACACATAAATATTATACATAGAAACATCCAGACCCGAGACAAATACTTGCAGATCATACAAACATTTATCCCGCGGCGCGGGAATCGAACCCGTAACCTTCTGCGTCTCAGCCGGATCTTAGCCCACTGCGCCACAGAGGTCGTCACTGGGTATAAAAAAACAAATAATAAAAAAAAATTATATTTCAGGCATTGCTTCCCATATCACAAAAATACTATAAAATTCAAAAAATAAAACATGAGAACACAAAAATTTATTATAAGTACACTATGAATATGATACCCATTTACGATAATGGTATGTTGTTTACGTCCAGGTGGACAGAAATCCATACATACTGAAAAAGTATTTACATTCAAAATAATCTAATGCGTTAATTGTTTAGATTTTGAACAACACCGGTTTTACTCACGTATTATTTTGTCGATGGGGGCACCGACACTGTTTCTATTCATCTAGAGAATCTTCATCAGGGGAGTTTGATCCGCGGTCCGCTCGTTGCCGCTCGAGTTCACGGTTCGGTGCCTCCATCGACAAAATAATACGTGAGTAAAACCCGTGTTTTTCAAAATGTATAGTAAAACGCACGATAGTTTTGTATGTTCATTATTTCGGTCTATAACTAACAGATATTTATATTTTTAGTGCTGAAAAAGCTTACTTAAGTTTAAAACTGTCCCATGCACTAATAAATCTCTGACATTTCTCACAGCATCAATTGACCCCAAAGTAAGGAGAACTTGTGTTATTGGCTTTTCTCCACTTGTAGTTTGGATACTTTCATCACTGGGTTTCAACGATCGGATGAATCATTCGCTCGTTGAACCTTCAGTAATACATTTTAATGATGGTCAAATTAGACCAGCTTGACCACACTGGTTTACCTCGGAGGACTGACTCCAATATATATACCACATGACTGATGTACTACTTATATACTTTTTTTTTGTAAATACATACATATTATACATAGAACCACCCAGACCCAAAATAAATACTTGCAGACTATACAAACATTTGTCCCGCGGCGGTGAATCGAACCCGCAACCTTCTGCGTAACTAATGCGTCTTCTGATTCAAAGGTTTCACTTGAAGCTTCATAGTAAATCATCTTGATTACAAAAACCTATTTACTTATTCATAGCCTAGTTGCTATGTCCGTTTTGGTAAGTGCAATACAAATAAATTTAAAACCTACCTGAAATACAAGATCCCGGTATTCCAGCATCTCAACTACGAATAATCGCGAGCTCGCAAGCACGGCTTACCATTTATTATAAGAAATACCTTAGAAACCTTACGTAGTGCGCGTTAAGATTGTGTTTACCGAGCACTGCAAACATATGTGCAATCTCGGTTTGATTAATTCAACCATTTGAGTGTTGTTGGAGATGTGGATGGTTTTAGGTGTTGTCGAGTTACCTTCAGGAGGTAGGATACAGTAGAGAGCTCATTGGTTATTTACGAATATAGAAGGGTTAAGCAGAAAACACGGTATTCTACTGAACGAGAAGTATTTATATAAATAAATAAATATAGGTGGACAATGAACACAACACTAACTAACTTCAAACTAAGCATAGCTTGTATTATGGAGACAAGATGACTGATAGAATACTTATATATTTTTAAATACACACTTATGTTACTTTATAGCACGTAGACACAGAACAAACACCTATGTTCATTACACAAATGTTTGTCCTGGTAGGGAATCAAACCCCCAAACTACAACCTATATAATCTAGTGGTCTACTTTATCGGTTTGCATTCGTCAAGCCATACTTACAAATACAAATACAAATTCATTTATTTACCAAGATAATAAAAATAACAAACTTACTGATGGTCCCCGCACTAGGGCAAGCCTGCATTGCGGGAGGCCAGAGGCATAAGATGAGCGATTTCCACAAATTACATAAAGATAAAACAAAACAGACTTATGGGGGATGTTAACTTTTATGAATGATCAGCATGGGAGTTGGAGTCGTCATTTATTTTTTCTATGATTATTATTTTAAAATGCATCGAACTAATTTAATCCCATTCATAATAGTGAAATGGCGTTAAAACCTGTTGCCATTTTTCTTTCACCAGGAACCATTATAGTTTCGCTATGTTCGTCGGTTTGTCTGTCTGGCCATCTAAAATCAGAGCTATGTTACGACATAAAAACTTGAAATTAGATATTTTATGAGTAGCTGCTAGCCTACATGTAAAAAAGATGTGTTTTTTTATTTTACTTTCCCGTCGTGTGGCATATCATTAAACAGGTTTTCAAATATATATAAAAGGTTTCTTAGCTCTACAGCTTTTTAATACATTTTTTTTTTGAGAATATAAAATTTTGAAGTCGTAATTTTTGATCGAGTTCAGTGAAGATAAATCTCTAGATAAATCGTACTTATCAAAAATATATCATTTGTGATGATCTATATGTGATATTAAAGTCCTGGACACAAGTTTAATTGGCTATTGCATCATCCACAATCCTTTAGGTTTGTTACTGTTATATTTGGTCAACACAATTTCCCATAAATTATTTCGTTTCACGAGTCCAAATGTAGATTTCAGATATTTACTTTGCTTTAATAGTACCTATTGCAATATCGGGATTCAAAGGTATTGTGTTGACTGCATAAATTAGTTTCGAATAGTCAAATTAATTTGCAGCTTTCATTTACGAGCTCGGCGTGAAATTTGCAAGATTACCACGTTAATTCCGCGAAAACTCGCACTTCAGGTGAGCGGGTGTGAGTAATGGGAATCTCATTATTTCCAGATGTCGTTGATTTTAATTTCCTGCACGGAGCCGTTGCAGTGCACCGTCTTGACGACTCGATTTATTTGCGTAAATAAATATTGCAGGCTTCCACGCTAGGAATTCAATTTTGTTTGAATTAATGTGTAACTATCTGAACTAAATTGTAATATAGCTTCTAAAACTATCATGGTTTTAAGCACAATTTTCACTCAAAACGGGATATTTACCCATGATATATGAGTTTTTCTACTTCCAGATATTTCGGTACAGTTGCATGCGCCATGATCACGAGATAAACTCAACGCCTTTATATATGATGATCAGTGGTCATGCAACTGTGCCGAAGCAGAACAACTCATATATGGTAAATATCCCGTTTTGTAAATTGTATAAATTTGAAAATTGTAATAGTTTGTAATAGAAAACTTAAGAATAAACTGACCGATTCTCTTTCTATAGAAACGCCGAAGGATGATCACATCACCTTCTGATGCTGAACAAGAAAAGTAACAGTGATATCAATTTGTCTTGTCATAATCTATTGTATTGGAACGAAATCGTAAAATAATTACGAAATAAGATCCAAGCCTCACAAAAATGCTTTCAACTCAAATTTTACTGCAATAATAATAATCAAACTCCATAATGGTTCTGATACCAGCAGAGTTTATTTATTCAAGAGTTTAAAGAACCTTTTTTGAATAGATTCAGTCGGTACTTTTTCCATGAGAACCCTTGCTTCCCTTAGTGGTATTATTTCTTTAAATTTATATGGGATCACCTTTTAAATTCAAAGTAAAAATACCACACCTAAGGGTAAAACATTGGGGAAGAAATTTTGTAGTGGACTTTTAATTGAGTAATGTACTTATGAGAAATTATAGATATATTATAAATATCTAAGTGTCTCTGTCTGTCCGTTTGTTTCGTTTTCACGGCTAAACGGCTGTACGGATCTTGATGAAATTTGGTGAGAAGATGTATTGCATTCGGGAAAAGAACATAGAATACTTTTTGTCTCTAACAGCAACCTTGAAGGGGGTAAAATAGGTGATGAAAGTTTGTTTGGCCAACTCATTTTTCCTTAAGTTAGGGATCTGAAAATTCATATTTAGGCTTTTGGTAAGAAATAAAGAAATATGTGTTTGAACGTTGTTGCAAAATCATCCCCAAAGCGGGTAAAATAGGTGATTAAATTTATGATATGTTATTCAGATGTACAGAGTGCATTCCTTATAAAATTAAAAATAAAGGTTCTAAGCATACGCGTACGAAGTCGCGGGTAACAAGTAGTATACATATAAATACAATTGAAAAAGAAAAGAGTGGTTAAACAAGAGGCATTTTTATGGGCTCAAATTTAATTCAATGAAGTCAGTTTTCTTTTTAGTTTTTAAAACGTAATTATTCTCGGTATTACGTTTATAATAACGCGACGACATCGCACGAGAGTCTTCTCGCACCCCGCAAGTACCGCATCATTTGCGCAGTTTTGTACAAAATGCCTCTCACTCGAGATGTTATCACCAATACAATAATGCTAATACAAATTGTTATCGGTTTTGTTAAACAGAACTGATGGAAACATCGCAACTGGTGTCCAATGAGCTGTGCCATCAGCATCACTGGCAGTGATCCGGATCATTTGATACTTATGGATAGTTTTAAACGGCTCGGATTGATCTAAATTGTATTGTATTTTATGTTATTGTATAATATTTTGTATATATATTTAAATAAAGATAAGAACTCCTAATATTTGTTTATTTAATATGCTGAAACACGAGGCGCTAAACACTTATTATGATTGCAAAAATAACAATTAACATAATTGTTATACCTAAGTGACTTTCTACTTACAAAATATCAGAACATTAAAACCTTTTTAGGAGACTAGGTATGTGTGTGAGTTGTATTTGAAATGAAAACTACACATTTTTGCGTTTGGAGTTAGTATTTCACAAAGAGCATCAATCTGAACACCTAGCACAAAAGGAGCGATCGACATCCAGTGTCGAGATCGACATCATTTTACGTTACACCAAAATACAACGTAGCAAAAATAACGTAAGAGTTCTTTTTGAGAATGGCTTATATTGTTTAAGATAGACTGGCCTCAAAGCGCAGTTTCACTCTGCCTTCTGTGCTGTAGATATATAGATAGATAAAGACATTTATCTGTAGCCAAAATCACACATACATATACAAACAACAAAAGGTAGGAATTTAAGTTCGTAGATACAAAAAATATTACAATAATGTAGGTAGTATGGGTTACAACCCATACTACCTACATTATTGTAATTTCCTACAGGCTGTGGACCCTGGTTGCCTGCGAACCAGGGCAACCATTTGTGTGATGAACACATATGTTTGTTTTGTCTGGTTGTTTAAGGTAGAGTAGAAGTAATGTGGCTCCTGCAGGTATATTGGTCCCATTAGATATTTATAATAAAGAAACACGCCATCTTGTATAATTTGCATACAACCAATTCATAGACCAATGAATAACGAGCATTATAATTTACATATTTGATCTCTAAGTCTAATATTTTCTAAATAAGGCCTCAAAAGCAACGTGGTAGGTCGCATTACCACCTTCTCTTATCTTATTACGTATTTAAAAAACTTAGTATTATATCAACCATCTAGTTCTGAAGTGCAAGCTTTGCTTTCTTATTTTAGGGCTAGATGGTGCTGTCAAAAATTGGTGATGCAATTGTCAACAAAAATGTATTTAAATGTTTATTTCAAAACCCACAGATTCCTTAGTCACAGCTTGAGACAGATTTAATACATTTTATAGTAACCAAATGGCAGTGTTTCGTCCACTTTAGGTAAATAAAAGAACAACTCAACGCAGCGACCATTAGTGTGTATTGTTAATTTAGTTTGTTCAAATAAGTTTTATTGCTTTGAATTACGAGTATGTTTCTTACTCGCGACCTTGTGAGATTATGTGGGTAGCAATGAATCTTACGTCAAGCTAATAATCTTGTTATGTTAACAAACAACAATTATCAGAATACAGTATGTTTCGCAAACTCCTATATTAGATTGTAGAAAATCGTAATTTAGCGACACGTGATTTTCAACCACAAGTCAAACTTTCACTCGTTACTTCGCTAATACAATCCACAAAACAAAATAACAACTTTTTGTACCAGTCCTTTGCGATTGACTTTTGTATGACAAATAAGAGGTTGAAGTTTAGGTACTTTAGCAAGTCGTAGAGGTCGTTATTATAACGGTCGTCGCGTTTTAGGAAAGTTCAAAATACGCTTTGCATAAAGGGTATCGTAGCTTATGTACGACTAAACGGCATGAATATATTTACCAGCCTACTTGCGCTTACTAGAGTAAAAAGCAACTTTGTGTATAATTTTGTATCAATAAAAAAAATATCACATAATTATATAATTGAATAAAATATAGCTAGAATTAGATAGTAGTTGCATTCATACATGAACTTAGTCAAAGTAACCAATTCAAAGTCAAAGGCTCGTTCCAGTACAAAACACAAACTCATCATCGAGGAATAAGCAAGCAAGCAGACACATTTTTTGAGTCAGTTTTGTTGCGGAATGTGGCGCCTAGTTTTTTTTAATAATGACAAAAACGGGTTTCGGTAATAATGTATGGAATACTGGCGTCGTTTTTATTAGACAGTGATTATTTTATTAGGCTTAAACACAATCAGTATGTGAAAGAGGCATTTACCAAGTTTCCCGATATTGGGGAAATATCAAAGAAGGCCGCGTTTAATATCTCGGCTCCAATACTCGTTACAGAGTTTATGTTCGAGCTAACTTTGTTTCCATGAAATAGTACTCTCCAAATTTTAAATTTCATTACTCGCCATAAAGCCTTAAAATCGACGCCACTATTACCCAAACCCCAAGTTACCTTGACTACGGATCAAAAATCCCGGCTTTAAATTTCAAGTGTTACAACATTGTAAAACTTTAATATAAAAATACCTGTGTATTTTGTACGAGCACTCAGTTCTCAAATCTCACAAAGTAATGGAGTAACAAAAATGAAAAGTTGTCCGACGTGAAACAGTGGGCACTTGTTCAGATTTCAAAGGGTAGGTATTGCCATTCCATGTATCGAATAATGATAAAGTTTATGTTGTAAAGCCTTGTATTTTCGTAAACTTTCGGTAGTTTTATTTGTCGACTTTTGTCCCTCTTGGGAAGAATGAAAAATATCATCTATTGCATTATATAAAACATTGTTTTTAAGTATTGCGTTTCATCCGTATTTTGTAAATCATTTTGGTTTTTTAGCCGTTCTTGAACAGTTTATACCTGAGTTTTTGGTATCAAAATAATACGAGTACCCAATACAAGGTAAATATTTCAGGAAGTTCAAAGGAAACGCCTTGAGTGACGCTATCGCTAAAAACGGTATCGACATTGGTTTCCATTAAAACATGAATATTTTCCTGAACTTACTAAAAAAAAATAAAAAATGTTTTATATAGTTAAGTGCAAGTAAAGCTATAAGTTTAATACCTGTCTAAGATATTTGTTATGTTAATTTAATAAATTTAAATAAAAAACTAGACGAGTTTGTACATTTTACAAATGATTTTCCGTGCAAATTCTCTCGTCTTGAAAAGCGTCATCTTGAAGTCTTCAGAGTACTGGTTGGTGCCTTCTTCTTCTTTGTTTATGGCATGTGACATAATAATGCCAATTTTGCCAGTGTCAAGTGTTTATGTTTGTTTATGGTCAATTTGTTTAATAAAGTCTTAGTCGATGGTCAATTGTCAATTTTAGACGTCACGCGGAATGGCGTCTAAAATTTTCTTGGGATTCCTCGTCGTTCACATCACATTGCATCACAACATACATTTAATCCAATTCTCCATACCCGTCCTGTAGTCACAATTTACTCATTAAAATTCCGCCATTATTACTGAATAAAACATGCAATAAAACGAATAAAACAATATTAAATTAGCAGAGCCGTGCTACTTCATGAAATGACAAACGAAGAATCTCCTGGTTGGTGCCAAATAATAACATAGAAAATGATTATTACAATTCTTACTTGAAGTTCTAAAGCCCGAATACGAATTCAAAGTGATAAATCAACCGGAATTCATAATGAAAATTCAGTGTAACATTGAACCGAACTGCACATAAATCGAACGATTTTTACAGTTCGCCCTCGACGCCAAAAATGGCCGTCGCGTTTGATTGCTGAAGTGTCCATACTTTTTGCTGAGAGTTTATGTTTTGCAGGAATACTTTCAGCATTTTTATCGCCAACTGTTGACCGGAGTCTGGCACAGATGTCGCCTCAAACTAATAAATGGGCACACAAGGGAAATTAAAATAGTTGGGCAGAATTAGCAATGGGGTTTTGTTTCTTTGTTGCGGGATTTCGTTTGAGTGCACTCTTCTGAGGTCAGATTACTTTTATATTAATTGAACAAACTGTTTCGGGATTTACTTGTCATCATTATAATTACAGAAAGGGGGTGCAGGCATCTCTCATACATAAAAAGTGGATATATTGGAACCTTGTTTGTGAGTCGTCACCGTACATACTTTTAAGATAACTGATTGTTTTTGACTAAAAAATCATATTTCTTTCAATTTTGCTGTCCATATTTTTACGATTAAGTAGGTAAGTAATTCAATTAAATCAAAAATGTAACCAACGGATCGAGCATCGGGTATGATTACACACCGCGTCAATTGTAAAATTAATTATTATTTACACATTATTAATAAAAATAATAATATTTATGATAATGCCGTATAATGCTGGGCCTAAAGCAGAGCTTGTGCTATGTTCCGCGGCGGGAATCAAACCCGCGACCTTCTGCCTCTCCGGCAAACCTTCGCCAACTGCGCCACAAAGGTCGTCAAAATCAGTATAAACAGTGTTAACTCAGTTCGGATACCTAAGTTGCCTGTGAAATCTAATCCACTCACAACTTGGCTACACGAATAATGAGTTTCGTTTAAGTCGAAACAATTAGAAACTTTTCTAATTTAATTTATGCTCATAATAGACCGAGACATGTCGGAATGTGTGATGATATTAAAACTTTGCTAGCATTAGTTAAGACGTATTTTATGAGGTAAAAACCTTAGCTATACAGAGCACGACATGGAAAAGGTCTAATTCGCCTACGACTTGCTGTACTTTTTACAAATGTCTCCTGTCTTACTTTGTAGCCTTGGATTAGAAAGCATCTCAGGTTTCTAGTTAGACTTCAGAGTACGGCCAAGTTTTTGATCCGTAGTCAAGGCAACCAATAGCTTACAGCTTATTAGCTTACAGCTTCATCAAATGATGAAAAATGTTTGAAATTGCTACGGTGAAATCTATGTAAGTCATAGTCTCTTCGAGCCCAGTCGTCGAGCCTCAGTCGAATGTCGTTAAATGACAAATGATATTTACAGTCTACGCGTTCTCCCCGAGTTATGTGGCCAAGCCTTTATTATTTTCGTCTAACGAGCAAGTTGCGGTTTATTAGTCCTAGTGTGAAAGGTAATGTAATTATGTTTTAGTTATATGATTTAAGTTCCAAATTAGTTGTACGTTTCGGATTTAGAAGTTATACAAGTTTGTAATATGTGTAATACTAAAGCCAAGACGTTATTTTAGCTCATAATAGGCAGGACTGCGAAACTTTGGCAATAACTTTTGTATTCCATAACTTTCGTTAATTAGTTTACCATTAACATATATTTATTTTTATTTTTATTATACTATTTAGTGTAGAATGTTACACGATACGTCTAAATTATTGCGAGCTTCGGGTAACGTTCAGCTGGTTTCGGCAACATATGAACTCCGTCAACAAAATTGACTCATACGATTGTAATATTAGAATCATGTTACTTCGACGCGGAGTCCACAAATTGTTCATATTCCAGTCTTATATATTTCTTTTTCAAATTCAAGCTGTCGATAAGGTATGAAAGTTTTGTGAAAATGTGGCTGCATCGAAATCTAGAGCACACAACCTAGGACCCAGATACAATACGTACCAGACGCGCATAAAGTCGAGAGTATGTAGCGGGCGGGTCGCCAAATGCTGCCTCATTTAGGTCAATGCGTTCCTACGATATGATAGGCCACAATCGCTAAGAAAGCGGGCTGTCGGCGTTTACTTCGGAAAATTATTTTACTCGCTTCTGTCCGCGGTTTCGCAAGCGTGGTAACTACATCTTCCTCAAGATACAATCTATCTCCTTACCTAATTTTATCATGATCCGTTCAGACGTTTAGCTGTGAATACGTAAGAAACATACGTATAAAGATACACATTACAATTTATAATATTAATATTGATTTGATTAGTATGTATATAAATTTGTACTATAGAACTGTGCCCACATTTATGATTTATGTGATCTATGGTTTTGACGGCCTCTCGCTTAGTTTGTTGTAAATAGCTCTGTCTTGTACGCTGTATGTCGAGGGTTGGATTCCCCCCTAGGACATACATTTGTGTGATGAACATAGATGTTTGATCCCTGGGTGTTATGAAAGTATCATATAATTGTCCACCAATATTTATTAATTTTATTTATTTACATCAAATAGAATAACAGGAGGCAGAACTACCACGTTCCGGGCATATCAAGTTCGTTCTGGAAAACTGCTTTGGAAGTTCGAATGCCAGCGATATGAAATATTTTTCATCGCAAAATGAAGGCGATACGATACCATGAGCTGTTTTGAAGCGATTCCTTGAGCGAAAAGTTTTGTAATAGATTCTTGACTTGTTACTTACTAAATTGAATTGAACTTTGTTTACTTCTGGAATAAATATAAATTGCCTTACTTATAACCGTCTCTCAACTTCTGTCAAAAGTTAATCACTGTTTAAAATAGTGGCATCCCTTTTTGTTTCTCTTTCTCTTTCTCCCTTTGTACGCATCATACACACCATTAGTTTATATAATACTAGCGACCCGCCCCGGCTTCGCACGGGTACTGGCAATACTGATACTAAATATTCTATAGAATGTCTAATGAGATTAAAAACCCTTAAAATTATCAGTGTTTCTCTACTATATGATATATGTATTATACATATAAACCTTCCTCTTGGTTCCCTGTATCTATTAAAAAAAACCTTATCAAAATTCGTTGCGTAGTTTTAAAGATCTAAGCATACATAGGGACAGACAGCGGGAAGCGACTTTATTTTATAAGAGAACTCTTTTAGGGTTAAGCTCGCCTGTGTACATACCATATATGATAATGTATGTTTCAAAATAAGTTCAATGTGTATACAATAATGAATAAAAAAAAGATAGTGACAAATAGTGACAGGGTGAATCTTAAGGAGTATTCAAATTGAGAGGCGTTTATAAGACACGCATACGCGTTTTGTATTTAGAACGTTATGGTGATGCAAATGAATTATTTTATGCACTCCTGTTACAAGAATTTGAAGTACAAATCTATAAAAGAGCTTAACCTGACTGACTGATTCATCATCGCCGAGCCTAGAAAGCTGAAATTTAGAAGGTAGCTTTCTTTTACAGCAAAACCACCCACTAAGGCAGGATTTTTTGAAATTAAAAAAAAAAATTCGCTAAGAGGGTGAAAAGGGGTGAAAACAGGGTGAATGTATGAAACTTTTTAACGCGTAGTGCAATTTACTTGAAACTTTATATTAATAAATAAAATGCAATATAAATGGTGATATAACACGTCTTCAGGATTTTCCAAAATAACCCTAACAAAGGGGTAAAAGGGGGGGTCAAATTTTGTATAGGAACTTTTTAACGGTTGGTGTGATTGTTTTGAAACATATCAATAAAATTTGGCAAGGAGATAAATTGTATCCTGGGGAAGGATTTAAGCTACAATTCCTTTCAAAAAAACATGCCTACGAAGTCGCGAGCGACAGCTAGTACAATATAATTTCCGTTCAACTCTTACAACTTTTCTTATATACAATTTATACACTAATTAAAGACTAATCAAAGATACAGCAGGTGCAAATAAATACTTACGAACGAATTATAGCCAAGAGTTTAGCCAAAATGGTGCCAAGGGAGGTCTTCGAATTCGGACAATTACAGGCTCAAACCGAATTCATTGTACTTAAATGGTTAATTTATCTTTATTATTGTTTTGTATACTAGAGTTTTGTAAGTGACTATACTAAGTTGTTCTATGTTGAGATGGGTTTTATTTTTAGAGTTCATCATCATCATCATCATTATATCAGCCTTTATGAAGTCCACTGCTGGACATAGGCCTCCCCAATAGATTTCCAGGAAGAACGATTTTGAGCCCTCTCCATCCACCGACTTCCTGCGATCTTTACAATGTCGTTAGTCCATCGGGTCGTCCTACGCTTCATTTTTCTTGATTCTTGGTCGCCAGACCAAGGACAGAACGAGAGCTTTTACTCGCCAACATAATTATTAATGCATATTTTATTATTATTTATTAATGCATATCATATAACTATAAAAACGTTTTAAAAACTAAAAAGAAAACCGTCACTTCATTTATACAAAAGAAAATACGAAATTTCGTTTAGTTGGATTGGATTGACCGATTTGGATATCATTTCTATGGGACCAATTGGAAAGTATATCCTTTCACATTAAAACGTTTGTTTTAATTGGTTCATAAATGACGGAGTTATGAGATAACAAACAAAAAAACAACGGAATAAAAAAATTTTTTGAGGTCGTTTAAAAATGAGTCTTAGATACATAAGAGTTAAAAATACTTTCGTTTATATAACTACAAAATGAACTGATAGAAAGATAATGTGTTTTGTTATGTAATAAGAGCAAAGAACAAAACATTCCAAAAAAAGACGGCTTTACTTTAGTTATTATTTCACTAGTTTTTTTCTGATAATAGTAATATTTCAGTACAGCACAGCTAAAAATATGAATCGAAAATCGATATAACGTGTATGTCGCGGCGGCGGAAGCGGATGTGGCGCCATAAATCTGCTGTTCGAGTCCGCCCAACGAACTTCCGGATGGAAAATATGCGCCCTACCAAAACCTACCAGTTTTTATTTAGACTAAAGCTTGTAATATGCATTTGGATCTTTATTTTTATTTAACAGAACCCACATAAATTAAACGAATTTTATTTACATTTTATTGTATTTATTTATTGAACAAAATCCTCAGATCTTAAAAACAATATTATACAATCTAACGCGTTTATCCTAATGCCAATAACGGATTTACATACGAGTATTACGTTTATAACCTATAATTTAAAAGACAGCCATTGGCCTCAATTCTTTTGGCACCAACCTAACTAATTTTAGCTAATTAGGTTTTGAACTGTCCAATGAACCTTTGGTATTCAGCTGCTACCAACTTATCCTAATTTAATTTTATCTAACTTAATTAAGCGTTCCTAATTTAGTTAGATGGTACCAACTGAATAGGTTTTACAAATGCTATGACTAATTAAATATATTTTAGACAATTCCTAATTTTAGGAATGAACCAACCCAATTGCCACCACTGTGTGCTGTATGCGTGTGTGTAAGGGTGAGTGCGTGTGTATGTGACACGGTTATACTCTTTACGACTGAATTCTCTGGAAACTAGAAAACCTCTAATGGTCGTTGCATCAGTGAGACCATCTCCAAAGCACAAAGTGTTCAGGGCGTCTACTTGATTTCGATTTCTATTTATCAGAACGATAACGTTATTGAAATGTTCGTCGAATTCAGTTAAATCGATAGATGTTGCGTCAATATTAAATTATTGTATGGCACATCAGAATACAACATTACAACATCGGTTGTCAAGTAATGTCGAACGTTTCATCGTTTAAAATGAGTCAAAACAATATAACTTTATTCAAGTAGGGTTTGCACGATTATTGTTCCTATTTATTAGTTATCGTTTTGTTCAGTAGTTGATGTTAAAGTTATAGATAAAACAGCAAACGAAAACGTTGAATGCTTCGGCGACCACTGCTAAGGCCGTCCGACCATTGGGAAATCATCCAGATAGCTGATTAACTCGATCTGTAATTTCGTACTTTAAAGTTTCTTTCTATTGAAATTCAGATCGAGTATCGCATGGATGCCTGCTGCGAAGACCTACTGTTTAGCAGAGATACAGTTTTTTTGCCAGGTGGCATCGGAGTCGTCCGTACGCGAATCAAAAATGAGGCAATTACACGTAAAGAGTCTACTGGCAAGACAGTGTTTACGGTCGAGTGCTCGATCGTATGAACACTGACGAGTTTTCGCCCGAGTGCGTAAACAACAAAATATCTCGGAATCGCCAGAAAAACGACAATCTGATTTAGTCTAGTATTGGATACCAGTGAGTTGAACCGCTGCCAGCGGATAGAATAGAATGGAATAAACTTTATTGTTTCACTGTGCTGGTATGTACACAGGTGGGGATTTCAAAATAACATTATTTCAATAGTATGTGTTGATATAATTTTTTTTATCTTGGGCATTCTGGGGTACTTAAGAACAAAAACATTTTAACCTTTATTGTACCTTTTCGTTACGTAGGAACACAAGAAATAAACGTAGATAAACAAATACTCATCAAAGTATTCTTTTAAATGGTAAAACACTTTAGGAATTAAGCATTTTTTTTAAATGGATTTGTAATATTGGACCGTTAAGAAATTTTAAAGCAGCAGGTAGATTGTATCTACCTGCTGCTCAATATATACTGATGTCCTTGAGTGAATTTACCCTTGTTACGTACGATAGAAAGTGTCGCGAAGTTTCGCTAACGTTACTCGCGGATACTCACTCTCTCGGCCTGGTATTTTACTGTCTCGTCACTACTCATCACTTGCAGTTGATCAATAAAGGATTCATCGATTTACATTACAATATCATGTTTTGTACACAAGAATATATATATATATAAATATAATAAATAATAAATATATATATATAATAAATGATGGACAATGCACACTACACCATCTAGCCCAAAACTTAGCATAGCATGTACTAATAGTAACCCAGATGACTAAAAGAATACTTATTTATTTTGATATACATACTTAAGATATTTTATCTTTAACTAGCCTCTCAGTTTAATAGAAAGTAGCACTGTCATTTGCGATATAGGTTGTGGGTTCAATTTTCTCCCAGGACAAACATTTGAATGGTGAACATAGATGTTTGTTTTGTGTCTGGGTGTTATAAAATCTGTATTTAAAATATATAAATATTCTATTAGTCATCTGGTTCAAATAGGACAAGCTATGCCTTATTTGGGGATTGACGGTGTTGAGTGGGGTGTCCACCAATATTTATATAATATTCATTTATAGCACCCAGACAGAACAAACAGCAATGTTCCATCATACAAATGTTTGTCCTGGGAGAAAATCAAACCCACAAACTTTAAGTTGATTAGTCGCGGAAGGCAGATATACCAACTGAGCCGAAGGGCCAGCCAACTCAAAGAATGTTTGGTAACTGGTCATTGGAGTTTAGTTCGGACGACATTCGTCTATCTATAGCACTGGGCACTTATTGGCATTGTCGGGCCGCAAGAGTGTTTGCTACGCGAGTGATTGATGACGAAGAATCAGCTAGGAATCAATCTTCGTTAGGTACGTTATCTAACGGCTAAGGAGGCCACTGTTTGGGACAATGGAAAACGAGTTTCGTATACGCGAAGGGTTATGCATGAGCATGTTTCAGTACTCAATGAAGATGAGTGGGGTGATGCTGAACCACCCATCATACTAGAAATTCTAACGACTGTTATCAGCAGTATTCTTAAATAAAGTATCTTATATTGCTTTTCAAAAAGGGATTGGTGACCGCTAGTTGTTTTATTAAAACTTAGAAGCTTAAGTCAAGCTTGTCAGAAGTCGTATTTTGCGATCTCTGATGGACGATAGTACCCTGGACTCTGTTAAGTTTATTTTGTCCGATAATTTATTCCTTGCCTCAGACGTGAATGAAGTATTCTTTATTCCGAACTTATGTACAAAAACTTATCCTGCAAATGAAAAATCGCATCCAAACAGATGATGATTTCCAGAACCACATGTAGCGTATGTTTCGTAGTGAAAGAACAAAAGCCTTTCACATAAAAACGGAACTGTGTGAACGGAATGTGTTCAAACATATGTGATGCCTTCTTTAGTCAACTTGAAATTAGGTCGTAAGTTACTCGCACGAAATAGACATACTAGTACTTGGTGTGGGTTTAAATCCCACACTTGAAATTTAAAGCTTTAGTTCGTGCAGATTGCTAAACACTTTTTTTAAAACAGAGCCAGCAGACAGGCATACGGTCTACCTGAAGGTAAATGGTTACCTTCAGGTAGGTAACCTATAACGCTTGCAATACCAGGAGGTATCACGCGTATATTGCTAGCTATTTTGTCTGTTTGAGCAGTAATTTCACTGCTTCAGTGCCCTTCAAACCTAAATACAGTAATGCTTGCACTGCTACTGCTTGAAAGTAGAATAACTGTCGCAATATACGTGTGGAAAGCGTCATAGATTACGGTTACCACTTACTTTTAGATAGGCGGTATGCCTGACTGCTGATTCAGTTGTAAAAGAGTCTTTAGCAATATTCACGTCCTAAAGCTTTAAATTGAAAGTGCGGGATGCAAATCCACACAAAGTAATCTCACACGAAATAGACATTGACATGTCTGAGACTGTGGTGGTACCAACCAAGACGCACTCTTGCTGCAGAGTTCTGTAGATGACTTGAATAAGTAATTTTTACTTATTCAATAGCAAACGCAAGTATTGTTCTGTTTATTTAAAGTGCTCGTGGCATACCTAACTTAGTCCCTATTAGATCAACGAAGTTAGACAAAGCTGTGAGTAGTAGTAACGACCTGGATAGGTTACCTCAGTCGCATTTTTATCTGAGCGCTTCCAGTCTTTAAGCAGTCTGTCACGGCTTTTCAAAAGATTGCTTTAGTAGTTGATGGGTATTTATTGCGTATATCCTTTTAATTGATTAATTTGAAGATCAGGTGATTAGGTGATCAGGGAAGTTTCGAAAAACTGCCCATACTACTCGACGGCAGCTCTATAAGCATAAAGTCAGGCCGAGACCACGGTAATTGCAACATAACCGAAACTTTGGGAATCAGTTAAAAGTTAACACGATAAATATCCGTTAACTACTACAACAATATGAAATTTCAAAAGTTGTTTGATATAGGATTTGGGGCCTTATAATAATAATAATAATACCGGCCATTTCACACAGCATCATCTGGCCCCAAAGTAAGCAGAGCTTGTGTTATGGGTACCACATTACTGATACACTACTTACATACTTTTTTTTGTAAACACATACATATTATACATAGAAACACCCAGACCCGAGACAAATACTTGCAGACATACAAACATTTGTCCCGCGGCGGGAATCGAACCCGCAACCATTTGCGTCTCAGCTGGACATAAGCCCACTGCGCCACAGAGGTCGTCACTTATACTTAAGTAGATGTTATTCTGTACTCAGTTTTTTCGCGTATTAAGGACCCGATTTTCTAATATTACAATCAAGAAATCGCAAAATATTTATAGATATTTGCATAAGGCCTCAATTGCGAGCTCTATTTTTTATGTGGCGCCATCTAGTTTGAATGGATGAAACGATGTGTGTGTGTTTAGATTTGAATGAAACTTGGTATTGTAGTCTGTAACCTGAAATAGTATATAAACTACTTTTATGTAAGTTTTATTTTTACTATAATATATAAACTCGATTTCAAGACGGTAAACATTGCCACTAAATACTGATTCTAGCGTGTGATTTGAACTCCCTAACGTTCAAGTCCCGCACAGAACACAGCACGGAACTCGAAAGCCGTTACGTATCAGTAATTCCCATCTCACAGTACAAAGCCCGGTTGATTACGGTGGGTGCCGCGGGCGACGCAGTCTGCCGTCTGAACGCAGCCTAATGCGTTCCAACCGCCCCTTGTGAACGCAGCCTTTTTACTCCGCGATCGATGGGAGATGGCCTAGGATTAGTGCTGGAAGAAATACAGCGATTTCTGACTGAAAATTGTTTTGTGTGTTTTATGTATTGGGTTTCGAGCTATTCTATGTACTTTAGTTAAAAAAAATAACTCTTTGTAAAGGAAAGAGACGTTTACTTTAAAAGAAAAATTTTATTCACCAATGAGGTGTAAGTTTGGACGGTTTTGTGGGTTTCTTGTTTTATCTTATAAGGCACGGTACCTTGAAAATGGTTTCGCGTTAGCACACATTGTTATGTAAAATGTATATCCTAAGTATTCAGTTTTGTATTTTAACGAGCTTCGAGTTACATGAAAACGTTTGTTAAGACTTTCCATCTTTTATTTTAGAAATCCTATCACTATTTACTAAAAGAAAAGTCGTCTGGTAACATTTATGTCAATATCATAACATACAGAATGCAATGATTCACAGATTTTCTTTTATTGAAAAGTATCTCTAGGTATACCGAGAAATAATGTGAAAGCATTCAAACATTCTAACTAGTATTCATTTCAGTACCATTGATGGAACAAATGAGACTAAAAAGTCTCATTTGTCCCATTACCAACTTAAGTGCTCTTGTTTGTATAGCGACGTGTACTAGGTACGCAGAACCGTCAAGAGGTCACCTAAAGATTTTACCTTTATTAACTTTGTTAGAAGCTTGATTCGCGTGAATAGATCTTTCTTAGCTTTGATAGGAATATGTACTAGGAACATGAAAATGACAAGAGGTTACTTAAAGCTTGGACTTAAATATTCCTGCAGATGTTGTAAAGACATCATTTAAACTATACTCGTTTTTTCGCGAAGGCGTCTACAAGCAGACCAAATAACTTTTCATTCGCTACGACCAATAGCCGGGAACGAGCTCTACCAATAATTGTGGTCTCAATTCTTGTTTTATTTATAAGACGAGACGTCCTTCGAGGGTAGTATCATTAAGTAGGCTCAAAATCTTCAATCCATTTCTCGTATTGCCATGGGAGTTTTTTGTGAAGATTATTAATGAAAGAAATTCTCCGTTTGTTAAGTCATTGTTTGGCACACTGTGGAGTTAGCACTATCGTTTGATTGATGATTGCGATGTAGCGAATGTAGTATTCGTTGCGAATTTTGGTCGCAACATTGCTGCGGTTTTTTTCTCTGTCAGCTTACGGCGTCCACACATAGCTACTTGTCGCGATTACATGCGGCCACCAAACTACTAAAGAATGCATTACAGATCTTGAATGCTTGACCTCAAGATGTTAATGCCTATTGTGTGTTATAAAATCAAATGCTTTAATTTTATGCAAATATTTGTGCGGGAATCCTAGTATCAGGGTCAAATTTTTTAGTTATTTTGTTGGTTAGTTCAATCCATGTAGTCGCGACTCGTTGCTTCTGATTGTCGCGCCCGACAGTATCCTGGCATCAATGTGTATCAATCTTCGTTGGTGCCAGAGACATTGTCGTCTGTCGTAGCTGATTGCTAAGCGAAAATCGTGCCAATGTCTTGCTGAATAAGACACTCTTGGATTCGCGTTGGATAATACAGGGATTTATTCTATGAATACAAAGAACGACGAAAGCTTTTTTGGGGGAGAACAGTTGTGAAATATCTACTTGCATAGAATAATATTGTTTCTGAATAATGTTTATTATTTTTTTAATCAATGAGTCCCTGGCATGTCATAATGAAGTAATTAAACCTAGGCGCATTCACTAACAGAAAAAACAGCGTTGAGAATTGTATATAAAAATTAAAGCATGGTTCTGTACTGGGCGAAATAGCATGGTTCTGGTTCCGTGCTAAACAAAGAAATAAGGCCAGATTTACCCCAAAACAGTCAGTTATTTGGTAGCATTCGACTATTAATTTCGATTGCTACAATTCTTTGACTTCAAGGTGTATGAAAAAAAGTAATGTATTTTGATTGTACTTTAAAGTAGTTGAAATGATTTGTACTGGTAATGCATTTTTTGAAACTTCTTGGTTTCTATTTTTCAAATACTGCGACTTTTTGCTTCAGTAGTTATAAAAAAATACTGGTAACTACTAATACTACTGGTACTACTAACTACTGGTACTACTTAGGAATGATCAATTTTTACAAGGTACACTACTAGAGTTTAGGATATTTCGTTCCATTAACTCTCAAAGCATAGAACCGTTAATTAATAAATCAACAGTATGAATTCCAAAAGATGAATCCCCAGAAATTCTGAAAACAGATGAGAAGCCCTTATTGAACGATATTGAATTAATATAACAGCATCATAGACCATCTTACATCACGCCCAGATGTATTTTCCCAAGGGTTGCCAACTGTGAGATGATGAATATCCAAATATTCATTCTATTTTGATATTAATTTGAATAACAATAGTTGAGTCGTTGTTTGTAATGAGAGCTTTCGTTCTGATCCAATTATTTTGCCGAGAACTTTGAGCTAAGGGTAATTGATTTATTTATTTGGAAAATTCTAGTATTTTATCAGTTTACAACTTTTGCGATTGTTGAATGTGTTCTCTTTATTTGAATAATGGCATTTAGTTTGACAGTTCTTCAGCTAGACTAAAAAGTGTTTTCTAAGAATATTAGAATGAACGGACTCTTTTCTCATAAACAAATGAGAAAAGACCAGACTACTACCAAATATTTTTATAGTTGGTAAATATTTCTTATTGTTTTTGAAAATAACCTATTGGTTTGACGATTGTTATTTTTGTAAATTACCATGATTAGTCTGTACACTTCAAAGGTGTGTATACTATTTCGGTTTTCAACTACAAATTCTCTTGTTTGCAGCATACATGAGTTTGCACTTTGGTAAAACACCTCGGGTGGAGTTGCCCGCTGCCCACTTGCGTCCTCAACAGAGTCCGGCTCAGGGTTACCAACTGTCTCACTACACTGTTCAGTTATATATGCTCATTAAGATTTTCACGATCTAATCGTATGATATAAAAACTAGTTGAACTACATACCACCCTTAATTTGTTTGATGGTAAACCACTATAGAATTGAGGCTAACAAAAAACGGTGATAGATACAAAACACAGTTTCTGTCTACTGTCTACAGGTGTGTAGACAGTTCAACTCTTTTACATGTACTTTATAATATAAATGTTATTCTCGTTTATTATTCTGTACATTGTTCTCATAACACCAAAGGGATTTCGTGTACCTCTTGCAACAGTGTACCTACCCCTTGCACACTAGTGCACACTAGGTCTACACTGTGACAGGTCTGATAGATATTCTGTCATGTATTCTGTCTGTTGCCTTACACCGACTAAATCGTACTTAATTTTTGCCGTCGTACAAACATTGCACTCTTATAATATATGTATAATATTTTTGCTATTTATTTCCGGTTTAATACGTAATTTTGGCATTTTTATTTAAATAGAGCTAGAGTTATTGACTCGGGTGTGGATAATTGGAATAAAAACATTGTGTCTCTTTGTGATTCGAGCAAAAATAATCCGTATGTTATTTATATAAAATTCACTATTTTATATAAAATAACTAATAACGAACGTCAAGATACGACTTTGTGAAATGCTACTATAAATGATATAAATGATATAAATACCTGACACTAGCAGAATTGTCATTATTATGACACATGCCATTAAAAAAGAAGAAGAAATATTAAGTATTTAAAAAAAAAACACTCATTTTCTGAGCATATTTTTCTAAAATACTTGTAGCCAGCAGTGCTTAAAGATTCAAATTGCGTTAATTAAACTATTGTGTGAAATTAAACTGATAAACTTTATTTTCTTCAGTAACATAAAAACGCTTGAGCTAACAAATCTTTACATGAACTAGTAACGTCCCTAGCCATCTAACAAGGACAGACTAACTACTATGCCTTGAGCTATTTGACGAATAAGGAGTACTAGTCGAGCTCGTTGCTGTGCTAAGAGGAACAATGTTAGTCTTTTCAAAACTATCGTGAGTTGTACTACACATTTTGATAAAAAAGGGTTTCAATCACGTATTATTTTGTCGATAGAGGTATCAACACTCAAATCAAACTTACCCTGATGAAAATTCTTTAGATAAGCGGTTTAAAATGTTATCGATGAAAATAACACATGCAAAATTGCACTAAAAAAATATCATGTAAACGTAATTCTGAAAAATAATCAGAATGTAAATGTTCTTCTTCAATAATAGCATGATGACAATTTTGCCGATATCAAGTGATTAAATTTAATAGTAAAAAAAAACATTTTTACCATACAAAAGTTAATTTGCTAATGGCACCGTCTTTAATGCAATAGACGAATTGGTAAACTTTTTTATTTTATTTTATTTGGGAGAACATACAGAACTAAATTATAATATTACTAAATAATTATATGATTATATGAGATTACTTAATCCAACGAAATCTCCACTAATTTATAAACATTTGCACAATAGTAAGTTAAATAAAATTGTCAAGCGCCTTTGCCCAAACATAACACAATGAAAACAATTCCATAACAATATTTCCTAAAACTACCATAGTCGTAAGTGGAGACCACCACAGCTTGCAAACTTACCCTAAACTTTATTAACTGGCCAAATGTATTTATTTATTCACAAAGGCGGAATTTTAGCTGGCATAATCCGAGCGATAATGACATGCGTCTGAGACGGAGAGCATGAAAGAGATATCGCGGTATTTAGGTAGAGACGTGAGCTCAATCCAAGTTTGCTCTACGGTGCGTTTCCTGCCACCTATCTGTCAACGCGTTTGCATACATTCATTTGCTGTAATAGGACTATTATTTAAAAGAAACTGTCATGTGCGAGTCGCTCCTGAGAGCATTCGTACTTAGGTACCTACTTTTTTCAGCATTATGGTTCTTTTACAATTACTAGGTTACAATTACTAGTCAGGTCAGGCCACGTAAATCATCATACAATATGGAAGCACCGAATATTGCTCCATCGAAATATCGAAATCGAATTAAAATAAGACGGATTTAACAACAAACTTAACATTGTAGTTAAAAAATGTTTCTAAGCAACAATATACATCACGGTCATGTATGTTTGTGATCGGACATATACTTTTTTTTAAGTGAATAATTAAAATTAACAGTTTTCGGATTTTTTTCTTTGCTTGCGTTGTGCTTCTTGCCAAAATTTATAATCGTAGGTCAACGAAATAGCTTTTAATTTACTGGCGAATTGTGAGAAGTAAAAGGCCGTATTTAAGTCGTATTTTTGAAATGCGTTGACTAGGAAGCTTGATTTTTTTACAGATCTAAGTCTAAGAGATTTTAGAATTTGATATTAATTTCAACTTTCACGTGTTCTTGAGAAAAAGGGACAATAGACAGACAGACGGACAACTGACTAATGTAGCATATTTTAATTAAATAAAATTGTTTTGAAATTTTAAATAGGCTTTTACTATAAACTAGATTATTTGGGTGCAACAAATATAAGCCTGCCCAAGACTTCTCTACTAGTTGAAAGTGAACATAGCTCTGCGGCATGCGACTAGTTTCACTGCATTTGTAATGCATGGCGTACCCTTATCCGCGCCAACTTCAGTGCATTAGACTTGCAGATATTTCGCCGGTACCGCGGTACTGAACGCGACTCCTGAAATATGGCGAGTATCAACTAGTATTGAGTCGTTTAGGTTTTATGTCATTCTGCAATGAGGTTACATTGTGTGGATGAAGCACGTACCTAATGAAATTTACTGTGGACGATTTTTGGATTCTTTTTACTCTTTTCTTTTCTTTTCTTTATTTACTTTAGTACAATGCATACTTGGGAGTGGATTTTGAATTTATATGATACTGGATGCTCGCGGCTACGCACTCATGGCATCTACATAATGATGTATATTATAATATATATTATATATTATATTTTGTGTATTATGAGCGAACCTATGTATATTATACGATTAATTAATTAATTCATTCATTCATTCTATGTCCGTCAAGATACAAACTATATCATTGCAAAATTCCATTAACATCTTTCTGTCGTGATCTGGATGGGATATAAACAAAAATCTACTTTTTATCATCTAAATTTGAATAATCCGTAAGTGCGTTTTATACCATTATTGGACAAGTATTATTTTGTCTATGAGAGCACGGACACTGTTTCGATTCATCTAGAGAATCTTCAGCAGTTTGATCTTCAACCTTTGATAATACTCGCAGCTTTGGTCGGCTTTAAAAGGCAAAAAAGCAGAAACCCATGTTTGCAATAAAACGTCGCATCATGGACGCGTCGCAAAAATGATTGTCAACCTGACGTCTGTCAGAAAGTAATGACTATAAAATATAAAAATTTAGTTTTTTTCTTTAAAAATGCTTTTGAGTAATATTTTTTTTGTCTTTAATTATTATATTGAACATGCCAACAAAGTTTTAGTCCCAATAATTTTAATAAATACAATAAGAAATGATGAAATTGTTTGACTATAATATTACGTTCATATGTATACCTAGTGGTTCCTTTTCACTGATTGCCATCACCATTCACCACAAAATATAAATCAAACCACCAGCCAAACAAAAGAGTCTGTAAATGAATACTTTTTCAATTTAAACGCGGTTTAATTAAACCGGCTGAATAGGGCAATGTTTTCAACGACCATCTTACAAAGAATTGACGTTATTACTGCGAGATGGAAATCGTTTATTGATTGCTTGAAAATTATTATCAAATGTTGGGAATAACATTGTTTGACAAATTATAATATATTACAGTATTATATATTAGATATGAGACGCAAAATATTGCGGGCTCGATTCCCGCCGCGGGACGGACAAATGTTTGTATAATCTGCAAGTATTAGTCTGGGTGTTTCTATGTATAATAAGTATGTATTCACAAAAAAAAAGTATATTAGTTATATCAGTCATGCGGTATCCATAACACAAGCTCTGCTTACTTTTGGGCCAGATGATGTTGTGTAAAATGTCCGGCATTATTTATTTGTATATTATGTTGTATCTTTTTATACGTTTTAATTGACAAGTTTTTTTAAATGTTATATTGAGCTTATTGATTTAGGTATTCATAGCCTTTCATAGTTTAATTTAGGTATTTATCTGTGTTAGGATGTTGGTGTTCACGTCTATTACTGGCCAGTCAGTTCAGTTGGTAGTAGCTCTACCTTCTGTACTGTAGGTTGAGGGTTCGATTCGTTCCCAGGATAAACATTTGTGTAAAGAACATTGATGCTTTTCTGTGCCTGGGTGTTATAAGGTATCATAAGTATATATTTAAAAATATTTAAGAATTCTATCAGTTATCAAGTCACCATAATACAAGCTATGCTTAGTTTGGGACTAGATGGTGTTATGTGCATTGTCCAGCAATATTTATTATTATTTATTTATAATTATTAAAATGTATGGAAATGACGTTAGATTATAATGAGTAACATGACTGATTGCTGCTATCATTTCCATACCTCCTGATTTTCCCACAGGCATGAACGCCAACAGAATTTCGTCCAGGCCTCGAGTAAGTGCCTAATCCTTACTGATATTATAAATGCGAAAGTAACTCTGTCTGTCTGTCTCGCTTTCACGCCAAAACTGCTGAACCGATTTAAATAAAATTTGGTACACAGATAGTTTATAGCTTGAGAAAGGACATAGGCTACTTTTGAATTGGAAAAAAGTGTTGTAAAGTTTTGAAAAGGTTGAATGATGGATGGATGAAAGGTTGTATAAGTATTGTCATTTTCATTGTCATTGTCATAAAATGTTAGGCTTTTGATGCCTACTAATATTATAAATGAGAAAGTAACACTGTCTGTCTGTCTGTCTGTTACGTTTTCACGTCTAAGCCGCTGAACCGATTTTAATGAATTTTGGTATTGAGATAGATGGGACCTTGGAGAAGATGCTTTTTATGTAGGTACCATACGTGCGAAGCCGCGGGCAGCAGATGGTAAAATATAATTAAAATTAGTAGTTAATTAAATAAATCTAACAAAGCCTACAACAAAAACAGCCTTCATTTATTTTTCCGAGGCATTTTCTTTAGGAAGGATTTTGGTGTCCAGCTAAAGACATCATTCGAAACACGTGTATCGTTTTCTTCCCACGTAATAACACCTGACTTGAGTGTTATTCAATTTGAACTTTATGTTTAACCTGTAAAGGACTATTTTTGTCTACGATTGGTACTTTAATAAGTAGCGACCTCCTCACTTTTATTTTAAAATCCTTTCAACGAGTTTCTTATTATAGAAAATACCTTGTTATTTTGTTATAAGATTGACCTATTTTTTGTGTCCAAGGTTTCTTTGGAATGATGAAATTCAAGGCATTTCAAACGGTCAGCTAAATTATGTTTTTATAAATAAATCTCGAATGGACGATAATGTGACTATTTTAAAATTATCTAACTGGAATATTAGCTATTTTATCAGCAGCCTTAACTTACTTATTCAATACACACTGGAGCTCTCCCTAAACCTACCAACAATCAGACGAGATCCAATACGTTCTTAACTGACAACGTTGGCCATGTTTGCCCATCTGTCAGAATCCGTGTGACTCACGTGGCCTGGCAAGTCCTTATCATCTTAGGTCACTTTAACACCGATAAGTCACCAAATTGTTTTTTCTTAGATTATCTAGCCTACTAAAATACTCTAGTACATAATCTCTACCAATACAATCACGTATATTTTTAAAGCAAAAACCAAAAATGGCCGATTTATCAATACAAATCTGTCTGTTAAACGAACTGCAAAATGTCCAATGGAATTTTTCATGAGCAGACGCCATTTTTTGATGAACTCATTTTAGTACGGGAGCTATAGCTAGTTTTGTTTACGTCATAGTGCCACTTTGGTATTTGCTATCATACCATCTTTGGTTTCTTATGGGAGGGTAAACCGCTTCGTTACGTAACGCGTTACGGTGCCAGTCTGTCTGGTTTCCCTTTCTCTCACGCATACGGCAGCAGTAGGTAGGCTCCTCCTCTCTCAATCTAACCAACCCACAGCGCTATTTAGAGCAGTTTAAGTTATCACGTCGGGTGTCCCGAGACGAACACATTTTTTTTTACTGATATGATATGATATAATATGATATAGTATAACTATGATTAGTTTATGCATTCCGCTAAGTTCAAAGCTAAGCCAAGTGAAAGAAACCTCTGAGGCTCGTTTTAATCCTTTCGCTAGACTTCCAAATAACTAATGACAAGATAAAAATTCTCCACAAAGTTTAGTTCAAGAAAAAATTGTTAAGAATGTAAATAATAAATAATACTGAACATTCACACATCATCATCTGGCCCCAAAGTAAGCAGAATTTGTGTTATGGGTACCACATGACTGAAATACTACTTATATATTTTTTTTTAAACACATTCATATTATAATTAATAATATCTATTAAAAACTAAAAAGAAAACTGACTTCATTGAATGAAATTTGAGCCCATAAAAATACAACCAAATTGAGAACCTCCTACTTTTTTTGAAGCCGGTTAAAAAAGTTTTTTAGTAAGTAAGTACTTTATCATTTCTCGAAATTCAAAGAGACCACTGGAAAAACACAGGAAATCAAAATATCAATATTTTGTTTCATCCAAGTGGATGACAGTTTTTTTTCAGCTTTTTTAATTAAAAAACCTAACTACTGAACCGATTTTTATGAAATTTATATGGGACCAATCGGGAAGTATATCCTTTCACATTAAATTTCACAGATTTTTTTCAAATCGGTTTATAAATGACGGAGTAATAACGGAATAACGGAGTAATAATAAAAATACAGTTGAATTGAGAACTTCCTCCATTTTTGAAGTCGGTTAAAACACCTAGACTCGAGACAAATACTTGAAGATCATAAAAACATTGGTCCCGCGGCGGGAATCAAACCCGCAACCTTCTGCGTTTCAGTAAATAATTTTGGGCTTTTTTAAAAACAAGTAATGTTTCGTTAATACTAAAAAACATCACTGACTTCCGGGCTTGTTCGGGCCTCGGCTAGGCACTTGTGAAACTCGAAATTAACGAACACTTAAAAAGTCGCCTCTTCAAGTACACATACGAGCAGAGGAACGAATTAATTATTATTTCAAGAGCTGTTGGTGTGTGGTTCGATTTATAATCATTTTTTATTACCTAATGGCATACATTTTATTGTTATGTAAGCTGGTTTAAGCTTGCGGGTTTTTTAAATCTTATTTATATAAAGGAGTTTTGTCACTCAGTGACTATGTAACTCCCGTAACGTACTAATGTTGTGTTTGATAGATTCTGAAATCTCTTACTTTGTAGTTGAAATGTAATCTGTATCTAATAAGACACTAAGCATGTTTGAATATATCTATTTTTAATTCATTTGTACATAATATACCTAACTGTAACTGTAATATACCTAACTGTAACTGTAGTGTAACTGTAACCTTATAAAATTGTTAAAAAACTGTTTTAAAAACAATATTATTTTGATTTTATAATTTGTGTATTGCGTTATGCCACACAAGGCAAGTTGTCAAGGTTCATTGAATTGAACTCTCGTGATGAAATTAAAAAAGTTCGAAAACATGTGACAGATGCACGAAATGAGCCTTTGAGGTGCACTTTAATCCTTTCACCACACTGGTTTGGAATAAAGACACAATAAGAAGGTGAAATTATACATGATAGAATGTTGAGTGTATGTAGCTGTAGAGCTGAAGTATTTTTGACGGGATAACGTAATATAAATCGATGAACGCCGGCTGCACGCACGAAAACGCTTGACTCGTTTGGACTCGACATGTCACGTTCCGCCTGAGCCGAGCGTGTAAGCGAGAGCGCGGAACAAGCGATAGCGAGGCACGATCGGCCTAAGCGTTCGGCTTGTGACGCCGGTTTTCTTATGACGTTATCACGTAAAATTATCGTCCGTAAGCCAACTTTACAGACAACCATTTTTTTATCGAACAAATTCTACTGGGATTCAGTTACCGAACCCCAGCGATAGAATAAATTTGACAACGCATTCAGCCTTCAAAGTCTTCAAACTGCAATTTTTGAATGTGCTCAATAGTTTGCAGTTGGTCAACAAAGCGATGCATATCTCCTACTCTAATTACCAACAATGCGACTGCTCCGGTGAACGCACGCAGTTTATTTAGTGAATGGCGGCGATTTAACTCCGGGCGCGGCTAGCCTCAACTTGTTAGCCGATGGTTCATTCACAATGGGGCAGCTACTGGCCAAAATATTTGAAGCTAGAATTATATCCTGTTAGGGTGTGTCCAAATTTAAACATATTTGTTTTCTTCTTATTCTGTCACAAGTTCTATTGAGTCTGTGTAAAGGGCTCCAAAAAGGTAAAAACAGAAAATAATTATAGAAAAACAACCAATCCAGGCATCAATAAAAAAAATACATATAGATAGTTTTTGATTGGCCTGTCAGCTCAATTGGTAGCAGCTATGCCTTCTTCGCTGTAGGTTGAGGGTAACAAACATTTGTGTGATGCATATAGGTGTTTGTTCAGTGTCTGAGTGTTATAAAGTATCATACGTGTGCATTTAAAAATATATAATACTAAAAAGATAGAATACTATCTAATATCTCATCACCATAAGCTATGCTTAGTTTGGGACTAGATGATATTTTGTGAATGTTGTGTCCTCCAATATTAATTTATTTATGGTTGCCAGATTGCTCACGTGATGCAAATATTACACTACTTTACACATTGAAAGCTATTGCGCGAGTTTTTTTCACTCCGATTCTATGAAAATGCATCCTAATGTGACCACCATTTTAATAAAGCATACATTGTCAAACCATAATGTGGGATTGAAATTTACTAGTTTAGATTTTTTTTTTTTTTAGTTTAAATTTACTTATTTAGTTATTTCTAAAATACTACCACTTTGCATTACTTGAGTTGTTCGTTGATGTATACTGAACGTAAGAATTCCATATATTTAATATCCAGCTAAAGTTGCAGATTTGGTTTGCTGAGAAGTGTGATAATGCGAAACTTATGCCAATGGTATAAGATACAAATTGCAATAGCTTTGCGATTGAACATCCTTCTAGTAATTTAGTTTTGTTGAAAGAATTCACTCGACTAATTCACTTGCCAAATCCTTATTCAAACTTGGCTCGTGGAAGGCCACAGCTGTAAATTGCAGGGCGCATGCGTGCTTATTGCCCGTAGTCAGCTGACGCCCACAACGATTTTCATATTACGTATGTGTGTGCGGTTATGAAAGTGTGCGTAACACAACAATACTGAACAAAATTGGACGTGGAAAACGGATAGGACTCGCGTTCTACAGTTATGCGATGTAGTCAGACACTATAGTAATAAAAGGGGAAAACAGTATGGGCTACTTCAAGAGGTTAGTTATGAGGTTTTTCAAAGTAACACGCATGTGATGCTTCTTGTGTTGCAGGGGTCGGTTGTTGTTCGGTTACCGCTTATCATCAGGAGGGCCGTAAGCTTGTTTTCCACCATTGTGACATAAAAAAAATGTTAAAAAAAACGATGTTTTAGTTTAGTTTCCTTTGGCTATATACAAAATTTGAGATATTTTTGGGAAACAAACAATAGTCACCGATGAATCCGATTGCTTGCGCCACTAAGATTTTTGGAAAATCATGTTAATAGGTACTCTTACGTTTTTATACAGAAGAAAGACGAGATGATAACATTGTATTTACTAGGTACTTATCACTAAATAACTTCTGATCTCGGCTTTTTACACGTGGTACTAGAATAAAAAGTAGGCTATGCCCTTCCTCAAGATACAACAAAACCAAATTTCAATATTTCTTGTCGTTTAGCGACGATTCAAACAAACATATTTGTATGTGAGAGGGACTGAGACACATCAGTATCTATCTATCTATATATATATCGAATACCTTTAAACGAGCAATTCTTGTACATACAAAATATATATGATCTGAATCTCGGAAACGGCTCCAACGATTTTCATGAAATTTGGTATGCAGAGGGTTTCGGGGGCGATAAATCGATCTAGCTAGGTTTCATTTTTAGAAAACGTCGTTTTATCCGTGTTTCATACCGAGCAAAGCTCGGTCATCCAGGTACTTATATTAGTACTAGCTGACCCGGCAAACGTTGTTTACAGTTAGTTATAAACCTATTTTCAGACCTACTGAATATACAAATAAAATTTCATCAAAATCAGTCAAGCCTTTTCGGAGGAGTATAAACACGAAAACTGTGACACAAGATTTTTATATATATATAGGGATGAAGTATAGAAAAAAACAAACACTTATGAAGACGTTTGAATGACGTTAAGGCCACTTTCGTTATCTGCTCGAACTATACCTACTATTAAGACATTTAACACATCCACATGCTTTCTGTATTCCATGACATAACCCAGTGCTGAGTCAAAGCTCCTTTGTCACACTCCCCATGAATGAGAGAGAGCCACGATCAATATTTTGAGGTCCGTTCGCTCAACTTATGAAATTTTTAGTAGTTTCGTTACGGTTCGTCGCCTAATTATACCAGTTGCTATTTACAACAAGAAGATTTTCACCATTATTTAAATCTTTTTGAAATACAGGGTTATTTTTAACAATCACCAAGCTCAGCCTTAATTCAAATTAGGGAACTGTTTTTCCCAAATTTTTGTGTAAAATTTTTCATTCTCGTTTTATATAATTGCAGAAAACATTTTTGAAGAGTTTTCATCTAATAAATTTTACCTACGACGTTTCTACACATGTATCTAAATATCTGTACTACACATTGAGATGCATTTAATTGCGTAAAAAACTAAAAAGGGTTAAAATAAATTTAAGTGCACACAATGACAGCAAGCATGTACGACAGAAGCAGAGAGAAGAAACGTGTTATAGACAAACCAAACGTTTATATAAATCAAGTATAACGGAGATATTATTTATTTCTGCTTGATTAAAACAAAAATCAAGTTCGTACTTAGAGCCTTGAAATTTTATTTGTTGGTTTGCTTATAACAATGACATAGAAATATAGATAGACAGATTATATGAACAATTAAGGCGAAATAAAAATAAGTAACGGAAGACAAATTTCGGAAGACTGTGCGTTTGTGGTTTGAAATTTGAAAACAAAATCGAATAAAACAGCAAATTAAATAATGACTGAAAAGGGAACAAAAGAAAAATAAATTTGGATTTAACATCTGAGAGTATTTTTTTTAAATTTGGCTTGGAAACGATTTTAATTCAGTGAAATTCTTGTGTTTTCCACAAAGCGAAAATATACGCGATTTTTTCAGCCAATTAGGAACTGAAAAATAACTGTAAAATCAATTAATACAACAAACATTCTTATAGTTTGATACTTGAGTACCTTAGAGTCCCTCGCCTAGTGGCAAGACTCACCTGAAACTGAAGAAATTAATTATTAAAGCATCTTAAATTTACCAAAACACGGAAGTAATACTAAACACATGAGCTAATGTGTGAATCTAGGATAAACCGCTAAGGGTTTCGTAAAACTATGTGATCAACATGAGTCATGTCAACTAGATGGACGACAGTAAACACAAACTAGTTTATTCCCGTGGCACCACTTGCATTTTTATACAAATAAATATATCTACACTCCAAACAAATCAAATATCCAAATATGTAAAATTATAAACAGAGTATTCACTCTTCTTGTTAGTGATCGTGAATATGCATATTATTTCTTCTTCTTCCTCCTATCTTGATGTCTGTCTGACTGTGCTAAACATCGTCGCGGAATGCCAGCTTAGAATTTTCTTGGATTCCTCGTCGTACAAATCACAAAAAAACAAAATAAACTTAAAATTCAGTTGTTTACTAGAGCTAAGAAAAAGAAAAGTTATTAAGTAAGATTCCGCTTAGATTATTACACGAGAAAACCTAATTTATTTAGGAGAGTTACGTTAACTTGTGAAATATCAAACGAAGAATCTGAATAATAATAATGTTCATTCAGTAATTAAATGTTTACAAACTTACAAGACATACTTATTGTTATTTTACAATATTCTAAACATTTTAAGTAGTGGTAAATTAGTGATACTCATAAATGGTACGGCCAAGTCAATATGCGTCTATTGCCAATTATTTTATTTAGTAATTTTCAGAGAAAATATAAGTTCCTGCTTTGGCTACCTAGAGTCTAGACAAGACTCACTTTTTGTTGCCGTTAACGCCACCAGAAAGATCAAATTGTATGGAAATGACCGTAGAAGTCACGTTTCCGTCACGTGACTTATAATAACAAAAATAATAGGTTAAATCTGCCAAAAAATACATTATAGTCTTCTCCAGAAGGCATATTAAACACTTGTATAGTTAGGAAATTCCTACAGAATGACCTGCAGGATGAAGGAACATCCAACCATAATTAGGTAGGCATTGATGTGAACTTGGCTCAGGCCCGTGCATCTCGTATAACTACCAGTTTAATCGTAAAACACACACACAAAATACACACTGTACACACAAAATAATAAACGTTTATTTTGCGCAACAAAAAGTTAAATATAGGTTACTAAATAATAATGATTAAATGGGAGCAAAAAAGGACACCACATAGCATAATTTCACAGTGGCGCATATGCCCCTGGGACGCTGATCTTGCGTGACACCTGAGTGCGTGAGGGCAGCAACTGTGGTACACACCGTTTACCATTACAAAAAGAAAAAGAGCCTTATAATTATAGGTAAAAATATGTATTTCTTCTTCTTCTTCTTTTTATTATCACAAGCTAATGTAACCATATAAATAAACTATATAAATAACCATACAAATTGATTTTTCCACGGGTGTGAACGCCAACAGACAGTGGATCTTGTCAAGGCACCAAATTAAGAGAAGCAGTAGCACAGTAACGTTGAAAATCTCAAGGGACTGTTCAAAAAAGGTGAAGGCGAAATTCAAAGACTATTGAACTTCTTCTTCATCATATCGTGTCTCTGGTTATTTCAAACCAGTGTGGTGAAGGTGTGCCTTAAAGGCTCCTTTCGTACACTTGGCACATGTCTTCCAACATTTTAGGTCCTACGACATCCCGATTTCCTCACGATGTTGTCATTCACCATTTTTTTGCATATATAATTATTACGATTGAACTGAATCATTAAATCTTCAACTCCCAGATGTAAACGGAAAGGAGCCCACCGCGTTTTCAAAATAATATCACTGCATCTGGGACATACATTGCGTGATCCATGAGCTGGCTTCTAGCTGGCTCAGCTTATTAGCATTGCCATTCAACGTGAATGCCATTCAACAGGAATGTCTTGGCAACGCTGTTCTCTGACAGTAATCTGGATCAGTTGAGCTATCTATAGATCGTTTTAAACGGTTCTTAGATAGCTCAACTGTTTGTCATGTATTTTATATTTATGTGTATTATTCTGTACATTTCTGTCAGTATATCTGTAAATAAATTATTGTCGTACCAATAAATAAGTGCAAATGTGACTTTACGACCGCAGCAGATTGCATGACCGTGCCCCAATTATTACGAAATCAATAATAGCGATTAATACGGTACTGGTGGATTACCGCACCGTTTTGCTGACCGAGGGACATGCAATCCAATCTAGGGTTGTTGTTGCTCTAATTACTTCAGAACATTGGATATAAGCCCTGGTGTACTCCAATCCACTGAACAAATCCATTGATAAATTCGATTCGACTTTTGTTCCACTCTTATTGATCTCCAGCCTGTCCATTGCTCAGATGGATTGGATTCTCTACTTTTTATATTAGTCTAGCTTCTACCTGCGTGCTATTTAAAAAGTAGTCTATATGATATTTCAAGTAGTCTCAATAAGTCGTATGGCTTAATAAAGGCTTATTGAAGTGTGATCAACAAAAAAACATATAAACATCGACACAAATTTTTGTAGGAGCCAGCTCATGGGTCACCCGATGTATCTACCAGACGCCGTGTTAGTTTAGTATATTTTTAAGCAAAATTTTATATAAATTTTGCTTGAAAATATATGAATCTACTGTATAATATTAAAATAATTAAAAAGCTTATAAATGTAAAAAAAACACGGCGTCTGGTAGATACAGCGTAACCCATGAGCTGGCTCCTATTTGGTCCAGCGTATTAGCATTGCCATTCAATGTGGTAATGCCGCCAGTGTCTTGCGGACGCTGCCCTCTGGCAAAGATCAGGATTAGATGAGCTATGTTTATAGATAGCTTAAAATAGCCCTTAGATAGCTCGAAGGTATAACGTGTATTTTATATTATTGTATATTATCCTGTACATTTATGTAATTATTTTCTGCAAATAAAGTTAGGTAATTTAAATGTTTGAAAATATTACGACGTAAAGCTCAGTTATAAATTCAAGATAGTAGAAATCAATGTAACCGTTTCAAGATTGTATTTTTACGGAATATTTGTAGAACGCCGAGAAAAAATATTAATTTCGGGGCATAGGTAAACTCCGTACCCTCGCAATATCCATCAAGAGACTATTTGCATAGAGGGTGATAAATCTAAGAAAGAAATCTTATATGCAGAGATATTGGAAGTGAAGGCAGCAATGTATCATGGCGGTTTTATTTGTTGACATATTGCCCCAATTTGAGAGAGTTTGAGCAAGAATTTTTCAATTTTGTGAACAGCAAAAACGCTAGCGCATGGTTAAGGCACTTAACGGTTGAAAAAGTTTTGTTTGGAAGGGTCGGAAAACATCCCTTATTACTTCTTCTTTCCCTTATATTCTAAAACTTTTTACTCGAAGGTAGACTGTGGTTATGTATACTCGTATATGTATATGTTGTAAAGTTGTTGGACAACGCGATGAAATGAATTATATAACACCGGTTAGAAAGCGATACATGAACATTTCAGGTGAAATAAAACCATTGATATATGACCACGTTCCTTGGCACAAATATGCAATATTGTGAGATGCCTGCACTGTTCATTTCACATCGGAAATTCCAGTTTGATATCGAAAAATTGTTGCAAATTCATGCAGCCAATAAATTTGTACATTTTCGAATAGAACGTGATTGAATTTTCAATCATATTTTATTGGTAGTATAATTTTATGTCATGTTGGTTTACGCGGAATTATTATTATCATTTTAATCATTGAACTCCGTTAATTACAGAGCTTTGTCACTATTTTAAACGATGTTTTAATTAATAATTATAGTTATAAATATTCGTGGACTATCAGCATTAACTAACATCAAAGTAACCAAAGCTTAAATTGGATTACATTGTGTAAACTACTCATAAACTGCATGTATTGTGACTGAATTTAAATGTTTTAATGTTTTTCCACTGTCCATTTTAAGATTAGCTATTTTATAAACCAAGTTCACTACGAAACCTTTCCTTCATTTTCTTGTTAACAGGTGTAAATTCATTATTAAGATGATTCAAATTTGATTTCAAATATGAACTCTACGCACTATAACATAACAGAAAGGCCAAGACTCTTCCCATCTTTAAAAAACATGGTCATGAAACATTATTTTGTTTTATAAGTAAGTATGTAATTATATAAATACACCACACCTGCATGCCCCTTCTATGTTTATTTATAGTCCATCCAACGGTTGCCTGGTAGAGATCCCTATTAGCGATAAGACCGCCCGTTGTATTGCTTTAAATAGTTAAGTTATTGTTCTGTAATATTTTGTGTGGTAGTCAATAACGAGTTAGATAACTATCTATCAATAATTTTAAGGGTAGTTTAGCAAAATCATTTCTAAAATGCACAATGATACTCGTAGTTACTAAAGATGGCCAAAGTAACAACACGAATCTAGTGAACAAATCCCGTGACGTCACAAAGCCAGGGTATTCGTTATCTCCAACATCCCCATTAATTACACGTCTCTTGATTCTATAACAGTATTCTTTTTATTCTTTGCCTCGGGTTTTCGCAAGCAATTTATTTTAGTCTGCTGACTGTGAATTTTACTTACAAATCGGGTGGGGCGGGTCGCGGACTACAAAGAAGTTAGGCGTTGTCTACTAAGGACATATAATAGCTGAAGCATAGCATCATAAGGTATTAAGTGGTATCTACCTAGCGAAGACAATATTATAGTAGTGTAGAATAAAGACAACTGATTACCTCCACTAAGAAAGTTCCATCGTGAGGAAACTGGCATCACGAACCTTAATAGTTCGAAGATACGTGCCAAGGGCACGAAAAGAGCCTTTAAGGCGTACCTACTTCAATCCTTTCTACACACCGGTTATTTCGAACCAGTTTTGGATTAATTCAGTCAAAATCAAAATCAAAAAGTGTTTAATTCAATAAATCACAAGGACAATTTTGAATTATCTTTTTTACATCCTAGGTGAATACGTGCCGGTTCATCCTAGCCACAGTTCACAAAGGGTCCTGCAAGAAACTCTCTGGTCTGGTCCTAATGCTTTTTTGTATGATCTTTGCTGATATGCTACGGATGCCAAATCGAGTTGGAGCATATTCATCATAATATAGGATGCAATAAAGAAAAGTGCTAACTCCCGCGGGAGTCTGTATTTTACTTAGCAATTCAAGAAAGATAATCCAACTCATGCACCAGTTTGGGCAAGGCTTTACTTATTTACGTAAATAGCGAGTGCGGAGCTAGCTGGGTTTAGTTCTTATCTTCTCACGAGAATGGGCACACGCGTGCGGCGGAACTTTGATAGCGAAAATGAACTGACATGCTTTTTGGAGCCATTTCAAAAGCTGCGGCTTTCTGAGAAGCAGATACCGGTATTTAATGGTCATAAATAGCCAGTATGCAAATAAATTTATATTCCGAATATAATAATATAATAATATGTTTAATAATATAATAATAATGCTAATAATAATGCTGCCGAATAATATATAACATGTTACAAAATAATATCGGTTATGAATTGCATCTAGAGATAAAAACCATGCAATTTGATTGCTCAACGTATCGCCGCGCAATTGAACTAGCGGTTCTATTTTAATACTATAGTTGAAGCCCGCGGCTTCACACGCTCGGTACCTAGATAAAAAGTAACCTATGTATGTTCATACCTATGATACAAACTATCTCTGTACCAAATTAAATCAAGATAATGTCAGCCGTTTAGCCATGAAATGGTAACAAAGAAGCAGACAGAGACACTGCTGGCAATTATGTTGTTTCGCCGGACGAGCAAAAATGTTCTAAAATATGGACGACCTTATTTTGGAACTGGGGAAAATAACCGCAGTTTTAATCAACACCTCCTTACACGATGACTAAATTAAGCTAAAACACGTCAGTTATACTTTAATTTAGGAAGTGTCACTAAAAATGTTATTCTAATTCCGATTTTAATGAAAACAAAATAAGATCGTTTTTGTTTTAGGAAATTTTAGTTACTCTAGCGAAACAACTGAATTGAGGCCACTATCGAATTATAATATATGTATAGATTATAATTTGGTCCTTGTCTGATGTCATAATTACTTAGAAAACAAGGTTTTGCCAGCCTTGAGTTTAAATAATTTTTGTTATAAGAGCGATTGGGAGCAAGTGACCAAGCACTTTGTTAAGTGGGGCTTCAAAATTGATTATCAGAAACCACTATAGTGCACCCCTTGATTGGGTCATATGTGTCAATAGCCAATAACAGATGATTAAGTTGGTAGCATTGTCCCGCCATCTGCCGGTTACTAAGTGACTAGTGTGGTCGAGCAAGCTGTATTTGGAAATGCTTGATTCTTGTATAATCGAGTTTTAATAAATCGATCATTGATTGGTGTGATAAAGTCGATTATTCCCAGATGTCAAATTACCTAAAGAACTGAGATAAAAACCCCAGTAGTCCTGTTAGCCGCTAATAATAATAATAATAATAATGCCGGAAATTGTGTGAATTTCAAGTAGTGTTTAGGCAGAGCTCAAGTTTAAAGGCTGATAGTGTTCCATTACCAACAACATGCAAAATTAGTAGAGTTTAATTCTGATAGAACATAGTTCATAAAATGTGACAATGATCCAAGTTATATATATATAAATATATTAGTTATGATATAGGCTTTCGGGTGTCTTATTATATATAACTAGAGTTGGCTACTGTCACCTAGCAAGTAACTCTATAAACTTCTGTCTGCGCTGACGCTGCCGGGTTAACAAGGCAGCCGCAAACGCTACGGAGAAATGTCAAAATTGACATAAATAAAGAATGGTCTAATTGTCAGTTTCTCTACAAGGGAAACGAGAAAACGATTGGATTATTTTTGGTCGTATTTGAAAGTAAACACTTGGCTCTTAGATTATGTGTGATTGTGATTCGAGTAAATATAATCCGTTATTATTTTATATGAAATAACAAATGACGAACGACAAGATACGACTTTGTGACATACTATAAACAATATAAATACTTGACACTGGAATAATTTACATTATAATGACATATGCCTTTAACGAGGAAGAGTAAGAAGAGAAACCGTTTGTCGCGAATGCCATGTTAACACGGCTGGTAGTCGATTTAATCAGGGGTTGTCTGGGTAGTGGCTCGACATCTGTATCAAGCATTCAGTTAAGCCATGGATTTCTAATGCAAATACATTCATCAGTGTTAATGCATAGCGATCTGTCGTGTCATGGCAGCTTTGATATAAATCAAACTGGATCATACTGGTTTAGGGCGATGATAAGTATAGGGATGTCGATTAATAACGTCGATTGAATTTGATGTAAGGGGTTGTCTTTTTTAAAATTTAATAACGGTACAGACATAAGCGGTAAGATTTTAGATGTATCTATCATGAATAGAGTAGAATAGAGTGCTAATGGAAAGATAAGTAATTTTGTTGTCTCCTTCACTCTTTAGCAAGTACACAAAAAAGTTAAAAAAAAAATTGTGTATAATAATAATAACAATACCGGACATTTCACACAGCATTATCTGGCCCTAAAGTAAGCAGAGCTTGTGTTATGGGTACGACATGACAAATATACTACTTAAATACGTTTTTTTTGTAAATATATACATATTTTACATGTATGTAGTATTGGCGGCTGGACCAATGTCGATGACATTTTTAGGAAGTTTTCAGATTGGCGGGTGATCCTGTATAGTTTGGTAGTGATCAGATCAACAGAACTTTTTTTTGCTCAATAAAATTTGGTATGGATATAGATTGTATCTTAGGAACGGACATAAGCTACTTTTTATGTATGTACTATACGTGCGAAGCCGCAGGCATAAGCTAGTAATAAATAAATCGTCAATGAAAGCTGAGGATAAATTAAAATAGAATTCTAATTTTAAAGTCAAAAGAAAGTTTGCTGTAAACAGCTTTTGGGATACATTATTTACCCTCAACCCCTCAATTAAAGTCAACAGTTTACAAACAAAATAGGAAATTCAGATTCGAATGGCGTGACTACTCGAAAACGGAAACGAGCTGTATAAAATGCCTAATATATTACAGAAGTTTCACTCTTTAATACAGTTAATATTCAATAACCCTGATTCTCTAGTTTAACTAGATTAGCTAAAATTTCCTAAAATACGAACGACCTTAATTTGCTTTCACCAAAGTCCAAATTATTATAATAATAATACCGGACTTTTCACACAGCATCATCTGGCCCCAAAGTAAGCAGAGCTTATGTTATGGGTACCACATGACTGATACTTATATACTCGTACTTGTTTTTGTAAAAACATACATATTATATATAGAAACACCCAGACCCGAAACAAATACTTGTAAATCATACAAACATTTGTCTCGCAGTGGGAACTGAACCCGCAACCTTCTGCGTCTCACTACGGTCTTGGCCTACTGTGCCACAGAGGTCGTCATTAGAGTAACGATTTTAAATAACAGTTCTAAAATAAGTTTAAGTTGACATTTTGTTTCATTATCGAATTGATTTTCCGCTGTTTTAATCAACACCCAATTACATGGCGTCTAAGTTTAGTAAATTTAAGAATTTTCATTTAAATGTTACTCTAATTTAGACTTTCGTGCAAACAAAATAAGATCGTTCGAAAATTACATTAGATCGTTCGAAAGTTACATTTAGATGCAAACGCGAGTGGACAATTTTGCTTTAACACGTCACTAATGTTGTCAATGGCGGTAATTCTATGGTTTCGCCGGACCAACTTAAATTTCGTAAAATACGCACAAACTTATCTAAATTGCACCGAAACCTGAATCAGATAACATTTTTAAATTACTCTTCTTATATTGTATTGGATATTTATATGTATAATATGTATGTATGTAAGTTGTAAATCAGTCATGTGGTACCTATAACACAAGCTCTGCTTACTTTACGGCCAGATGATGCTGTGAGAAATGTCCGGCATTATTTATTTATATAGTATTTACTAAATTGACATGTGACTGACTGTATTTTACTCATATTCGTCGCTATGTAATTTGGAGCTGTAATTTATCAGCGTTACGCTAATTCAGACTTTGGTGTTAACAAAATAAGATCGTTCGTGTATTATGAAACACTAGTTATTCAAACGAAATACAGAATTAGGGTAAATGTACGTACAAATACACTAAAATGCCACAAATTAGTGTAAATATGTTAATACGTAAAATAAATAAAAATGACCTAATACTTAAACAAATACTACTATTTGGTTAAGTATTGGGTCATTTTTTTTCTTAGTGTAAATTGTCTTTTTTTAATATTTTTTTTACCTGTTATCCTTCAGTTTTTAAGAGAGTTTAACACCAAATGTAGATTCAAACATACGGCATATAACGGCAAGTTAACTATGAATACTAAGTAAATAAAAAGTTACAATGTTAATAGGGTCAGGTAAGTTAATATTTCTATTCACATTGAACCTTAAAATCAACGCAATAAAACTCACTTTAATATACACTCGATTAATAGTGATACAGGCATGCCAAAACCTCAGTTTAATTACAACCCTATTTTGGAATAAATATTTCGACAATCAGTCGTGAGTGCGAACTCCATCAGGCAATTAACGACATTTGCAATTCCAAGTCCATCAGCATCGTTAGGATTCGAAAAATTACCGAACGGAAAGTTACCAAGTAAAAATTACCATGAGAAAAAATAAACAGATTGCATTTCATTTATTTTGTTTGCTTTGCTACAGTTACTATCCTTTGTTTTAATTCTTTATTGTATTTTCTTTATGTGTGTACAAAACAAGAAAAAAACTTTTAAATTATATTTATTAATTTAGTTATAAAGTACCCTAGTATATTAAAAATAACCCAAAAAGATGTTAATCTGTGCAAAGAAAGAATACACTGTTCTACGTAAAATGAATTTCTAGAAAACATAAACTTTGTGTAGAAACATCGCTATCTATAGATCGTTTTAAACGGTCCTTAGATAGCTCTACTGTTTCATATGTATTTTATATTATTGTGTATTCTGCACATTTCTGTAATAATTTTTCTAGAAATTAATCTTCTGATTGATAAATTAACATCAATTCAAAATAAAAAAATAACTTTTACCTTATTAGGACATGGCGTCATTAAATAAAATCTCCCTTGACTTTCCGAAAATACCTTACACAGAGCCCAAGGCAGGGCGCAAACGCGGACACTTTTGTGTCTTGTGTCAGATACAAGCAACCGATGAATATTTGATTTCTATAGAACCACTATGAAATCATCCACTCCCTGCGCATACGTAAACATTTTTTGTGTTCAGTTGCTCCCACTTAACACTTTGGTGTTCAATATTCGGTGTTGGTAACTACTAGAAACTAAAAGTTGTCAGTTGAAGAAACAAGCAACATTAACAGATTTCCTTACAATTGTACTGAGTTTCTTCATCGACGTCCATTGTGAGACTAACAGAAAACAAGCAACGAATTGTACCAGCAATGGCCAGTAGTAGCAACGGGCGACAGTGTCCGAACACCGTCACAAGACACAGCAACTACGGTTCCCTGTGATGGTATGCCGTGTCGGCAATAAAATGTGTCTACGTTTGCGCAGCGCCTAAATGCTAATGGTACTAGTTATTCTCATCTTTTGTTTCCTTCGTGATGATTTGATGATAGAACACTGTGAAACTCCATAGAGTTTTTTGTAAACTTCAATAACGAATTACGGTAGCAAACGAGACATTAAAACGTACAAACTACTTTAAATTTTTTAAACGCCATCTTATTGCGTTTATTCTTCGCCAAGCTGCTTCTCGGCTTAACTTTTTTTTAAGTTTACTTCTTGTTCAGTTGTAAATATTTCATAAGTTGTGAGAAGGATTACCTGCAACAAAAGAAATGAATGGTTAAAATTTTAAAAGCACACTGTTTATAAGAACCAACGTTTAAATTAAGGAACGAAAAAATAACATAACAATCAATTTCACGGCGTCTGGTAGAAACATAGTGTGTCCCAAGAGCTGACCCCTATCAAGCCCAGCGTATTAGCATTGCCATTCACCGTGGCATTGCCGCCAGTGTCTTGGGGAGGCTGCCCTCTGACAGTTACCTAGATTAGATTTCTGGTTAGTTCTTTTTAGATCCTTTAAAACGGTCCTTAGATTTAACGGAATAATTAATAAATAAATTAATAAAAGGAATAATTTGCAAGTTTTTTATATTAAATAAATAATTTTTATTAATTTCACACAGCATCATCAGGCCCCAAAGTAAGCAGAGCTTGTGTTATGGGCACCACATGTAAATACATACATATTATACATAGAAACACCCAGACCCAAACACAAAAACTTGTAGATCATACAAACATTTGCCCGGAATTCAACCCGCAACCTTCTGCGTCGCAGCCGGACCTTAGCCGACTGCGCCACAGAGGTCGTTAATGTTATTCTGTGCATATCTGTTCATTAATATTGTATATTGTATGCTTTGAAGTTTTTTGTTGTAGGGCAACAATAAGCTGAAAACGTTCGTATAAATTTACATTAATATTTTGTGTAAAATAATTTATAGAATGAAGAGTTAGCTGGTGATGCGCCTTTACATGAACAAACCATACCACGCAACGTAGAAAATATAAAAAGGCACATTTTTTCGTTCTGCAAACCGATCCAAATTCTCATAACATCGGCTGCAATGCGGTACGTTCGAAGACGGCATGGTCACAGCTGATTCGATTAAAGCTGGTATTTTCGGGTTTTGCGGAGACCGACAAACGACTAATATAAAGGAAATCTCTGCATCAGCATAGCATATCTTAAAATGATCTTGAGTTATTTGATTTTAATAGCAAGTTCTAGCTAAGTCAAGCAAGCAAGACAAGTCAATGTTAATATCGGATCGGCGGTTTACTGATCTTTGCGGCTGACCGCAGAAAGTTAGATGAGGAATCACTCTTATGTTTACGTCCTCTATCTTACAATTCGACGGAGATTTGCTAACTTTGTTTCGAACTAATTTAAAACTGCGTCAGGTACACTGTCGAAAATTATGTGAATAGTCATCTTAAAATAATTATTTAAACTTATAAAAAGTATAAATAAATACCACGATACAGGCGTGCCCAGGGTGTTAGCTATAATTCTTAATAAACAACTATATCCACTGTAAAGCTTGGAACATTATTTTTTATGATTAGGTTTATTTAGTTAAAGTCTGTTTCGTGTTTATACAGAATATATAAAAAAAAAAACTTTTCAAAATAAGTTATTGGGGAGTCAATGCAGTGTCACAGCAAATGAATCAGTTATCCTCACGTTACCTGTGGTACGAAAGTAGAAAAACAAGGCCGTGTAAAGGGCCAGATTGAATGGAAAAGGAATATTTCCCGGCGGATCTGCGATTGAAAATAATCGGCCCCTCGACCGGCGACTATAGCACTGAATATTTTGCAAATAATAATCTGAGAGATGAAGCAATAACGGTTTTTGTAGTTCGATCTAAATCGGCATATGTCGGAAGCCAGATATAACAGATGATGATAACAATGATTTATTATTGCTAATTATAGGAATAAATATCATGTACCTGTCATATATCATGTACCTATCATGTATCAAGCAATAGTTCTATTTTAGCAACGGATCCATTTCCAGAACTATCGATTCGGCATCCGTAACAAAATTGGCAAGGATCATACAAAAAAGTGTTAAGACCAGACGAGTTTCTTGCCGGATTCTTCTTGAACTGGGGTTAGGAGGAACTGGCACATATATTCACTAGCATGTAAGTAGACGATTCAAAGTAGTCCTTGTGATTTTATTGAATAAATAATGTTTTGACTTTGACTTAGACTATAGATTCAAAATTGACATATAATGTAAAAAAGACGAGTTAAAGGTATTGGTAATTTTTACACAATTTGTCTCGATTAATCGAGTCATTTAGTCGCTCAAACTTGAACTCAATTTGAGAATATTGTTGAGTAAATTTATTCGTAGGGAGCTGAAGGGTCTCAAAATATTTACCTTGATTGGTGATTATATTCCATTTGTTGTTGGAAGCAAGTAAAGCCGGAGGGAATCGCGGTAATACTTATTACAAAACGTCGCTGAGAACTCATTTTAATAATACTTGCCTACATTTGTTTAGCTTTTCTTTATTATTCATAATGTTTATTTACAGAAATTTACTGAATATTTAATAATAAACACGTGAACAGTAATATGATTGAATGGATAATATGGATAGCTCAACTGATCTAGATTACTACCACGGACATGGCAATGACAATTACTAATACGCTGGTAAATAAGAATAAATTCTAAAGGAGGGTTAGTCAAAGGCAAGACGAAACATTATATTTGTCACATGTCCACGCTTTGCACAGTATTCAATACAGGTTATAAGCCGATTGCCGCTTGTCGCTTGATACAAACCTTTGATATTTTTTAGCTTCTAGGATGTGCTGGTTTCCTCGCTATGATTATTTTGGTATCAGATACTTTTATTCTAATTGCAATACCGTAATACAGTTGAAAGGAAAACTCAAATATTGATCGAAGAGGTTTGAGCTCACGACCTTATGGTTGGAAGGCAAAAGCTACTGTGTAGACACTTATATAATTATACCTAATTATATAAGTGTAGACACTTATCACAGTAGCATTAATATTTATGTTTATAATACCTTGTTACTTGTTTAGATGTTTTGTATCTCATTTGAAAAAATGTTACATACCCTCTTTTGTACAAACATAAATAAAAAAATACTTTATACTTTATTAGCTGTCCCGTTCGGGACTTCGTCCACGCGTTTTTTTAAATCTAAACCATTCTATAATCCATTTGAACACACACAAAAAACTCATTCAAATCGGTCCAGCCGTTTAGGAGGAGTTCAGTGACATACACACGTACAGTAAAATTATATATTTAAAGATTATTTCAATTTTAGTTTAGAGATCTATTTTAAAAAAAAAATACATGCCCTGTTACTCGCTAAAAATGTAGCTTTCTATAGGTACGTGTTTTATTCAAATTAATTACAAACAAACAGTTACAAAAGTGCTGATCGTGAAATCGAGCGGTAACGAGCGGACCGCGGATCAAACTCACCCTGATGAAGATTCTCTAGATAAATCGAACAGTGTCGGTGCTTCCATCGACAAAATAATACGTGTTACTCACGTATAATACGTGAGTAACACGTATTATTTTGTCGATGGAAAAATTAAGAAAAATGTCGATGCCCGTGTTTATCAAAATTTATACGTCACGTCACAAAGACGTAACTAAAGTGGCTCGTCATTTGTTATTTTATGTTTTATATTTTTGATCGAATAACAAAAAACAGAAGACTTTTATTCCAATTCACACCCTATTCCATAAAACTAGCTTTATTTGAAGAAAACAACACTAGAAACTGCTTATTAGTAGCTAGTAGGCTAGTATTATTATTGAAAAAAATATGAAAGAGCAATGAATTATTTGATTAATAATAATAATGCCGGACATTTCACACAGCATCATCTGGCCCCAAAGTAAACAGAGCTTGTGTTATAGGTACCACATGACTGATATACTACTTAAATACGTTTTTTTTTTCTTAACATATATATTATACATGTACACCCAGACCCGAGACAAATACTTGCAGATCATACAAACATTTGTCCCGCGGCGGGAAACGATCCCGCAAGCTTCTGCGTCTCTGCGCCACAGAGGTCGTCTATTAAGACTTGATACTTTGATTTATTTGACGTATTGTATTCACAAATCAAGGACATACCTACGACAGAGTGAGGAGTCGTATTACTGACCCGATACACCGTGGCATGTCTTAAGTCAAGCAAAAATTCTCAGTGGAAGTGACAAGTGGAACCGCGTCGAGTGCCTAGTCACTTAAGCCTACGCTACACTTCATCGCATGTCTCTGCGCTACTTGTAGGACCAAAACGAGTTTTTGCCTGAATACTTGTACTTAGTAAGCCAAGTACAATAGCAGAATCTCCTTGTCTTCCACAAAAGAGACAACGGGGGAGCCAATTACACAAAACCGATTGTTCTTGGGCTTGAGTTATGATAAAACGGCACCCAAATTTTCCTAGTATATAAGATGATTCAAAGCTCTTCTTCTTCTTATCGTGTCACTAGTTATTTAGAACCAAAGTGCTGAAAAGATTAAAGTGCGCATCTGAGGCTCCTTTCATGCACGAAGAAGGTTCGAACTTTTTAGGTACATCTTTGTGATATTGAGAGTATTGATGAACTTTTTTGATTTAGTTTTTTCTATAAAGCTTAAAATTGTCGAAGTTATGATATCTATAAACAAAAAGTAATTTTTATATTTTCGCGACGGAGAAGTCGCTGTCTACATAATTCATACTACTATTCATGCTGACTGTTTCAGTATCGGTAATAGGTTCCATTTACAAAGTTGTTTAAAAAAAAGATAACAACTAAACCATCATCACTAACAATTCTGATTGCACAAGTTTAAAAAGAACAAAGACTGATTTTAGCATTTTAAGCAATGTAAACGAAATGTCACCGCGCAGCGATGCGATGAAGTGTGGCTTGCCCCTGTAAGGGATGTGCTAACTCTTTGCGTCTTCCCTAAGTGCTCTGTAACAGGATACGCTTTCCCTTTTAGCCTTCGTTAATATTATACAAGTAAAAAGCTTTGTTTTATTTAACACGTCGAATGACTTCGAGAATGTTTATACGCCACTTTTTTTGTTGCGGTCATATTAATCTCAACTTATATTTAAACTAGGCGCTGCCCGCCTAGTTTAAAGTTCTGTTCGGGCAACGCACCGCGCGCTTCGCCCATTTTACGGTCGCCATAATCGTCCTACCGAGAGGACTATTCGTCGTGTGGTGGATAAATTTGAGTCCACTGGTTCGGTAAATGATCGAACAACACCCGTACGTCAACGAAACGCAAGGTCTGCCGAAAACATCGCCGCTGTCCGTGAGAGTGTGCAGGAGAATCCAAGGCAGTCGATTTCGCGTCGCTCACAAGAACTCGGCCTTTCACAGACCACAACTTGGCGAATTTTGCGTCGTGACTTGGGCCTGCACCCGTATAAAATTCAACTCACCCAGAAATTGAAGGTAAACGACCATAGACAACGACGTGTGTTCGCTGAATGGGCACTGGAGCAGTTAGCAACTGACCGTAATTTTCACAGAAAAATTATCTTCAGCGATGAGGCCCATTTCTGGATGAATGGGTACGTAAACAAACAAAATTTTCGAATTTGGGACGATACCAATCCACATGAGATCCAAGAGCGTCCAATGCATCCCGAAAAAGTTACAGTTTGGTGTGGGTTTTGGGCTGGCGGCGTCATCGGGCCATATTTCTTTGAGAACAACATTGGCCAGGCCATCACTGTCAATGGCGAGCGCTATAGGTCGATGATTACCAACTTTTTTTGGCAAGAACTGGATCATCTGAACACCAACGACATGTGGTTTCAACAAGACGGCGCTACGTGCCACACAGCTCATGCCATATTGAATATTCTGCATGAGAGATTTGAGGGCATGGTCATCTCACGTGGAGCTGATGTGAACTGGCCACCGAGATCTTGTGACTTAACCCCGCTAGACTTTTTCTTGTGGGGTTTTCTTAAGTCGCAGGTCTATGTGAATAAACCACAAATCACAGCGGCCCTCAAAGCCAACATAACCTATGCCATAAGTCAAATTCAGCCTGATTTATGCGCAAAAGTCATGGAAAATTGGATATCTCGCATGCGCTCCACCCAGAGAAGCCGTGTCGGACATTTGAATGATGTCATATTCCACACATAATGGCATCACTACATCTTTCAAATAAATAAATAATTTCGATAATATATCACACACACTTTGTTTTATTTAAATTTAAAGATAAGACACGCTTAATGAAAGACCCTATATAAGTTATAAATAGTGTAACTATTACGACTTTCTTTATATATATATTATTGATGCCCTTGATTTTTCATTTAGACAACTTGGATTAAATGAATGAAATTGACCATTAAAATGTTCTTTTTAATGTACTACTTTATAAACAACTGAATAATGTTAATTTTGCATAAAAACTCCACTCGAATTACAGCCTTAATGCTCGTGAGCTTCATTAAAAATAATAATAAATCCAAAAGCCAGGGCAATACAATGCTAATTATGTTTTGAACTAGTGTACGCAATAAATTATTTAAACGACTGTTATGTACGCCTTTACACGACCATTCATGTCATCCCTAACTGACCTTATTAAGGGGTAGTCACCCCGAAGCCAACAAGTGCGACAGATGTGTGAATTAAAAACACTGCCCTTAAATTTATTTACAACACGATATTTGACTATTAATCCGGACTTTAGGGCTCTTAATCCGTTAATGTTCATTTTTATTTGAACACTGTCACTGCTGATAGCAAACGATTTTAACACCTATCGCTTTCTTTTTAGAATGCGTTTTCGTTTCGAGTGAAAGCATCCACTACGATCCGATGCATTTTGAGGTTATTCAAAAAATATCCTTTTTGCTTTGGTAAAAAGCTGCAAGTTGATTGAATTTGTTGTTGCAACACTTAACTAATTACGGGGGAGTGTTGGCAATAACGGAACACGGTTAAGGCGTAATGGTGATTAGAGAAGTTATTACTTTCAAACTTTATGAATATTCATTTTAATTCAAATTATGTATTTTAGAACTCATTTCTGGTTTTTATTGTGACATTTAAAAGTAACTGTCACTATTCTCTCCATTTTTTAACCGACTTCAAAAAAAGGATATATATTATATATATTTTTATGTATGTTCGCGGATAACTTCGTCGTTTATGAACCGATTTTAATGATTATTTTTTTGTTGGAAAGGAGATATCCCAAAGGTACCCTGATAAGAAAACCAGGATCTGATGATGGCATCCTATAAAAATCGAGGGGAACCTTCGAAAATTGTAGGGGCGACTAATGCATTTGTTATTTTTTTTCATTAAGTAAGCATATTTTACTTTTTAGTTTCTTGTTTGAAGTCGGTTTTTTTTTGTTGAAAAATGATTCGAAACAAAAACAGGAAATAAACAAAAAAGTATGCAACATTTTTACGAATGCCGTGTCTCTGCTGTGGAGTGGGTGCAGACCTTGCTGTGGCTCTTGCTGCCCAACAATCACATTACACACTTCCACTTGAAGATTTGCTAAGCACTAGCTGGCAAACTACTATATGGAAACGTTTGAAAAGCTAGCTGCTATAAATAAGGACTGTTGTTTTAGTGCTGGTTAATAAATGATTTAGTCTTCCGAAGTATATCAATTTATTCGTGGTAATCTTCTCTGGTCCTCTTACGAATCGAAGGTGCAAACCAGACTGAAGAGACGTAAGACAAGAACGCTTTCTTTTAAATGCACTTCCTTACAAAATGTAAAGAAGTGTCATGACATAAAATGCACGGAGGATACGGGACACAAACACGACACCTCATAGTCAGTACCAGTCCACGACGCGTTTTCGTCTTACGTATATTCTGGAAAACATTAGAAAAAGTTCCCCATGTTAGACATTACTAAGTTAAATAAAATTATTCAGTCAAAAAACACAGACTAATATTCCATCAGCTTAAAATATCAGTTCATATAAATGTTCCGCCAGCTCGAAAGCCATTATTAAAATAGCAAAATCCTTTTGTAAGCAAAACTAATTCTCATAAAGCGAAAAACATTAAATTTGTTCAATCCCGGGCCGTGTTTCAGCCAGTGAAAAGACTGCACTGCGTCGGCTTCAGTTTAATTCAATAACAGACCACATGCCGGGGCCTCTAAAAACGATGTTTTCATGATTTTTAGTGTACCGCACCGCGTTCAAAAAACCTTTAAGGCAACGTCTGTTTTTCTTATAAAAACAAGAAACAGGGTTCACATTGGTTTCATTTTGCTTTGAATTTGTATGAGTTTTAAAAACATTTTCTTTCCCTATGTTTATCGCATTGGATAGATACTTTGAGCAATATTGTATTGATTTAAATACAGTAAATTGAATTGAAAAAACTTGAACGAAACCTAGTTCGTAAACTCATCTTTTACCTTGCACAATACCTATTAATAACTAGAAAGAAGACTGTTATAAAAATAAATAATGCTGTATATTTCAAACAGCATCATTTAGCCACAAAGAAAGCGCTTGTGTTGTGGTAGACACAAGACTGATATCTTACCGATATACTTTTTTATCTATATATTATATCTATATACATAAAAAGCACCCAGCTTAGAGACAAATATTTATTTCTCGGTCTTGTCGGGCCTTCGTCACTGCACCACAGATCTTCTTACCTATAGGTATAGTGTCCTATAGTGTGAAAACAGGCAATGGGTTATGATTACGAGGTAGCAATAAACGCCAACCGGAATTTCACATAGGTGTTACTTGATTTGAGTCTATTTGGTTTGTAAATATCACTGAATATAAATATTTACCGTTGCGATTCAGCCAATGAAAAACGAACCATGTGAAATCAGCACCAAATATATTGCATTTGTGAAGTGATTCGAAAAACCTAAAAGTTATACTATTACCTGTATAAATGAAAAATAAAATGTTTGCAAGATAATACAGATACAGATATACATATATATATAGGTAGATAATTTATAACCTAGAATGACATGGTATACTTTTTATCCAAAAAAAACAAATGGGACGTCAATGTTTGTACGAACGAAGTCGCGGGTTGTCGCTTGTATTTTTTATATTTTCTGAAGGAAATAGAGTGTAGTGAATGAGAGGGTATAGGAAGATAAAAGCGCTTGTAAGAGAGATGCTAATGCAAAGAAAACATCTTGGCGAGCCGGCGTCAGCATGTTTTAAGTAAAGTTTATTGATTCTATATCACGAAAGTTATCTTCAACAAGTCTACAGACTGAGAGATAATAGTTACATTAAAACTTAAAACTTTTTTACGTGATAACGTCTTATAAATCGATGAACCCCGGCTGCACATACATAAAAGCATGACTCATTGTCACGTTCCGCCTGAGCCGAGCGTGCAAGCGAGAGCTCGTAACAAGCGATAGAGAGGCACGATCGGTTCATTAATATTTTCTTATGATGTTCACGTAAAATTATCGTCCGTAAACCGAATTTACATACAATCATTTTTACTTTTCATATTCGTTCTTACATACGTCAAATTTGTGAAACCTTTTTAAGACCACAGTTATTGCAACTTAACTGAAACGTCGGGAATGTATTAAAAGGTAATACGTGGTAAATAAATATACCCGAACAATAATGAATTCAGGGAACCTACTCTTGAAAACGATATATCGTGTCAATAATCGTGCAATACTACTCTTAGCTACATCATTTCGACTCGATTGATGAGTGATGGAACGACCGACATTACATTTAACAATCGATGTCGTAATCCTCCATAACAGACAATACGATAATTTGAATTTGACAACGAAACAACTGTTATTCGAATGTATTCGACGTACATTTCAATGATGTTATCGTTTCGATGTATCGAAATCGGTTCGCGAATGTTAAAAAAAATACTACGTACTTAGGTTTTAAGTGACTCTTCACGTTTTATAAGTTAAGCCATGATAAGGCCTTTTTGTAACCTATTAATATCGTTAATAGACAGGAAACAGGAAACTAAAATGTAAAAATTCCCTTGACTGTCCTTCGTCTTCATCATCAGGCCCCTACTGACAGTCACAACCCATCTATGTTGGTGTAAAGTTCTCATCAATAATAATAATAATAATGCCAGACATTTCACACAACATCATCTGGCCCCAAAGTAAGCAGAGCTTGTGTTATGGGTACCACATGACTGATATACTACTTATATACTTTTTTTTTGTAAATACATACATATTATACATAGAACACCCAGACCGGAGACAAATACTTGCAGATCATACAAACATTTGTCTCGCGGCGGGAATCGAACCCGCAACTTTTTGCGTCTCAGTCGGCCTTAAGCCCACTGCGTCAAAAATACAAATTAATCAAGCCAAAACACCAGGCAATTGCTGTAAATTGTTGAGAAGTTGCCTCGACTGTCTTTCGGTTTCATCATCACATCGATTCCAGACCTTCATTAAATAGTAGTGCTTTAAAATACTTTATGAATTACATACGCACTAGCCGCCACTACGATTTTCGAAGGTTCCTCTCAATTTCTCTAGGATTCTATCATCAGATCCTAGTTTCCTTATCATAGTACAACCCTTGGGATATCTCCTTTCCAACAAAAAAAGAATCATCAAAGTCGGTTCATAAACGACGAGTTATTCACGAAAACACATTAAAAAAAATATACGGTCGAATTGAGAAACCTTTTTTTGAAGCCGGTTAATAAAACATGCGGAACCAAATAATTTAAATAAAATTCACAGTTGACAATTCTGATCTCATTATTTCGTATAATTCAATTAACTGATCACAATCCTTCGTCTGTACCTTTATATCGCTTGTGTTTGGGTAAGTGATTACTGTCTTTGTGAACGTTGGCTAACGTGGCGCTTGCGTTGTTTTGCACGCCCGTCGGTGCGTTTAGATCTTTTTGTGCGACGCTGTAATTAGGAATATAGTCTGTACTTCGGAATATTAGCAGTGAAAGGGGGATTTTTGAAATGTAAATATCAAAGTTTTTTTACACTTTGAGAGAAAACCATAGAGAGTATTGTACCATCTATTTTTCTTATCTCATATATTTTATACTAGCTTCTGTCAGCGTCTTTGTAGTTCACATAATAATTACGTATTAAAAACTAAAAATAAACTTGATTTAATTTATAAAAAAATAAAGAAATTTCGTTTACTTGGATGACTTATATTTTATATTTTGATTTAAAAACCAAACTACTCAACCGATTTTGATGAAATTTCTTTGGGACCAATCGGAAAGTATACTCTTTAACATATTTTTGCAATCGGTTCACAAATGACGTAGTTAAAAAGTAACAAACAAAAAAACAACATGAACCTTTTTTTTATTAATAGAAAATGTACTAGTGGCTTCTTTTATACATCTTGTATAAAGTTTAGTTTAGACGTGAGAACGTAACAAACAAAATACGACACTTTGAAATTAATATTATTTTTAAATTAATAATAGTATGGATTTATTAGATAGGTACCTATTAACAAAACGTTCATACATGTACGTAGCCTGGAACATATTGATCGTAGCCATAAATTAAGTCACATAATCAACGAATAGGGCCACTATCGGCAGCCATAATAGTTAAAATAATACGATGATATTATTGTATTAGGGTCATACATTAAATGGAATTGGCGCGACGCATAAAGCCTTTGTGTAGCTAATTCTGAATAGAGTTACAATCTATCTATTTTTAGCTCTTCAATATTCTGATTAATGTTTGAAGACAACTTTATATCAACAAAACAGACAACCTGTGTGGCGCAGTGGGCCAAGGACCGGCTGACGCAGATAGTTGCGGGTTAGATTCCCGCCGTAAAACAAATGTTTGTATGATCTGCAAGTATTCAGGGTGTTTCTATGTATAATATGTATGTATTAAAAAAAGTATATAAGTAGTATATCGGTCAGTCGATCATATCCATAACACACGCTCTGCTTACTTTGGAGCCAGATGATGCTGTGTGAAATGTCCGGCATTATTTATTTATTTAATATAAGAAGGAATAAAGATTTGCGTTTTCGTTTGTATGTTTGTAATGGATACACTAATTAACTACTTAACCAATTTTAAAATTTCTTTCATCTACAGATATATTTTGAGATAGAGGGTACTCTTACATTGGATAGATGGTCTGCCCTTGTCATTTTAATGTTAAAAGATAGAGATGGCAACAGATTTACATAACTCATTAGTTAGTGTGTGTATTTATGATAGACTTTATGCCAATATATCTACGTTTTATAAACTAAAAAGAAAACCGACTTCATTGAATGAAGTTTGAGCTCATAAAAAACAACCGAATTGAGAGAGCCTCCTCCTTTTTTTGGAGTGGAGTTAAAAAGTTTTTATTTTACGCTTTTAGTACGTTATAATTTTTCGAAATTCACCACTAGAGAGTCACTACGAAATTTCGTTTACTTGGATGGCATATTTTTTCTACCTATTTTTATTTAAAAACCAAACTACTGAACCGATCTTTAATTAAATTTCTATGGGATCGTTCGCAAATATTGATAAAATAAAAAAATATATTCAAATCGGTCAATAATTAACTGAGTTGAATAAAATTTGTACTAGCTAATATATATAGCTGCGTGTTACCTCAATAAAAATTAGTCTTATGTCTTTCTCCAAGCTCCCAGCTATTTCTATTCCAAAATTCATCTAAATCGGATCAGCGGATTAGGTGTGCGAACGTAACAAACAGACTGACAGAGAAACTTTCACATTTATAATATTAGTATGGATATACACAAACGAATTGAGATAGATATTAAAACAGAAAAACTACCACATTATGGGCGTCCGAACTCAAGTGTTTCTAGAATTCGACAAGACAATTCACCGTATTATAGCTCCGTACATTAATTAATACGGCATCCAAATGCGGTCCATAAAACGACTTTACAATTGGACATTTCGAGCTCTGCGTACATAACGTGCCACTCTAGATCCAGGCAGTAAATGGAGCATAACTAGGCATTAGACAAATTGGCGGGACGCCAGCCACCCTATGCCGTGTCTATATGGTTCTACATAGGCTCTGCTACATGCAGTGTTCATGCCAGTATACAATGCTTGAAACGGTATAGTTTTGCCTCTTGAGAGGTTTTAAAAACTTTAATATTTTGTTAGACTGTTAAGTACACAGTAGGAACTATATATTAGTGGTTTTAGAGTTTTTAGGTTCTTAAAGGAACACTTATAGTGTCGGCCTATCTGTCTGTCCGCCTCTGATTAAGGCGTCTATTCTGCGTACCGATTTTGATATATAGAATCGATAAAGTCGTCAAATTGTCTCGTTGTCAAACTCAAATGATCATATCGATTTTTGTGGATCACGACATCGATTATCACAACTAATGTCGATCGTTACATCGCTCACGAGTCGAACGGATGTATCTAAGACTAGCGTTTTGCACGATTCTTGACCCGACATATTGTTAGTCGATTTAAAGAATATTTAAAATTCAGGCCCCCAGAGCTTTACCGTGATGAGTTTTTTTACGATAATTCGAACACAATACGTACGTACGTAATATGAGTACATAAAGTTATGAGATAATTGTTTTAGAGGAGGATAAATTTTATAAAGACAATCCCGTTATAAAATTTCATCAAGATCTTTACATGTACCTCCTCTAAAGCTTTTATATCTTGGGGAAGGGTGAATGCTACTTTTTATATAGGAACCATGCGTGTGAAACCGCGTACAGAAGCTTGTAATCAAATAAAATTACGTAAAATAAAATTAGGAGGAACGAATCTAGTTGAATGATCCAAATTAAGAAGAAGGCAGTTGTTGTGCCGTATAAAGGGATCAAGGAGACTGCGCAGGAGAGGAACACGTGGTAAGAGCTTCAACGACAAGAGCACTGCTCTTAAATAAAAAGAATACACTAAATATCTTTCTACTATTATAATTTACAATATTATTTATAAACAAATTTCATAAATAATCAGTGTTTACACGAATTATTTGTAAATGGAATGGTACAAATCAATCAATCACATCATTTAACTCAATTTACGTCCACATTACCACTAATTTAGTCGATAAGCCCAGTGGGACTGTGAAAAGTATCATTAAAATTAATTAACCATAAAATAGCGGCACAAACGAGAAATTAGGTCATACCATAACATTCGAGAACGCAGCATTAACAATTCTATTGCAGTCACAATAAAGCGGAGTGTCGCTTGTGATGCTGACACAAAGGCTCTTGTGTAAAGCACGTTGCACACTGCAGGACCGTCTCGGCCAGAGTCGTTAATCTTAATGCAAATTCGTGCCAAGCTTCCCTAATGGCGCCCGTATTTACTATTTACACGTCTTATTCTTCAAGTGGAATTACGCCGTTTTGTACGTGGTGTGAATTCCTCGTGAATCTAGGTTTGTGTTGTAGACTTCCCTTTACTTATTAACGCTGCTTAATTGTTGTTTAGAGCCGCTCTGTGCACTTCTATGAATTTAAAGGAACAAAGTCTGAATAAGTGTTTTATGATGCTGTATTCATTTCTTTGGCTTTTTACGATTTCATAACAGGATTTTAATTATTTTAAACGCACCTAGATTCATCTAGAGAATCTTCATCAGGGTGAGTTTAATCCGCGGTTCGCTCGTTGCCGCTCGCATTACCGGTTAACACTGATTTAGTGCTTATGCTTATTAGTGATATAATGATGTAAACTCATCCTGTTTTTCTCTAAATGAATCAAAACAGTGTTGGTGTCTTCATTGACAAAATAATATATAGGTAAAACACGTGTTTATCAATTTGTATAACCTGTTTTTATAAAGAAACGAATTTTAAATGGCGGTTTTAGCCTTGTCCTCTTACTCACACAATATTGCTACTAGTATAGCGGAAGTCAGAGGAAATTAATAGATGAATACCTAATTTTTGAATTTCTAGAGATTCGAACGTATAGGTACTTTAACCAACTACGTCAAACTATTCTCTTACTCACACAATAATGCTACAAGTATTGCTCAATCCACCATTTAAAGTTCGTTTCTTTATTGAAACATGATAAATAGGTACATAGTTTTAAAATTTCTAGAGAGTCGAAAGTGTACTTTAACGAACGTCAAACTGTTCTCTGATTTGCACAATATTGCTACTAGTTTAGCCAGTAAGAACATCTAGTTTTTTAATTTAAAGAAAATACGTGTACCTTAACCAACTACGTAAAACTGTTCTTTAATTGCACCATATTACTACTAATATTGTGCAAGTGAGAACGTGAGTAAATCTGCCATTTAAGTTTTGTTTCTCTATTGAAACAGGTTATGAGTTATGAGATGAGGTATATATGAGTATCTAGTTTTCGAGTTTCTAGAGAGTCGAACGTGTACCTTAATTAACTACGAGAAACTGTGATGTAAAAACATCGTGAGAATATCGCACAACCTGGAATCTACAAAGTGCATTTCAGCTTGCAAAAAGCGCCTAGTTCATAACATTATATATACATACATAGTTTCTCTCTTCGCGTATCTCTATATCATCCGGCGCGGCACTTCCAATTTGCCCAACATGTTGGGTGCGCCAATTTTTAAGTTTATTCGGAGTAGAGTTTTTTGCACCAGGCAAAAAATAATGTTTGGTCGTGCCTCTGTCTACTCCCTTTGAACATGTCCTCAAAAGATCTAAATAACTAGAGATTTAAGGACCAGTCTACTGAACCCGGGCCCCAGATTATGTATCTGACAACCAGCATCAAGTGTGAATTGGGCAATCACTTCTGTCAAACACTTTTTGTAGGTACGCTAGATAATAGTTTATATAATAATATAATATAATAAGATAATAATTAATAAATTTCAATTGTCTAAAATATATTTACTTAGTCATAGCATTTGTAAAACCCATTCGGTTGGTACCATCTAACTAAATTAGGAACGCCTAATTAAATTAGATAAAATTAAATGAGAATAAGTTGGTAACAGCAGAATGAATACCAAAGTTTCATTTGACAGTCTAAATCTAATTTTAGCTAAAATTAGTAAGGTTGGTGCCAATTGAATTGAGGCCAATATCTATACTATAAATGCATTATCGCGTGTGGGTGGTTTCGCGACAGGCGACTAAAAGACAGGGGTTAGCTTCCGTAACAATAGTTGTTTCACGACTTGAGACTGATTTTGCAGATATTTCTGTCGCGGTGTTACTGCAGTCGCAACTGCTATTTTTATGTAATCCCCGAGCGGGTACTAGCCGTGTACTTTTTCATACCAAAATATATCTTTTCTTGGCAACTTCAGCATAATAAAAACGATATTATCTATATATCAACTAGCATCCTACAAATCACTACGCATAATTAAGAATAAACGTTCCACTGCACGTAAATCAGATCGGAACACCTAAAATAAGCGAGCTAACATAAATCATGAAGTGTACAACCAAAATGCAAAAATAAAAACAAATATCACTAAGTGCTTTCACATTCAGATACCCTTTGATTCAAGATACGACTCATGGCTCATTCCCATCGCAATTTTTCGTAGCCAATGCTAATACCTTTATAATACGTAAGTACGTACAAGCTTTTAGAGGTACATAGCAATGATATGATGTGTAATTTTTCACGAGGGCAATCAGCGGTTTCCCCTTTTTCCTTGTCAAAAAAAGCTTACGGCGCATTTACACATAAAAAATATAAAACTGGTTACCCCTGAATGTCTAGGAGATTCAAATGTGTATGTTTAAAGAGAGTTAAAAATAAACTTAGATACGTTATTAGATATTACCAGCCGCGGGATAAATGTTTATATGGTATGCAAATATGTCTTTGGTATGGGTATTTTTATTTGAATAATTGTAATATTTACTTAAAAACAGTACATAAGTAGATAGATAGATAGATAGAAAACTCTTTATTGACTACCATACGGAATATACAATAACAAAATACGAAACTTATTTAAGGCAATACAATGGGCGGCTTTAAGGAGAAGGGGCATGTCGGTGTGGTGTATTCATATAATTACATACATATATGTATAAACTAAACAAATACTGATATAAATATATACATACATATTTACTCAAAAGATATAATAATAAAGGTGAACAGTATAAAAAATCAACAATACAGAAATGACTGCGTATAACAGCACGACAAATAATGTTTCATGACCATGTTTTTTCACGCCGTGGTGGTTCCGGCATAAAATAGGACTCCTCCATCTCCTCCCGTGGATGTCGTAAAAGGCGACTCAGGGAACACACACCGGGGGATTGGGCAGCAGCACCTCCCGAGTACTTAACACAAAATCTGCGGTCACCAATCCGCCTGCCAAGCGTGGTGACTATGGCAAAACCCCCAAAATGATGTACACAAATAGAAGACGGCCCCCAGTTCCCGGCAGTTCCGCTATTCCTGACATAGGTGGCGGCCACGGTAACGGCGAAACAGGGTGCGAAAATCGTTCTTCCTGGAAATCAATTGGAGAGACCTATGTCCAGCAGTGGACTTCCTAAAGGCTGGTATGATGATGTATGATGACCATGTTTTTGAAGATGGGGAGAGTCTTGGCCTTTCTGATACCTACAGGCAACGCGTTCCACAAGCGGACAGCCTGCACTATAAATGACTTTCCATAGAAGGTAGAGGAGTGAACAGGAATTTTGAGTTGATTGGTATCTGAGGAGCGTAAGGGTCGAGGGTTAGAGAATATATAAGTAGTATATCAGCCATGTGATTCCATAAGCTCTTCTTACATTGGGGCTTGATAATTATGTGTGAAATGTCCAGCAATATTTATTTATTTATATTATTTGTTTTATTGGCCTCGAGAAGGCTACATATTTTGATCCATTTGGGGTCTCTGGAGGCCCTGGACCCGTGGGAAGCTGTAACTCTGCGTTTTCAAAATGATCGAGACTTAGCGTGTGAACAAAGAGATGGCTCCTTGTCACTCTACGTGGCAATGCCGTCAGCGTACTATTGGGGGCGCTGCACTATAGCAGTGATCTGGTTCAGTTGAGCTATAGATCATTTGAAATGGTCCATAGATAGCTCAATTATATGTATATTATACATATATCTACTTGGTTATTGTCTATTTTGCACATTTTTGTAAATAAAATAAATAATGCCAGACATTTCACACAGCACTAATCGGGGCCAATGTAAGCAGAGCTTGTGTTATGGGTACCACATGATTTCTAATATACCTGTTTTTTAAATACATACATATTATACATATAAATACCCAGACCCGAGACAAATAATTGCAGATCATACAAAAAATTGTCTCACGGAGGGAATGGAACCCGCAACCTTCTGCGTTTCAGCCGGGCCTTAGCCTACATTGCCACAAAGGTCGTCACAATTACAAATGTATGTAAGTATTATTAATTTTATATTAGAAATATGTTAACAGGTAATTGAATAATAATAATAATAAATTAATAAGGTAATAAACGAAAATAACTGTCTTTTTGTTTTGACTGACCTCACGGCTCAGTGAGTCAGTTAGTAACTTCGGTTGTGGGTTCGATCTTTACCCAGGACCAATGTTTGTGTAATTAATAAATGATTGTTGTGTCTGGGTGTAGTGTCTTATCTATGTGACCAAAGAACTGGCTCCTACCCAGCCCAGCGCATTAGCATTGCCATTCAACGTGGCAATGCCGCCAGTGTCTTGGGGACGCTGCCCTCGCGATCGATCAGGACAATCTAGATCAGTTGAGCTATATATAGACAGTTTTAGGCGGTTAGATAGCTCAACTCGTTCACATATATTTTATATTAATGTATAAAACTATTGCCTTTTCTGTACAAAAAAAAAGTATATGGAGTCGCATTCCATCACTTTGTCCCTATAATGTTGCTAAAGTGAATATGTCCGCCAATATTATTTATTAATTAATTTGAATTGTTAGTACTACTCAAAATAGGCGCTGATATATCTGTTTTCTACGTGAAAGTGCCACGTAATGTTAGAAACGTTTTTTGCGGCGTTTCAGCGCGAAAAATCGCAGTAAGTGGTGGGGGAGTAATGTAGCAGATTCCTTGACACTAGACCTCTCTGATTACAAACGTCGTGTCTCATTTCGTGTTTACTTTTAGGAATAGTCTTTATCACAGATACAGCTACTATTTTAGCTATAACTCTTGATAATGTAGTACGTTTTACTTCAGAGAACTGGTATATTAGTGTAAATAGTATCGGGGCATTATTTTACAAATTCAGAAAGAATTAAATGTAATTCCCAAAATTACTCCTAGGACTCCTATAATTACGACTTCCGTAATTTAACCGGTATTTGAAATTTGTATGATCATACCGGACTCTCACCTAAGTTGTAGTAGCTCATCCGCGCCGTAGGTTGTGGGTTCGATTCCCACAAGGACAAATATTTGTGTGTTGAACATAGATGATTTTTCTGTGTTTAGGTGTTATAAAATGTCATAAGTATTCATGAGTATTATAATATTTGGTTAGTCATCTGGTACCATCAATATGGTGCTTTATAAGTTGTTCGCAAATATTAATTTATTAATTTATTTGTAGTATTTACATATACTGACGTGAAGAGTAATCGGTAATCAGTATCGGTCTCTTTTTTATGGGATTATTTAGAAATAGCTTGAGAAAGGAATTCCCATATTATCACTTCTCGAAATTAAAATTTTGTTTGAAAATAACATATCACGAAGTCACGAAAACTTAGATTAAAAAAAACAGCTTAATATTTATTGTTCACATAAAAAATTAATTTAGACCTCTCAAAAAATATTATATATAAAAATATGGATTCAGCAATAAAATTATTAACTACATAAATCCAAATCCACTGGGATATAAACGGCAAGTGAAAAATTAGAGACAGTTTTTATTATATCAGAATCCAAATTCCACTACCACTGGTATATAACTTAGTATTCTGTAAAAGTCACAGCACAAATCCCCAAAAAGCGTGAGTATCGAAGCGAGAGTAACCCGATCAAATTCGTTATATTGATCCAATATTCGTGCGGAGAGCCGAAACCATTGTGTTGTCATTACTGCCCGCCCCCAGCTTCAGACGTATACATATTCATGAGAATAATTCGACAGATTCCCTTAACGACGGCACGTCAAAAAGCGCTATCTGCATCACGGGATTATCGGTTAGCTGTTGTTAGTTGAGTTACAATCCTTTAGACTGTACTAGCTTAAAATGTTCTACACGGCAGAACGATAAACGATATATATATATATATATATATATATAACCTACTATTAGTTACATCGTTTTGAATTGTGTGAACCGAACGACTGACACTTCTTCTGACAATCTATGTTGTAGTCCTCCATAATCCTTTAAGCGTATATTAAACAATATAGCGCGAATTGTTACGGTATTTATTAAATTTCACAACGAAAGAACTGTCAATTCGAACCATTTACGACAGTTATATCGAAGTCGGTTTTCTGAGTAGGTCCCTGAATCACGAGATTATCGGTTAACTGTTGTTAGCTGAGTTACAATCCTGTCTTTGTTTGTACTAGCAAAACGGCCTACGATATAGATCGTTTCGACTAGTTTGGAACCGAACGACCGCCAAAACAGACGAGTTGATAATTTGAATTTCTCGATTCAAATATCAATTTGGCTGTATCCGAACCTTTCAACGACGCTATCGTTCCGATATGTCGAAGTTGGTTTGCCGAGTAGACGTTCCTGCATGGGATTATCGGTTAGCTGTTTTTAATTGAGTTACAACCTACCTTTAGATTGTACTAGCTACTGTCCGCGACTTAGCTCGCGTGGTACTTACATAAAAAGCAATCTATATCCTATTTCTAGTCATCGACTATGGATATACCAAGTTTCACTTCTGCCCATTCGTTTAGTTTTGGCGTGATTGAGGCAGAAACGAACGTGAAATGTCTTGCAGCCGTTTTTGTTGCCCTTTTTTCTTTTTAACCCCCGAAGCAAATAGAGGGTTGTTATAAGTTTAACGTGTGTATCTGTCTGTGGCATTGTGGACCCTAAACGGATGAAATAATACAGTATGCGTTTTTTGTTTGAAAACTGACTTGAACGAGCGTTTTCTTAGTTATGATTCAAAAACATCTTTTATAGTTGATGAAGATGTAAGTAACATTCACAGGTCTGAAATTGGTACACTTCAATGATATTGCAAGAACATGGTAACCTTGACCTGATGCTGCATCATCACCTAGTATGTGCAGGATACCCAACTCCTGACCAACTTCAGTAGGGGTATTGTATTCCAGTTCATTAAAATAGTATATAAATGTTTTTGTGTGTCGAAAGTTTTTTAGATTATACATTTAGACTTCTTTGTATGCTTTATTTAAATTGTCTGGCATTATAGCAAAAAAACAGTTTTGTAGTATTTTTCTATGTTTTGTGATAATGTGCTTCAAGAGACAAACTAGAAATTGTAATTTCATTACCATCGCAACTATGTATCTATGCTACACTGATAGGAACTAAGAACAACGTCAACTAATTATTTAGTTTGGTTTTAGGTTTATACCCATTTTTATTTACAGCCATGTTTATTTACAGAATAATTTACATGCATATAAAGTGCATGTGAATTAGTCCAGCTATTTAAGAATTATTTTTAATGATCTACAGATTAGTCTAGATCTTTACCAGAAAGCAGCAGGCAACCAGACACTGGAGGCATTGCCAAGTTGAATGGCAATGCTAAATAAAAATGCAATGTCATGAAAAATAAACCTATCGCCCCACTCAGCAGGCCACAACATTAGTACGAACAATTATTGTAGACAAAAATCAATAAATATTTTAGGGCAATGTACTCAACACCATCTGGGCCCAACTAAGTATAGCCTGTATTATGTGACCACATGACTAATAGAATACTTTATATTTTAGAAATAAATAATTATAATACTCTACAACACCCACCCACGGAACAATCAGATAAGTAAAAGATTAAACAAACATTTTGTAATTATAAGTATTACCTAGAACAATTTATCAACCAACCCCTGTTAACAGTTAAGATCGGATCTCAACCGATCCCTGACTTTATCTGATCCTCGCTAGCGGGACCGAATACAACGTATCATGGAATCAGTACCTAGCGCCAATATCGACAACCTCTGTGGTGCCGTGGGCGAAGGCCTGCGGAGACGCAAAAGGTTGACTCGATTCCTGACGCAGGACAAATATATGTATGATTTGCAAGTATTTTTCTCGAGTCTGGGTGTTTTTCTTTGCATAATAAGCATGTATTTACCAAAAATAAGGATACTTAGGTAGAATATTAGTCATGTGGCCCCAAAGTTGAGCAGAGCTTGTGTTATGCACAAGCTCTGCTTAATTTTTGGGCTAGATGACGCTGTATGAAATGTCCGGCATTATTTATTTATTTACACTGTGAAAAGACTTATAATGTAATTACTATGTAAGTAATATCAATTCAATTCAATATCTGACATTATCAGAATTGGATTTGGGACGAGCACATGGTCGTCGTCTGGTTGGTCGTCCCAAATACCGTTGGAGTGATAGACTCGAAGGTGACCTGCATGAGCTTGCAGCTGATAATTGGCAGGAGATTGCAAAGGACCGGCGAAGGAGGAGAGTTCTTGTTTCGGAGGCCAATACTTATTTTGGGTCCCGGCGCCAATGGAGTAAGGAAGTAAATATCAGAATTGGAACATTTTAAATTAAAATTGTATATATCATGCTGATTGTTATCAATTATTTTTTAACTTTCGCGATTAGAATTCTGGTATCTGAAGACCAAGTGAGGGTAATTTTGATAAACTGCCCATACTACTCGACGGTAACTCCCTAGGTTTCTATTCAGCCCGCGGCCATTTTTATTGCAACTAACCGAAGCTTTTAGAATAAATTAAAAGGTAATACACAATAAATACCTGTTAACTACTAAAACATTATATTAACAAACACCAGTTAGAAAATTGTATTCGTACCTGCTTAGTAAATCCAGATGCATCAATGATACTGTTTTGTAGTACCTAATGCATTTATATTTTTGGGCTAGGTTGTTAATTAGATATGTAAATACACCCGCCCGACTTCACTTGACTTAGACACTTAAACTTTCCTCAAAAATCACTCTGTCCAATGGTGAAAACCGTATCCGATATGTTTGATGATGTATTTAAGTTTATCGCGTTCAGACAGGCAGACAAACGCAGCGGGGGACTTTCTCTTTAACCAACTTCAAAAAAGGAGGAGGTTCTCAATTCTGTTGTAAATATACATATTATTCTTATTGAGATTATAACTCCTCATAACTCGGTCATTTATGAACTGATTTAAACAAATCGTATTTTATGTGATAGGATATACTTTTCGTGGTGGTTTAGAAATTTCATTAAAATCGGTTCAGTAGTTTGCTTTTGAAATCAAAATAGCTGGAAAAAATATGTCATCGAAGTATTTTCGCATTTTTATGGTAATGAGGTCCGTTTTCATTAAAAAACGTAATTGTACTGATTCCTAGTGAGGGCATGACATTTATTATAGAATGTTAGAACGGTATGGCATATTTTTTATTCATTATATTCGCGATCAGAGAATTATTATTTAACGTTTAGCTGTTGGCCGCGGCTTTGCACGTACTACATACGATACATACATAAAAAGTTGCCTTTGTCTGTCCCCTAGTAACCCTGTAATCTTCTTATTGAACTTCATGAATATCCGTATAGCCGTGTAAATGTAACAAACTAACAGACAGATAAATATAAAATAATATTAGTATGAAGAAGAAGAAGCAACCTCTGAAGCGCACTTTAATCTATTCTAAATAAATAGTAGCAGGATAACAAGAATTATTTATTATGTATTTGTTTCAAAGTTCGTTTAAAAATAACATTAAATATTGCTAGAATTGTCCAGCAATATGCATGCTATGCATAGCTTGTAATATGGTAACTAGGTCACCAAGAATACTTATATATTTTTAAATACATACTTATGATACTTTATAACACCCAGACACAGTTTTTATCACACAAATGTTTATCCTCAAATCTAAAATCCAATCCACAAATTGAATCGAACCCTCAATCGACAGCGCAGAAGGAAGAGCTACTATCAACTAAGCTGACAAGGCCTCTGAACCTCTGAGGCGCACTTAAATCCTTTCACCACACTGATTTGAAATAACAAGTGACATGAAAGATGAATGAACTATTTATAAGTGCGATTGAAAGCATCATAACAATACGTGAAGGGACACAATAGTATTTTTAATCTAGACAACCAGCAACAAAGACCCCAGGCTGATAGCTGACACCTTCCCGTTATACTACTTATACATAGGTAGGACCTATTCACACCGGCGTGGAGAGATCATCTTACAGCAGCTATCGCCGAACGCCGAGATAACACGACAATGCAGCACTTCAAACCCATTTGCGCGATATACCTTCGAAGGTTTCTGTACATGTAATAAGAAAATACAGCACGGTTTTTGCAGTTATGTATAAGTACTTTCATATAAAATGATTAAGAACAGACGAGTTTCTTGTCGGATTCTTTTTGAGCTGGATTTTAATTAAACAGAAACATAGATTTTCAGACTGTTTATGTGTATTATTATATTTATTGAGTACATATACATATATATATATATATATGTTTTGTTTAGTTTATACACAATATACATATTATATATAAGTATGTAATTATACATAGTACCCGGATTACTAATATTTTGCTCGGTATAAAACACGGATAAAACAACGTTTTCTAAAAATGAAACCTAGCTAGATCGATTATCGCCCCCGAAACCCTCTGCACACTAAATTTCATAAAAATTGATGGAGCCGTTTCCGAGATTCAAATTATATTCGTACAAGAATTGCTCTTTTAAAGGAATTAGATAGATAGATACACCACACCCACATGCCCCTTCCGTTTATTTATAGCCCATCCAAGGGTTGCCTGGTAGAGATCGCTATTAGCGATAAGGCCGCCCATTGTATTGCCTTTAATAGTAAAGTTTTTGTTATTGTAATGTTCCGTGGTAGTCAATAAAGAGTCATCTATACACTTTTTATTGAATAAATGTGTCCGACGACGAAAAACGAAATGTTCGACTTTTTTTTTAAATGGCATATGTCTTGATGCCAGTTTTGCCAATGACTGGCCTGTTAGCTTAGTTAGGTTGAGGGCTTGATTCCTTCTTAGGACAGACATTTGTTTGATGATCATGTTCCCCATCCATAAAAGGTTAAGAGTATGATATAGCTGTAATTTTTTTAAATAAAAGGGGTTTTCAGCAAAATAATATATCTCTCGCCAAAATGTAGGTCCCAAACAATATGAAAACAATTCCATAATAAATCCTTTCACCACACCGGTGAAAGGATTTTGTACCTAATTTTACCTTTTGTACCTAATAATATCCTAAATATATCCATCGGGATATTAATATTATTAGGTACAAAATAAATATTTTGTATATATTATTATAGGTTTGTACTGATAACTATATAATAAAATTTGTTGCTAACATTAAAAATATATAAAAAAAAAACATAACTTAACGTAAACATCGCAATCTGTCGATACATCTTCATTAGATGATACAAGTTGATGATAAAATATATAAACTATAAACTGTCAGCAAGACAAAGAGTATAATTCCCAAATTCCTCTAAAATTATGTTAAAATCTGTAGCCATTTTTATTCATTGTTATTTGTATGACAAGGACAAACTGATATTTATCAACTGTTTCTTAATGACAAGTGACTCAATTGATTCAAAGATTCAAAGATATTTATTTGCCTGAAAACATGTGTACAGAAGATGACAAAAATATAGGAGTGTGAAACAACATCTTGACCGGTTTACAGTATGCAAATTAGGTAGAGAGATGGCATGCATAATTAAAAATTAATTACAATTTATAAAAAAAAAGTCGTCAAGTTTATTATACACTTTGCAATTAACATTTTTTAAAGTCTTAGTTTAAACTTAAACTCTAAAAAATGCAATCTGCCTGGCTGTCTTGCCCGGCTTTTCAAAAAATGTTAATAAAAATAATAGCAAATTAATTTATTTACCAAAAAATCAAAATACAGTTAAGCCTTGACGAAGGCCTACGAATGCGCACCGACTAATACAAGTAGTATTTAATGTTAAAAAACGACGTCTACCTCTGACCAAGACCCGGCTGAGAAGCAGAAGGTTGTGGGTTAGATTCCCGCCACGGAGCAAATGTTTGTACGATTTGCAAGTATTTGTCTTGCACGTCTAAATGTTTCTATGATATGTATGAATTTACAATAAAATCAATACTTATATAAGTAGTATCAGTGTTATGGTATCCATAGCACAAGCTCTTACTTTGGGCCTAGATGATGTGTGAAATGTCTGGCAATATTTTTTTATGATTTATTAATTACACTTCGCGCGACAGAAATCGCTGCCGCACCGCCACGTGTGTGACGTTCAGTAGGTTCAGGTTGTGTTAGAGCCCCGTATGGGCTTACCGTAAATTGATAGCGCTGCAACTTGACGCTTTTAAGGCTGTAAAATAGGATTACCTTGGCGTTTTGAAGTCTGGTCTACGACGGTAAAAGCGAGGATACATACCTATATTGCAATTTGTTAAAAAAATAATTGTCAGCTGCGTGATATTTGACTTGTGACAGTCAAGTTTGCTAGAATCATATCAATGTAAATACGCATGATTATTTTTAGCCGTTTTGCAAAGTGAACATTGCACTCCTATTTTATTTATTTTTAATAAATAATTCCAGGTTTATTAGTAATTTTGTTTTATTTAAATAGACCGAGAGTTATTGACTCGGATGTGAACAATTGAAATAAAAGCATTGTGTTTCTTTGTGATTCGAGCAAAATAATACGTAGTTACTTTATATGAAAGGAACTATTTTAAATAACATAACAAATGACGAAAGACAAGATACGACTTTGTGACATACCATAAACAATATAAGCAGTTATAAACACAATGGCATAATTGACATTATTAAGACACATGCCATTAACGAAGAAGACGAAGAAACGACGTAGGTACGCACGTGTCTGCTGTTAACCTAATTATTTATTTAAATTATTGTAAGTATATTAATCTGCACAATTCTGTGGGTAAATAAAATAAAACAAAATGATATTGTGCTGCATTAATAAAATGTAGATCAGAATTTAAAAACCACTTTTTTTATTGCTGGAAAATTCACGTAGCATCATAGCAATATTATTAAGCATAGCACCATAGCCCCAAATTGTCCTATTGTACTAGCTTAAGATAAGCTAGTACAATAGGAACAGATGATGATTAGACACAGAACAAACAACGACAAGTGTTTGTCTTGGGAGAGAATCGGACCCACAACCTATAATAGCGTAGAAGGCAGAGTTACTACCAATACCGGCTGAGCTGAAAGGCTAGTTAGAGAGGTCAGTAATCAATTATTAATTTTAATATTTCAGCCAGCACGTAAAATTACTTTGTGAAATAATTTCCATACATTTTGCTGATCATTACAGACGCAGGCACAGTAGCGAAGGTGCATAAATCTCAATCATAATTTGCGCGCGTCAACCGTAGGCCGACGCGGCCCAATGATGGATGGCGGCTCTGCCGCACTCTCATTCCAAATTCAAACCGGCCAACCGTCGCCCGACTCGTTGCAAAATGGCGGACACGAAACTAAATTGATTAAAAATCTATTAGTTTACTCCCTATATAATTCGTCTCAATTTCTTGATACTGACATTTATTAAATTGCTTGATGTAACTCAATTTCTGAGAAGAGGGTTTTGATATTAAATAAAAATGTCAATATAGATTAGGATATCTATTACTTATTGGGCATAGTGTTACCAATCCAAGTAGGTAGCTACGAAAGGAGTTTTTATTTAGGAAAGAAAATATAGGAATCCAACTTAAGACATAACATAATGTTCCTTATTCAAATTTATAAATCGTTTTTTAAACGTACGCGATCAGAACACATTATTATGAATATTTACGGGTATTTATCGCGTTTATTTACCTTTTTTAACACAAACTACAGAATAATTATTAGTTCACTCACACAATATTTGTGCGAGAGTTAATGACTAAAATTGCCATTTAAGATTAGTTTCTTTATTGAAGATTATACTGTATATACAAAACCCTTTATATTTACAAAAAAGAACAACAGTTTTTAAGATTACGTCCACAACGACTTCAAAGATCCTCTTATTATGCCGTTGCTCGCCTCGCGGTATATTAATAAAACTCGCTGCTTCTGACAACCGAGGGACGACCCGCCATCCCTACCCTCAACCCATCTCTATACCAAATAGTTTCACTTTATAATATTTGTGGCACGTTCACTGACCATCCCAAAGGAAGGCCTTAATTTATTAATAGATTGTTTATAGCCTTAGGGTCCGCCTAATAAATAGATCACCCTTAAATAATAATGCGTTTTCGTAGTCAGATCTGAGACATGAATTTTATGAGATTAAAAAGGGTGACGTCAGTACGCGTAATGGTCAATTAAAATGATGGTATTTAGTTTTATGGCACATCAGCGTTTTGGGTTTTAGGGACAATGTAATGATAATTAAGCACTTTTGATATTTACCAAAATGCATTGAAAATTATATTAAATCTGGATCATAGCTATATATGATTAGATCGTTAGAAATGGTACAAAGATAGCTCAACTGTTTCACATATATTAGCCTATATCCACCCTTAAGATAACAACTATCTACCAAATTTAATTAAGATTAAGCCGTGAAAAGGTAACAAACAAAATCGATATATTTGTTACTAAATAAAATCACAAGAACCAGTTTGAATCGTTTTAAAACCAACAAGCCAATCTGAACAAACAAATAAACAGAGAATCAGACAGATAGAGCCAATTTCGAATTTATAATAAGTATTTTATTGTATCATTACATAGTAGGTACATTTCTGTAAATAAATGTTTTAACATGTTTTAAAAATATATGACTAGTACTGTAAGATAGCTTCTAAATTTCTTGCTCGCTAATGACTCAATAATTTTAACGATTCAAATAAAAACATTAATTATCCAAGCAATTCAAGCAATTTCTCGGAAACCAAACTTACCTGCTAAACCATGTGTGACTGAAGTAATGAAGAAAGTTTATTACCGTTTCTGAATGGAGTTTGATCAAACACTCCACAAGCAATATCCAATTCTCACGGCGTAAGCAACATTTGTTGGCAGAACTAGCAACTAGTGCGTCACAAAGTAATAGATTCACGGAAGTTTGCCACTTGGGGTGTACGCGGACTGCATCCTATCGAACTACGAGTACGATTCAATATATTAGCTTTTGCAACTCGGATTTGTGTCGTTATTGCTTTACGCAAAACAAAAACAAAAATGGAAGCAATTTTGTGTGTTTTGTGCAGGTGTTTGTAGTTGAAGGAAAACATCGTAAAGACCAACACATCCTAGAACTTGAAAATTTGACTGTCTGTATCATTAGTATCCTCCATTAATAATAAATAAATATAAATAAATTTTGGAGGACATTGCACACAACACCATCGATCCCCAAACTAAGCATAGCTCAGTTGGTAGTAGCTCTGTTTTCTGCGCTGTAGGTTCAATTCCCTTCCAGGATAAACATTTGCACGATTTACGTAGGTGTTTGTTCTGCGTATGAGTGTTATAAAGTATCATAAGTATGTATTTAAAATTATAAAAGTCACCTGGTTCCCATAATACATGCTCTGCTTATTTTGGGTCTAATTGGTGTTGTGTGCAATTGTCCACCAATATTTATTTAATTATTATTTATCAAAGGTCTTGCTTAGTAGTTAATGACAGATCAACAAAGCCACACCTGAAGTCGTAGGTAATGGCGAAAGATAATGAGTCTCAGGTTTTTTGATTCCATTACCATCCCTACTTTGTTTTATAAGATTCCTTGTGCAAATACACTAACTTCCCTAATCTTTACTCCTAAAAGTTGAAAAAGTTTCGTGTTTACCGTGTTCCTAAGTTAATACTAGGAAGTTTGTAGTGCGCTCTGTTTGTGAAGATCTCTTTTATACGGTTCTATTGCCTGGAAATGGGTTGGGTACAGAAATTGAATTTGACTTCACATATTGTAAATTTTTTGGTGAGTGATTGTGGAAATAATTACTTACGTCTTAAAAATTTTAAAGAAAACCGACTATAATGAAATTTATTTTCCTGTTTATTCTTAGTGGTTTTTTTATTTTATCTCTTTATATTTCTAGTAAATACAATTAAAAGTTCAATACAAAATTTATTATATTTATTCACTTTATATTAATTCTTCAGTGGTTTTTTTTTCATAGATAAAAGGGACCAAAAGGGAACTAAGGTTTCCTGTTTGATGTAAACATAAAGGATTTTTCCAAACCGGTTTATAAATGAGAGAAAAACAGAAGAAACCAACCGAATTGAGAATATTCACCTTTTTTTTAGTTAGTTATAAATACAATCAAAGAAACGATATATTGAAGAATATCGAGAATAGAAAAACAAGATTAAAAAAATGACAGGTAGGGGAAGGCAAAGAATAAACTCAACCTATCTAACAAAATTATATCAAAATCCTTTCAGCCGCTGAAACACGTGAAAAACCTTACAAACAGACCGACAAACAGATAAAGTTACTAATTTATAATATTTGTATGGAAGTATGGATATCGTAACACACAATAACACAAGATTCAAAAAATCGTCTTACATATATTTTTTATTATATTTGATTGTTTGGAAAAACATCCAGCCAGGAATATTAAACCATATATAATGAGTAGATACATGTGGGATGCATGTGTGCCAATGTCCAATTACAAGTTTCCACTAATAGATAAAGAGTTAGGAGAAATTAGTTGCCAAATTTAGGCTTTTAGGCTACCACGAGTTTGCTTCTAATTTTATCAAATTACCTTATATAAACAAGTACGTACAGTAAATAAACGTAGGAAACTCTCATCATGCTCGTTTAATGGCCTAGAAACTAAAAACCCCAAACAAATTGGCCTGTCATCAAACAATGCACGAGATAGCGGGTTTTAATTAATCATAAAATAATGTAACGAAGGGGGTAGGGATCATGGATGTGCGATCGTGATAACAGACATAGATTTCTGGTACATGACAGGAGAGGAAGCGATTTTTCTTTATATAGCGTATTCATTCGTAGAGTTCATCTGTTTCATGAAGTCTCCTACGATGACTTTTGCATTTGCGTGAAGTATTTTTTATATATTTTTTTATTGATTTTAATCTGTGAAACTGTTTAATATCACTACATCATCATCATCATCATCATATCAGCCTTTAAGAAGTCCACTGCTGAACATAGGCCTCACCAATAGATTTCCAGGAAGAACAATATTGAGCCCTCTCCATCCACCGACTTCCTGCGATCTTTACAATGTCGTCAGTCCATCGGTATCAGTAAAAATTGTATCTTAAAGCTAAGGTTTACTATTTAACTTTCAATACTTTCGTGAGTAGTACAATACATTTTGTGAAACACGGGCTTTTATTCACGTATTATTTTATCGATGGAGGCACCAGCACTGTTTCGATTCATATTGAGTATCTTCCAATGCGAATAATAAACGCAAACGTGAGCCATCGAATAGCAGATCAAACTCACCCTGATGTAGATTTTCTAGATAAATCGAAACAGTGTCGGTGCCTGCATTGGCAAAATAATACGTGGGTTTATGTAGGCACTCACATTCGTCGAAAATCTCAATATAAATAGAGTAACTAGTAGGCGTACGATACTCAGACAAACAACAGTTGAAGCGACAAATAATAATCATAATGTCACTATTATAAGATTCAAAGTTCAATAAAATACCTTCATGAGCACGTCACATAATAAGAGTACGACTTGTAGTTTAATCAAACTACGCATTATAATATGTAATAAAAATCGTAGCAATATGCTACGAAGTGCTACGGACCTACGAAGTCCTACGGATCTTTGTAGCACTTCGTAGAATCTTCCTAACCTTTGAATTCAGTGATTATTCTAGTGTTTTTACTGTCTGATTTATTTTTATTATTTCCTATGAAGTTCCCGAGAGGGTTTTTATTATAAAGCTTAGTTCTAAAACTTGTTTCAAGACTTTTTATTAGATAAGTTTCAATGCAAGTTTAAATGCAAGTTGAGTGAAACTTAACAGTAATAAAACTGAACTGACAGACTATATCTTGTACCAGTATAACAAACTTATTCCGTCGGAGGTTTAACGAGACGGTAAATTCTGAAAAACAAGTAACCTCGATGAGGGTCAGACAGTGAGGGTACAATTAAAAAGCGAAATGTAAGCGAGGATTAACCCCCCGGATATAATGAGAAGATTTGCCGAATAGCGGCTGAATGTAAGGATTTCACGCGAATGCTAGAAGGAAACTTGGGATTATGAATTTAAAAAGATTTTGATAATTTTATGAATTAATAAATCAATACTGCATTGCCATTTATTTATAACTATATATTTATCAGTGATTTGATATTTGTAAAAAAACCTTATATATAACCTACATATATATGTTTGGGCTTAGGTTTTACTGACAGCATAATAATTAATTTTATATATTAGAAGTCTGTGAAAATATCAGTCATTATTGGATCTAGTAACATATAAACTCCAATAAAGATAAAAACTCTGATTGTACATAGTTCGCCTCAATGTCGTCTATATCTAGTGTTAAGAAGTACACAAATAACTTTATGTTGATAAGAGTGCATGGCTCTGCCGTCTGACAGGTAACTGATAGATTTGCAATGTTTAACCTACTAATACCTTGTATTCGTAAGCTAGTTATAAAAAATATCATGGACAAGGAAGAGTATTTTTTAAATTTTTCTCGGACTTAAGTTAAGAGAAATTGCCACCTAAATTCACCTAGTATGTAAGACATTTCAAAGTGAACCTTCTTCTTCTTTTCTTTTTGTAAAGTCTTGTTGGTAATTTTGCCGGTGTCAAGTGATTGTTTTGATATACAGTCACAAAGTCGTTGTCGATCGTCATTTGTCTATTGAGTACCGATGGTTTAGTGGTAGTGGTAAGTTCGAGGACACATGCCAAGTGCAAGAAAGAAGCCTCAGAGGCGCACTTTAATGCTTTCACTTACTAGTAACTAGTACTAAGTAGTAACACAATAAGAAGACAATTGATTTATTCTAAGCGTTATCGCGGAGTGGTCGTCTAGAACTTTGACGTCATTCTAATCACATTGCAAAATAATACACTCATAATTCAATGGTATAATTCTACTAAGAAGTCACAATTTAGTGATTAATATTCTGCTAAAATTACTCAATAAAACATGCAATAAATAGCAATAAAATGATAAAATAATGAATACAGAAGTGCTATATTACTTATATTTGTGATCTTTGTGACTAATAAAAATGCTTTTGTCTTTGACTTGACTTTTGAATATGACGTACATTGAACAATGTTCATTAATTCATTCATATAAATGCAAACATGTATGTTAGGGCTAAGGTGGGCTAAGGTTCGGCTGAGACGCAGAAGGTTGCGGGTTCGATTCCCGTGGGACAAATGTTTGTATGATCTGCAAGTATTTGTCTCTTGTATTATTATTATAGTATTGGTCTTTGTGTTTCAATGTACAATACGTATGTATTTACAAAAAAGTATATAAGTAGTATATCAGTCATATGGTACCAATAACATAAGCTCTGCTTACCTTGGGGCCAGATCCGAAAAGATCCGTCCGAAAGATTATTTATTTTATTTACCTCATTTAAGCAACCGTAATCAATTCTACAAAAACCGTCGTCAACCCTCTAACGAGGTGATCGCGCACGATTTCTTCCGCTTACTTACAACTTCTGTAAAAAAGAACCTTAAACGTCACCACCATAGAGACAAGATTCAAGATAGTCTCAAGTCTAAGTTTCCACAATAAAAGAACTACCGACAGAGTGGCAAGTCGGAAAATTTCCACTGGTCGTTTTTCCCAGTCTGGGAATCAGGTCGGAAATATCGACTTGAACATTTCTAGTTTGTTAGCTCGGAATGACACTGAGGTCGAAGATTGGATTGTTTTTACAAGTTGCTGCAGTTTGGCGGTCGTTCGGACGAGCTTTTTAGCCGCGAAACGTTTTAACTGCCAATTTGCGAATTTGAAATTCAGCAAGATGCTAGAAGGTTCGATGAAGCCGCGATTTCAAAGTTTAGTTACAGTTAGTTTATTTTGTGAGCTAGATGTGGGATTCTCGTTTGAACTAGTAGTCCATTGAAAAGTTACATTTGGGTATGCATTTGTCAGAGGACGCAATTTTATTTTTTTAATGTGTAGGGGGGGTCAGTAGAAGCTTAAGTTCAAGTTTGTGGGGTCGGCACCCTTGTCCCCCGGCCGCCATCTTGGAAAAGGGGGTGCAAAGGGTTTTCGCGCTGTATCTCGTAAACTAGTTACCTTACAGAAAATTTAATCAAACATAAAATGTAGCAAATTAAATTTCCTACAATTTTATTTCTATTACTTTTTATCGTCAAGTGACCAACAAAAAAGTTATAAACAAAAATAAATGAAAATTTTGTTTGTTTGTTCTAGGTTTTACAGCGCTCCAAACTTAAACGGATTCTCGAATGCTCATAGGGATGCAATAAAAACTAAAAATTAGGCTTACTTTTCTATCTATATTTTTTTTATTCATACAATTTATTATGATCTTAACATTCCTATGCTATTATTGAACTATGTTTGACCCTTTTACCCACCACCTATGAGGTATAACATGGGCAAAGTCAAATTTATAAAAATTTTGCAGAAGCATCCAGAGTTAGCAAGTGGAACTAAATTATTTATGAGTGAGAAAGTCGAGTCATCGTTACTCAGTGTTGTTGGCGAACGTTTTTTCGTCTTTTTATATGGCGGAAATAAAGACGATACTCTAGACACTCTGCGATACAAACGATTTGCTAAGACAGTGACAAAAAATGCATTAAAAAATGCATTAAATTTTTATAAATTTGACTTTGCCCATGTTATACCTCATAGGTGGTGGGTAAAAGGGTCAAACATAGTTCAATAATAGCATAGGAATGTTAAGATCATAATAAATTGTATGAATAAAAAAAATATAGATAGAAAAGTAAGCCTAATTTTTAGTTTTTATTGCATCCCTATGAGCATTCGAGAATCCGTTTAAGTTTGGAGCGCTGTAAAACCTAGAACAAACAAACAAAATTTTCATTTATTTTTGTTTATAACTTTTTTGTTGGTCACTTGACGATAAAAAGTAATAGAAATAAAATTGTAGGAAATTTAATTTGCTACATTTTATGTTTGATTAAATTTTCTGTAAGGTAACTAGTTTACGAGATACAGCGCGAAAACCCTTTGCACCCCCTTTTCCAAGATGGCGGCCGGGGGACAAGGGTGCCGACCCCACAAACTTGAACTTAAGCTTCTACTGACCCCCCCTACACATTAAAAAAATAAAATTGCGTCCTCTGACAAATGCACACTAAGGCCTAAAAAATGTAACATTTTAATGGACTATAGGGTGTATCTCAGAGGCTGCTTTTGTAATGCCTATTATTAGGGTTCTAAACTCCACAAGGAACCCATATAGTTTCATTATCTTCATCTGTCTGTCTGTCTGTCATTAATCAGAGTTCTTGCTAGCAGACTATTAGTTGTACAGTGATGACACGGTAATACCTATTTGTTCTGTCTACAAAGTTATTAAATAAAAATTAAAAAAAAATAGTTTCCCCTACATGTAAATTAGGGTTGTTTTTTAGTTATATTAGCCCATCTTGTATTATTTATGATAGGTAGTTTAAGGATACTGCGAAGCTTCTCAAACAGTTTTTCGATACAGATTTTAGTTTGATAAATATCTTAGCTTTCAAATAGTAATTTTTGGTAGAGATTTCGATAAGTGACCAATTATGTCCCTAAAACTTAGCAGAGCAATCAAAGATGTATAAAGCCATCAATATAATTTTAACTGACTAGCTCAATTCAGGATAAGATCTTGAAAAAAACCGGCACATCTTAGAACCTAATATCCAAAGGTATATATATATATATGTATATATATATATATATATATATGAAGATAAAAGTAGTATTTGATTTTGATTTCCACAAGCTGGGATAGGTTTACAACGTGTCACGTACGGCACATTAATTACTGTACAAAATATGCCCACATAATATTTCAACATGCTTTAGACTTATTTAAAGACTTAAGTAAATAAAAATCCTAAAGATTATTTTAAACTGGAGGAGTACCGTAAACGTATATTTTTTGTAAATATTGGTAAACAATTTCATACAGCACCATCTAACTCGAATCTAAGCAATTAATAAAATAAAAAAGAATATCAAATAGTCATAAATATAAGTAAACATTTGTTTAAATAAAAACCACTAGTTCTATTACAGAATAATTGAACACAACGATAAACAGTTTTACCCCTTTTGCATAAAGTGCAAAATATATTTGAGTTGGGTTTTTCCAATACATACTTAACGAGACAGGAATATTACCTAAACCACTACCTGAACTAGGGCCGGTCACAGGTGTCCTCTGTTATTGAGTTTGACTAAATTAGTGGCATATGTTATTATGCAAATTGTAGAACTTGATTAAATTTCGTTTAGTTCAGGTAAATTAATTGAATATTATATCTGTCCAATTACGCCACGAGCATTTTAGCCATCGGTCTGTTGGGTTATGCTGGTGGCGTATTGTCCAATTGCTATGAATATAAATCATCTATTTTAATAGCAATTAACGCAATACAGGACAGGTTAGTAAAGCAGTATCATTGTAAAATAAAACTAGTAACCAAAATCATTCAAAATTATAATCACACTCGACATACTTGTTACTATTATTATAAACTCTAAAATGTCTCTGTCTGTTTCTTTGATTGTTTGTTTGTTACCTTTTCACGGCTAAACGGCTAAACAAATATTTATAAAATTTAGCAGGAAGATAAATTGTATCTTTGGAAGGACATTTGCTACTTTTAATGTTATTACAACGCGTGAGTAGCCATTGGCAGCAGCTAAATATTTAAAATTTGAAAATGTATCTTCATTAAAATTTGAGGACATAGACTTCTTATATTATTATATGAGTAGGTAAAATTGCGGATAGTAGCTAGTAACATTTTACGATAACAAAAGTCCCCGAAATAGAAAGAACGGATAAACTTTGTACGCTATGTTATACAATGAGAATGAAGAGTCACTGAGTCTCACAAAATAGGTACCTGCTGCTTTAAACCGCGCTAGACGTCGTAAAATGTGATACAAAAACCCCTACAGAATTTTACCTCTAGAATAAATTCCTACTTTAGTTAATAAAGTATCACTTACTTAATAAAAACGTCCATACAATAATTTCCATCGGCTTTCCACAGGGACTTTTGCAAATCGGCTTTATCGACACAATAAAATATCTTGAGCGATAATGCGGTATCTCTAAAGCTGTGCGACTTGGCTTCCGCTCTTAGCGGGAAATGAGCCTTATCGCGTTGTTTTTAGATTCAATAATGCTTAATGTTTTTTAAAAATTTAGGGCTTTCAATATCGCTTATTTGCAAACCAAAATCTCAACATTAAAGTATTAGAAGCCTGAGAAAATACCAGCTAGCAAGTTATCAATAATGAACAGATCATGAGATCAAATCACTATCGTATAGTATAGAGGATATTAATACATTATTTTGCAATTTAAAATACCTATATATATATTTGAAGCAAAAACTAACAAGTGATATTTGTTTAAAAGTCCTGTTCGACAATAAATGTTATATGTTATATTCAATAGCGGCTTCTGTATCTTGGCGGGCGTTCGTAATATTGATGTACAATAAAAGCGATAGGAATACAGAATAACCCCCAACGAGGCGATACTTGTATGTTACATTTTGTCAATTACTTAGATAGCAACACTTACGTGCAAATGGAATTTCGGGAGACAGTCATACGTTTTCCTTTTACGATACGCACACTGATATCCTATCTCTTGTTGGGAGAACTATGTATTTTATGATTTTATTGCCATATTCCACGTGTGCCTCTTTAATACGTTACCATTAGTTAATTTTATATGAGAATATCCTTTGCTGCTAATTTAGTTGCTATCTACTCGTTAATTAAAGGAATAATAATTATTAAAAGAATGTGTAGTGAGTTTTCAATATTTTGCCTACACCTTGCTTGATTCAATTTGTTTGTAAAGTTATTGTTAATTCTGTAATACATCTACATATATATGAAATAAGGTCTAAAGTCAATAATCATCACCTTCTCTTAAAGTTGAAGCTTACACTAATAGGTAGAGAATTAACAATAAAAAAAACTACTTAAAACCCTTTTAACTTTTCTAACAAATCCTAATTTGATAAGCTGATAAAAAATCGCACCGTTAAAAAGGCGTCAAGCTGATTTGCCTTCTGTGCATATTTTTGGTGTGTGAAACAACATCTTTAAAGAAATGACCAATGTTTTTTTGTACTAAAAGCAAATGTAATTCCATTTGCTACCCTGTCAGTGTTGCTATTGCCACCCCGCTGCTTCGGCAATAAATGTAATGACACCCGTGCACGCGCCTTATCGGTCAAGATTATGTTCTGTTTCTCACAAATGCCCCTCACAACCCCCTCTCGAACCCGCACGACCCTCCTAATGTGGTTTGATATATTACTTTATTTGTCAAATATCAATAATCTGAGATCGTGTATTCGAGACACTTTGTGGCAACGACTTTGAAAGCGACGCCGTTGAATCGATATGGGAGATTATGGAGTCGGTTTATGAATATTATTGTATTGTGTTCTTATGGATCGGGAAAGTGATTTTTGCTGAAATACTTACGTTACATTATATGCCAGCGATTCGTTTCATTTGACATAGTTATTCGAAATTGAGATACCTTATATATTTTCTTATTATCTTTTTAATGATTTTATTAGATGTGAAATACATTAAATAATCTTTTTCTAAATTGACCCCTGAATTGATTGGCTTTGATACTTTGTTTAGATTTACAAAACTAGCGGGATTGTTTCTTAAGTTTCATATGATTGTTTTGTTATAATATCGTAGTAATTTGATCACTTTATTTCTCTTATTTTTATTCATTTCATCCATTTTATTGGGTATTTGACGACCTCTGTGACGCAGTGGGCTAAAGGCCGACTGAGACGCAAAAGGTTGCGGGTTCGATTCCCGCCGCGAGACAAATGTTTGTATGATCTGCAAGTATTTGTCTCCGGTCTGGGTGTTTCTATGTATAATCTGTATGTATTTACAAAAAAAAAGTATATAAGTAGTATATCAGTCATGTGGTACCCATAACACAAGCTCTGTTTACTTTGGGGCCACATGATGTGTTGTGAAATGTCCGGCATTATTATTATTATTTCACGCAAAGATAATTTATTTTAGAACATCATTTAACTTTTTTTTTGTGATAATAATAATATAGTTGCTTACCCACCGTCCACCTTCCTGAGACCATCTGGGTGATCCGTTGAAAGTTTTTTTTACGACTCACTTCTCAGATTAAACTTGAACGCGCCTTACTTTATATTGGTGACGGTACTCTTTAGAAATTTGATACTGGAAACCAGTTGGTTAGAGTATAAAAAACAACGCGCAAGGCGAGCCAGCAAAGCGAACGTGCCGTGGCAGCGGCCGCCGAAGCGCTAGAAGAATATTGTTGGTCTGTCTAGATACATAACTCTGTCCAGTTGCTAACTTGGACAGAGTTAACCTCAAATCTGAAGAGTTTTGTTAACAAGGTGTACGGTGGAAACTAAATATTTCCCAAGGACCACCCAGGTGAACAAAGGTGAGCCGCTGTAAAAAAAACTTTCAACGGTTCACCCAGAAAATCTTAGGGAGGTGGACGGCGGGTAAGCACTTAATAATATCACGTCACCTCAGGTTCCGTTTTTTTCCAAATCAATACATGTAGAAAAGGTGCACTGCCTACTGGTACCACCAAGGGTCCAGGTTTACATTCTACTGAGGGATTAGCATCGTAATTGCGTTGTTGCGTGATGTTATCACGTAATTGAATGCGGGACACCCGCGTCAGAGCTTCAGGGCTGCTTCGATAAGAATGCTAATACGATTCGGTTTTCTGCATTTACATGAGGCCTTATAGGCCTTGGTATCTAAAGTGCAGATTAAAAACGTGGTTGGGATGGATGATTTTTGAAAATATTATGTGAACATAAATTGCTTATGCATTTTATATAATATTATACAAACTGAAGCACGGCAGATACATCTTTCTTCTTCTTGCATCTCTGTTTATTACACTACTACGATCCGTGTTACATTATTTGATGACCTCTGTAGCGCAGTGGGCTTAGGTCTGGCTGAGACGCAGAAGGTTGCGGGTTCGATTCCCGCCGCGGGACAAATGTTTGTATGATCTGCTAGTATTTGTCTCGGGTATATGTTTCTATGTATATGTATGTGTTTACAAAAAAAAGTACATAAGTAGTATATCAGTCATGTGGTACCCATAATACAAGCACTGCTTATATTGGGGCCAAATGACGCTGTGTGAAATGTCCGGCATTATTTATTTATTTAACTTTTTACACCTAATCTATTGGCAACCCTACACAACTGTCCACGTCCGATATCCCACTGTTCCCATGAGTGATGTCAAAATTTATTTCGTTATTGATTCATTATGGCGTTACGTCATGATGCTACGAGTGATAGAACTGGCTCATTAATTGCGTAACCCCTGCTATTGATAATTGCTTCTGTTTGTTAATGTATGCTGTGTAATGTTTGTTTGTACAGACCGTATAATGTCAATGTATATACTATAGTATGTATACACTTCTACGTTGCATACAATTCATGGAATTGAAACGACAGGATCGAAGGAGCCAATTTAAGTTTTGAACCTAAGATATTATAAGGATTTAATAGTGAAATTATAATAAGTAATTCAATTATGTAACTAGTAGGTTTTCTTGTTTTAAATTTATAGTTTTTTTCTGTATGTACATAATACATATTATTGACCGAGTGAAGCGAGTGTCTCCGTTTCAGCTTAGGCAAAAATGCTTTCGTTTGTCCGGCGTCCGGATGTTCGGATGTTCTCCTTTATAGGTCGCATTTCTCAAATGATTCTCGTGAAATTTTGTAAGCAGGTTTTATAACTATATAGATTTTTTTTGTCGATTCCATTTTGGAAATTTTTCAAAATTAAGGAAATATGGGGGTTGAAAACGTTAAAAATGAAAAATGTTTGCGAGGTTTACAGCTCCCAGAGCCACTAGTAAGTATTGTATCAGTACACTGGTTCTAGCTCCAATCTAAGTAGAGCTTGCTTAGTAACATGTCAAACTTGTACTTACGGTTTAAAAGAACTTAGACGTTGCTCAGTCTAATGGTTTGTATTTAGTTACTAGGTTCAGGTCAGTTGGAGTACCGTAAAATATTTTGGTTTGCATGAAGACATTTCAATACCTGGAAATAAACAAAACACAAATATTAGTTTATAGAAGCTTGTGGAAAACACTGTTGACGGGAAAAGCCATAGATTAGAGATAAGACGAGGTCTCCAAAGCAAAAATTTGTTAATTGTTGTCTACATGTAAAAAGGTTGTTTTTTATATTAACTACATTATATAATTTTTTTATATACATTTGCCGTGTGCTTTAGCAGTTTTGATCAGATTTTCGATACAGATCGATATGTTTTGATAGAGTTCCTCCTACTGGCCAAACCACTATGGAGGTTCTCCAAAAGGTGTGTTATAATAGTAGCATAAACTATAAATTTATAAGAAATAATAATAATAATAATAATACCCGACATTTCACACAGCATCATCTGGCCCCAAAGTAAGCAGAGCTTGTGTTACCACAGGACTGATATACTACTTATATACTTTTTTTTTGTAAATACATACATATTATACATAGAAAGACCCAGACCCGAGACAAAACATTTGTCCCGCGGTGGGTATCGAACCCGCAACCTTTTGCGTCTCAGCCGGTTCTAAGCCCACTGCGCCACAGAGGTCGTCAAAAGAAAAGAAACAGAAAGCAGGCCTTTACTAGAATATGAGAATAATAGCTTACTTAGTAAACATTTAAGAAAATCAAGAAAGAAAATTAAGTTTTAGATTATTTTTATTTAGTTTTATTGCAAGGTAGATATCGTAAATTTGATTTGGGACAACTCCTAACTGTCTTCGGAAGCCTTCACTTGCGTGGTCGGTACGAGCTTAGCCAATATATTATATTACAATTTTGAACATAATCTAGCCATTACAAAAGCACTTTGGCACCATTTTAAAGGAAATATTAGTTTACTGTCCTCATTCACTATCGATAAAATAATATAGAGCGTCATAATTTTAGATAAAAGCCTTGCAGCGCCAAACGACCATCTAATAATTTTAAAAAGTTCAGTAATAACCGCTCAGTGCCAATAACTTGGCTACTTCGTTCATCTACCACAATATTTGTATAATATTTTGACAAAAAGCTTGATTTTATTTATAATATAACTATAAAATAATAAATAATAATAAATATTGGTAGAAAATGTCACTTCACCATCCAGCCCCAAACTAAGCATAGCTTGTATGATGACCAGATGTCTGATATAATACTTATATATTTTTAAATACATACTTATGATACTTTATAGCACCCAGACACAGAACAAACACCTATGTTCATCACACAAACGTTTATCCAGGGTAGAAATCAAACCCTCGACCTACAGCGCAGAAAGTAGAGCTACTACCAACTGAGCTGACAGGCCAGTGAGATGGCGCTATAGTAAAAAAAATGTGATTTGGAATTCGTTATTAATTCATTGCTTTTTCTTACTTGATTCAGATATATTTATTATTATAAAAACAATTAACTATCCAGCACAGTAGAAGGTGGAACGGTTATTGATAGAAACGTAATATTAAATTTTTTTCAACCCTAAACTTGTAGAAAAAAAACAATATACAACATAAGAGAAAAAATAACATTCTTATTATTACTAGAGACAACTTACGTATTATGGTCAGTGTTCAAATTAAGTTTAGACAGATGACCTTTCAAGATTGTTAGGTTATTATTAAAGATATCAAGTTTATATTTATTATAATGTTGGGACATACGGTGCAATGGATTATTTTATAAAATATATTATAATAAAATTAATACTGTTTTCTATTTAATAATAATGTAATTCTGTGAACTATATTCGAGTCTAATCCGTTTGTGGTCTGTCACAAAGCCGGACTAGTAGCTTTTCCATTTAACTCCCTCAAAGCTTACCCTTTACTATAATAAATCACAATTACTGGAAACTTCAAAAATAGCTTAAATAATACTTTAAAATATCGCGTCATGCATTCATTATTTATAAATGACACCGTCCAATTACGAATGATCATCGGAAAATCCGAAAGGGCTGTTTTCACGGACGTTTCGGGTAATTATCGAGATAGTTTTAAATTGCACGGCTTGGAAGCGAATTAACGTAATATCCGATGAAATGGCGTCGAGTTCGGTTTATTTCGGGTAATGCTAAAAGTAAATGTACGAAATACAATTATTATTTATCTCCAATTACGTAATACTTAATAGTGCTCGTGTACTCTTGGGATATGAATCAGAGATTAAATCATACGTTAAGCAGACGCGATCTCAGGTCAAATTATACTGAACTAGCTGCTGCCCACCGCTTCGCACGCGTGGTACCTACATAAAAAGTAGCCTATGTCATTCTCCAAAGTCCAATCTGTCTCTACACCAACATTCATCAACATCGGTTCAGCGGTTTACTCGTGAAAACAGTGACAGAAAGACAGACAGACAGAGTTACTTTCGCATTTATAATATTAGTAGGGATTTTTGACCGAGCGAATCGAATGCCTCCGTTTCAGCTTAGGTGAAAATGCTTTCGTATGTCTGTCTGTCTAGATATTCTCCTCTATAGGTCGTATTCTTAACCGATTCTCTGAAATCTCTGAGTTTCTATAACTATACAGTTTCTTTAGTCGATTCAGTTTTTGGAAATTAAAAAAAAAAGAAAAGTAAACGTAAACGTAAAAAAAGTTATAAAACAGTCATTTCGAAAAATGTTTGCGAGGACAACAGCTCACAGAGACACTAGTTATAATTTGACATAAGTTTATGCTTCGTTTTGTATTTGGATCAATTACTGTACATCGGAATAATAACGTGATGAAATGTACGTCGAATTCAGTCAAATTGACAGTTTCATTTCAGTTATCAAATTCAAATTATAGTATTGTGTGTTGTGGAGGATTAAGACATCGATCAAAAATTGTGTCGATCGTTCGATCGTTCAAACGAGTCGAAACAATGTAACAGGTTTTGCACGATTTTTCTTTTTTCATGTCATTTTTAGTTATCCTTTCACCTCCTTTCACCTCGTTTTAACGATCGAACGATCGACACAAAACAAAACCTGTGTTATGAAAGGATTAAAGTCCGTCTCAGAGACTACTTTCATGCACTTGACACGTCTTCAAACTTTTTAGGTTCAATAACATGTTGATTTTCTCATATTGTTGTCACCGTCGATACATTTTTAGATCAGTAAAATACCATTGGTGCACGACTATATTCGATTCCATGCTAAGCCCCGCCTTCTTAGGTCGTGGGTTTGACTTCTAGACTGATTATTACACTATCATGCCACCAGTGCATGATTATTGACCCGATATATCGTTCATTATTTTGCAGAGTAGATGCCCTGAAGTAAGCTTTATTGTATTTGCTTTGATATACTTTTTCCTAAGACTCGTCCATCGCAAGAAGTTTACAAGTTTGCGTCTCCACGCTAATGTGAAAGTTCGCGCGAGGGAGTGTCAAAAGTTACTAGCTTTCTGATGTGTGCAGCCGAGGGATCTTGCAACTTTCATACTTTTGTCCCAGCAATCGTGATTGAGAAGTTTCCTCTTAGTAGTTTATTGAGCAATGGGGGCAGTAACGGATTATTTTTTCGTATCTAAAATGAAAGATATTGAATTAGAACATTCTACTTTACCGTTTCCTACTCCTTTAGGAAAGCTGCAGTACTATAAAACTTTATATAGGTATAGTTCAAAATATATACATTTAAAATTGTTATTCTCATAGTATGTATATAAAACAACCAAAACAGATAGGTTTCATAATGCATTTATTTAAAAAAAAAATATTAAAATATTTTTATTTATTTTTGAATTTTTGGAAATTTATATAAATGCTTGTTGATGTTTATCCTCTAATATAAAGTTTTTACTTATATAATTTAAAGCAAAGATATTATTTAAAAAAAAACAGTAATGTTGACAGTTGTAAAAAAGATTGGGTATAAAAAGTATACAATCAAAAAGAAACTCAGAGATTTCAGAGAATCGGTTAAGAATACGACCTATAGAGGAGAATATCTAGACAGACAGACATACGAAAGCATTTTCGCCTAAGCTGAAACGGAGACATTCGATTCGCTCGGTCAAAAATCAAAGTTTTTACTTATATAATTTAGAGCAAAGAAATTATTTAAAAAAAAACAGTAATGTTGACAGTTGTAAAAAAGATTAGGTATAAAAAGTATACAATCAAAAAGGTAATACGAAAAATATTAAACTAAAATAAACTAATTATATTCTTATTCTTACATCAGTCTCTGTCAAGGTGTTACAAAATAAATAAAAACACCGTTATGTAACGAATCTTTTAGAATTTACTAAAATCCCTAATTTGTTCCCATTTTTTTCAAAGCTCAGGTTGTTCCGGAATGTCTTGATATACCCAATATGGAGTCACATAAGTCCTGTCATCGTCTAATGGAGCAAAAATGTTCTCATGACACTAATTTGGCGACATAAAAGTGTTTTTTTTTAGAACGAGTTTATCCAAACACGCTAAAGCCATTAGAAGTAATAAATATGTTAGAAATTCTATAAGCTTTCGTTGAATTTCACTTAAAGTGACATGATATGAAAATAGACGCATTACTTTTAGCTGGAACGACTGCGTAGTGTACAATTTATATTCATAAGAAGGCTTTGATAAAAATGATTGAAGTAACAAGCTTTATGAAGATTGACGTTCATGTAATTGGGGTATTATTTAATCAAATCTTATTAAATAAACTAAAATTATTTTGATAAAATGGAATCTAGCTCAGACTTGACGGAATAAGTTTTAGTTACTCGTATACCTGTGTATGTAGTAAAATTTTGAAACGAAGTTCCTTATCGCACGGTAAGGACTTGGCGGATGAGGGCTAGGCGAAAAAAAGTGTTTCTTAAGATTTTTCCGTCACAAATTTCCGTCACGACCATTTCTTTAGTGTAGACAGTTATCCATAGGGTGACACGAATGAATTAGTAAGATGAACAAATGAACGAATGAATTAGGTGCTGGTAAAAGAATGATGTACAATAAAATGTTTATTTTCACAACTCGAAAAAATATATTAATTACGAAATTTCCTACCATTCCTTCAATTTATTCAAACTGCGTTTCATTAAATTGCTCTGAGACGTCAGTGATTCATTCATTTGATAATCAATAATGGAATACGTTTATCAATAATAATATACTACAACAGGAACTTCGTTCCAACCAAGTGTTCCACGACACTCACCCATTTTTTTCGTAGTATTTTGAATGAATTCGTAGAATTATAAATGATTAGAATTAAAAGTTGTGCAGATAGAACTGTCATCAAAGCAGATAAAAGTTTAATCAGCTTAGTATACTCTCTTAGGATATTTCTTTGTAAAAGACTTTTAAGAATGGGTTCAGCAGTTGCAAAAATAACCTACCCAACTAAAAAATACTACAAACTTACCTAATTATAATATGAGTATAGATAGATATAGACAGCTTCGTGAAAAACACTCATCGCGTTTTGTTAAAAGCTAGCTAATCGATACTGTACAGTACAAGACTGTACAAAAAGGCAGAGGCTCCTACGCAAGGTAATTTCCGCCGGCAATGGACCGTGAACACTGCCGAAATTCCACCAAATTTTACATGGACAAAGGAAAATTGGTGGAAGTGGCATAATATTTATTATTGAACTCGCTGCTGCTTCAATTCTCATGATACAATCTCATGAAGACATAAAGGCATACAGAGACATTTTTAAAATCACTTTTATTATGGATATATGGATTGGTACTTTGGAGTAAGGTAGTGGAGTGGAGTGCTTGTTAGTGTCTTATAAGGGCTTTTAGATGTTCTTAAGAATAGACATACAAATACAAATTAAAAACAGTTTTCTATACTAATATTATAAAGAGGAAAGATTTGATTGTATGTTTGTTTGTATTGAATAGGCTCCAAAACTACTGGACCGATTTAAAAAATATTTTACCGTTGGAAAGCTACACTATCCCCGGGTGACATAGGCTACTTTTTATTTCGGGAATATTGGTTTTTCCCGTGAAAAACCAAATATCAATTAACCAATTATCTTTAACGCAGGCGAAGCTGCGCGCGGACTGCTAGTATTCAATACAATCAAAAGGATCATTATCCTTTAAATCGTTTTACATGCTAGGTAAATATAGGTGCTAAGAGTGTAACAAAACAAAGAAACTTTGCCGTAGGCTCATTGTAAGCAGTTAAAAATCTGATGCTGAATTAATGAAACACTTAATAAAGTAGAAACTCCTAACGTACATTTTATCAATACTTATTAATTTGAAGAAAGTTGTTTGTTAATCTATACAAAAACACTTTTAACATTGAAATACAAATGAAATAAAATATGTGAAACTCCGTCTAACTAAAGCTTTATTTGGAAAATTCCAAGGTGGAGATCACATGTATATATTCCCATAATCCTCACTGACTGCGTCATTGCATGCTTTGGTGTAGGAGGAAGAACCGCTTCTAGTTGCTTTAATATTCAGTGGCAAAAATACAACCAATCGATGGTAGTAAGCGAACTGAAAGGAACACGTTTTGTAACATGATGTATTGATGCTGTGCGAGACGTGTGGATTATTTATATATATGAGAACTTTTATGTAATTCCAGAAAATTGGCTTTATTCTCATAATAATAAGGGCCAAGTCACGTTTCTGTGCTATTGTATTAAAAAAGGTCATGTCGGTAAAGCAAGGCTTGTATTATGGGAACCAGAAGACAGCTAGAATACTTGTATACTTTTAAACACATACTAATGATAAACGCTGGTCTTGGATATGCATTGAACCCATAACTTACAAATAAACGCATAGTAGCTCGTATTACTTAATAGACCAAGTAAATATTACCTATCAACTTTGATCTCTCAAACTGTGAAGAAAAACATTGTGAGGAAACCAGCATATCGTAGAACTGTAAAAGTTAGAAGATAAGCGCTTGAAAGGAGCTTCAAAGGCGCACTTTAATTCTTCCACAATACTTGTTTGTAATAACGTGTGACACGATAAAAATAACTTTGATTTGAGTTAATGTAATATCTTACACATGTATTATGTAGCGCGAAAGCGACAATGTTTTTATGTATTGTGAACGAAAAAACATCAGCAGTAACAAGCAGTTTTCTACATTCAAGTCGTATTTGTAGTGATACAGGGTGGTGATAGACAGGAAATGCATTTGCAAATTAGATTTTCAACCCCATTTCGCCAACGGCGCTTTCGTATCTTCAACCCACTTGTCTTGTCTTTAGCCCCCAGACGTTTACGAGTTTAAGAGCCTTTTTTGGTTAGTGTATTGCGATTTGAGGATTTTGAAACGATCTGTTTGTATCGAGAACTACTGAGCCGATTGCATCTACGGAAACCATAAAGATATAAACACAGCTACTTCGTTTATCTTAAAATCATTTCAAAACCCTCGAAAAGTATGGTCTTTTATTTATTTAGCTCTTGCCCGCGGCTTCGCACGCATAGTACAAATTTAAAAAATAGTCTATGTCCGTTCCATTAAAAAAAAGTTGTGTTAATCCGATCGCTACCAAACTTTACAGGATCACTCGCTAGGACATTCTGAAGATTTCCTAAAAATAGAATCGAAATCGGTCCAGCCCTTTCGGAGTCTATAGGGAACATATATACATACACATCGCGTTTCGCGTTTTATATATATAGATTAGTATAGCATTGTACAATCAATAAAATGAACTGGCCTTACAGCTCGGTTGGTAGTCGCTCTGTCTTCTGCGTTGTAGGTTAAGGGTTCGATTCCTTCTCAGAAAAATTATTCCATTCTTGCACTAGGTACTGAAAACAAAATGGACCAACAATTTCAACTTTTATTCGATAAAATGAAAATCGAAATGGCAAATCGGACGGCAGTATTAACCGAGTCAATAACAAACACAATAATGGGGCGTATGGATGAAAAATTAGAACCTATCGTAGAAGAAAACAAAAAGTTGAAATTAATAGTTGAAAATTTGGAGAAAGAGATAGAATACTTGAAAAGAGAAAATAAAAACAACAACATTATTGTTTTCGGATTGAAGGAGGAAGAACAGTCTACGACTGAATTGTTGCAGAGGATGACAAACATTTTTCAAAATGATCACTATCCCAGAATATGAGGTAAACAAAATACATCGAATTGGGAAAACTACGAGAGGTGAAAAGCCTAGACCTATTCTCTTTTCATTTGTGAATGGATGGAAGAAGAGTGAAGTAATGAAAAACAAAAGGAACCTAAGGGACTTATACGTAACCGACGATTACTCTAAAGAAGTTCTAGAAAAAAGGAAAGCATTACAATCTAAATTAACAGAAGAAAAAACAAGGGAAACATTGCATATATATGAAATATAACAAACTAATAGTCAAAGAAAACACGAATAACAAAGACAAACGGAAAACAGAAGCTTCGTCTACTTCGCCCCAACTGGATGGTCAACCAAGGAAACAACAGACATTCAACTCAACTAAAGCGAACAGGAAAAATGCATTTGATGTGATGAGGGGAAGATCGAACTCCTTCTCAAACTACAGTGATGGAGGAAGACAATAGCAATTAAACATCGGTAAACGGAAAACACAACAAACTAGAGAAAGAGAAAATAAAAAAGCAACAGAACAAAATCCACCCCCAAGCCAACCAAGACTGACCAAGACCCTCTAAAGATGAAAAGCAACATACAAAAGAAGACTAATGATATTCATATAGCCACCTTAAACGCAAGAATACTACAAACGCCGGAAAAACTAATTGAAATAACAAAGAAATAATTAAAATAGAAAAGTTTTATGAAGACTTACAGAGTACGATACAAAATGCATATAAAAACTTAATAGTAATGGGCGATTTCAATGGACGAATTGGAACTTGTGAAACGGGAGAAGAGTACACAATAGGAAAACATGGTTATGGCAAAAGAAGTACGAATGGAGCGAGACTAGTCACATTTGCCCTAGAAAACAAATTGAGTATTCTCAACAGCTTCTACAAAAAGGGGAAGACCAAAAAATAGACGTGGATCTCTCCTGACGGATTTCACAGGAATGAAATAGACTTTATAATGTCGTATAAAAGTAAAATTTTCAAAAATGTATCAACTATAAACCATTTAAATTTCAACACAGATCACAAAATGCTACGAGCAACAATAACAGGGCTACACACAAAACAAAGCCGAAAATTTCATAATAAATGTCCAAACTCTCTTTTTTGTAATAGAAATAGTGAAATGCTCCTTGATAACCTTAAAGATTCAAAGATTCAAAGATATTTATTTGCCAGAAAACATGTGTAAAGAAGATGACAAAAATATAACAATGTGAAACAACATGCTTAACCGGTTTACGGTATGCAAATCAGATAGAGAGATGGCATGCAAGTTTAAAAATAATTACAATTTATCACTAAAAAATTCGTCAAGATTATAATAACACTTTGTAATTAACAATTTCTTTAGTTTTCGTTTAAAAATTTGGACGTTCAGGTCTCTATATAGTGTAGGTAATTTGTTATAAATTTTTGGAGCAACACCAACAACACTTTTTTGCATTAGTGCTGTTTTTACAGGGTGTAATCTTAACCTAGTATTATCCCGTCTGCTTTGAATTACAAAATCAGATAACCGGAGGAACAGATGGGGATTGTTTTTTACAAAAAGAGCTACTTCTAATATGTAGAGGGACGGAAGTGTCAGAATTTTGTGCATCGAAAATAATGGTTTACAGGTATCAGAAATTTTTATTTTAAACATGGCTCTCACACATCATTTTTGTAGCCTAAAAATGATGTCTTTATTAGTAGAGTTGCCCCAAAATATGAGCCCATATCTCAGAACAGACTCTACCATACCGTGATAAGCAATCAATACGGCATCAGTATTGACTGTTGATGACAGTTTATGCAGGGCATATGCAAGACTACTAACACGCTTACTCAGTCTTTCTAAATGAGTTTTCCAATTAAGTTTTTTGTCAATTATAAGTCCTAAGAATCGTGTAGCATCAAGTTTAAAGTTGCGATGTGCAAAAATGAACTACAAGGAGCATCTACAGAAGAAAGCTACAACAATATTTTGAACCATCTTAGAACAGAAACCAGAAACATCAATAAAATATTTAAAAAAACAATATCTATAGAAACACAACAACTTATAGACGAAAGGAAAGAACTTATGCAAACAAAAAAGAACAAAATACAGCGTCAACAAATATCAACAATATGTAAAAAAATAAACGTATATATAAGAAAACATAGAAAACTAAATAGACAAAATACATTGAAAAATTATATTGAGAAAACGGGAGGAATAAAGAAGGCACTTAAAAAGTTAAACGAAAAGATAGTTTGGATGTTGAATATGAAAAATAAAGATGGAGATAGCACGAGTAAAAGAACTGAGATCCTAAAAATTGCTAAAAACTTTTACAGAAACTTATATCATAGTAACAAACTACGACCGGTTGTGAGTGAAATTGATACAGTAATATCTGAACCAGATCCTGTACCAATAATACTAAAAGAAGAAACTGTAAGAGCTATCAACACACACAAATTTGACCAGGCGCCTGGATCAGATCAAATAACAAATGAACTCCTTAAAACCACAACGCCAGTGAATGCTCCGAAGCTAACAGATATATTCAACGAAATTATAGCAACTGAAAGTAACCCTGATGATTGGACCAAATCAACTATGATACTGCTTCACAAAAAAGGGGATAAAGGAGATATTGGGAACTATCGACCGATAAGCCTCATATCAAATATTTATAAAGTGTTTTCAAAAATCATTCTGTCTCGCATTGTGATAACATTGGACGAAAATGAACCTAAGGAGCACAAAAATAGAATGTGGTCAACAATAGACCACATCCACGTTCTGAGACAAGTCCTACAAAAGTACAAAGAATATAATAAGACCTACTTTTTAGGATTGGTAGACTTCAACAAAGCATTCGATTCTTGAGAACATGAATGAATTTGGAAAGCATTAGAGAAGCAAAGAATCCATGCTAAATATATACGAATATTGAAAAATATCTACTCAAGGAGTACCGCACAAGTAAGGCTCGAATCAACAGGAGACGAATTTCCAATTGAGAAGGGTGTCCGTCAGGGTGATCCCATATCCCCGAAACTATTCTCAGCCGTCCTAGAGATGATATTCAGAAATTTGGAATGGACAGAATACGGACTTAAGATAAATGGTAAAAGCCTAAACCATCTGCGTTTTGCAGACGATTTAATTCTGTTTTCAGAGTGCTCAAGGGATTTGGAGCAAATGTTACAACAATTATCAGTAGAGAGTGCAAAAGCCGGACTATCAATGAACACAACCAAAACTAAAATAATGACCAATTCCTTGCAAAAAGATGCTATTACAGTGAACCATGAAGAAATAGAGTATGTTACTGAATACATTTATTTGGGGCAGTTAATATCGATATCAGGCACCATGAAAAAAGAAATAAATAGAAGGATTATTAACACGTGGAAACGGTTCTGGTCACTAAGTGAAGTCATGAAGAACAAAGAAATGCCTATGAAAGACAAGAGGAGGGTATACAATTCATGTATTCTACCATGCTTGTCATATGGTTGTCAAACATGGGCTTTAACAGAACAACTCTTAAATAAAATAAAAGTATGCCAGAATGGAATAGAAAGAAGTGTTATAGGAGTTAAAATAAGGGATAAAGTAAAACTAGAGGACTTAAAACGTATTACAAAATTCAGGAATATAGAAACCGTTTGTAAAGAACTGAAATGGAGATGGTCAGGGCATATGTTAAGAGAAAGCAAAGAGAAATTGACAAAGCAAATAACGGAATGGTACCCAAGGGATGGAAAAAGAAGTAAGGGTAGACAAACTAAACGCTGGGAGGATGATGTGAAGAAGACAGCTGGCCCAGCATGGAATCGGGTGGCAAGAGATAGGACACGGTGGAAATCTTTAGAGAAGGCCTTTGTTGAAGGACAAGCTGTTGTAGAAGAACCGCTTGCCGATACATAATTTTAGGAATAAACAAATTTAGTATAAGACAGTTTAGTATTAGGCATTTGCTATTGTATCAACTTATATGTACGTAGCAAACAGCAATAAAGACTTATTTTATTTTTATTTTTATTTATTATCTCTATTTCGAGTACAAGCATATTTTCGCCTATAGGAGATCAACATGTGACTGCTAGGCAAGGGCTATCTTTCTAATTTTCGTATATTACAAGAGTTTTTTTTGGGTGTTGTTTTTGTTTTTAATGGTGTCGTGCAGCGATTGAAGTCGCTATTACCGATTACGTAAAAGTAAGTAATAACTTTATGGATGTTTCAGAACAATGATTATTAACCAAAACAATATCTTGATTTTCATAATTGTGCTTACCACTTAGCATTTGCTACAAAATATTAAATTCAAAAATGACAATTGTTATTCATCGGCGCGTCGTGACGAATATATATATATATATATATATTTGCATATTCATGAAGCAAACAATTTTTTTGTGTTCATTGTTCATGATTCTATGTTTGGTCACTACAAATAAAACATTCACTGAAAAAACAATACAAACTAACATTGAATTCGATTATTTACAAAAATACGCCGTAGTAACTGCAGAAGGGTGGCTGTGTTCAATTCGTTTCCCCCTCCAGTAGTAAACTACTCTGTATTAGAAAAAACAGGGTGGGTTCCGGTTTAAACTGGTGGTTACCAGTTTACACTCGATTTGGCAAGGAAATTGCAGCGTCTCGCTCGCGGTATTTACCCTGAAATCTCATGTTAAAACAATTGGAATAAAAAGTTAATTTGCAGTTAATTCTCGCTGGATAAGGTTTTGTTTTATTTGTCTAGACAAACAAAACTAGAAATGAAAATGTAGTTATTCCATAATATTTCATTTAAGTAATAATAAGTATATTGCTGCACTGAGCTTTTACTATTCTACTAATTAAATTATTTATAAATACAAATGTTTGTGTGTGTTTGGATTATTCTATATTTATATATTTTTTGTGGCTTAATTACAACGGCTTAACGGATTTAGATGAAACTTAGTATAGTTGTAGTCTGAGACTTGGAATAGCATTGGGCTACGTAAAAACGTATTTACAACACGTGCGATGCCGCGTGCAGAAACTAGTGCCATATTAATGTTTTTCTATGAAATATGGTATTTAGTTGAAATCCAAACATTTCACTCTAACTTCATTAAACAATAGCACGATTCCCTTTGTATATTAACTAACGTGAAAATTGTGGTTGTAATTTCAATCAAGTTAACTGGCAGCTTCAAAGAGAGGCTTTGTGCCCGACGTGAGCTAGGGTATATTTCAAAAACCTTCCCCTACTATAGTAACAGTTCATTACTTCGTCATCTCATTAATTTATCGTGGTAATTCTATGTAGATGTGATCAGGGCATGTAAAATTCAGACAGCGATTTTCTTAACGTCCCAATCTTTCCAAAACTAAAAAAAATCTTTCCTTTTAGGCAATATGTTAAAAAATCCGAATTGTACCTAACAATGCAATATTTTTTGTGTCAGCTATTTTTCTGTCTACTTTTAATGTTTCCTACATATATTATATTTGTGTGGTGAATATAGGTGTTTGATGTATGCCTGGGTGTAAAAAAATATCATATGTGTTAAAAATATATCAGTACTCTATCAATCATCTGGTCACCATAATACAAGCTATGCTTAGTTTGGGGCTAAATGGTGCGGTGTTTACTGCTACAAATATTTTTTTAATATTTTTATTATACTACCAAATAGTACAATCTAGGCTACTAACTCGCGAGTGAATTGAAGCTAGGTAAGAGTGCTTTACCTTAGACAGCATTTTATTATAGTCAGGTAACATAGCGATCAAACTACACCTGATTACGAATCCATATCTATATTAATATTATAAATTCGAAACAGAATGTCTGTTAGTTACCTTTTTACAATAAAACGGCAATACCAAATTATATCAATACTCGATGAAATTTTGTAGGGAGACTGTGACTTTTGCCTGTCTTCGGGACAGGCAAAAGTTACTTTTACTTTTGGTTTTTAAAGATACCAAGCGCGCAAAGCCGCGGGCCACATCTAGCATAAAAAATAAGCTTAGTAGGTACCATGTAGATTCTATTTTTATTTAGGTTTAGAAATGTTTCCGCGTCTGTTTTCATTTCCACGAGCCCGTGGTAAGACCCAGTTTGTTATGGACATTACATAACGGTTCACTGTGCCGAAACTAATGATAATGTAATTAGTTCATGTCTGATTCTGATGGGACTAGTTTGAGTATTAGACGAGTAAGCCTATTTTCGGTATTTCTAGTAGTGAAACTAGCTTTTCAAGAGGAAATTCTTTAAGCTAGAAATTATAGATAGATCCACGCGGCTTAACCCTTTTCTGAAGTAAGTCATTTTTAAATGCAGTTTTTTCTGCTAATTCGTGCGCCTACATCTGATTTCATGTTCCACACAAAAGCGCGAGAAAATTTGCCGAAAATTTCGCTAGTTCTTAGACAGGGCCATATTGATGAGCGTAAAAACGCTTAAATCCAACTTCAGACATAAAATATGGCTGCATTAACCTCATTATGCTTAATGCAGTTCTACACACCAAATAAATACCACTGACATAGCCTGGTAATACTACCATACCATACGGTATACCATACGGTACACTGTACTGTATCGATGGCATTGTTTTTAAATGTTTTCTTTAAAATAATGCGGCTGACCTAATGTCGGCGCCATCTTATATGATTTCATTTGCATTTGCATCATCTGCAATGTAGTTCAGCTATTAGTAAGGAGGTATGTACATAACTAGGTAAATAATAGGTAGATACATAAGGATAACATATTTTTTTTGCTAACTATGTATGAACAAGACAAATGTTTTCACAATGGCGTACCATAACTTGTATTTAGAAGAAATGGCCTCTTCGTTAGAACCTTTGCCAAAATTAAAACAAGCACTAAATATAGACGAAAATTTCGCTAAAATTTCTAAGTGCCATCTAAACTTAAGAGGCGTGAAATGGCTCTAAGTAATTGCGTTATTTTAACGCGATACTGGTTTTGGGCAAAATGAAAAAAATTGGGCAATTGCCTCTTTGGGGAGATCGGTCGCCCTATTAATACCAAATTGGCAAACAGGAAATATAAATTTCTTTTCATGTTAGTTAACGTCAAAATATACAGAAAACATTTTATACGGTTATGTTTTTTGATCATTAACGATATGTGAAACTATCTTTTAAACATGAAAAAAACATTGGTATAGCAATAATTTGCACGGGAAACAGTTGAACTATCTAAAGTCCATTATCAAGATCTAAGAATTGCTATTTGCATTTTTATGCTGCAATTATGTCACCACTTTCAACATCTTAGCAGGTTCACCGACCTATACTGTAAATCCAAACAAATGAAGGCCGTGTTAACGATAGACCCTTAGGAGTCCAAGGGGGGTCAGGAGGGTCGAGATTGGAGCAGAATCGGCAATAAGTGCAAGGGTAACTGCAGCCAATTCACTGGAATCTATTGGAATGGACGAACGGACCCCTGATTTATCGTAGGATAGAGCTACTGGAAGGAGCATTGTTTGCGTCAGAATAAATGCGGTCATTATCTTAGTGAGATATCTGTGGGCGGCGATAGTGTAAGAAGTGTAATATTTCATGACTACTCAATTTAAGTAAGTAGTTTTGGCTGCGATTGCTACTGATTTATATTTTTAAAAGATTATTTCAATAAATCATACTTTTATCTCCTTGTTCTTCGTAGTACTGTTGCTAATAAATTGTATTATTTCTTCAGATATTTTTGTGTCTTTAAGCAAAAGATGCTCCTAATTTGTCTATTACTTACTATGTCAAGCAATCTTACTGGCATGCTTCCGACAAGCGTGAAAGTGGTGTAATTGCCTGTTACTTGCCATAAATTCAACAATCTAGCAATAAACAAGGTACCATAACATTCAACTGGATGCCACTTTCCACTATCTTATACCCATTGCACTGCAAGGCTGCGTAGGCGATACAGACACTGCCAATATTGGAGCAATAATTTAGTGCAAATCGCCACAGTAAAATATATTTACAAGCAATAGAAAGACCAGTCGTGTGGGTCCGTAAAATACTTATGGCTTGCTTAAAACTTTTGAGAATTGCCATTCGGCCTCGCCCGTATGCCATGATAATCGCATGTCGTAATACAAAATTGAATACAAATTTGTATTCAAATTTGATGTTATTCTACTGAATCCACGGTTTACGTGGATACCTATAGAGGTATTTCACCGGCCGACGCACCCATATATTTTGCTTTCATTTTCTTTTTAATCTGCCCGGCGTGCTATGAATCTTTCGTCTATGTAAACTACCAGAGACTGCGAATATCGATAAAACCAGCAACGATAAATCTCGATTGCACGGGTTAAAAATACGGGTTAAAAGGCGATTCAAGCAAAACACTTTTTTTAAAAGCATCGTTACAAGTTTTATTTAAAAACCTGAGAGCATAATGCTAGTGACCTCATTTATAAATTCGTTGAGAAATCAGGATCCATCTACAGAAGATTCTAGACATGTGATAATTTCTGCAAAACTAAGCATATCTGCAGATCCTTGCATGCAGCACTACTATACTTAATACACACTCGTGGTTTCTTTTTCATCTACAAAGTGATCGAACAAGGACCTTGGAGTATCGATAAAGAACGTGAATGGAACCACGGAACTCCCAGCGTGATATGTTGGGATTAAATAGCACATCAATAAGTAGCTTTCAAAATTCCACGCACACCGGTACAGGAACGGGGAAAAATTGAAAGGAGACTCAAATATGTCGTCTGAATATTAAAAAGAGATACTGAATAATGCAGGGCGATACGCGAATGATTTAAGAGTGTTAGACGATTGGTGCTACTTACAAGCCATTAGTTGGTAATGCACAACAAAATTTAGAAAGCATGACGGCAATACGATCTTTATTGAGATGGAATTTTCTGTAGGTTCGGGTATTTTCTTTTTATGTCAGAGTTGTATCGAACAAATCGTTTTTCGTGTCTTTGCCTTTGTAAGACTTCACACGTGGCCAATTACTCGTTTTTTCTAAGCTCAAACGATTGTCACTCATTACCCATGTCTTTGATCTTTCGTTCATGAAACACTACGGTGGTTTTCATAATATTTTCCGGGCTAACTTTTATTTACTGAAATTGTACATGTACGCGAAATTATTTTCAATAGTAATCTATAAAATACATTTTAGCTTGTACAGCATTTTACTATATCATATTTTTTGAGTGAAATGAACTACTTACTGTAAGGGGCTTAAAATTTAATACTTGTACGGAATAAATTCCAACAAACTTTATTTTTCTTTTTCCATCTACTCATAATTCCATTCTTCGAATTCAACCAAAATAACCAAATCTCTCCAAACCAATATTATTTTTTTAAATTAACCTCTATTATCCAGCAGTCATAATGACCCAACATGAGTTACCCTCCTAGAATTCTCGCGCAGTGTTGCCAGTAACTTCTTTCTAAAAACCTCTTTTTAATAATGATATCGTAGAGTTAATTCAACTTAAATAGATCGAACCTTAAACTACCAATAACTATGAGTCGGAAGTTAGACACGGATCAGAAACTCTAGGGTTCTGAAAATGATATTATCCCTACTCAGTTTGCGCAGTCCATTAAATGGTCGTTCGTTTTCTCGTTTTCTAAAATCGATATCAGAAAGAATAATCTTGAACATAGTCAACTCTTTAAATCCAACTTATGTACATCTTATGTATCTGTATAAGCTTATTTCTTATCTCTTTCTGAATTATACGACCTAAAGTCGATAAAATTAATGCAATGCTAAACAACGTACATTACTCGTGTCGCGAATGCACACAGCAAAGGTTCTTATCGCCACATTCTAAAGCCCACAATTCACTATAACGACGACATCGATGGCCGCTCGGGATACGTTTTTTATCCTCCATGTCACAGAGCCACGTTGGGTATTAGATGGTTAGCACGTAACAGGCTTTTGTTGAGTAGTTATACCTACATAGGATGATAAATCTAAAGATATTTCAGTTTGATGTTTCAGCTGTAATCAACGTTCTTGTACTTAAAAACTTTACGACAGAATTTGAAAATATGGAAAGTGTAGTACAAAAATGTGTGCTCATACATGATGCAATGCGTTAGTATGCTTTATAACAATACATTGCTGATTTTTTAAGAAAACAAAACCATAAAATTCTCAATAATCGTGCTATTCTGTTGTTGCATTTCTAAGATTAATAAATTAATAAGTTTTAGAAAATCCAACAATACTAAAACTAAAATTACTAAAATTCAGCCAGCTGTATATATAGCATATTTATTATGTTTGAGCAACTATATTTATGGAACTACACTTTCTATATTTTCAATGTTATTGCAAAGTCTTGGAGTTCAAGAACATAGCGAGGTTTTTTCTCGTTCTTACAAATTTCAGTTAGCTTTAATGTAGCCTTGTACTTACCTACTTACCTATGTGTGCGTTATTATCAATTACACAAAAATATGGCTCTACTTCCTGGCTTGGGCGGATTAAAAGTAATATTCTCTACGGTCACGCCGTACGTAAGACAAAATATGTGGAATTTCATACGTTAAATGCAATTTTGAACAATAAAGTGCACACAGTCCATTAGAGGCAGTAAGTGGTGCCAGTAAACACCCCGCTAGGGGCTATTATACCGTTTTATATTCACACTTAAGGTTTATTGAATGCCTTCCCGGTGGCAAGTAAAATACGAGAGATGCTTCGTGTGGTGCTGAAATATAGAGTCTGTGATCCTGAACTTTAGGTTTGTGTGACCAGGTGTAGCACTTGCAATGAAAAATTACCTTTATAGCGCTGGGTTTAAGTTATACAATGGAGTTGGTACATAATTTACAATGGAGTAAGTTCTGTCAGCCTTCTGGTTCCCACCTCTATGACAGCTTTGCTTAGTTTAGGGCTAGACGGCTGTGTAATAGTCCTAGTCCATTGAAAAGTTACATTTGGGTATGCATTTGTCAGAGGACGCAATTTTATTTTTTTAATGTGTAGGGGGGGTCAGTAGAAGCTTAAGTTCAAGTTTGTGGGGTCGGCACCCTTGTCCCCCGGCCGCCATCTTGGAAAAGGGGGTGCAAAGGGTTTTCGCGCTGTATCTCGTAAACTAGTTACCTTACAGAAAATTTAATCAAACATAAAATGTAGCAAATTAAATTTCCTACAATTTTATTTCTATTACTTTTTATCGTCAAGTGACCAACAAAAAAGTTATAAACAAAAATAAATGAAAATTTTGTTTGTTTGTTCTAGGTTTTACAGCGCTCCAAACTTAAACGGATTCTCGAATGCTCATAGGGATGCAATAAAAACTAAAAATTAGGCTTACTTTTCTATCTATATTTTTTTTATTCATACAATTTATTATGATCTTAACATTCCTATGCTATTATTGAACTATGTTTGACCCTTTTACCCACCACCTATGAGGTATAACATGGGCAAAGTCAAATTTATAAAAATTTTGCAGAAGCATCCAGAGTTAGCAAGTGGAACTAAATTATTTATGAGTGAGAAAGTCGAGTCATCGTTACTCAGTGTTGTTGGCGAACGTTTTTTCGTCTTTTTATATGGCGGAAATAAAGACGATACTCTAGACACTCTGCGATACAAACGATTTGCTAAGACAGTGACAAAAAATGCATTAAAAAATGCATTAAATTTTTATAAATTTGACTTTGCCCATGTTATACCTCATAGGTGGTGGGTAAAAGGGTCAAACATAGTTCAATAATAGCATAGGAATGTTAAGATCATAATAAATTGTATGAATAAAAAAAATATAGATAGAAAAGTAAGCCTAATTTTTAGTTTTTATTGCATCCCTATGAGCATTCGAGAATCCGTTTAAGTTTGGAGCGCTGTAAAACCTAGAACAAACAAACAAAATTTTCATTTATTTTTGTTTATAACTTTTTTGTTGGTCACTTGACGATAAAAAGTAATAGAAATAAAATTGTAGGAAATTTAATTTGCTACATTTTATGTTTGATTAAATTTTCTGTAAGGTAACTAGTTTACGAGATACAGCGCGAAAACCCTTTGCACCCCCTTTTCCAAGATGGCGGCCGGGGGACAAGGGTGCCGACCCCACAAACTTGAACTTAAGCTTCTACTGACCCCCCCTACACATTAAAAAAATAAAATTGCGTCCTCTGACAAATGCACACTAAGGCCTAAAAAATGTAACATTTTAATGGACTATCCGTAGTATAATATACTTGAATAATATTATTATTCATGTATTTCTTTATTTCTTATTTATTTTTTGTTTTGCAACTTTTGTTTGTTTATTTCTTAAATGTAGATATCGTTTCATGTCTGTTAAACAATGTTGTTTCTAACGTAAGATCAGCGTGGATTGTTGACACTGCAATCCGGTTATGCTGAGTTAGGGTCCATTTTTGCGGAAACCATAAATTAGTATGTAATTATGTTAGTATATATTGGTTTATTGTATTTTGTCTATACGTCTAATGTAATGTGTTGTTGCAAAAAAAAACTTATTCTATTATATTTTATAATCGTCCATGGGTGAGCTGCCGAATTATAACTGACCATAGGCATGTCTGTGAAAGTCAATAGTCATTATGTGGACCGACGCTTGTGTGCTTATGATACTATGATGAACGTACGGGACCAAGCCGAATTTATTTTATCAAATACTAGCTGTCCGCGCGCAGCTTCGCCTGCGTTGAAGATTTTTCACGGGACAAACCAATTTTCCCGGGATAAAAAGTAGCCTATGTCACCCGGGGATAGTGTAGCTTTCCAACGGTAAAATAATTTTTCAAATCGGTTTAGTAGTTTCGGAGCCTATTCAATACAAACAAACAAACAATCAAATCTTTCCTCTTTATAATATTAGTATAGAATACTAGCCAGAATTAGACAGTAGAATTTTAACCGCAAATACGTATGACAACATTCTTACGTAGCCGCTGGCTTCGGTATAAATGACATGACACCTGCAAAAGCTTCTACAAGAAGTGGTCGACAAATGTATTCCAATATTTTGTTACATAAACTTTATAGATAAAAGCTCTGGCAGTGATCTAAATCAGTTGAGCTATCTATAGATCGTTTTAAACAGTCCTTAGATAGCTCAACAGTTTCACATGTAATTTATATTATTCTGTACATCTCTAATCCTCCTAATAAGGTAAGTAACATTATAATTCCTTTTCCTGACTTTAAGCAGGAGACCATTTCTAAGTTTAACGAATCTCAACCTTGTGTTCTATATTATATAGTTTAAAAGCGTATATTGTCTGTGCAGCTGTACATTAATCTGGGTTACTGCAGTTTTAAGGGTTGCTTAAAGTAAGTAAATGGGATGTGAGATCCCACGTGTAAGCCACGAGAGAGGAAAGAAACTCCAAGGTGTAGCTTTTGAGGTTAGCGGTAAAACTTTATCGGCTTATACAGGGTGTAAAAAATAGCTCTCCGACTGTTTTAAATCATGTGCTGTCAAAAAATATACGGCTATTTCTCGATCTGAGTTTAAGTTTTCTCTGGAATACGGCCTGAAGATGTCTGGAATACTCAATATACGCTCAAAAGTATTCTTGATATCCAATTTCAGAGCGTAGGACCGGGATAACGTACCACGCAATTTGTAGGACAATATGACTGTTAAATTATGTATATATTAACTAAGTAAAAATAAAATAATCAGCTGGTTAGTAATCATTTATGATGACCTCGTTATCGATACATGTTGGAAGGAGGGGATCTTTGATCAAACCATAGATTTTGCAGGACAAATATTTTTTCGAATAATTTAGATAATTATCTTGAGATTTAACAAAAAAATCAGTTAGTAATAAATATTTCAAAATCATAAAATTGACATATATTATCCTTGCTTCCTCTGTTAGCTACCACGATAGAGAGAGTCGTACAGGAAATTGTTGGGCGACTCATCAAAATGAAGCTACTCACGGAAAATTAGCTTGATAGTAATCAAAAGCAAAAATGGACCAGGGATCCTGGACTAGGACATATAACACAGCATCATCTAGCTCCAAATTAAGCAGAGCTTGTGTTATGAGTACCATACCTTTTTTTCTTTTGTAAAGACATAACCGTGGGACATTTGTCCCGCGGCGGGAATCGAACCCGCAACCTTCTGCGTCTCAGAAGCCTTGGACCGCTGCGCCACAGGAGTCAGGAAGAGGAGAGTAATATTTTTTTTGATTGAATTGTACACTCAGATAAAAGTATAAAATACACATGAAACAGTTTAGCTATTATCGGACCGTTTAAAACGATCTATAGATATCTTAACTGATCCAGGTAATTGCAAGTAGGTAGCGTCCTCAAGAAAGTGTTAGCATTGCCACGTTGAATAGCAATGCTAATACGCTAGGCCTGATAGGAGCCACCGGTAACGCAATAATAATTAATTTACTTAAATAATTTGATCATGTTTTTATGACAGTAGATAATAATGATCAAAGAATAATAATATAATAATATAATAATAATAATAACAATGCAGGACATTTCACACGCATCACCTAGCCCCAAAGTAAGCAAAGAGCTTGTGTTATGAGTACCACATAATGATAATGACGAATTGTTTCAGTTTTCACGAGTAGTTTTTGTACAACCTGTTTATAAGTAGGTAGGTTTGCTATAATACTTTTAACTTTTTTAATATTATAAACATAGATTGAGGAAATTCGTTAAGTAAAAGAACCTACTGGGTTTTAAACATTTGAGCTATCGTTCAACAAAATAAAACATAACACTTTGCTTAGCTCACCACCTTTTCACAAAATTAACAATGTCGGTCAAGAGAATTTCAGTCTAGAACATAATTTATTTTGGGCCATATATTAAAATTACCTACAAGGGTCTTAAGCCTATCAATTCAACCCAGAGAGCCTAACCTACTAAGCTCACTGAACCAAAACGTATCAAAATTTGTCCTATCTCCATCACCCAGGGCCCACACGGCCCATTAAACTAACAATTAAACGGGGGATTTAGTGGGGCTCTTCACATATCATTAACTTTTTACAGCCGCCCGCTTTCAAATCAAATTCGTTTGAAAACGGCTGATCTGGGTTAGATTAAGCTAGAATAGTGAAAGTGAGAATAATTTTGATGAAAGTAACTAATATCTTTAAGGTCGATTTAGACTGAGTTAGTTACTGACTACAGTCCTCTTCCAAGCCAGTGCTTACTAGGTACTACCATCTTTTAAATCGATTTTAAGTCAGTATAGCGAGACCAATATGCCGCACTTTGTGAAAAATTAGAAGTACATTGTTGCACCTAACATGTTGGGCAAATTTGTAAGAAAGTGCCGCATCAGACGAAATAAAGTTACGCAACAGAAAGAGAGGTACTATGTAAGTACATATAATGTATGGCTAATGTATAATAAAGTCGTGCACGCATGAATTTTTCTGTTTGTATGTATGTTGTCATACCTGTACTATTATTTTCCTTCCAGAAGGAAAAGATCGTGATGTCGTGGAACCTAAATAGTTCCAATATGTCAAGAGCACAAAAGGAACCGTTTACCACACTGGTTCAAAATAATTAGTGACACGATAGCAAGAAAAAGCACTTGTAAATTGCACTTCATTGTGTCTATACAAAAGTCGCTAATTACTCGTATATAAATGGTTTCGTGGAGTCTGCCTTCTGTACTTGTACTAATTATTATTTTGTGGTAGAACGCCTATTAACTGTGTGTAAATAGTGCAAGTTTGGATGTGTAATCGGCAAACCAATTTCAATATATCGTAACAATCACGTTCTTGAAATGTTCGACGAATTTAGTCTAATTTCAGTAATTCAAATAATTCTATAATATATAATAGGATTGAGATATCGATGTTTAGTAATGTCGTTTCATCGTTCAAAACTTAGATAGATAGATAACTCTTTATTGCTATACCAGACAGAAAATACAAAAACAATTATTTTACAATAAAAGACAATACAATGGACGGCCTTATCGCTAACGGCGATCTCTGCCAGGCAACCTTTGGATTGATTGGACTGTAATAAAAAGAGAAAGGGCATGTTGGTCTTAAAGTAGGTTATAGCACAATTATGGTTTGGTTATATAGTTTATCGTTTGAAAAGTAGGAGGACAGTTCCACTGAAAACTTACACTCACGTCAGTGACACAACGGAGTTAATATTACGTCGCGGAATTTATTAATACTTGTCAAATACTGGAACAGCATATGGAATACTTTTTATGTTAATAGCACATACGAAGCCTCGGGCAAAACCTAGTAGTATAAAATTAATGTTATTTGAAAGCACCTTTGTGATAGTGTTTATGATCAACATCATATGGAGTATTGTTATCACGATGCTTTCACCGTTAGTCAAAGTTTGAATACCAGCTTAATAGCTGGTGACAGCAATATGATTTAAATATTTTCAACCGTACAAACCTAAACGCCCTCAAATAAATATATGTTATTCGATTTTTTGTTTCATACATAATATTTGGTGACGTCAATTAGGCGATATTGACTTCAAACCACAGTTTTAAACGCACATTGCTATTTATGTATAACTGAATTGTCCACGCGGGTGCGCACGTAGTACATACATAAAAGTATACTATGTCTTTCACAAGATATAACGGATTTTGATTTTGGTTCAGCCGGTCTGTAAAAATATAACAAACAGACATATAAACACAGACACTTTTGAATTTATGTTAATTATATGGATGTACAATACAGGTTTTAAAAAATGACTTCTTAAGTATTTAAAGAGTATACAAGGACAGCTTGAAGATGACAATTAACCTAACACATATAAATTGCTAAAGATCGCTATTTTTAATTCAATCATCATATCAATTTGATTTAATGCCATTGATATAAACGTTTATGCATGCAATATAACAAATATAATCCAATCACAAACAAACAGTGTTGTCCAAATTGCAATTAAAAATCCATTTATCCAAAAAATGCCAGCTGAAAATTGACGTGCTATTTTTTCCCGCAATTTTGCCAGCAAACAACATTCCGCTGTTCCCATAATATATTTTCAGCTTCATGTAAGCTTCAGCTAGAAAACGGCTGCTAGCCGGTTTAATTATCCGCATTCCGGTAGGACAAATTGTTCCGGCTCCGGCCCCGGATATTAATTTCGATACATTGTCCCGTCGGCCAGTGAAGCGACGGCGATTATTTCCAAACGGGACGCAGCCCGGAATAGCATCTATGTATTTCAATTTTGAAATTCATCTTTTGGTAAGATCGTTATTTACAGAAATGTAAAATAATATGGTAGGTAAAATTACCCCACTCAAGTCTCAAGTAAGTACTTAACAAAAGTGGATCTCAGAGAGGACGTTCTTAAGTAATGCAAAAAGGCCTATTTTAACTCCCCAGCGATATTACAACCTATAATTTTATGCTCAAGAACACGATTGCCTAATCTCGTACCTATGCCGCATCACTGAAATCTACTTGTAGTGTAAAATAGCCGTTATTGCGATTGACTAGAGTTCATTATAGTCAGATAAAAGCACAGAGCTCCTAATTAGTAGGTAATAATATAAAAAACTCGCACTACATGCGGTGATACCAGCTACGTAATGCAGTACTTAATTATAACACAAATGAATGCATACCTACGTAGACGCAGGCACAAATCATCATCATATCACCCTTCTAATGTTCGCACTGCAAGAATATTAGGAACAGAGAAAACTGCAGGATTGGTGGGATTTTACGACCTACCTTAGAAAGTAATATTATTGGTACCTGAATAGGTTTAAACCGATAATAACTATATTAATATATCGAGGCCGCCTGAACGGTTGGTTAGCGAGGTCTTGTAATGTGACAGAGTGAGACTTCTGTGAAAGTACTATTACGTGCTCCGTCGCATAGCCTTGGTAGAGACTCGCATAAACAAACGTTTATTATGACTCCATTAGCGTCAAGATACCGATGCCTTGGCTTCCAAGGGAATCACAATTTACACGGAATTTCGCAGATATCTTACATTTTAAAAGTTACCAACTTTTACTAACTGAAATCGTCAATTTGTCTTAATTTAAGAAAGTTGCGCGAAATCCTAGCAAGTTTATAACTAAAAATCTTATCTACATAATCTTTAAGTTACCAGTCGGATTGCACAACCGAATTCTGACTATATTTATTTACTTGCTATTTTATTTAGCGACTTCAAAAAGGATGTTTCTCAATTCGACCGTATATAAATATTTTTTTATGTGTGTTCGCGGATAACTTCATCGTTTATGAACCGATTTGGATGATTTTTTCTTGTTGGAAAGAAGATATCCCAAGAGTGGTATCATGATAAGGAAACCAGGATCTGATGATGACATCCCAGTTAAATCGAGAGAAACCTTCGAAATTAATTATTATTTTAAAGCACTACTATTTAAGACTTTTTACTTTTAAGTTTCCAGCTTGAAGTCGGTTTTTTTTTGTTAGAAATTAATTCCTTAATTTTTTATCAGATCTTTCGATCGTTGGTTTAGTTAGCAACATTTTCAATGATATTGACAAAACGTGCAGTTTTATTTGATTGTTTATGAAGTTACATAGCTTCTATATTATATATTATATATATGAGTGTTATTTCACATATTATTGGGTAATCTTAGCTGAATTTTAATAAATAAATAAAAAAAATGTATATCAGTCATGTGGCACCCATAAAACAAGCTTACTTTGGGGCCAGACGATGCTGTGTGAAATGTCCGGTTTTATTATTATTACATAAATAAATAAATAATCCCGGACATTTCACACAGCATCATCTGGCCCCAATGTAAGCAGTGCTTGTGGGGAGGGTACCACATGACTGATATACCTACTTATATACTTTTTTTTTGTAAATACATACATATTATACATAGCAACACCCAGACCTGTTACAAATACTTGCAGATCATACAAACATTTGTCCCGCGGCGGGAATCGAACCCGCAACCTTCTGGGTCTCAGCCAGATCTTGTCCCACTGCACCACAGAGGTCGTCAAACTTGTTTATACAAGTGCAGACAGTTAAATTATACGTTGCATTCTGGTTAATACGAAGCTTAAAATACACAAATCGATATGGGTGTGAATAATTGGAACACTTTTTTTGTGTTTCTTTGTGACTAGGTTTGTAGGCTACGTCTTTCTACAGACCTGTAAAACAGTGTAAAAATGATCAGATATTTACAGAGCTCATTGCCGCGCAGCGGAGCGTGTCCTGCATAATGTATCGGGCGAACGCTTTGTACGCTTTATTTACAGCCAACCCGTGTATTCACGCGGAAATTGGATTTGGAAAATAAGACACTGTGTAAATAATCTTTATCTTTTGTGTTTGTGTATCAAAATGGACATTGACACTGTATAAAAGCTATTTCAGAGAGGCATGTCGTAAACAAAACTGTTTGCCGTGTCGCGTCGCTGTTTTTTTAACCAGAACATAGTGCTAAAATTTCGATCACTACCTACAGTAACTATGAAGCTCAACACACAAAATTAGAGTGACTATATAAATGCATGCGTTTTTGTAAAAACAATCCGCTCATTACCAGACGTGCGCTCTGTGATAACATTGATTCCCGTTCAGAACCACAAAATAACTATTTGCCATATCTCTGTTTACTGACTGTGATTTCCGCTCCGTACGTAAGTAATCCGCATTTGCAAACCTAATCCAACTGACCTTATTTATTGACTAATCATGCAAATGTACACATAAATTAATTTATCAGTCGTTGACAGCTTCCGTTATCGACAACATGGCTTCACGCCATTAATTCCGAAAAATTGGTTTGATATCTTAACTGCATCGCGCTTGGGGTTCTCCCCCAGTGTGTACTCGTGTACATGTATAAAACACAGTGTGTCTTATCCGGACAAAAAGCAATGCGGATTTGGAAAGCTCAGCGTCACATAGCTATAACAAGCCAGGAAACACGCCCATGCACTCCTTATCATGACAGTCGAAAGGCACTTCCTCATTTTTTGCTTTTGTTTCCTGCTACTTGTGTTTTTTGCTAGTGAGCGCCATCTCTAAGGGTAGGCACAGAAGTCACGTGATTTAGACGAGAATAAATTCGCTCTACGTTTCACTAGGGTGTGTGCTGTTTGTGGTTTGTGACATATTTTCGTAGTGTCGAGGATGACAAATGGGGAGATAAATCACGATAAGCGAGATTTTCTCTTAAAAGTTTTACTTTTTCGTGCGAGTTTTCGTGTTTGCGCCAAACGTTCTCATCTATTTCTGTAGGTCGCTGACGGACCAATGTGAGAAGAGCTTAACAGGCTTAACGAAACCTTATGTAACTGTTTACTCTGACTGTGTGGAACATTAGTTTGATTAGTTTATTTTACTAAGTACTTTCTCTTTAGGCTTCTTTAGTAGCCTACTCATTTATAATTAAAAATAAATCATACCTACATCTAATCATAAATATTTCTACTATAATCGATTTAGTAGCCTAATCGAGTCAGTTGATGTTAATCGGTAATTATACCCCAGGCACCCAGCAATCTCAGAAACTTTTGCGTTAAATTAGTATTAATAGTCAAGTCATAGTTGAAGATCTATGATTGGTTTGACTTTGGGAGCACGTGCTTATAATGAATTATGCTGCTGAAACTTTAGAGACACGTTAGGTCTTACTGAAAACTAAAATATTTACATATAAAGATTTAGGTAGAAATGTTACCTTGAGACCTAATGTCACCTGCCAGGAGAGTCAACACATGAAGACGTTTAATGAACCGTGAAACCACTGGGTTCTGACACTTTGGAGCATGTTTAAAGCCATACTTTTATCTTATTTTCAGCTCTAATGTGAGCGATAAATTGATATTCTACCTCACATATGAATTAAGGTTTCAATATAACGAGACTATAGCTCGTATACTCGTACTCAGAAAATATATATGTTTTTAAAACGCCCCACGACTTTGTTAATGGTTAATAGTTAATGACAATCTCTGTAGCCAGTGGGCTAAGGTCTGGCTAAGACGCAGAAGGTTGTGGGTTCGATTCCCGCCGCGGGACAAATGTTTGTATGATCTGCGAGTATTTGTCCGTCGTCTGGGTGTTTCTATGTATAATATGTATGTATTTACGAAAAAAAAAGATATATGAGTAGTATATCAGTCATGTGGTACCCAAAACACAAGCTCTGCTTACTTTGGGGCCATATGATGCTTTGTGAAATGTATGGGATTAATTATTATTTTCATACAAACTTGCCACTTCAAATTGTGTTACAATGTTTTATTGAGCATAATCATAAGGATCATTTTAAATAGTTTTGCTTGCGTTTGAGTTTAAGTTTCACCCTAATCCAAGTCCGCGAAGAATTACGCAACAGTCTAGTCTTGGTTCTAGCACTTTTTTGTATGATCCTTTATCTAACTCATTATTTTATTCTCTTAATGGTTATTTATTGGGATAAAATGCTGAACACCTCAATTTTGGTATTAATTAATCCATAAAATAATATAATTTTCATCGAAATCTGGTTGCATCTTAATTGAGATACAAATAACTGAATATTCTGATGTGATTCTGACATACGTAGGTACTCGTAGAAGGGGATGCTCAAAAACGCTAATTTCCGCCGGCGCCGATCTAAAGTGCTTTACAGATGAATTTGGTCGTTCACCTCTCCCTAACAATGGTACGTCTCGTCACCACTCACTTAGGAGACAAACCTATAAGTGACTAATGCACAAAGTTTATTTTAACTTATATCATTTAGAAAACTAAAACTAAACGTGTGTTATACATTTATTCAATTATTTTTAACCACCGAAGTAAACACAGGGGTGTTATATAATTAACGTGTGTACCTATCAGTCTGTGGGATCGTAGGTCCCAAATAGATTTTGATTAAGTTTTTGAAGTGATAACTTCTTATGGGAGGGTAAACCACTTCGTTACGTAACGCGTTACGGCGCCAGTCTGACTCGCTTCCCCTTCTCTCACGCATACGGCAGCGGTAGGCAGGCTTCTTCTCTCACTCTAACCCGCAGCGCTAGTTAGATTAGTTTATGCGTTTAAATATAGTAAATATAGTAAAATATAGTATATAAGCGTTTTCTTAGCTATGATTCAAGGAAGTCTGTTCAAACATTTACATATAGCTCGTTTTTAGTTGATGATTGTTAATTTGGTATCCTTTCACTTTAATTATAACTAGCGACCCGCCCCGGCTTCGCACAGTTGCAATGCTGATACTATATATACTACAGAATGTCTTTATATACAACGTTATCTAAGAGAATAACATAACCTAAGAGATAGACATATACTACCGCGGACTTTTTTGTAGAACTTTTAAACGTGTACAATACTGTAGTACATTATTTTGATCTATCTCGTAGGGTTGAGCCAGCGATTGCAATGTAAGCGCAAAAAATAAATGTGTATATTTACGACATCACATTAGAAACCTCTAAAATTATTAGTCTCTCTAATATATTATGCATGTAAACCTTTATATAAACCTTGATGTAAACTTATAATCCTTCCTCTTGAATCACTCTATCTATAAAAATAAACCGCATCAAAATCCGTTGCGGAGTTTTAAAGATCTAAGCATACATAGCAACAGACAGACAGCGGGACGCGACCTTGTTTTATACTATGTAGTTATGATACAAGAACCTGGTAGCCTTGGCCTTATGATGTAGCATCCTGTATAATCTGCAGGATATCCGACTCTACCCAACATACAGCAAAGGTAACGTGTTTGGGCTCATAGTCCATTGAAAAGTTACATTTGGGTATGCATTTGTCAGAGGACGCAATTTTATTTTTTTAATGTGTAGGGGGGGTCAGTAGAAGCTTAAGTTCAAGTTTGTGGGGTCGGCACCCTTGTCCCCCGGCCGCCATCTTGGAAAAGGGGGTGCAAAGGGTTTTCGCGCTGTATCTCGTAAACTAGTTACCTTACAGAAAATTTAATCAAACATAAAATGTAGCAAATTAAATTTCCTACAATTTTATTTCTATTACTTTTTATCGTCAAGTGACCAACAAAAAAGTTATAAACAAAAATAAATGAAAATTTTGTTTGTTTGTTCTAGGTTTTACAGCGCTCCAAACTTAAACGGATTCTCGAATGCTCATAGGGATGCAATAAAAACTAAAAATTAGGCTTACTTTTCTATCTATATTTTTTTTATTCATACAATTTATTATGATCTTAACATTCCTATGCTATTATTGAACTATGTTTGACCCTTTTACCCACCACCTATGAGGTATAACATGGGCAAAGTCAAATTTATAAAAATTTAATGCATTTTTTAATGCATTTTTTGTCACTGTCTTAGCAAATCGTTTGTATCGCAGAGTGTCTAGAGTATCGTCTTTATTTCCGCCATATAAAAAGACGAAAAAACGTTCGCCAACAACACTGAGTAACGATGACTCGACTTTCTCACTCATAAATAATTTAGTTCCACTTGCTAACTCTGGATGCTTCTGCAAAATTTTTATAAATTTGACTTTGCCCATGTTATACCTCATAGGTGGTGGGTAAAAGGGTCAAACATAGTTCAATAATAGCATAGGAATGTTAAGATCATAATAAATTGTATGAATAAAAAAAATATAGATAGAAAAGTAAGCCTAATTTTTAGTTTTTATTGCATCCCTATGAGCATTCGAGAATCCGTTTAAGTTTGGAGCGCTGTAAAACCTAGAACAAACAAACAAAATTTTCATTTATTTTTGTTTATAACTTTTTTGTTGGTCACTTGACGATAAAAAGTAATAGAAATAAAATTGTAGGAAATTTAATTTGCTACATTTTATGTTTGATTAAATTTTCTGTAAGGTAACTAGTTTACGAGATACAGCGCGAAAACCCTTTGCACCCCCTTTTCCAAGATGGCGGCCGGGGGACAAGGGTGCCGACCCCACAAACTTGAACTTAAGCTTCTACTGACCCCCCCTACACATTAAAAAAATAAAATTGCGTCCTCTGACAAATGCACACTAAGGCCTAAAAAATGTAACATTTTAATGGACTATCATTGGAATAGTCTTAATGATTTGTTAAATAGATTTGTCTATGGATTTCATGGATGAATATTATGTGCAAGGTTTAAATCGATTTCAAAATGACGTATGATGTAGGTACTATTGGTTTCCATCAATACTTCTTTCGTCATTGGTTTTAAAATTTTTTCTTCTAGGTATGACTGACAGCACAAACATGTCGAAAGTATAACGATAAGTGCAAAAATCATAGCATCTAATTATATAATCCACGATAAATATGTACAGGAACGCATATCAGCGTGGTATGCTAACTATATTTTTTGGCAACGGATCAAAACCACTAGCGATATGGGACACAAAAACTCAAGATGGTTACATATCGGTTTTTTTAGACCAAGACATAAAGTCAATGGTATTAGAAATTGGGGGAACAAATATAAGTACATCGTATATGATCTGCCCTAAAGGAAAACAAGTCCTAGGAATTACGATGCCATTCCTTGTTATGGTAGTCAAGAACCTCAAGAAGTATTTCTCATTTGAAGTTACCATACTTGACGACACTGGTACAAGGCGGCGGTTTCGAGTGTCGAACTTCCAGAGCACCACTCAAATAATGCCTATGTGCACTGTTATGCCAATTTGTCTTTCTGACGGTTGGAACCAAATTCATTTCAACTTAGCCGAGTTCACTCGACGAGCATACAAAAAGCAGTTCGTTGAAGTACAGAAATTGAAAATCAATGCCAACATACGATTACGACGCATTTATTTTACCGAAAAGTTGATACCTGAAGACGAGTTGCCTCTTGAGTACAAACTTTACTTTCCATTGGCTTCTAAAGGAAAAGGAAAGAAAAGTGAGGATGCGAAAATAAAAGAAACCGCTATAACTACTGGTGATGAGAGAAAAGGCAGCAAAGCGGAGGTTGCAAAAGCTGGTTCTAAAGTCTCTGTGAAGCGACCGTCACATGAAAATAAAGTAGAAAGCTCGGAAAAGCCACCTGTGGCCGATCTTGTAGAAGATAAACCAGTTGATAATGCCTCACTGGCCAACGTCAGAAGTAAAAGCACCGTCAGTGGAAAAAGTTCACAGCCAGCAGAAGTTGGGGAAGCACCGACAGAAGTAGTCGCGGATCCAGAAGGTACTGTGTCGGAGCTGATCACAGCTGATCCGTCCAAGCCTGCAACTGGTGAGCTACCGCCGAGTGAAGGTGAAGCCACAGGGCCACCAGCTACTGAAGAGCCCGCTCTAGAGTAATTTTATTCTTATATAATTAGTATGATAGTGTGTTTTTAAGTAAATTTTACTTGTATACCTAGCTTTACGTAATACGTTTATTTTATACGAATATGTTATTTAAGATACCTATGCTATTTTAGGTGATAGTTACAATAAACATGATAATTGAAGAAAAAGCTTCTTTTTATGCAATGCATACTTTTTGGGCCTGCTTTGATTTACACTAACTTAGAATTCTTCATCCTGCAACTGCCGCCACCGCCAGCGTACTGGGTTCTTAATAGCTCGTTCGGTAGCTCCTTAGTACATATGTTATTTGTCAAATAACATATATACATATAACATTTTGATTTGTCAAATCTATACAAGAGGGACTTAATTAAGGCGTGTGCGGCTAACAGTCTGGGTCTTCAAATCAGTTAAGTTACATCAAATAATTCAAATATTTGGTTGTACCCATAAACACCCGTTCCATACTATTTCGCTCTTGAATTTTTTTCGTAAGTTTTACTATACGTTATGAGATACACGGGCTTTAACTCACGTATTATCCATTCCTTTAAAAGAGCTTAACCTTACTGAATGACTGATTCATCATCGCCGAGCCGAAACCGCTGAAGCTAGAATGTTGAAATTTAGAAGGTAGCTTTCTTTTATAGCAAAACCACCCACTTTGGCAGGATTTTTTGAAATTCAACCCCTAAGAGGGTGAAAAGAGCTGAAAACAAATGTATGAAACTTTTGAACGCGTGGTGCGATTTGCTTGAAACTTGATTTGAATAAATAAAATGCAAAATAAATGGGCACCTGTTTCAGGATTTTTCAAAATAGCCTTTACAAACGGATAACATGGGGTGTCAAAGTTTGTATGGAAACTTTTTAACGGGTGGTGTGATTTCTTAGAAACTTGGTTTGGATACTTATAATGCAAATAAATTGATTTTTCAACATAACCCTCATAAAGTAAAATGGGGCGCGAATGTTTGTATGGAAACGTTTTAATGGGTGGGTGTGATTGTGTCATATAGAAGCAAAGTCAAGTCAAGTTTTATAATGTGATATATATTTGAAACGCGTAGACGAAGTCGCGAACGGGAAGCTAGTTATGAATAAGTGAATAATATCTTACATATATCTTATGTGATCTACTATTTATATTTATACATAGTAGGCCTTACTTGTAAACGCCTCTCAGTTAAAACACTGGTTTAAAACTACTTAAAATTCGCCCTATCACTATTTGTCACTCTCTTACAAAAAGAGATGGCACTACTTTAAACAATGATTTGGAGACGTTTCTAAATAAGGCTTAGTAAGTTTTCTGAGTATGTTATAAATGTAAGTATAATATATACGTGTCGTTCCCATAACACAAGCTCTGCTTACTTTGGGGCAAGATGGTGCGGTGTGAAATGTCCAGCATATTTTTTTATTTATTATATCTATTATATAATATACTATGTATATTACTAGTATGTATGTAACTAGGAGAGTGCTTGGTATGAATATTGATGGATTTACGAGTAGATGTAGGCCAAAGAAAAGATGGATGGATTGTGTGAAGGATGACATGAGTAAGAAAGGAGTAAAGATTTAGATGACGGCTGATAGAGGAGAATGGAAGAAGAACACATGTTGTGCCGACCCCACATAATGTGGGAAAAGGGCAGGAAGATGATGACTATGTATATTACTAAAACTGTGTATTCATCTACAGTGGCCAGTGAGTATGTAAAGTGTTTAACAAATTGAATGTTACTGATTATCATTTTAAATATTTTTTCTTCTTATAAAATTTTGCCAGTGTTAAGTGGTTGTTTGGTTATAAAGTACTAGTCGATCGTCATTGGTTTATTCGAAACGTCTTCGCGGAATGGCCGCTTCACTTATAATTCAAGCGTCCATAATTCTGCTACGAAGTCACAATTTATTGATTAAAATTCCGCTAAGATAACTAATTAAAACATGCAGTACGAGAAAAAAACATTAATTTAGAAGTGATATGTTAGTTCATGACATGACAAAAAAGAATCCCTTTTACCCTTTTTTGAAATTATGTGGTAGTTTCAAAAAACTAAAAATTGAGTACGTCTTATAGCAAGATGACGGATAGAATTACATAAAATATTTACATGATTTAGTTAAATTATGCATCGTACAGCCTTAGAATAGTGTACAGCTATCGATTATTCACTTATTTAGATGCGTGCAGCATTAGTATACAACTTACGAGTACTTTATATAAGCTGAACACATAGATAAGAAAACCTATGCGTATGGACTTACATATCTGTTCTAATCTCAACGCAATCTCATTTAATTGGTTTGACATATTTTTTTAAACGTTTCTTCTTTCATGACAGCAAAAACACGTCAAATATAAACATAATTTTTCTAAGCAAAAATCTATTTAAATCTATTCCTCTGTAATTCACGATAAATATGTATAGGAACGCATATCAGCGTGGTATTCTCACTATATTTTTTAGCGGTGGATCCAAACCATTAAAGATATGGGACACAAAAACTCAAGATGGTTACATATCGGTTTTTTTAGACCAAGACATAAAAGCGATGGTATTAGAAATAGGTGGAACAAATGTAAGTACATCGTATATGATCTGCCCTAAAGGAAAACAAGTCCTAGGAATTACTATGCCATTCCTTGTTATGGTAGTCAAGAACCTCAAGAAGTATTTCTCATTCGAAGTTACCATACTTGACGACACTAGTACAAGGCGAAGGTTTCGAGTGTCGAACTTCCAGAGCACTACTAAAATAATGCCCATGTGCACTGCTATGCCCATTGGCCTCTCTGACGGCTGGAACCAAATTCAGTTCAACTTAGCCGAGTTCACGCGACGAGCATACAAAAAGCAGTTCGTTGAGGTGCAGAAATTGAAAATCAATGCCAACATACGATTGCGACGCATTTATTTTACCGAAAAGTTGATACCTGAAGACGAATTGCCTCCTGAGTACAAACTTTACTTTCCTTTGGCTTCTAAAGGAAAAGGAAAGAAAAGTGAGGATGCGAATAGAAAGGAAAACGAGAAGCCGCAAGAAAACGTTACCGGCGAATCTGCTGTGGTAAGAAAAAGTAGTAAGGCAGACGCTATTATAAAGCCACCGTCACAGGAAGGGGAGATAGTAGAAGTCTTTGGACCAAAAACGGTGGCTGCTCTAGTGGAAGAAGCAGTAGCATTGGCCGAAGACAAAGCGCTTGCTGATGTTGGAGAACCACCGGCAGAAACAGCGGGTGATGAAAAGTCCCCGGTTCCAGAAGGCAGTGCGGCCGAACAAACTGAGCCACCCGAGCCAGCAACTACAGAGTAAATGGATATCATATTTAGGCTTATTTTCCTAGTCTTATATAAGAATGTCTTATTGTTGTTTTTTAGTATGATTTTACTAATTAATTAGAATAATGCATTACGTAAGTAATAAATGGGCGCCTTTCCACTCGCCGGCACAGGGCCGGCTGCCGGGGAAGTAAAAATGTATGTAATATGTATGGCAATAAATGTATACAATATATTTTTCAACTTATCTACCGGCGCCGACGCTGGTAAGGCGTTGACTCCAACCCGTGTCGTCGCCGGCACCGGGCCAGCAAGCTTCCCGCTCGATGCCAGCTAGTAAGGCTAAGTTCAGATGAACGCGCGGCGATGCGCGCTGCCGCGCGGTTCAGCTGTTCAGATGGCGGCGGCTTGCGCGCGGCAGTCTAGCGTGAACATTCAGTGAGAATGGACGTGGAGGAGGCTATTCGCTTGTGGGTTTTATACCGCAAGCTGCGACGTTGTCGTCGAAAGCAAAGACGATACTGGGTGCACCCTATTTTGAGTCAAAGACCTTCTTTAAGCCTGTTTGTGACTTTATATCCCACACTAAGGCTGATTTTAGTGTCACGCTGACAGTCAGCGCTGATAGCTCAGCGCGTAGTTTCTCAGCGCTGAGGCTCAGCGTGGCTCGTTTTAGTATCGTACTGACCGCCTTACCGTACAGACGACTACCAAAATGCGGAGTGTATTAATTATTGCTGCTTTGTACTATCTATCCCAAAAAAATAAAAACCGGCGACGACGAAGACTCCATGTGCATCCCTTAATTGAGCAGAGAGCCGTTGCAGGAGACTTTGTCTTGTTATATGGCGCTTTGAGGGCTGCCGAAAGTAAATTCTTTAATTACTTTCGAATGTCAACTAGAACTTTTGACGGATTACTGGCAAAGATACAGGATAAACTGGTCCATTGCAGCTTACGACGTGTGCCTATACCACCGATTGAACGGCTAATGGTGACTTTAAGGTAAGAAAAAAAACATTTACTCGTTTTATTAATATGTTTAATCATAGAAAAGTATAGGTAAGAAAATAACATTAGTAATTAAACATAATGTAATTAATCATCACTACGTCTCGCTGTTTGATAACCAGAGTAACCTGCATTCGTATCATTGGTTTCGTACCCTGGATAAGCTGGAGTCTGATAATTGTATGATGATGCATACGTGTCGAGTGTAGTAGACCTTGCGTCGTTGGAGTAAGAGCTATTTGAGCTATTTGATCTGTTGCAATTTCGAATAGCCGTGGCTTCGCGCAGCACTCTCGATCTAAACTCCAGTTTTTGTCCTACATCAAAACTTTTTAAAATTGGACCTAAAGAAGCGAAAAACGCCAGGTCGTCAGCGGCAAGATCTGGGGTTTGGTTACTTAATAAAGTTAATAATTCTTTTTCAAATGGAGAACTTTCTGGGTTTGTTTTCCGGGCCCTTGTTTTTCTCTTTTCCAGCCAAGGTTTTTGTGATGATGCTGAATCAACGCCACGGTCATGCTGCTCACCATGTTGAGTGTTTGAAAAAACTTGCTGCGTTAATATATCAGAATCTTGAGTATTTTCTGAAGATACCGTACTATCCCAAGTATCGTCTATATTTACTGAGGGTGAGGGAAGGGAAGAGTCATTCAGTGATTCATCAACTTCATTCTCAACTGTTGGAGCTAGAAAGCTTAATTCGTCATAATAGATGTACTTTTTGTATTTTGGTGCAGCACATCCAGAAGGCCTTTTCTTAATTGCGTTCTTTGTTCTAAAAAACGCATCCCGGGCTGTTTTCCACCTTTGTTGAACCAGTTTTCCTGAAATAATAAAAACTTTTTATTTTCAGATTTCTTGCTACGGGTCGAACATATACAGATTTGCAGTATTCATTTAGGATGGGAATCGCAACAATCAGTAAGATCGTGGACGAAGTGTGTAAAGTAACATGGGAAACACTACTCGATGAATGCATACCATCAAATACACCTGATATGTGGCAAAATATTGCTAACGGTTTTCTACAAAAGACCAACTTTCCAAATTGCATCGGAGCTATTGATGGCAAGCACATCCGAATCGTAAATCCAACCGGTGGTGGATCAATATTCTACAACTATAAAAATTTTTACTCCATAGTTCTGCTAGCTATGTGCGATGCAGATTATTGTTTTACATATGTAAATATTGGAACATATGGAAAAAACTCGGACTCGACTATATTCCAAAACAGTACACTATACAGGAGCCTTGAACAAAATACTTTAAATATTCCAGGACCGAAGCCACTGCCTGGAACAAATACTCCAGTTGAACATGTAATTGTGGGTGATGGTGCTTTTGGAATATCAAATAAAATTCTGAAGCCATATGCACGATCTAATATGACCCACAAGAAAAAAATATTTAATTATAGACTGAGCCGCAGTAGACGATACATAGAATCTACATTTGGTATAATGTCAAATAAATTCAGAGTGTTTCATACACCTATTAATGTGAGTTTTGATATTACAAAGAATATAGTTAAAGCATGCTGCGTATTGCATAACTTTATAAGAATTCGCGATGGTTATCGTATTGAAGACACACTTACAATTGAGGGTATGGTAGACTTGCCAACTGTACCTACAAACAGGTCTGGACACGCTTTGCGAGAACATTTTTCTGAGTATTTTGTGAGCCCTATTGGAAGCGTGCCCTGGCAAGATTCGTGTATATTTTAACTTGAAAAGGATTTGTACTATTGTGTAGGTATTCAGATAATAAAATAAGAAAGTAAACAAACCAAGTTGTTGTTTTTCTTCTCCTGAAATATTTTCGAACAATGTGTCGACAATATCCTCCCAGGCTTTGTTTCTAGCATCTTTATTTTTGTAGAGTGGGTCGGATGCATCCCACAATATCTTCCTCTGGCGTACCTCATCGATAACTCGACCTGTATCCACTTCGCGATTCGCCATGACTGTACGCGCTGACGACGTCCACTCCGCTCGACACTAGAACGCTCACTAAAAGCAGAGGCGCTCGCGCGATCGTCAGCGCCGACAGCTACGCGGGGCCGACGCGCGGCGCGTACGGCCGCGTAGCTATCAGCGCTGACCACCGTGCGCGCTGATAGCTACGTGTCAATCGAAAACGCTTCCTAGAAGTTCATATATCTCGGCCATCAGCGCTGACGGTGCGCGTGCCGTCGGCGTAAGACTAAAACCAGCCTAAGACTACACGAAGATCGATTTTTTTACTACTTTAGGATGTCGATTGCATCCTTTGACTTTTTGTATGATTGCGTTGAAAAGGATTTGCAACCTGCATATGGTGCTGTAAGATATTGCATACCACCAAAAGAAAAACTGATAGTAACATTAAGGTAAGTAACTTTTTATTTTAAAATCAACATTATGCAGACTACATTACGTCATCATGTCTTGACAATTTATGGTATTCACGGTAAAAAATGGCACAACATAGGGTCACACTACACACTATCATATATAATTATGTCATTTACAGATAAGACCACATATATGACGTAATATTTTTTTTTTAAAATAAAAATTCGCGAAACCGAAAATCAAATTCTTTAATTGTATTTATTATTTACAGTCAAAGGGTCTCCTTATTAATGTCATGACTTGACTTTCAAAATGGTAACAATCAACAATATGTATTATAACTTTTAAAATTAATATTGTAGTAATGTCGAAAGCAAACTTTTTTAGTTATTTATAAATCAGTCTTACAATCACATATTTTTACTCACTAGTTTACAATTTTTGTAATGAGATAACCTTATAACTTTAAAATACTTATAACATAGGAACTTTAAAATCAACATTATAAAAGAATCTAAACAATCAACTAATCTTATATGAATCACATATAAATATTTTGATTATTCTCTTGTTTCATTGAACAAGTCCAATTCTTGAGAGTCTTCGTCCGAGTATGACTATGACTCAGGTGATGTTACTTGTGATACATTTGAGCCAGGTGACATTATAGGAAGCAGTGGTATAGCCATATTGTGTTGAAGATCCTGGGGCAGAGTACCTCAACCTGTCAGTATACTGAGAACCGGTAGTCAATGGATAGCTACTTAACTGTCGTTATGGTTTATTATGATATTGTTGTGAGGAGCATGAAGTAGGCTGGTAGTTCTTTCCTTCAAGCGTTTGGCCAGACTGGTACCGTTCTAATAAATTAAACATTTCAATTTTCAACTTTAATCGCCTGTGATCAGGAACTTTTTTATTTCCTTAACTAATAAAAGACAAAATAGTTTATCTTCATCATCTTTTTCTTTCTTTTCTGTCTGGTTCTTTTTATTTAAACTTTTTTCTATAATGTTTGCGAAATGCTCGTCGGCTGGATGAAGTTTGTATTTCTTTCGTGGCACATTTTCTGTCGGAGAAACACTGCTGTTAAAAATTCTTAGAAATTATTTTTTCCTTTGCCAAAAATTTTCCTCCATAGGGTCTCATCAGATTTTTTGTCATGCCGAAAGCTTCGACAGCCACAATTACATATGGTAATGTATGGGAAACATTCTCATTATTTGTAATAGATATTGGTTCAGGGATATCCAAAAAGTTTCAGTCAGTTTTTTGAATAACGATGTTTCCTTAAATACACCCGAGTCACTGTCTTTGCCATAAGCTCCAACGTCGATCCATATAAAACAATAGTTTGAATCACACAGAGCAATTAAAACCAACGAACTTGCCGGCACGGGGCTCCGTTTTAGGCTATTAGCCTAAAACGGAGCCCCGTGCCGGTGCCGTGCCGTGCCGATGCCAGCAATCGGTGAAACGCCCAATGTTATCATCGGAAGTATCGTTTTCTAAAAAGGGTAAGGAGAAAAAAGTGTCTCATTCTGATTCACACTAAAGAGTATGCAATGTCATAGTTATTGCATACTCTTTAGTCACACTTTCCTAAACATCACTGAAAAACATTGATACTGGCCAGAACATAGATCCTACTTGTCATAAACATGCTCTATTTTATAAAATTCGCTCTATTCTTTTGTATTCATTGTTTATGACAAGTTGAGTTTGATTATTTATCTTGTTGAGTCGTAGACAGAGAAAACAATAGACACATGGTGATCGTGCCGCGTGTGAGATAGAACGATAGGTGGGTGGTGCTGCCACATTAAAACTTTTACCCTAGTCCTAAGTAATCCTAGATTTATTCGAGACTATGTTGTAGTAGAAATCTCTAAAGCTTTCCTCTCTATCACAAAACTCAAACTTTTTTAACAGATGTGTGATATAGAAAACATATAACAACATTTGTGTACTTAATTGTTTACTTATTATTAAAGCTAAGCATAACATTACAGAAATAAAAATACCATTAATATAACACAAAGTCAAAAGATACTTTATTCAATACAATCACAAGGATCATTTTGAAACTAAGTCTTACCCACTAGGTGAATTTAGGTTCCAATTTATAATCCAAGCCCGAGAAACTCGTCCTGGTCCTAGCGCATTTTTGCATGATCCATCTTATAACTACATTAGCTATGATATACTAATACATGAGTTTATACATTTCAAGTGTGTCGGTTAACTGTCTGAGGGCAGAGCGACATGAGGCCAGGCCATGTTGTTCTTATCAATAATATAGTCATTTATATTATAATAAGCTTTCTTCAAAAGACTCTTTTATGTAAGCTTTAAATTTCTTAATAGGTAGTTTAGTTGCATTTTCAGGAAGCTTATTATAGAAGCGCACCATGTTCCCGATAAAGGACTTATTTACTTTTTCTAGTCGAAAAGTATTGATCAGTATCTACCTACCTACAGAATAAAAACTCATTTATCATAAATATTTACTAACCACCAGTGGAACAGCATTAGGATACAGAATAGTTAATTTATTCTTCTTAAACAAGACATTTTTCTCAAAATGGGTACTACAAATCCTCGAAGAGTTTTTGGGTATTTTGGGTTTTTGGTACATTATCGTTTGATGAAAAACTGTAACAAATTAATAGCGAGGTGTTTTATTTTACAATGTAAGAATCATTTTAATCTATTTATTTATACAGGGTGGTATGGTTATAGTCGCTGACAGGACATTATTTCACAATCAATTGACATCAAAATGTATGAAAGGTTTCCTCAGACCGATTTTAAGCAGCTTTTGTCTTTACCTTGCCTCCATATATTCATCTATCAACATTGTACGATACTTACGTTAAATTGAATTATTAAAATTCATACAAAATGTAAGACATATTTTGTATGTAAAATTTATGTAGTCTGGGGAATGTTAAGATCGAATGCAGGCAACACCAAAATAAATAAATTATTTGTTATGATTTATGAATTATGCTGTAGCGAACAAAGTTCGAAATGTTGTTATCTATTGTGTATATTAATAAAAAAACAATTTGAAAGCTAATAACTACTCAAAAATACTTGTACTTACAAGTTAAAAGACATATCGGGGTGTTTCCGTTCACTATCACTTTTACATCCTAAAACGATACATCGAACCATTATCTTTACAAAATCCGGTAAAGGAATTTGTTATTTGCAATTCGCAAGTAATTCAGCGTGTTCACAATTTACTTTTAACAGTTTTTTTCCGATTATTTCACACAAAGCGAGCACAAACCATCCAAACAACGGCAAACTGTCAAACGATGCTTAGCACAATCTTGAAAAAACCGGCACGCGACATGAAACAAAAAATCAAACCATTCTATCTCGTTTGTTTACAGTATCTGCACATAAGTTGTTCTCTTTCTTGTATGAATGCGACGGATGCTATCTAGTCGTCTATTAGTTTCTCTGTCTACGTGTTGAGTATTCCTTAGTTTATGGTTTCACTGATCTCAAAAACAATATGAAATTTTAGTTTTGTTGGCTGTTGTTGGCCGAGAAAACCTTGTCAATACCATAATAATACTTTTTATTATTTTTGTTGCGTATAATATTTTAATTGAATTCTTCTTGCGAAGATACGGTCAAAAAATCATCATCAGGAAGGGAAAATCCCAGAAATTGATACATAACCTCAGTTATTCATTTACACTTATCATATTAAGGATAAAACTTAAACAGTATTTTTTGTGTCGTATAATAAACTAGAAAAACTACACGTTCCACTAGTAATGATCTTTTACAATAAATTTATATGTATTAAAAACTTTTTTAACCTTTGGCTATTACTGCATTTCTCGCAATATGCCATTTTATGATATATCCGTCAATTAAACGTCACGCATTGTGTCACACATGCACGGCTGCCGTGATCGTAGCTATAAAAATATTTTTATATTATTTTTACAGTAGAAAAAGGACCATATCATGTTCAAAAACTCATATCAAAGTGGATTGTTATCAATATTCTACAGTTGTGGTGCAAATCCTTTGGCGCTATGGGAAATGGAAGTGAACAACGGCCACGTAAAAAGACTCACTGATACTGAAGTGAATTCCATAGTCCTTGAAATAGTGAGTACAAACGTTGCTACCACGTATATCACATGCCCAAAAAACAAGCAATCTTTAGGAATTAAGCTGCCTTTTCTAGTGATGATTGTGAAGAATCTAAAACGGTACTTTTCATTCGAGATCACGATCCTAGATGACAAGAATATGCGGAGACGATTCAGAATTTCAAATTTTCAGTCTACAACAAAAATTAAGCCGTTCTGCACAACAATGCCAATTGGTTTGTCTGGTGGCTGGAATCAAATTCAGTTTAACCTTTCCGACTTTACAAGGAGGGCTTATGGAACACAGTACATTGAGGCTCTTCGGGTGCAAGTACATGCAAACGTCCGTTTACGGAGAATTTATTTCGCGGAACGTCTTTATACCGAAGAAGAGTTGCCACAGGATTACAAACTTTACTTGCCCTTGGAGAGAAAACAAAAGAAAGGGAAGGACAAGAAGACAGAAGTTAAGCCAGCAACGGCTATCCCACCACTACCACCATCACCTGAAGTAGCAGAAGTAGCTAAAATCTCTGAGAAAGCTCCTTCACCAGTAACTAGTCAGAAGAGTACAGTAGCAGGGACGCCTGTGTCAGAAGTTAAGGAAGAAAATATACCCGAAGAAGCATCATCTCGCCCTCCTGAAGGTGAGAATCCTGCTGAAAATAATGCTGAAACTCCTGCTGAAACAGCCGCTGAAACTCCTGCTGAAACTCCTGCAGAAACTCCTGCTGAAACTCCTATAGAGACTCCTAGAGAGGAAGGTGGTCCAGAAACTCTAGAAGCGCAAGAAGGAACCGAAGCTGGTAAATTAGAAGTGGTAACAGAACCAGCAGAAGAACCTCCAGAATATGATTAATATGCGTATTTGTATACCTAGATTTATTATAAAATAAAAATATAATCTATTTGGGATATTTATTTTTATTATGTTTAGTTCCGATGGAACTTGTGAAATAGAACACAATTATACAAAATAAGTTATTATAGGTTTGGGCATTTTTTATAAGTATGGTAGAAACAAAGATTGCATGAGCTAACAACAATTTATATCGATTTATAGCTTGATAATTTATGCAAAACAAAGCTATAAAATCGTCGCATGTAGTTGCCCTTTTAATATTTTATGCACTGGATCTATGGAGCGAGATTCCGCCCATTATTTAAGGGTGCTCCGTCTTTATACTGAAGAAGAGTTGCCACAGGATTACAAACATTACTTGCCCTTGGAGAGAAAACAAAAGAAAGGGAAGGACAAGAAGACAGAAGTTAAGCCAGCAACGGCTATCCCACCACTACCACCATCACCGGAAGTAGCAGAAGTAACTAAAATCTCTGAGAAAGCTCCTTCACCAGTAACTAGTCAGAAGAGTACAGTAGCAGGGACGCCTGTGTCAGAAGTTAAGGAAGAAAATATACCCGAAGAAGCATCATCTCGCCCTCCTGAAGGTGAGAATCCTGCTGAAAATAATGCTGAAACTCCTGCTGAAACAGCCGCTGAAACTCCTGCTGAAACTCCTGCAGAAACTCCTGCTGAAACTCCTATAGAGACTCCTAGAGAGGAAGGTGGTCCAGAAACTCTAGAAGCGCAAAGGAACCGAATCTGGTAAATTAGAAGTGGTAACAGAACCAGCAGTAGAACCTCCAGAATATGATTAATATGCGTATTTGTATACCTAGATTTATTATAAAATAAAAATATAATCTATTTGGGATATTTATTTTTATTATGTTTAGTTCCGATGGAACTTGTGAAATAGAACACAATTATACGAAAATAGTTATTATAGGTTTGGGCATTTTTTATTAGTATGGTAGAAACAAAGATTGCATGAGCTAACAACAATTTATATCGATTTATAGCTTGATAATTTATGCAAAACAAAGCTATAAAATCGTCGCATGTAGTTGCCCTTTTAATATTTTATGCACTGGATCTATGGAGCGAGATTCCGCCCATTATTTAAGGGTGCTCGTGTCAAACTGACTACTATATCCGGGAATAAATGGCGTACGGCTAGGTATCTCAAACTATGACATTCAATATATATATTAAACACGTGGCGACTTACTCTTAGGGCGCAAATATAACAACTAAATAAATAGTTGTAGCTGGTCATTTTGATTTAGAGATAAAACATTTGTTCATCTAATTTTATGTCTATAATAAAAAAAATATCATAATTGTCATTAATCAAAGAAGTTATTCAACTTTAAACTATCCTGTCTCATGAACCATGATTCAATTTATTTCAGCGTAGGTCCTAGCCCAGGTACATACTTGTTACCTAGAAGTTTACATTGTAAATTGAGTTGGTACGTAAGTTGGTATTAAAATAACAGGTTACATACATGACTTCGAGATGTCTTCAAGCTTTGTCATACGGTACTTACCTGAAAGAAACAAAAGAAACATTAATGTAACAAAATATAAAGAACAAAGAAAAACAATACGGAAACGGAATCTTATTATTGTACAAATCCTCCATGTTGTGGGCGGAATAAAACAGTGAAAGAAAGCATCAGGGTATCTCTATTCGTTAAGCTGAAGCCACTATAATAACAAACGCTATATAACGTTTGTCGCAAGTACTTACACGAGCTCTCAATTGCTCGCAATTTTTGTCTTCTTCTTTAACGGCATAATGATGAAAATTTTGCCAATGTCAAGTGATTAAATTGTTTAAAGATAGACGTCTGATTCTTTTTGGCGGTATTGCGAAGCAAATTTTGCGTCCTTATATTTGTTTTTCCTTGCGATTTATTTTGGGTTTTATTAGTGGTTTTGGTAATTTTACTAGAATAAAGCTATTGACACGGGTGTAAACGATTGGAGAAAATGTTTTGTTTCTTTGTGGTTCGAACAAAAATAATCCATATTTTTTTTTATATTTCATGTCACCATTTAATATTAAATAACAAATCACGAATGACAACATACGACTTTGTGACGTCTTATAATAATATCGAATTACTTGTTATTGGCTAAATTGACATCATTAGGACACATACTATTAACGAAGAAGAATTAAGAAATCACAAAGTCGTATATTGTCGCCCGTCATTTCTTATTTTATATAAAAGGGTGACTAACGAATAACTCCAACTTTATATAAAAAAAAAATCACCAAAATTACTAATAAAACCCGTGACAGCTCGAAAAAAATAAACAATTTAAAAGCGCAATGTTTGCTTCGCAATGCATGCTTTTGACTTTGACTAAATGATCTCGCCACGAGCATTTTTATGGCTAAAAAAGCTACAGTGACCGTTATTTCCGAAATAACGGTCACTGTTGCTTCAAAATCCAGCTATCTAAACGTAATGCGGGGTCAATCTTTCACGGAATCAAATCAGGGTATCAAACGAGTAACAGGATTTCGCCTCAAGAAATCTCAGTAGGTACTTATACCCTTTTATCCATATCTACAAGTATAAGTGTCGCAAGATTAATTGAAAAAACAGCAAATTACAGACGATTTACAGTAGTATAACAATAAAATATTATACATAAAAATCATGAAATCAGGTGATGGTCACACATATTTTTAGAGTACAATCCTTTATATTAGACAGAACTTTCTAAATTGTGAACTATATACGTCTCAGTGCAACCCACTGAACTTTTAATTGAAATAGATTAAAATAGACAGAAATAGTACATATGGACTGCTACTGCCCGCGGCTTTGCACGCATACCTACATCAAATAAATCCACAAATATGTCCGCTCCGCAAAATACAATTTATCTCGAACCAAATGTCATTAAGATCTGTTTAACTTTTTTGCCATGTAAGGGTAACAGACTGACAGAGTTTAGAATATTAATTTTAGTGTACTATGTCAGGCGTATTACGCACTTTAGGTACGAAGTTTCAACGAATTGGCGCATCCAATCTGTTGGGAAAATTCATGGAGAAGTGCCGGCAGACGAGATAGAGTTACATGATAGAAAGAGAGGTACTATGTAGGTAAATGTAATGTTTGGTTCTAAGCGCTTGTGCAAGTTAAATTTCTGAATTGCAAGAGTCGCTATTTGTATATAAACGACTTCTGTATTTGTACTTATATTTATTCTGTCGTATGGGTAATGAATGATTAAATGACACAAACATATTTTTTTACATGAATGACCAGGAGTGTAATGTTTTTCAAATTAATACAATCCAATATATGTACAATAATACCTTGCCTCTTTATTGAGAGTAAGATAAAGTGAAATAAATTAACTTGTATAAACATGTAATATTAATATTTTATGCTTACAATATTGTAATGGAACAGGAAAGTTGTTTCAATAAAGCACGTCTTCAAATATGTATAAAAAAAACAGAATTCCGACCCTTTTGGCTTACGTATTCAACATAATGATTTTTTGTAACAACTAAAGAAACTATGATAAAAGGAAACGTTGGCAAAGGGCTCTTTAATCATCGAGGAATAAAACAGAAATTGAATGGAGTAACTGGACCTTCTGTTTGATATGTTGAGTATCTGAGGCAATGTAAGAGCTTTGCATATAATACAAATTCTTTCGATGTTTGTCCGGGATAAACTCTGGAACTAACCAACCAATTTAGTCTGCTTAAGCTTCGCCCTGTCTCTATTTGGCACTATCTTAAAAACGGAATGGCACTCTTTTAAAAAGTGATTAACTACGTTTATAAGTAAAGCCATTTAAAATATCAAACCTAAAAAAAAACTACTTATATTTCCTATATTATTCGTATTTTACAGTAATCTATACTTACATTATAAATTTGAAAGTAACTCTGTCTGTTTGTTACGTTTCTACGCCTAAACCGCTGAACCGATTTTGATGAATTTTGATATAGAGATAGATAAGACCTTGAGATAGAGACCTAGCCTATGTCCTAGGCTATTTTTTGTGTAGGTACCATGCGTGCGAAGCCGCGGGCAGCAGCTGGTATGATTATATCTAAAGTGCCTCTGTCTAACTGTTTGTTTGATACCTTTCACGGCTAAACGCCTGAAAGTATCATAAGTAAATAAAGTATAAAGATAGATTGTATCCTAGGGACGGATATAGGCTTCTTTTTATGAAGGTACTACGCGTGGAAAGCCGCGAGCAGCAGCTAGTATGCTACCATAAGAAGACAAGATTAGTAAAATAGTTTAAATCAGAAAATTTAAGGTGTATTAAATATATGTATTAAATTTTGCATAGACATTTATTTCGTGATACTGTCTCTATAATGTTCATGCCGAAGCAACATTTACCGGCCACATTTTGTAGTTTTGAACAATAAAAATACTATGTATATACACCATGTTTGTGTTAAATTCAACAATGTAATTTCAATAAATGCAACATAAAGTATACTCATAAATTGTTCATCCTCGTATGACTATGCTAATTCGGCTATGCTTGCTGCATTATGGTCAGTATAGTGTATACAGGCTGTATAACACGGTATACAATATTCCCTTAACTGCTGTAATAAGTTAGCGTGGTGTAGCAAGTGATAAATCAGCGATATAAAGGTTAGAGTGTAGTGCTAGTAAAGCCTAAATAAAAATAAATAAGTATTGGTCAATGCACATAACAGCATCTAGCCTCAAACTAAGTATATCTTGTACTGTGGGAACCAGATGGCTATCTTAGTATAACTATAGTATAACTCAGGTAGTATAACTCAAAAACTTTTGAAAGTGAAATAAGCAGAGCTTGTTATGGAAGCCACATGATCGATACTAGTATAGGATAGGTACGTTTTTTATAAATACATATTATACAAAAAAATATACCCAGACTCGAGACAAATATTTACAGATCATACGTACACTTTTGTACCCGCAACTTTTATATTGTTATTCTTCGAAAATGTCTGGCCATATTTATTTATTTATGAAAGCCTTTATAGTGAGAGTACTTTTGCCTCGCTACTCGCTCTTCTTATCAATATGTTCATTCCCACTGGAGCTAAGCGAGCATTTGGTCGCCGGCTTCATGTAATATTAAAGCATTAATTTACTGCTGTATTTATTAAATTATAGCTAAATTTGCTGCAAAGCCAATAATAATACTTTATTCTTATAAAACTACCAGCTCCTGCCTGCGGCTTCGCACGCGTAGTTCTACATAAAAAGTAGCCTTTGTTCGTCCTAAAGATACTATCGCCAAATTTCATCTACATAGATCCATTAGACCGTTTTGCCATGAAATGGCAAAAACTAACAGAGACACTTTCGAATTTATGATATTAGTATGGATAGCAAAATTGGCGGCATCGCAAATAAAAATACTAAAGTTTTTAATTTCTACCATATTATTTTGCCTAAATATAAATTATAGAGCATGATTATGTAAGAAATAAAAAGAGTACTGCCAAAATGTATATATTGACGTTTACCTGCACTATGTGTGTACTGCATAGGTACAGAAGTATTTTAATTATCATAATTCCTAATGTGTAAGTAGGTATTTTTTATTTCTATTGCACTCGGCTTTCGGTTACGGTAATTGAATCTGCATTTGCAAGTGGCGCCATCTCTCCTTTAATTTGTGTAAGTGCTGCAGTAGCGTTGGCAAACCAATCATTCAACCAAAAATTCTAACGCCTTTTACAGTCGAATAAGAATAATATTAATAACGGGTTCGTCACTCAACCGTTTGCTTATTTATAAATATATCGAGCATTACAGATAAGTTTCCTGAATTGTTTGGGTAATAGAACTAACACAAAAGGGGTTATACTAGTCAAAATAATATTCACAACGATGCTATGTTATCCCCACATAAACATTCTGTTTAAAATAAAGCAAGTAATCGGAACCTTTTTATAACAGTCGATCAATTCACTATCAATCGCACGATCTGTTTCTTCTGACGGTACATTTTATTCAGGCCCAGCACGTTCTTCGGACCGTACTTCGGCAGATTATTCTCCCTTTGTCGTAAATTTTACGACTTCAAAAATTAGTCGAAGCGACTGCTTGTGGAATACGACCGACAAATTGTTTCGTCTGCGGTCAGACTGGTCTCAAATAAATATTTACTGGACGTGCTTTATTTTTGATTTTATATCCATGTTTTCAACAACATTAATTATTTAAACCATCTGAACTATATATATATTCGTAATATTATAAACAGACACGTTTTGAATTTTTGTTTTTGTTTCTAATAGTTAAACTCAAAAAAAAAAAAAAATTTCACCTATAGAAAGTTACATTATCAGCGAGTAACAAATGCGATATTTTATTTTAAAAAATTAGAGATCCTACGAAAACTGCAATAACCATGTGAAGACGTGCATTAACTTTTTCTTGTCAAACTCTTTATCTCACTCATTATAAATTCGAATGTATCTGTCAGTTTGTTACCTTGTTTGTGATCTGGCTGAAATTCGGTACTTCGGTGAAATTATATAGGAACCACGCGTGCAAAGCCGCGGGCAGCAGCTAGTGCCTTATAAAAACGTGATACAAGATATTCGTGTAAGTTAATAGATAACTTTGATAACGGAGTTCGTAAACCATTATAATATAGCCTTTGTCATAACCTCAAGCAAACACCGACAACATAACGTGTTCTCTGAAGTCCCTAGCGACGTGTTGGATATGTCGATTGTAATTTAAAAACGTATTAAAACAGAAACTGTCTCATAAAGCATATAATAACGTAAATATTATTTAGTTAATAAAAAGCTTGGGATGAATCTGCTCCAACTCGACTCGGTATCCGTAACAAAATTGGCAAGGATCATACAAAAAAGTATTAAGACCAGACGAGTTTCTTGCGAGATTCATCTTGAACTGAGGTTAAGAGGTACCTAGATTTAGTAGCATGTTAAAATTAGATTGAAAGTAGACCTTGTGATCCTATTTGATTCGATTTGAAGGAAAAGTTCAGAAGAAAATACTAGATACTGTTTTCGATCATCCAAAGATCTCATAGAAGGTTACCTACCTAACTCTGTTGATCTGTCTAAGAACGACTGTTATCTATGCCATGCTTTGCAAAACGCGATCATCTACTTATTTTTCACTCGTTATTTTTAGGGCACTTTAATTCTGAAGAATAAAAGTGCCCTTTAGGGACTTTTTTTTCGTAAACTTGTAAAAAAACGCGATTAAAGTATTTGCAGAATTCTATGTTGCAAATATTTTCAAGGTAAACAGAAAAATAAATTTGTTTTATTAAAGTATAAACCATAAAAGCTTTCTCCACTATTTAACTATTAAGGCATGAAAAGGTCGGAACATCGCCCACAATATACAACCGATACGCGCTATCACCCGCCGGAGCTCGCAGAATCGGACACTCGACCTTTTTAAAATATTGCCAGTAAGCAGGGCTGCAGGGTTGCCACATGAGTCATCAAAAGACGGATTCTCGAAAATTCTACACAATATTTCAATCAGTGCAAGACTTTTTGCTGTAAATTTTTCGTATTTGATGTATATCGTCTTTTCTCTCGCTTTCCTGCATTCTATGGGACGACTGGGTAATACATAGGTACATATTACACATAGAAACACCCAGAACTGATACAAATACTTGCAAATCATACAAAAATTAGTCCCGCGCCAGGAATCCAACCCGCAACATTCTGCGTCTCAGCCTGGCTTTGACCCACTGCGTCACAGGGGCAATATGAATTCTGGTTGCGTATGTTTAAAAAATACAGTGTTTTCTTTGTATGTACCTCTATTGTGTTTTTTGTGTTTTTTCTTCGTAGGGCGTTAGTACATAACTGACGCCCTACGATTTATTATTAGTTTTAGTTCTCATACAAGTGAAACTAATACTAATTCATCTGAGACAAATAAAAACACACATAAATGATTTCATTTCGCCAGATTTTAATGACAAATAATTATATAAAATATACATGCCATATCCGGCTAATTGCCTATTTAGCCGGAAAACATTGGTTTGATGTCCCTCAGTTCTGCCATAAACCACCAAATGTAGCGTAAAAATACATTCGTTGTTTACGTTTAAGTTGATATTTTATTGTTAAATATTATTTATGCCGACATTATATTTTATTTTTGAACCGTTCACTTAGATCTCGAGAGTTTAGGTCACTGTTTACTAACAGACTAGCTGCGCGGTTTCGTGTGTGTTTTTTGAATAAAGAGTAGTGTACTTAATAAATCTTACTAATCCTATCCACTTCCTACTATCCAATCTCACTTCTACTAATGTAGTAAATCACTGAAGTAGTTAAAGAATGACGAAATAAAAAAATATAGTAAATGTGGCACTGTGTTGAGGTGGATGAAAAGATGTTTATATATTTGTTTTTTGCTCTATCACACTGTGACGGCTGAACAGATTAAGATGAAACTTTGTATAGATATAGTATGGTACCTGGAATAGAATATAAGTAGGCTTTTTAGTTTTTTTTATCATAGAAAGACCTTCGTTTGACCACGAACTCGCCTGATGTTAAGCGACGATGTGGCCGACGACGGAGCACGCACGTCAAGAAGATACATATTTACTCTTGAGTTGAAGAGACCCAAATTGTAGTTTTCAGGAAATACAGACGACGGCAAAGCATTGCAATCCTTGGCTGTGCGAATTATAAATGTGGAAGCAAAGCGCTTTGTTCGGTAGGTACCTACTAGATACTAGGTACTAGCCGCGGGCGAAAACTAGTTACCTGTATTTATTAAACAATTGAAGACTGACTGTCTATTTATGCAATCTAACATAATTCTTAAAGAACGGAAATGTTGGGTACTTTTCTGTCATAGTCTCGACTTATAACAATTTTAAAATGTTTTTAAAACCTTGAATGGATAAATAAATGAGTAAATCAAATAATTGGCTTTTTATTAAGAAATTATGTCCGTTTTATCTGATAGGCAAACCAATAACACGTAATTAACCCAGGCTAAATGAAAATTAAAATTCCACTCATTTATATACCGTTCTGAAAAGCAAGCACCAGTTTCTGGGGATTTTAGATTTACTTACTGACTCACATTGCACAAACACAGTGTTACTGCTACTACTAGTTTCCTGGTGACGCTCAAAGACCTTCGTCATAGCTTAACAACTTTTTTAAAGCCGGGACCGACAGTTTACAATATTTGGGAGTAGTATATTAAGCTGAGACTGGATCTGTTTGACATCACTCATAAGAAAGGACTAATAATAAAAAAAAATATCGGCTGCTTCATCTGCATGTATATTGATGTTATTGACTGTCATTGTAATTTTGAAACGATCGGTTACCAAAATAGGTCTAAATAAGTTGGTGGCACTGTACTAGTGCTAAGGGCCCGTCATTAGTCGCACGTGAGCGGACTAGTATACAGGGTGTTTATTGAGCGATACAATCTCCGGTACGCCATGAATATTCAACACCCTGTACCCGGTATGTGTGTGTGTTGAATGTGACAGATTTCGGAGTTGATGCTGCTGTATGATGTGGTAGTTGTTTCTGGCATGAAAAAAGTTTAATTCCTGCTGCAGGACAAACTAACACAATCCTACATTCAGTATTAAAACCATATCTACCACTTAAGCAGTTAGAAGCTGTTTTTTTTAATACAACAGAACCAGCAACGAAGTATATGGCCTACTTGATAGTAAGTGGTAACTTTAACGTATAACGTTGTATACCAGGAGGTATCATACGCACGTTGCCGACACTAGACAAATAATGTCAATGTTGCCAGTGTCAATTGTTTATAGTAAATTTGTTTGATAATAAAGTCTTACGACGATGGTCAATTGTCAATTCTAAACGTCATCGCGGAATAGTCGTCTAGAATTTCCTTGGGATTCCTTGTCGTTCAAATCACATTGCACCTTAATACACATATAATTTAATTTTCCGTACTTGTCCTATGTATTCACAATTTATTCATTAAAGTTCCGCTAAGATTACTAAATAAAACATGCAATAAAATGAGTAAAAAATATTAAACTAGCAGAGCTATGTTACTTCATGAAATGACAAACGAAAAATCCCCTTTTAAACCTCAACACAGCCTCCTTTACTAAAAAACGTCTTGTCAAAATTAATCGCTGTTTAAAATAGTGTCATCCCTTTTTGTTAGATAGTGACAAATAGGGACAGGGCGAATCTTAAGCAAGGTTTAGGTAGAGCTTAAGTTGAGAGACGTCAATAAGTACGCCCGAGTAATGCTTCCACACTAAGAAAGAAAGACAGACAAAGAATATGTTTACAGACAACACATTACATTACTGCTTTGAGACAGAATATCTGTACCCACGGAATATTGCTGTTAGAGTTCTAACAACTAGCCAAGTTTTTTATCTATTCAATTTCTGTACTGTTTTTAAACTGTATGTATGTATATAATGTATAAATGTCCCGCCCGTGATGTCACCTGAAAGGCCCAGTCTGAAAACCAGCGCTGTCTCTCATAGGAGTGGCATTAAAGCTAAGACTAGACTTGTCTGGCACCACAAGCGAAAAAAGAAATTTTCATATCTCTGTTTTTACCTATTCGTTTCTCTATGTATATAACCTTTTTCGTGTTGTATGTCAAATAAACTATTATTCTATTCTATTTATTTTTTATCTATATGTATCTTCTATATAATAAAAATCAATTGCTGTTCGTTAGTCTGGCTAAAACTCGAGAACGGCAGGACTGATTTAGCTGATTTTGGTGTTGAAATGTTTGTCGTAGTCCAGGAGTTTAAAAGGTGAGTAAATATGAAAAAAAAAACAAAAATATTTATTGATTTATTGAGGCGGTACAAAGTTTGCCGGGTCAGCTAGTATTAGCTAGCTAGTGTTTGTGTAGGATGGGAATCGAACACACAACCTACATCAAAAACGGCAAAGCTACTACCAACTGAGCTGTGGTTTGATATACGAGTTACAATGAATTATGAACTCTGGCGTTCGTCACAAAGTTATAGCATTAAATGCAGTTCTGTGTCTGGATATTCTCAAGCGTTTTACGCTATTTCGAACTTTATGACACTGTGATAAAGTATCTGCAATGTTAGCAACAGTCTGTTCGGGGTTTGTCTCTTTTATTTTACCCTTTAGTTTTGTTTGTTAATTGTAACAGACATACACACTGTTTATTATAGCATTAAGTTTAATTTATTGAATATATCAATATATAGTATTTGAAAACAAAAATTCTTTGGTAAAGTTTGAATTTATTTTTTGCTAAAATGATTTAAGTATGGATTTTGGGTTTGTTTCTTACTCATTTAAGCAATTAAGGCTGAACAGATTCGGATGAAACTTGGTAATAATATGTGGATCTGAATAATAATAAGGCTATTTATTATTGACGTACTAAGCCGTACATAACATTTTCAAGAAAAGACAATGCTTTAAATATACACTACCAATCTACAAATTCGTAGTCGCATGCTACAAAAAAGCTACGGTGAGTCTACGTGACTACTAGTGCCGTAGCAAATTGCTACGACGCTACGGTCGCTGCAGACACGGTATGAACTATTATATTATTTAACGTGTGAATATCTTTTTTTCCGAAAAGATCTTGACATCCTCAAAAAAGATCTAAGTAAAATAGAACTAGAAATTTGAGGGGTCGAAGCCTTGGGATTAGGACTAGTGCGCACTGCAGATCAATCCGCAGCAAATTTTTCGCGGTTTTATGTGGAACATGGAATCAGATATAGGTACATAGGAAATTTTCACAGCTCTCCGCTGGCAGGTTTGGAAATTTATCGCGAATATCCACGAGTCTGAAAAATCTGCGAGTGGCGGAAAAAACCTCAGCTCACGTCGGAGAGAAAGGAATAATCCGCAGTGTGCGCTAGACTTTACGGTCATATTTGTATAGATCTTGATACTTTTTGTAGTCTTGTTATTGTTAAAATAAACAAAGTTATATAACGACGTCAACTGAAAGCGATAAAAGGCGACTGTTTAATTTCGCGTATGAGTTGTTCCGTCAGCAACGATCGGTCAACACGGGGTGAATGACCCTGTGACGTTTAGCCAAATTATGTACGAGGGGAAGCGTGTTTTTTTACCAAATATGGGGGCTTATGACGTACATTTCGGGAAAGAGACGTTTTTTAATTTTAAATTATAACCTTTTTGGTTTTGTTTGTGTAATTTGGAGCTCAAACGTAGGGCTCGTTGCTTTTATGTCTGGAGCCCTTTGACGTTTGCCACCATGCTATAATGTTATAATTTTAGTATGACAGTTATATGATGGGTTAAAAAACATTGCGGTTCCATATACATTGTTCTCGAGCTATTTCGGGTTTTATTAGTAACTAGCGACCCGCCCCGACTTGGCACGGGTGCGATGCTGATACTATTATGAGTTATCCCTAAGAGATAGACATACACCATCGCAAACTTTTTTGTAGACCTTCTTAAGGTGTACAATACTGTTGTACATTATTCTGATCTATCTGTAGAGTTCAGCCAGCGTTTGCAATGTAAGCGCAAAAAATGAGTTTATTCACGACACCACATTTGAAACCTCCAAAATTATCAGTGTTTCTCTACTATATTATGCATGCATAATATATATATTTAAACCTTCTTCTTAAATCACTCTATCTATTGAAAAAACTGCATCAAAATCCGTTGCGTATTTTTAAAGATCTAAGCATACATAGGGACAGACAGACTGCGGGAACTGACTTTATTTTATACTATGTAGTGATTGGCTGCTATTTATGTACCTACACAAATGTTGTCTATGTCCGTCCGCAAGATACAATCTATCTCTGTACCAAATTAAATCATAGTCTGTTCAGGCGTTTAGCCGTGAAAAGTTAAAGAACAGACAGACAAATATATGACAAGCAGACGGACAGAGTAAAAGTTTTTAACTCTGATGTAATAATTAAACTGATTTGAAGATTTGTATATATTTACGATTCGGGCTAAAATAATAAGTTAATTATATACACAAAATTGCCTGTTTGTCAGTTTGTTTGTTAGTTACTTTATCACGGCTAAACAGCGGAACGAATTTTGATAAAATATGGTAAGGAAATAGATTAGGAACTGATATAGGTTACTTTTTATGTAGGTTATACGCAAGCGGTACAGCGGGCAACTGCTTGTTTTATAAAATAGCAAAGCAGCAAAAACTTATTCTTACCGTGTTACTCGTTATTTTGAAACAGTATGATGAGACTTATTTCATGCACTACTTGACACTCAGTAAATTATCACCTTTAAAGGCGTCATGTCATTTAACGATAAGGAGAAGCATTTCGAGTTAAAACTATTTTATGTACCCAAAATCTCTTCGTAACATACATTTTGATAAACACGGACTTTACTCGCGTATTATTTTGTCGATGGAGACACCGACACTGTTTCGATTCATCTAGAGAATCTTCATCAGGGTGAGTTTGATCCGCGGTCCGCTCGTTGCCGCTCGAGTTCACGCTTCGCACAGTGCGAATCGAAACGGTGCTTCCATCGACAAAATAATACGTGAGTAAAGTCCGTGTTTATCAAAATGTATAGTACAACACACGAAAGTTTTGAAAGTGAAATCTCCTCGTAAATTAAATATTAACGCGAATTACTCCCATAAATTACAAATAAACCCGAAACAAAGAAATTAGGAACTACTCGCGTGGGTGATAACATTAGTGCGGGGACTAGTTTCCGTAAAAACTGCTATAAATCAGAAGGGCAAGTCCTGACTAATTACGGTTTAATTTAGAACTACCCCAACACTCGTCGGCCGGAAAGTTGGCTGATAAATCTGAGCATGTGTTGTAAATGAATAGTTTGCGGGATATACGATTGACTTTTTCTATAAATAAATTAATAAGTTCTCCAAGCGCATCTGGCTACGTACAGTGCTTCCGAAGTCAGTAAGGTTAGGAATGACTTGGGATCAGGTCCCGAACCACTGCGCTTCCTTCTAGCAGTGATCTGGATCAGTTGAGCTATAGATCGTTTTAAACGGTCCTTAGAAAGCTCAACTGTTTCACACGTATTATATATTAATGTATATTATTCTGTACATTTCTGTAATTATTTCTGTAATTAAAAATCTCATTCATTCAACACTATCTTATTAGCATTGCTAAAAAATTATATTTTAATTTTATTTGAATTTTTTTAATATTTACAAATCAGACTGTAGTACATAAAATCTAGTAGGTAAATGCGAATGTAGTAAATGCGTGATCCGTGATAATTTTCTTGTAGTTTCATAATATAGCATTATATAGTGAAACTATAGGGTTCCTATTAATGAGGATCAGCAAAGTTATAGCAAATTCAATAGAACTAGTATACACGATATTCTTTACAAAAAATTAATATATCTTTTTGAATTATCCAAATCGGACCATTACTTACGACGATATTAAGTAATAAACATTATACCGTTCCTGCCGGTAAAATCAATGTACGCGGGTGCGTGTGACGTCACTAGGACGGTCCGAGCGCAGCCGGCCCTCTTACTTCACGATACGACGGACCGTCTCTGTGACGTCACAGCTAGCGCGGCGGCATTCAGTGAACTTCCCTTGTTATTTCGTCTATAACTTCCTAAAATTTGTCGTAGAATTAAAAAAATGTGCACTGTATGTTAATTTGTGTGATTATGTGATTTCCTAGTTCTATAAATCTGCATTCTCAACTAAAAACGTTATGGATCCTCAAATGTTGTGGAATTTGGAACCTTAAAAAGGAGAGCTTTGAACGAATGGCTAAGAACTAGGGAGTTACCAATGAGTTACTAGCTCATTGCGTGATATCACAAAATCCACTAGCTTACGGCTGTCCAAACTTTTTTTTTTATTTGTTTGTAAACAGAGATATACATTATTACCTATAATTTGACTTATTCATATAGCACTTAATTTATGTATAAGTTTACTTAATAATAAGTTACTTTTATAATTGGTAAGTATCTCCCGCCCTAGGAGAATCTTAGTTGTGGGTAGTTAGCCTTCCTCGTCGAGCCGAAAAAACCATCCAACCGAACCAAAACTAGTCTGTCAGCTCAGTTGGTAGTAGCTCTGCATTCTGCGCTGTAGGTAGAGGGTTCAATTCCCTCCCAGGATAAACATTCGTGTGATGAGCCTAGGTGTTTGTTATGTGTCTGGGTGTTATAAATTATCTTATGTATGTATTTAAACATACATAAGTATTCTATCGGTCATCTGGTCAGCATAGTACAACGCTTAGTTTCAAAGGCTTGATGGTGTTGTGTGCATTGTCCACCAATAAGTATTTATTATTATGAATGATTATATAGGTAAAGCGTGAGCAAAGCCACGGGCAACAGAAAGTGTTGCAATAAATCGGAATCAACAATGATAAGGGTTAATTAAAATATCAGAAGGTAAGCAAAGAAAATCCGTCAATCATGCCATTGGAAGTTCCCGAACTATAATTGAAAAAGTTAGGTTTTACTAAATAGCGATCGCAAAACGAGAATTTATGAAAGCAATTAAAAGTTTGCAACATTAAATGAATCAACGCACAACAAAATGAAAGTTTAGGTTCTTAACTGCCACATTCAGTGTCATTAACGATATAAATAAATAAAAATAAATATTAGGGGACAATGCACGCAACAACATCTAGCCCAAAACTAAGCGTAACTTGTATTAGTATTTCGTAGTTAAGGTAGGTAGTTATAAGATGGATCATGTAAAAAAGCGCTAGGACCAAGATGAGTTTCTTGCCAGTTCTTCTCAGGCTTGGGTAAGGATGAATTGGCACCTAAATTCACCTAGTATGTAAGACGTTTCAAAGTGATCCTTGTGATTGTATTGAATAAAGTATCTTTTGACTTTATTATGGTGACTAGATGACTGATAGAAAGCTTTCAAAACTTTCGTGATTTGTACTATACGTTTAGATAAACACGGGTTTACTCACGTCTTATTTTGTCGATGGAGGCACCGATACTGAACCAGTGCGTACCGTGAATTCGACCGGCATCAAGCGGATCGCAAATTAAACTCACCCTGATGTAGATTCTCTAGATGAATCGAAACAGTGTCGGTGCCTCCATCGACAAAATAATACATGAGTAGACCCGTGTTTATCAAAATCTATGATAAAAAGCTTATTATGTTTGTTTACATGTGATACTTTATAACAGCCTATAGACCTATGTTCATCACACAAATGTTTGTCCTGGGAGGAAATCGAACCGCCAGCCTGCAGTGCAGAAGGCACAGTTACTTTCAACTAAGCTGACAGGCTAGTCAAATAAATAAATATCTTAAGTATGTATTTAAAAATATATAGGTAAGTATACTATCAGTCATCTGGTCACCATAATACAAGCTATGCTTAGTTTGGGGCTAGATGGTGTTGTGTGCATTGTACTTATATTTATTTATGAATGTTTACATATTAATGATTTGCCAAAGATCTTTACCAAGTAGCGACTTAAGTAACTGGTAACTCTGAGTGTGTCAGTAAGTAAATATTTTTGGCAATCTTTATTAAGGAGCAACTTAAGTAATCTTTAATGACTCTGAGTGTGGCAGTAAGCCTTTGCTACACAGTGCGAGGACTACTTCAGCTATGTTGCCGAACTAATGTCTAGAGAAATGAAGGGTTGCGAGGTTCGATTCCCGCAGGAAATTTAAACTCAAATTCAAAAAGATCTAGTATAGCATATAGTAAAATAGTGTAAGTTATCTAGTAAATGGATTGTGTGAAAGATTATATGAGTATGAATAAAAATAATAACATTGGGTACCCTTAAAATTCTAGTTTCTGTTTTTTTTTAACTTTGTGGAGGCCACTAATACGTTTTGCAAAATTTCAACATGACTGGATAATAGTCTGCGAGCTAGCTTTGATAAGTAGCTGACAGACAGACGAACAGATAGTTAGACAGACAGAGGAAAATGTTTCCATGTTAAGGGTTCCTTGCGGAGTCCGAAACCCTTAAAAAGAAGAAAATAATAATAATTACAGACATTTCACACAACATCATCTGGCCCCAAAGTAAGCAGAGCTTGTGTTATGGGTACCACATGACTGATACTGCTTATATACTTATTTTTTTGTAAATAAGTACATACATATTATACATAGAATCATTCAGATCCAATACAAATACTTGTTGATCATACAAACATTTGTCCCGCGGCGGGAATCGAACCTGCAACATTTTGCGTCTCAGCCGGGCCTAGGCCCACTGCGTCACAGAGGTCGTCAAGAATACGGTGATGACGAATGATAAGGGAGAGTGGAAGAAAAGAACCAGTTGTGCCAACCCTACATAACGTGGGATAAGGATAGAATGATGAATCAATCAAATTAAAATTAACAAAATCATGTCATGCTCACGACTGTGAATCCCAGGCTTCGTAGACAGCTCTGATGGGGAAGTCCGAGGCACGACATTATAATTGGTAGATGCCCACATTTTTATACAATAGATAATACTGACTGTACAAGTTCGAATTTATTCGAGTAGTAGTATAGAATTATGGATTCCTATTCCTACAGGTTCCAAGCCTACCCGCTTAAATATATATGAATTTGATTATAATGTTGCTATATTTGGTATAACGTGATGAGGTAGGTAGTCTTTAGATTACATGTATTATTGCAGCTAGTAAAGGCCCAAAACCTGTGTAAAAAATTCATTACAAGCTCCACTTTGCCATATAAATTTGGAACTTATTCCGTTAGCTAGTAAGCGGTGAATCGCTAAATGGCAGCCTCTACTCATTTTGCGCCGACATTGAATATTCTGCCATGTTTGAAGGAAAAACAAAGTGTTAAATTGCGTGGGGGAGTTGCCTTTGAGACTGATCGTGCAAAGGAGTTTGAACTCTACATTGCGGTCTGATGGAGTGTTTTTGTTTGAGGGTGAAAGCCTGGACGGTGTGTGGAATGGGGTGGGTTATGGTTGCCTGATGGGAAATCACAATAGCCGGTTAAATCTGCGCTTATCATGGAAAAGGACGGATATTATTAATCTTTATATATATAATTCTATATATATAATTTTTGTACATGTGTATTCACTTAACTCCTGCTAAACGGCTGAACCGATTTGAATGTTTTTTTTTGTATACGTTTGGGTGGCACCATGGATGGTTTAGATTCACAAATCAGCCCGGCAGATGGCGCTCCAGTCGGTACAATTAGATATATTTTTTCTTTTTAAAACCGCGCGGACGAAGTCGTGAACGGGACAGCTAGTATACTTATAAATTACTAGCTTCTTCCCGCGGCTGTGCCTAGTACTTAGATATAATAAGTAGTATATATGTTACAACCGGTCAAAATCAATATCCATACAAAGTTTCAGTCAAATTGATGGTTGACTAACAAACAAACATCCCCACAAGTTCAAACATATATATATATATATGATAAGCAAGTGTTTGTCTCAAGTCCCAGGTATTTTTATGTATAATATGTATGTATCAACAAAAAATATATATATTTCATTTCATTTATTTATGCTTCAATGTACATTCAGCTTAGGTCTAATATAAATAGCTGCAGGTATAGTTACATTGTACTCTGTGGGGTCGATGCAGAATATGGTTCAGTACATCGAAATAAGTTGAGTAGGTACTAAATTCCAAATTAGGTATAAGTTACGAAGTAGGTCAACAAAATACAATAATTTACAAGCATGTAAAAGTTAAATAAGTTTCTGTCTAAATATCAATAAATATGGTATAGTGTCAATAATCAAAGATGGTTATTATGTATGTCATTTGAAATAAAAATGGCCGTTTCTTATTTGCCTTCCTACACAAGATTACCTACAACAATTCAGGTAGGGTATACACCCTACCTGAATTCATAATTACTTAATTTTCGAGATTATAATTATATATAACGAGAATATAATAAAAATTTAAATTGTACTGTAAAAGTGTACTGTAAATTAATATATAAGTAGTATATCAGTCACGTGGTACCCATAACACAAGCTCTGCTTACTTTGGGGTCAGATGATGATGTGTGAAATGACCGGCATTATTTATTTATTAAATATTGGGTACTGAATTTTTTGATCATAATTGTTTTTCTCATTTCGTTTTGTTTAGGGCTAGAGAAAATTTTGAGATATGTTTAACAATCCATACAGAAATGTACAGAATAATATACAATAATATAAAATACATATAAAACAGTTGAGCTAACTAAGGACCGTTTAAAACGATATATAGATACCTCAACTAATCCAGATCATTGCCAAGATAGGAGCCAGATCCATCGATACAATATGTGGTCTGTTAGTTTGTTACCTTCTCATGTCTAATCGGCTGAACGGTTCTTTAGAAAAAAAACTGGAGAAAACCGGCAGAAGTGATAACTTAAACTAATCTAACTTGCGCTGTGAGTTATGGTGAGAAAGGAAAAAGCCTGCCTACCGCTGCCGTATGCGTGAGAGAAAGGGAAGCCAGGTAGACTGGTGCCGTAACGCGTTACGCAACGAAGCGGTTTACCCTCCCATAAGAAGTTATCATTTCAAAAATCGTATGGAGATAGATTGTATCGGGATAGATTGTATCGGCAAATGTTTATAAAGGTACCACGCGTTCAAAGCCGCTGACAGCAGCTATTATTTATATAAAAGTCCGGATAGCAGCCGACTCTATGTGGGGATGGGTGGCCAGTAACAGGAGACATGTTGAGGAAGTGGGTCAAGTGGATGGTAACAAAAGTGTGAGTGTTGCGTACTTGGCTGTTCACTGCATTCTGAATAAAACTTGATTTACATTTGAAATGCATGTGAACGTTTGATGTATAACTAATTGTGTAATCGTTAGTATAAATATATCTTTATATAATTTTCTGTGCGTGGTTTGTAATTAAACTCCTCCTAATCGTCTGGACCGATTTTGATGATTTTTTTTGTGTGTTCAAGTGGATTTGAGAATAGTTTAGATTTACGATTAGATATATATTTTTTTAAACACGCGGACAAAGTCGGGAACGGGACAGCTAGTACGATATAAATATTGACATTGAACAACACGCTATAGATTACTTGTTAAGACGGTACCCAAATCAAATTAGCAATTGTATGGAAAAGATGAGTTTTTTTACCGCTATTTCGGTACTATCTGCTCGTTAATTATAGGAATAATAGTTATAAAATAAATATAATTTGTTTATTAAATATTTTGCCTACTACTTCTTCATTTGATTTTATTTAAAGTAACCCATTGTACATAATTTTTCTAAGTATATTTAATCGTCAAATTGTTATAATTAGTTTAAAGGAGTTACAATAAAGAATTCATTAATTAATTCATTTGTTTTGACGTGACAGCGTCTAATAAATCGATGAACGCCGGCTGCACGCACGAAAAAGGATGACTCATTGTCCCGTTACGCTCATTGTCCCGTTACGATCGTAGCGAAAGCGCATAACAAAACAGATAGATGGGCGCAAGCCGCATCTATCTGTTTTGTTATGACGTTGTCACGTTATACTATTCGTAAACCGACTTTACAGACAACCAATTTTTATAAAAATACTAGCTTCTGCCCATGGTTTCGCACGCATAGTAAATACATAAAAGTAGCCTATGTCTGTTCCTAAGAAACTCGTACAATCTATATCCATACTAAATTTGATTGATGTAAAAAAAATAAGGTCTGTTGATCCGATCGCTACCAAACTTCACCCGCTAGGCCAATCATACATACTTACACACATCTCCTTTAATATATATAGATTCTTCCAAGCCCTACCTATGATCTAAAAATCCTTCATTGGTATTCAGGAAGGAGTCAACCTCAAAAAATAAGTATAGGTTAGGTACCTTACTAACCAATGATCTAAAAAACCTTCATTGATATTCAGGTAGTATTCAGGTAGACCTCAAAAACCACATGCGATTCAGTGACCTGGAACGTGTGACTGCCAAAGTTCCAAGCGACGGGTGAATTTCGGTGAACGAAATCATAATAATTTCATATTATTTGAAATTGCTCCTGAAACTCGGGTTTGTTACGCCACGGCTTCATGAAGCCTGCTGCGTAGATTGCCTGTAATGTTTCGCTTTTAACAAATAGGTACTTTTGACTGGTCTTACTCATCAACAGCGATATTCCACTCACTTGATTGCGAAGGAACCTGCAGCCGAACGATAGATATTGACGTGTTTTCGTATTCTGCTAATGAACACCTCTGTTAAGGCTTCTTCGTTTATTACGAAAGTATAGTTCATTTTATGACATTAGTTCATTACTGTTTTTCAGAGTAGCTTACTCTCTATAAAATATCTATTAATAAAAATACCGTAAACTTCCACTCGCGGCTATTGGAATAGGTTCAGTTCAGTTCTTGGTTAATGGCCTTTGTGGAAGGGGGAGGAATAGTTATTAAAATCGGATGTTGCGTTTGCGAGATTGACAGCGGCAACACTAGCGCCGCGGCTAGTTTTCAATATCTATTTCAATGGCCGCGGGTGCGCGTTTTCCGGGGTTACTTCCACGTATAGTGATATGGTAACGACCTTAGATGAATTACTTGATATTGCGTTGAGCCATCTTACCTGAAACTACGTTTACGAAGTCGCCAACGATTGATGTTTTTTTTGTTTAGCTATAGAGATAACACAATAGGTTTCTGGGTATATCGAAACGCGATCGGAGCCGGTTTCGGTGAGTTGGAATAGAACAATAACCGTTGTCAATAAGATAGGCTCGATGGGAATTTGTAGTAGCTAAATCGGACGTCATAATTTGATGTCCGCAATTGAGCATTTAAGGCCTACACAATATACTTGTTTTGTTGGCGTTCATGTTTACGTAAAATTCTTATTTTCCTTTTTTCTATAATGACATAAATGTCTTGTTGACAATATTTATGTTTATACTCTATCTTCATTTGTCTATTCTAAATGTCATCGCGGAATGGCCGTCTAGAACTTTCTAGGGATTCCTCAATGTTTAAATGTCATTGCAACATAATACAGATATAGTATCAATTGTCTACACTTGTCCTAAGAAGTCACAATTTATTGAATAAAATTCCGCTAAGATTACTCAATAAAACATGCAATAACACAAGAAAAAATAATTAATTTAGAAGTGCTATGTTACTTCATGAAATGACAAATGTACGTCAATGACAGTAGCACCGTTCAGTCACCTGACTTATCAAATGCTAACGTCATATCCATACAATTTTATCTTACCGCGGGCGAGCGTGAACCCAACAGTAAGTGGATCATGTCTAGACCTTAATGCCCTACTACTGCGTTCGCGTACAAACTATTACATATAGACCTACTTACTATTAACTGAGAGCCTATATACTGTGTTGCATAAAGCTGCGGCTTTACATATTTCCGCAGATTCAGCTTCGAATTAACCGGCACAACCGGAGGCATGTTAACGATGTGCCGATAATGAGTTACGTAAAAACGGGATTTTCGGAACTGGAATATGGGTTTGCGTCTCGGTTTCCCGTTTTTCCCGCATTCGGAATGCTACAACCGCATGCATATTCAATATTCGTTTTAAATTATTTCGACAATATTTTGTAAATACAATATTTTCATTTTCGTAACACTCAACTCATACTTGGAGTTGAGTGTTAATGATATTGAGTAAAGTGAAGTAAAATATAATAAAGTAAAAAAAAAAAGTTGTCATTTATTTATCATATAAATAAATGACAACTTTTTTTTTTTTTTAATGATTTATGTTATGATTAGTTATGCTATCTATAGATCAATTTAAACGGTCGTTAGATAGCTCAACTGTTCAGGACCTATTAATTAATTAGAGAAATGTACAAAATAATCTATCTAACTATCTAAATCTTAATCTCGAAAACGAGTTCAACGATTTTCATGAAATTTAGTATGCAGGGGTTTCGGGGGTGGTAAATCGATCTAGCTAGGTCTAGTTAGGTTTTAAACCGAGCAAAGCTCGCTCATCCAGGTACTATACACTAATATGAATACATATGATACTCAAATAAAAATTAAAATTTATAAGTTTTTTTTTAGTACAATCACAAGAATCACAATCCCAAGTCTGAGGAGAATTGAGAAAGAAACTCGTCTAGTTCCTACGTCTAGCACTGTTTTGCATGATGGTTCTTATATCTACATCTTATATGATAATGATAGTTTTTATATCTTGTCTACGAATACTGAGAAACGGAATACTGTGTGTGTACCTAAAAGGCACCTCTGAGGCGCACTTTAATCCTTTCAACACACTGGTTATAAATAACTAGTGACATTACAAGAAGAATACTGTTTCAAATGTGTTTTTTTACTTTGTACCATACATACTCTGTACAAATCTGATGACTTAATGCAGTTGTGCAAAATTTTCTAAAATAAAACATTATTATACGTATAACCATTTTGATATCCACCAATAACAGTATAAATAGACCACATATTCAATTATAAGGTATTTTTTATTTAGGAACTTTATTTCGTAGAGTTTTTTCATGCCTAAATGCTTAAACTTTACAATTATGAAATCTCAATTATATAAAAATAATTTTCAGATCATCCAATCGTAATGCTGTACCCTACTAGAAGCGAATCGAATCCTTTCAATTTATTTCCAAAATCGATTCTCCCCGCACCGTATGATGAACGCAAAAAAATAATCGTTCGATATTTGAAACGAAGGGCTTCGCTTTTCGCGCAATTAACCGCTGAGCTTAGTCCCTTGCTTCCGGCCGGGTACTTCCGCCTCTCCCTCAGTCATGACTGGCAGTAATATGCCTACGTATTAACGTAAAATATATAGAGAGTCATTTGAAATGGTTAAATTTAAAACCCAAAAACTAGAGATACACATCATATTTTTTTATTTTTGGAAAAAACTCGAAATATTTCGACGTTTTTATGATTGAAATTTGGTTACCAGTTACAATTTTACTAACTTAACAAAACTTTCGCACGTGTACATAACTAAATGAAATAAATATAATAAAATAATAAATAAATGAAAATTGCACACAACACCATCTAGCCCCACACTAAGCATAGCTTGTAATATGGTGACTAGATGACTGATAGAATACTTATATATTTTTAAATACAAACTCATGATACATTATAAAATCAAGACACGAAACAAACATCCATCCATGCTCATGACACAAATGTTTGCCCTAGGAGGGAATTGAACCGCCACCTTACAGGTAGGTAAGGAAGGTGGAGCTACTTTCAAAGACCAGTCTCTACTTGGTTATTTTGTAATGACTACACTTTTCTGAAACGAAATCTATCTATAGCCAAAGATATGTTCAAATTCAACTTGCAACCACTCGCGCATTTTAATCTGCAGTCCTTTATTCATGAATACAAAAGTTTTTTTTAGCTCCTTGGTTTTTAAATCCGAACCTTTGCAGAATTGTATTGTTTCCCAACACTTGAGATACCGGCGCGACTCCGGAAAACGTTAATGAGCGCGCACTTTTTACGTCCCCTAGCCCCGGCAGAAATGAGGTCGAATTACGAAATGTATTGTGTTCACGTTCATTTTAAATTATGATGCTATACGGTTAAAATAATAAAAACTTAACTGCGTGAACCACTTGTGTAGTTGAAGGGTTAAAATTTAGTGCTGAGTTTAAGAACGACCCTTTAATTTTTTTTGTTTATTTATGTGTGTTAGATTTTATTGCAGTCATTGAAAAATATTTAAACGTTTTTATTGTGACATGGCATTTTTTTAGGATTCCGCTCAAAATGAAAGACAAAAACCCATATCGTTGTCTGTCTGCCTGATTGTATGTCAATTACTATATCTTGTATACCGTTTTTCTCAAGAAAGCGTGGATATATCAAGCTGAAATGAATATCAAATTCATATTGAAGTTAAAAATATTTTAATCAAAGCAAACTAGACATAAGCATAACCGATGGTTAAAGAACCACGTTGCTTACAAAAGTAAGTAGGAACCGGTTCGATATTCCTCAGGCGCAACTTTCGTGCTAGACCTATTGAAAATACGCTTGTTTTCCTAGGCACTACCGCTTGGCACTACTAGTAGAGTGAAGGGAAATTTTACTTTCCCGTGACACTACTGCTACGGGTAAAAGTTCCAGTGACACTACACTGTTGCCAGTAATTTCACGGGAAATATTATTTCCCGTGGCACGAGTAAACCTTTTTTGGGTAGTAACACGGTTATGTATCTAGACAGACGAACTATATTCTTCTGGCTCTTCGGCGGCCACTACCGAGGCACGCTTGCTTTGCTCGCTCGCCTTGCGCGTTGTTTTCTATACTCTAACATAACCTAACCAACTGGTTTCGATCTGATTCGAACTTTTTCTCCTGACTCTACTCCGTCCAGTCGCTAATTTGTCCAGCTGGGAATCTGTCGAATTGCTCCTGACAGACCTAAACTAGTATTCGTAGTGCCATGGTAATGAGGTAATCCACGGGAGATTTTATAATATGCGATTAATTAGCCAATAAGAATAGTGGCACGGGAAATTAAAATTTCTCTTCACTCTACTAGTAGTGCCAAGCGGTAGTGCCTAAGAAAAGAAGCCGGAAAATACATATCATCATTGCCTTAGTACATCTGTTGAAGATGATCTAGGTGTTATAAATGCATATAACTAGTGGCTCTGTGAGCCTACACCTCGCGAACTTGTTTGGAAATTATAGAAATATAACTTTTGTTACGTTGTCAACTCCCATATCTCCGCCATTTTGAAAAATTTCCAAGAACTGAATCGACTAAAAAAATCTATATTAGTTATAAAATCTGCTTACAAAATTTCACGATGATCGGTTGAGAAATGCGACCTGTAGAGGAAAACATCCGGACAGACGCCGGTCGGACATCGACAGACATACGAAAACATTTTCGCCTAAGCTGAAATGGTGTCAAGTGACTAAGAAACACAAAATAAAAATCTTTTTTTAAAATAATCATCTTTATATCCGAAAAACACAATTCTCCACAGCGTTACCCATTCGATAAATTATATTCAATAATAAAGAGTCGTAAGGTGCCTTTTATGTCAATGATATAAGGTACAAAATGCTATGATTCACCTCTGTGCCCATAATGAACAGAGTCTAGAAGGGATCGTTTCAAGGACGCGCTTTATGCGCCGTAAAAAAATTATAAAAGCCCCAGCAAAAGGCAAATTGAATATGAAATCAGCTCGATGAACTTTTAGGCTAAATTTAATGAAGTGACGTGTTTCGATCGAACGACCTGTCTTAACGGTATTTTAAATTCAATGAGCTTACCTTCTAAAATTGCTGGATTTTGTTGGTAATATAAAACAATATTACAAATACGATTGTTGAAATCAAACTAGATCACTACTTGATGTTAAACTATTTTGTGATTTTACCTTTAAACATGTGAAACAGTTCAGCTATCTAAGGACCGTTTAAAACGATCTATAGATAGCTCAACTAATCCAGATCACTGCCAAAGGCCAGCGTTTCCAAAACACAGGAGCCCACCTCGTTTTCAAAATTATTTCACGGCGTCTAGTAGATACATTACCCAAGAGCTGGTTCATATCTGGCTCAGCGTATTAGCATTGCCTTCAACGGCAATACAACCACTGTCTTAGAGATTCTGCCCTCTGGATATTGATCAGTTCAGCTATCTAAAGATCGTTTTTAACTGTCTTTTGATAGCTTAACTGTATAGTATGTATTATTACATAGCTACATTGTACTTTTTCTGTAAATACAGTTTTCTAATCATTAGAGACTGTATATATGTCTACCAAGCCTGTGGTTATAAATAAATAAATAATGCCGGACATTTCACGCTGCATCATCTGGCTCTAAAGTAAGCAGAGCTTACGTTATGCCACATGATTGATATACTACTTATACACTTTATTTTTTGTAATACATACATAATAGAAACACCCAGACCCGATAAAAATACTTGCAGATCATAGAAACATTGTTCCTACGGCGGGGATCGAACCCGCAACCTTCTGCGTCTCAGCTGGGCCTTAGCCCACAGCGCCAGAGAGGTTAGAGTCGTGAGTGTTAGGCAATATGAGTTCTAACTGCGAAGGTTTAAAATATATTATCATACTTTCGTCTTTGTCCTTAACAAAATACCTGAATTTAAATTATGCATTCAACGGTGATACTTCAGCACCGTTTCAGACACTTTTTACGAGAGACCCTTGCTGTAGACATTGCATGCGCTTCATAATAATAATTTACAACTTGCATCCAAGTTATGGCATCCCGTAATCTAAAGATTCAATGTTTCATTCCATCTTCTGACAGAAGTTACGATACCAGGGGGCTATCTCTCCAAACTAAAGGCAACTTTAATGAATCTTAATATCTGTGAAGAGAATATTTCAAGATGTTGGAAGCTCTCGGACTTAATGTAGCGTTTTAAGATAAACGGCTAGATTATAGCGGTGAGATCGTGAGATACGTTCATATTTATGGCGTTATAACCCTTCAAAAGTTATGTGCGGAATTTCGCGTTTTTTTACAAAAATGTAGCAACCCAACGATTTAAATCGAAATAACTCAAGCTACGTGCAGTATCTCAGTATATCAGTATCTCACACACCATCAATATCGAGTTTGATTTTTATTTTGAAATTACTAAACTGAAATTAATATCAAAGTCGGATATTAAATTTATTAAATGTTAAATTTGAAAATATGCTCATTATATGGTGCAGTAGGCCAAGGCCCGGCTGCGGCGCAGAAGGTCGCGGGTTTGATACCCGCCGCAGAACAAATGTTTTTATAATCTGCGAGTATTTGTATCCGGTCTGGGTGTTTCTATGTATAATATGTATGTATTTACAAAAAAAGTATAGAAGTGGTATATCAATCCTGGATTTTGGGGCTAGATGACGAGGTGTGAAATGTCTGGCGTTATTATGAGAATATATTATATTCTAGACTTAAATAAATACCCAGATATTAACGTTAACATAAAACATGACCTTGTCGTAATACCTTGAGGATTTTAATTAAAACAAGCTCAAATGTTTATACTTCATTAATCCTCTTAATTACGTTCCTGAGTCATAGCTATGACAAATGATCCCAAAATATTTCATTCGTTAATATTATCAAATTATACCGTACAATTATGAATTATTTGAACACAAACAAACAAACACACTAGTACAATTCAAATACCTACCTATAAACCATAAAAACTATATACCTGATGCTACATTGACCTTGCCTGGTATGGCCTAGAAAAAAACTTCCTTAAGTATTAGAAACTAAAAATACCATGGTACTATAAAATCTACTGGAACAGCTTGCCACAATCATATACTTTGATACAATGCATGTAAACCTTCTGGCTAAAGTTACTGCTGATTTCAGCCGTTTAAGGCTACGGGTTAAATTGTTCGCACTGTCCGCAAATAATCATGTTTTTCGTTTACAATTCCTACAGATATCGACCGGCAGTATTTGGCGCAGCTGTATGAAAACGAGTGCCGTAAAAAGCGCTACCTACCAAATTGAGAGGCTTGCGTTGTTGCGTTATAAAAAATCATAGTTACAACTGGTTCAACAGATGTCGGTGACTCAATAAATATGTCAACTTGCCAAAGAGATGATTATAGCAGCGACCCGATACGTGCAGGTCCGCGCATCTAAATAAAAAAATTATGAACAAATTGTTGAAATTCCAGGCAGGATCTTTATAGTAAAAGTTCCTAAGTTATTTGCCACAAGATTATTTACAATGGTCCTCGTGATTTTATTGAAACAAACTGAAAAATTAAATTGTCCTCGTTTGTCACTCAGAGAACTGTAATTGGTTGTGCAGCTAGTATTAAATATTAAAATATTTTTTCTCAGCTTTTAGGGTTGTAGCATCCGTTGGTAAACCAAATAAATAAATAAAATAAAACAGGGATATCTTATTTTTATCTTACTATAATGGCATTTCGTTATTGAAAGACGGGTTGGCCAAGACTTATTATTTTATTTTCTACCCACACATATCAAATAGTGGATGAACTACTAACATTAGGTAGCTACGTATAATTATACGACAATATTGATGGAGACTTTGCCAATGTTTTTTATTGGCATTGATTATTTTCGCGCGTATTGCCAGTGATGACATATGGAACTGAGACTTGGTCGCTAACTATTAGCCTCATACACAAGATCAGAGTCGCGCAGCGTGCTATGGAGAGAGCTATGTTGGGTGTTTCACTACGTGATAAAATCCGCAACGAGGAAATCCGTAGAAGAACCAAAGTCACCGACATAGCACTCAAAATTTGAAAGTTGAAGTGGCAACGGGCAGGCCATATGGCTCTCAGAACTGACAACCGTTGGGAATAAAAGTTCTCGAATGGCGACCAAGGACAGGAAAACGAAGCGTAGGACGACCCCCCACCCGATGGACTGACGACATTGTGAAGATCGCAGGAAGTCGGTGGATGGAGAGGGCTCAAAATCGTTCTTCCTGGAATAGTATTGGGGACGCCTATGTTCAGCAGTGGATTTTATAAAGGCTGTAATGATGATGATAATGATTATTTTCTCATGATATATCGTCTCCAAGTCGTAGTCGATCGTAATTTTTCTATATTAACGTCATCGCGAAATATCTGTCCAATATTTTCTTGGATTACTCGTCGTACTAATTATAATGTAACATGACACACTCAATTGCATAAGAAGCTTCTTAGCACTAGTGCTAAGACACACTTTATTGATTAAAATCCCACTTACCACTTACCCGACCAAAATTAAATTAACACGAGAAAAACGAATTAATTTATAAGAGCTATGTTACTTTATATGTCAAACTAAGAATCACTGAAAAAAAAATTCAATATTTTTTTTTATTCAATAATTTTAACTTGACATATTTTTTTAGTGGCGCTATCAGATTTCAACTTTGGAAACATTGTTTGCAAAATGTCTCATTTTCCATTGAATATAAATCACCGGATCGCCACAGCCTTCATTCTGATTTTCGGAAACGCAATGACTATTTTATGAATACCGTTACGTAATAATTTATGAATTTCAAGTGATATCCGATTTTTGATGATTTACATTTTTACCTAAACAAATTCTGTTGATTCTGGGAAACTGTGACCACGGCATTGCTTGCTTCATATCTGCAGCTAATATTAATACTTTTTAATATTTCATTTAAACTTAAAGTGTGATTAGATGCAAATAATCAACAAGTTACTGTTTGGCTCGTTGGGAACCCATCATTAAATTGACACCCAATACTTGTCTTATTACAAACCACATTCAATGTAAAGGATAAAAAAGTAGTAATTAAAAAAAAATACAATTCATAGTTATATGCTTCATAAAACAAAAAACCCAACGATCAGTTTAATTTTATCGTTTTTCTTTAAGACTTTCTAGCCCTGAAGGGTAGATAAAAGATTTTAAATAAATCCAAAAACTTTGAAACCAATTAAACAGTTTCTCATAAACAATCTACAGATAGACGCAAAATTATGGAAATACTTTTATACCCGTTTTTAATAGAAGCCAAACTAAGTTTTATCTCTGTAATCCGGACCACAAGGCAAGTTTCACGAGTAAACGAGTTAACTTAAACGATTTCCTTGCGGGTGAAAAAAGGCGAAGGAACGAGAGTAATGGCATTTCCCTGAGAAGTTCCAGCGACGGTGTTGAGTGAGATTGTATGCCTGCTTGTCATTTGTTCATGTCGGCTGGCATCTACCAACAGAACCAACTATAACCTGTTTCAATAAAAAACTAATCTTACAGGCGGATTTAGTCATGTCTTCTAACTCGCCCAATACTAATAGCAATATGTTACGAGTGAATGGAAATGATAAAATTTACTATTAAAGTCGTTTCTTTATTTTGCACCCATTGAAACATATTCTAAGCATTGTTATTTGTATCTTCGCATCTTTCCAGGTCTGGTGAATCATCGATATAAGTCATGACTGCTTGATATAAGGACAACACAAAACCGCTGGTCGTAGTGACATGTATTTAAGAAGTTGTGTACTTTACACGCGTTGAGGCGCAGTAAGAAAAGGTTTCCTGAAATTCAACCCCTAAAGGATGCAGCAAGGGTCATGGTCTGTATGAAAACAACATTACGCGAAGTAAGTCACGGAGCGCTCCACTTGTAATTCCATAAGCTGTACCAACTGGCACCATTGGTAACGGGTTTATTTTGAAAGAAGAAATATTACGTAAATTAATTAAAACATTCAAATGACGTTTGATTTCTTTTCCATGTGAAAAACCATTGAATATGGTGCTTATGCTATGAGGGTTGATTTCATAAAGCTTTACATAGAAAGCGGAACACCATGTAATGTTACTTACATAAAACCCAACATACAATTAAATGAAATGTTAACAAGTCCAATATAAAATCACATCAAGTGTCCTTAAGTATTAAGGCAAAGCCGTTGTCAAGTGTCGCCTATAATTGTCTGCGTTCGTTAATTAGAGACAGAGAGTGCGAGCGATTTTACGCGAGATGTCTCAAGTGCCAGTATATACATCGTAAGCTTTTGCTAAATTCTGCACCGAAATTACTTTACAAACAATAATGAAGCCTTTTCATATATTCTTCGTGTTGCTCTGCCCTCTGTCAGTTAACTGATCTCCAATGTACAACTTACTTCTTCTTTGGTATCGTTGTTACATCCTATTTGACCAGTAGGTAGCTACATCTACGGAATTATCCGAGCAGGACATCAAATCACAAATAGTGCATGAGTTGGGGCAAAACTTACTGTTACCTTGTATTCGATTTTTGTAGTTTAGAAGAATCACAAAAAAGCGCTAGAACGTAGACCACTTTCTTGTTAATTCTGTTTGGACTTGGGTTAGGTGGAATTGGCAAATAAATTCACCTCAAGACCTTTCAAAGTGATCTTTTGATTGTATTGAATAAATTATTTTGAGCAATGACTTATAACTTCTAGATAATTTATTAAGCTTACTCACAACAGAGTTCTGCCTAGGACATGATTTTAGACGGTTTGCACAGGGATAAGTTGGTATAAGAAACCAAGCTCTCACTGAACTTGGTCGGTCGTATCCATGCATAATTACGTTTTAAAACCTAAAAAGTAAACCGACTTAATTGTATGAAATTTGAGCTTATAAAATACAACCGAATTGAGAACCTCCTTCTTAATCTGAAGTCGGTAAAAAATTTTTTTAGGCTATTTAGTACTTCTAAATTTGTAAACACAACTGGAAACCACTAAGTCACGGGAAATTACTTGAATGACATAATATGTATTTGTGGAACGCGTTGCCTGTAGATATTAGCAAAGCCAAATCTCTCCCCATTTTCAAAAACATGGTCATGAAATATCATTTGTCGTAATACCTACCTAATTATTTCTGTGTTGTTGATATCTTATACCCACCCACTCAATACCCACTTTTGTGCTATGATTTTATCTGTTTATTATTACACCTAATTGTGTATATATGAACTCAGTATTATATTATATTCAGTATTAGTATTATATTTAGTTTATTTAAAGATTATAAGTATAGAATTATATATAAACACCACTCCAACATACCACAACCACACAAACAATTCTTTTTAGATTTTCAAACGTCTATCTGTCCACCTTATAACCATTTTTGAAAATTGTATCTAACGCCCATAATATTTGATAAGAGATCTAATTCCTGACTAGTACGTTGAACTACCAGTGAATTAAAGTTCCCCAAACTCCCAAATCTGGAACTGCCATAAACTGTCTACTAAGTTTATGCGCCGACAGCACAGGTAGAAACAGGTAGAAACATTTCAGATTATATCAAAGGAGCATTGCGGGCACAAACATGTTTACGGACAAATAAGTTTTGAATGGGAGTTAATTGCCTGGAAGAGACATGAACGGAGTGTGCGAGTGTGGTCGATTTAGCGTTGAGTGTTGATTCGTACGCATAATTAATCGAAAATTGTTATGTTATTCTATAGTCTCAATGACGGAAAACATGGTGAGGAAACGAGCGTAGTCAGGGGGCCTATTCTTGCAATCGATTAACGATATATCGGATCAATAATCGTGCAAAAGAGATCAATAATCTCTTAGGTACATCGTTTCGACTCGATTTGAGCAATAGAACGACAGACATTACTTTTGATAATCGATGTCGTGATCCTCCACAACAGACAATTCGATAACTTCAATTTGACAACGAAATAACTGTCCATTTGACTGAATTCGACGTGCAATTCAACGACTTTATCGTTTCGATATATCGAAGTCGGATCACAGAGTAGACCAGCTTCGGACGTAATGATCGCGTTTTTTTAACCGACTTAAAAAAAGGGAGGTGGTTCTCAATTTGATTGTATTTTTATGGGCTCAAATTTCGGAAGTCGGTTTTCTTTTTAGTTTTTATCGTTATTATTGTTCTCAGTACTCCGTCCATTATTTCTAATAGTATACTTTTTCATTTAGTGCATAAAGTTTTGTGAAACTGTCCCTTCTAAATCAGAATGCTTTCTCTGTTTTTAAATCTGTCTTAAGAGTATGTTGGTATCTTTTTTCTTTGTTATTAGAAATACAAGGATAGAGCTTATATAAACGCCACGCTAGATACCCCATCGGAAAATACTGTGTTTTTAACCGACTTCAAAAAAGGAAAAAAGTTTGTTACCTCATAACTCCGTCATATATAAACCGATTTAAAACAATTTGATTTCATGTCAAATAATTTTCTTTTCGGTTGGTCCCATATAAGTTTCATAAAAATCGGTTAAGTAGTTAGGTTTTTATATAAAAAAAAACCTGAAAAAAATATGTCATCCACTAGAATGAAACAAAATTTTGATATTTTGCTTTTTAATACGTGAAGTCGGTTTTCTTTTTGTTTTTAAAACGTAACTATTATGTATTTATTCAATCTGTAAACTGTATCATGTATTTTAGGCTATACAGGGTGTCCCGGAACTAGTATGTTATCCTGAGGGGGGCCATTTCTCGACAACAAACAACAAAATATGTTCTAAAATTTTTATGAATTCAATAATTTTCATTGAAGGAATGTGCTTATATCTATCTACCTCTGCATCAGTGGATATTAGAGATATTAGCCTTTAGAGAGAGAATAACAAAAAGGTTTTTCATATTCACTAACTACCCTAACTGGCATGAATACCGGCTGACAAACGACCTGCACTTTGAATTAGGACCCATAAATCGTGTCGTATTGGATTTCTGTGCTCCGTTATTTTGCTGACCCCTAACTTTGTGTTGTACGAAATATGAGACGAGGAAAGCGCAAAAGAAATCGTAAAAACCAGAGAGCGAAACTAGACTTTTATAAACGTAAGTCATTCGTTTTGTAATCTATTCTTATTATTATTATTATGTTTTGATTTTAATCAGCTCGGCTGTATGCCGGAAAATGAACAATACGCACGGGCCTAAGCCAAATGCGCATCAGATGATAGGTGATTTTATGAGTCTTGGCCATCATTATTTGGTGTCTGAATGTCTGTATACGCACGGACCTAAGCCAAGTGCGCATCAGATGATAGGTGATTTGATGAGTCTTGAGCATAATTATTTGGTGTCTGAATGTCGGTATTTGCACGGGCCTAAGCCAAGTGCGCATCAGATGATAGGTGATTTGATGAGTCTTGGGCATCGTTATTTGGTGTCTGAGTGTCGGTATACGCACGGGCTTAAGCCAAGTGCGCATCAGATGATAGGTGATTTTATGAGTCTTGAGCATAATTATTTGGTGACTGAATGTCGGTATTCGCTCGGGCCTAAGCCAAGTGCGCATCAGATGATAGGTGATTTGATGAGTCTTGGGCATCGTTATTTGGTGTCTGAGTGTCGGTATACGCACGGGCCTAAGCCAAGTGCGCATCAGATGATAGGTAATTTTATGAGTCTTGGGCATCATTATTTGGTGTCTGAATGTCGGTATACGCACGGGCCTAAGCCAAGTGCGCATTAGATTATAGGTGATTTGATGAGTCTTGGGCATCATTATTTTGTGTCTGAATGTCGGTGTACGCACGGGCCTTAGCCAAGTGCGCATCAGATGATAGGTGATTTGACGAGTCTTGGGCATCATTAATTGGTGTCTACATGTTGGTTTGTAGAAACTTTCTGACGATTTGGCAAGTATTTAAAATTACTGATTTTTAAATTACACTAAAGGTGTGTTTGGGTTAGTCAAGTATTTACGTGACTGGAATAATTGATTTGCAATACCTAAAGTTGAAGATAGGACGATAGGAATGATAGTAACCTTTTCCAGTCTCCACATCCGGATTATTTCATTTTTAAGGTAATCGTATTTGGATAACTTTTCCGCTATTGTATTTTGCAAATTGTGTGTGTTAGGGATAGCTATATCTATAATGTCTTATTTATTTTATCAATAAGTGTTTAGTCCGGTCTATTGTAGTTTCGTCTGTTAAAATGCCTTTATCGAAATATAATTTGTGGGTATAGTTTTCCAGCACAGTTTGGGGGTTGTATTTGTAATACGGAGTTGGCCTTATAGTTGTCTCTATAAGGGTGTATTTGGTCGCTAATCGTTGGTGTTATATTATTATAATATATAATTATTATTATTATTCTTGTCGTGTCACTAGTTATTTCGAACCAGTGTGATGTAAGGATTAAAGTGCGCTATTCGTAGGTAATAATAAAAATAATGCCGGACAGGACATTTCACACAGCATCATCTCGCCCCAAAGTAAGCAGAGCTTGTGTTATGGGTGACTACCACATGACTGATATTCTATTTAAATACTTGTTTTTCTGTAAATACATGCATATTATACATAGAAATACCCAGACTCGCAGATAGAACCTGCAACCTTCTGCGACTCAGCCAGACCTTAGTCCACTGCGCCACAGAGGTCGTCGTAGGTATCAATTAGGTGGGATAGACAATATTTTTATTGCTGTCATGTATTCTTTATATTTAACACCGTATTTGTATTTTGTTGCTGGTTATCGACGACCTCTGTGGCGCAATGGGCTAAGGTCCGCAGAGATGCAGAAGGTTGCGGGTTCGATTCCCCTCGCGGGACAAATGTTTGTATGATCTGCAAGTATTTGTCTCGGGTCTGGGTGTTTCTATGTATAATATGTATGTTTTTACAAAAAAAAAGTATATTAAGTAGTATATCAGTCATGTGGTACCCATAACACAAGCTCTGCTTAGTATGGGGCCAGATGATGCTGTGTGAAATGTCCGGGATTATTTATTATTTATTTATTTCATTATCTTCGAGTTAGGAAAAAATCTAAAAAATTTTTAAAATTTCACCTCCCTTTCCACCTCCAGGAAAAATAATTTGACAGAAGTATCTCGAATCTTAATAAATTACAAAAATTCTGCACAAAATTTCGGCGGACGTGACGGCCTAGATGAGAGATTTGACACGTATCTTTAGTAGGGGATCTATCTTGAATGCCTTGAAACCGACACCCTTATAACCTTATCCTTAGAGCTCAATTCAAATACGAACCAAGCCGTTGAAAGTCAAATAATAACCAAGCAATTAACAGTCTTAAAATGCACAAGATAAAGTCGTAATCACATTGTGATTGCTATCTATCTTCTACGAGCTTATCGCTTCGAGTTTACTATTGCAGGTCGAAACAAAAGGCACAACAATAATTACTCCACAGATATGAGATTTGTATTGTATTGTAAATGGTGAAAATGTTATCCAATATCTTGTTAGTAATTGGATTGCAGAAGAGTACCGTGTATTTGTGTGGACGGTAGAACAACGCTACCTTTATACATTCACACATTCACGTATTCAGGTATGCACACACACATATAAGAATCAGAGACAGGCAAAGTTTTAAAAGATATTTGATTTAATGCAATCACAAGGATTACTTTGAAACGTCTTACATACTAGGTGAATTTAGGTGCCAATTCATCCTAACCCAAGCACGAGAAAAACTGGCAAGAAACTCGTCTTGGTCCTAGCGCTTTTTTACATGATCCATCTTATAACTACCTTAACTACGAAATACTAATACAAGAGAGTTTATACATTTCAAGTGTGTTGGTTAACTGTCTGAGGGCAGAGCGATATGAGGCCATGCATTATTATCAATAATATAGTCATTTATATTATAATAAGCTTTCTTCAAACGACTGGTGACTTTAAGATTTTACCTTATATACATTTCTACTCGAGGCTTTGTTAGCATGGTACGTAATAATTACGTTTTAAAAACTAAAAAGACAACCGACTTCATGTATAAAAAAGCGAAATATCAAAATTTCGTTCCATCTAAGTGGATGACATATTTTTTTTAGTTTTATTGTTTTAAAAACTACTTAACCGATTTTGATGAAATTTATATGGGACCAATCCCAGTAAAGGGATATATCAATCAGTATATACTTTCACATGAAATCAGATTTTTTCAAATCGGTTCATATATTACGGTAACAAACATTATAAAAAAAACCATCGATTCTCAATTCGCCTGTAATTTTTTTTTCATGTGATTACATGTGATACTTAATAACAATACTTCCCGATTGGTCCCATATAAATATCATAAAAATCGGTTTAGTAGTAAGGTTTTTAAATCAAACAAACTGAAAAAAATATGTACTTGAATGAAGCGAAATTTTTATTTTTTGCTTTTTTATACATGAAATTGGTTGTCTTTTTAGTTTTTAAAACGTAATTATTTGAAGTCGGTTGAAAAGTAGCCTTTATGTTATTCCTTCTTCTTCTTCTTCTTATCGTGTTTCTAGTTATTTCGAACCAGTGTGGTGAGAGGTTAAAGTACTCACAGGCTCCTTATAATTGTAATATCTTCAAACTTTTTAGGTTCTACAACATGCCGATTACCATACTATGTTTTCCCGCACCGTTTGAGGGTACTAGTATAGCGCACATTACAATTTTCGAACAGAAAAATCCATTGGTGCATGACCCGGTTTGAACCCACGACCTTAGAAATGCAAGGCCGAGGCCAGTGCTACTAGGCCACCAGAACTATGTTATTTCTATAATTATACTAGCTGTGCCCCGCGGTGTTACCCGCGGTAACAAACAAAAAAAAAGATATTTTCCCGCAGTATAACGTAGCCTATGTGTTAATCCAGGGTGTTAGCTAACTCCATACCAAATTTTATTAAAATCGCTCCAGCCGTTTAGACGTGAAGAAGTAACAAACATACACACTCACAAACTTTCGCCTTTATAATATTAGTGTGATTACACTATTCAAGTCCAAATCCAAATCCATTGTTTTAGATAACATTTAAGCTCTACGTCCTCTTCATCTAAATAATATTATAAATGCGAAAGCAACTCTGTCTCTCTGTCTGTTTGTTATATTTTCACTCCTAAACCGATTTTGATGAATTTTGGTATAGAGATATATGGGACTTTGGAGAATAGGCTACTTCTTTTGTATATACATACATAAAAAGTAGCCTATTGAAAATTTGTCCGTTAGTAGCTACTATATACTGGTCGTTGATCTGTACTGTTCCAGCCTGTTTCATCTGTATTTGCGCCCAACTACATGTTAGCATAAGGTGTGGGTAGAAACATAAGGGACTAGTCGAGGCTGCCCCTAAGTTGGTTTAATTTTTTATTAGATTGAGGTTAAGTTTGCCAGGATTTACCTACTGTAGGGCATTTATTTTTACAGTTAGATATTGCGGGGTTTTTACTCCTTAGATAGATACGAAATCTATTTGTATTATACAAATTATTTTAAAACTATTTTTTATGCATTATACATATTTTGACACATACATTATAATGTTGTATGTACACAGGCGAGCTTAACCCTAACAAGAGTTTTCTTTCAGCAAACATTCATGGTTTCGGACATCATTTTATTCAAAACGGCATATTTACCATGATAATAATAACAATAATAATGCCGGACATTTCACACAACATCATCTGGCCCCAAAGTAAGCAGAGCTTGTGTTATGGGTACCACATGACTGATATACTACTTACATCCTTTTTTTTGTAAATACATACATAGTATACATAGAAACACCCAGACCCGAGACAAATACTTGCAGATCATACAAACATTTGTCGAAACCGCAACTTTTCCGGATAATCTCGCCAAGCAGATTATCTCTTAATCTTGACGCATGCAACTGTGCCAAAATATTGGGTAGCAGAAAATTATAAACAAATTTAAGCTTATATAAAAAAGCACAAGTTTTCGCATTATATTTATAATATTAGTAGGATACGCTAAGGCAAGTGTTTAGATACTTATTTTACGGAAGTTTGCCATATTCTATAATATGCCTTATCATAATCTCTTTGATAACCATTACAATATATTTTATGATAACAGACAAGTAAATAAGCTGCCAAGCGAATATCAACCAGACTCGGATGAAATCCATTGCAAAAAGGTTGCAAATGTCGCTTTAATAAATTCTGATACGTCTAACAGGATATATTAATGCTGTTTGATAAGTCAGTCTCATCAGGTCTAATTGATACGGCCATTATGTCCGACCGAGAAAATCTAGCTTGGCTCAGTCAAGATTGTGGTCCGGACAAATTCAATCGCTTACCCCGGTTGTTTATCGTCCTATAAACAATTAAAAACACATTTTATGATAAAGAAAAAGTAGTTTAAGAAAGCAGTTACATTTTTTTTATTCAAATTAACAAAAGAACATCGTCCTTGATGCGTCGAGTGCGGGGCAGCTCCAACAGCTTTTTGCAACTTATAGAAAGAAGGCTGGATGTAGACTGGGCTTTATGAATCAATGGACAAAAGTGCACTCTCGATCCAGCGCTATATATATTTTTATTTTAAAGTGTGTATTTCGTTTATTTTTATGAAATTTTATACATACTATGGCTAATAGCAATGACAATGGCATAATGCCTAGCATATAATTTTGTGTGACTGAAATTAAATGGTACCTATTAATTTAATAAATTTATACATACTTCTATTCGTGTCAATAATTGAAAATATTAAAAATAATGTTGGATATTTCACACAGCATCATCTGGCCCCAATGTAAGCAAAGCTTGTGTTAAGGGTACCACATGACTGATATACTACTTATATATATTTTTTAATATGTACATAAAACACCTAGATCTGAGACAAATACTTGCTGATTATACATACATTTATCTCTCGGCGGGAATCGAAGAACACGAAAGAATAAAAGTGCGGCTTCTTTTGTACGCTTAGCACAAGTCCTAGTGCTTTTATGTTCTACGGCATATGGTTTTCTCGTGTTTCCCTTCACCTTTTGAGAGTACTGGTAAAGCGAACATACATTTTTCGAACAGAAAACTCCATTGGTGAACATTCGTTTTTGAACCAGCAATCTCATGATCGGAAGGCAGGGCCTACCACTAGATCACAAGTGCTCTAATATACTTAAATATTTTCTTAGCTAGTACATTCCTTTGTAATTTTGAAACAAGAACCCTTTGGAACAATGCCCATCGAATTTGAAAAACTGGATAAGGATAGGGCCAGTGCAGAATGGAGATTAATATTGTAGCATTATAGGTTGGTTTTTTTAAGTATTTGTTACTAGTAAGGTTAGGTACGTACGTATGCTATTAATAATATTACTTTTGCTATATGCACTATACATGTTGGTCCAGAAGATCCTTAGCTCTAAATGAACTGGCCTGTCAGCTCAGTTGCTAGTAGCTCTGCCGTCTGCGCTGTAGGTTAAGGGTTTGATTCCCACCCAGGATAAACATTTGTGTGAAGAACATAGGTGTTTCTTCTGTGTCTGGGTGTTATAAAGTATCGTAAGTATGTATTAAAAAATATATAAGTATTCTATCGGTCATCTAGTCACCATAATACACGCTATGCTTAGTTTGGGGCTAGATGGTGTTGTTTGGATTGTCCAGCAATATCTAAAAGAAAACAAATAATAAATGCTAGACATTTCATACAGCATCATCTAGCTCCAAAGTAGGAAGAGCATGTGTTATGAGAACCACATGACTGATACTACTACTTGTTGACTTTTTTGTAATATTCCGTATTACATAGAAGACACAGACCCGAGACAAATTTTTGCAAAAGATACAAACATTTGTCCCTAGGTGGGTCGATGCCTCACAGAGGTCGCCAAAAAAATATACGGGTTGCACTCCGGGAGTGCCGACAGAAGTGAAAACTTATTTAGGCGCGTTAGAGTTTAGTAATAAATCACTTCAAAATCAGTAGTTATGGCGACTGCCCATCAAATACTGGACGAACACAGATGATGCAATATTTTTTGTTCAGAATGTAGATAATATATCAAAGAACCTAACTCAGTAAACTTCTCTATACAAAAGTAGACTGTAAACATGTGAATTAAGGTTTATAATCAAATGGGGCGAGCGCGGCAGCCGGCTGCGCGAATCCAGAGGTTTTACCTCATCTAAAAATATGCGTACCGCGCTAAAAAAAAGTTTTCACTTCAAAAATTTAATATTTTTAAAAATATATTTCAGTACTATACTGCTTCAAAGACCTAAGTTATTGCTAAAACAATACTTTGTAAATCGTTGACTCTGTCTTTTGTGCACAAAGTTTTTACATGGTGATGAGAAAACATCGTAAGGAAACTAGCACACACCCTGAAACCTAAATTTCGGAGGAGTGTCATCAACTAATACTCATATAAGCGAGTATGGCCTAGCAATCTATCATGCACCTACTGAGTACTAACTACTACTGTACAAAATGAGGGCATATCAAATATTTGAGATTCAAGTGTAGACGTGCCTCTGACCAAGTACTTCTTTTGGCATGTGTCATATGATGTCAATTTTGTCTATGTCAAGTAATTCGATTGTTTATAGTACGACGTCACAAAGTCGTATGTTGTCGTTCGTAGTTTGTTATTTTTTAAAAATATGTCTCTTTATAAATAGTCCATTAAAATGTTACATTTTTTAGGCCTTAGTGTGCATTTGTCAGAGGACGCAATTTTATTTTTTTAATGTGTAGGGGGGGTCAGTAGAAGCTTAAGTTCAAGTTTGTGGGGTCGGCACCCTTGTCCCCCGGCCGCCATCTTGGAAAAGGGGGTGCAAAGGGTTTTCGCGCTGTATCTCGTAAACTAGTTACCTTACAGAAAATTTAATCAAACATAAAATGTAGCAAATTAAATTTCCTACAATTTTATTTCTATTACTTTTTATCGTCAAGTGACCAACAAAAAAGTTATAAACAAAAATAAATGAAAATTTTGTTTGTTTGTTCTAGGTTTTACAGCGCTCCAAACTTAAACGGATTCTCGAATGCTCATAGGGATGCAATAAAAACTAAAAATTAGGCTTACTTTTCTATCTATATTTTTTTTATTCATACAATTTATTATGATCTTAACATTCCTATGCTATTATTGAACTATGTTTGACCCTTTTACCCACCACCTATGAGGTATAACATGGGCAAAGTCAAATTTATAAAAATTTAATGCATTTTTTAATGCATTTTTTGTCACTGTCTTAGCAAATCGTTTGTATCGCAGAGTGTCTAGAGTATCGTCTTTATTTCCGCCATATAAAAAGACGAAAAAACGTTCGCCAACAACACTGAGTAACGATGACTCGACTTTCTCACTCATAAATAATTTAGTTCCACTTGCTAACTCTGGATGCTTCTGCAAAATTTTTATAAATTTGACTTTGCCCATGTTATACCTCATAGGTGGTGGGTAAAAGGGTCAAACATAGTTCAATAATAGCATAGGAATGTTAAGATCATAATAAATTGTATGAATAAAAAAAATATAGATAGAAAAGTAAGCCTAATTTTTAGTTTTTATTGCATCCCTATGAGCATTCGAGAATCCGTTTAAGTTTGGAGCGCTGTAAAACCTAGAACAAACAAACAAAATTTTCATTTATTTTTGTTTATAACTTTTTTGTTGGTCACTTGACGATAAAAAGTAATAGAAATAAAATTGTAGGAAATTTAATTTGCTACATTTTATGTTTGATTAAATTTTCTGTAAGGTAACTAGTTTACGAGATACAGCGCGAAAACCCTTTGCACCCCCTTTTCCAAGATGGCGGCCGGGGGACAAGGGTGCCGACCCCACAAACTTGAACTTAAGCTTCTACTGACCCCCCCTACACATTAAAAAAATAAAATTGCGTCCTCTGACAAATGCATACCCAAATGTAACTTTTCAATGGACTAAAAATAATTACGTATTATTTTTGCTCGAAGCACAATGAAACACAAAACTTTTATTCCAATTATTCACACTCGAGTCAATAACTCAATGATTTGAATAAAATCACCAAAATTACAAATAAAACCTAAATATCTCGGGAAAAATAAATAATATAAGTGCAGAATGTATACTCCTCAAAACGGGAAAAAATAATAACTCTGACCGAGTAAGTATTGCACAAAGATCTAAGTAACTAGCGACCTAAAGAGATGTCAATATCAATGGAGAAACCAAACGAAGTTATAATCGAAATTAGTTTGTCTTTCTTGAAGTGACAACTTCTTATGTGAGGGTAAACCACTTCGTTTAGTAACGCGTTACGCCACTAGTCTTTCCGGCTCCCCTTTCTCTCACGCATAGGGCAGCGGTAGACAGGCTCCTCCTCTCTCATCCTAACCCACAGCGCTAGTTAGATTATTTCAAGTTATCACTTCTGTCGGGCGTCCCGAGACGCACACGTTTTTTTTTATTTGGAATCAGCCTTGGCGCACGCAAATTTTCACCCCTAGTAGATTCACCTTGACCTATTTCGGGTTTAATCAAACCAAAGCATCGCGTGCTAGTTTGTAATGAATACCAAAGCAACAATTTCCGAAACAAAGTCTTTCCCGTTCTTTCCAAATGCATAAAATGATCTTACTCCAATTTACACCAAGCTTTAGCGCAAATACTGTATTCTACGGATGTGCGTATTTGTTTTCGAATCACGTCCGCGAGGGGGCCTGGAGCGGTAAATAGAGGGTAGCGGGGGACGCGGTAACGGGCGAAAAATCGCATACCTATCTTTGCTGAATTAGTACTAGCGGTGTGAATGGCGCCGAGCTATTACATATCTTACTGAGATTGTACGAAGCACTCGTGATAAATAAATAATAGCGGAAAATCAACCCTATTTCCATCTAGTCTTAAGCTAACCATATTTTGCTCTAAGGGAACGAGAAGACCGATACTTATATATATACATTCTTATGAAACATTTATAACACTCAGACACAAAACAAATATTGGCGTTCACAACCATAATTACGTTTTAAAAACTAAGATAACCGACTTCATTGAATATAAAAAAATACAACCGAATGGAGAACCTTCTCCTTTTTTAAGTCGGTAAAATTTTTGCTATTTTATTTTTATGTACCTTTTATTTTTTTGAAATTTGTTAACACCACTGGAACGTTAAAGGAAAGCAAAATACGAATTTTTTTTTACTTGGATGACTAATTTTCCTGCTATTTTGACTTAAAAACCTAACTACTGAACCGATTTTAATGACATGTTGTATCTATGAGACCAATCGGAAAGTATTTCCTTTCACATATATTTTTTTTCAAATAATTTCATAAATGACGAGTTATGAGAAAACAAACATAAAATATACAAATGAATTGAGTATTCCTTTTTGAAGTCGGTAAAAATGCCTGTTTTGGAAAGGAATCGAACCCTCAACCTACAGCGTAGAAGGTAGACTTAGCCTTCTGACCAATGATTTGAAACGCCAGTTTTAATGGATCTACTAGGACGGTCAACAGGGCCGACGTTATCGTGGGTGACTGGTGGCATTTACGGCAGTTACTAAGTGATTATAAAGACCTTCAGTTCTAGAACTTCGTCACCAAAATTATTGATTTTCTTTATAAAATATAATAAATTATTTAAAAATAATAAATTACGAACGACAAGATAGGTACGACTTTGTGACATACTATAAACAAGTACGCGGATGACCGAGCTTTGCTCGGTATATAACACGGATAAACGTTATCTAAAAATGTAACCTAGCTAGATCGATTTATCGCCCCCCAAAACCCCCTGCATACTAAATTTCATGAAAATCGTTAGAGCTTTTTCCGAGATTCAGATTATGTATATACATGTATACAAGAATTGCTCGTTTTAATGTATTAGATAAATATAAACACTTGACACTAGCAAAATTGACATATTATGACTCATCTCATTAACAAAGAAGAAGATATTTTGGGGCTATATGGTGCCGTGTGAAATTCTTTTTCAATATTTATTCATGACTAAGTGAATTTCATACAACCTTAAATTGAATTGTTCGCACTGTGGTGCGTGTTGCCACAAACAAAACAAAAAAATATATTCAAATCGGGCCATTACGAGTATTTGCGAGACTAACGCATGGGAATTGATTTTTATATAATATATAGAAGATAGATATAGAAGATAGATACTGGATATGTAGGTACTGGATGATTAATAAGAGTAAAAAGGTATTTTTATGGTAGGTATCCACATTAGCTAATTGGATCGGTGTTATTAGATAAACCCTATTATCTTATTATTAGGGGCTATTATTGTATGAGTTGCTGGAATTCGAGCGACCCCCGAACTGAATAATGAAATACCGAACACTATTTTTATCGAGGTAGAAAGGAATTATATTATTACACCTAATGATAATAACAATATTTTGCAGGAAATGGGATTAGACGGGCAAGTAAACAAATGATTGTGTTCAATTCCCATTACTGGACAAAATTTTTATAATATCTACAAAACTACCTTAAAATATATTATAACAAACACGTTAAATACTTGAGCTATCCAAGAATCATTTCAAGCGATCTATAGATAGCTAAAATGATCCAGATCACTGCCAGAGTGATCACTGCCAGTGGCATTGCCAATGTTATTACGCTGACCCAGCACTTGGATCACGCGATATTTCTACCGAACTCTATGAAATAATTTTGGAAACGCGACAGGCTTCTTGTGTTCCAAGAAACACACCCACGCACACAAATTCGCATTTATAATATTAGTGTGATGTTTCCGTTTGAAACACGAGTAGTTAAAAGTTAAGTAGTTAGTTAACTACCACATTTAATATTATTAAGTAGATAAGTACTAAGTTACTAAATATCTAACTACCTAAACACTTCGCATTCCTCTAAGAGTTTGAATATGTAGAAATGTAAGTACCTACTTTTAGATCAACAAGGCGTTATAGCATTGAAATCGCCAATATCTTTAAATCCTTTCCACTTCAGAAATGTTAGTTCAGCTTCAGAAGTCTCATGCACTGCATTGTTCCACTGTCCCCTCTTTGTTCTTCACAAATCAAACATGGCCGACGCATTGTGACGTCAGCCTTACCAACCCCTTGGCGGTGAAGAAACTTTAGCATTTCGACTATAGCGCTCTTTTGTGTTGTTTTTTGCGCTATGTTGAAGTATTAAACTATAAAAGAAATATATGTACCGCTGTTTTGAATATTTGTGGGGTTTATAGAAATAGAAATATCAATAATAGTTTCATTTATTTAACAAAAAGCCTTTATTTCGGCAGTAATTTTATTAAATATTTATCCAAACATTGCAAAAGGCCTTTTTTTATATAAGGCACTCATGAAAAAACAATGCAGAGAGCATTGTTTTTTCATTGGCATTGGGTTTCTTACACATCTATGATACATGTCACGATACTTAATCGTTTTGGACGATTTATATATTTTTTAAGACAAGATCTGAAACTAAAGTGAAATCGAATCCAAATAGCGAGAGAGTGCCTATTAACACTTAAAGCGACAAAGTAAAAAAAGTTGTGAAAGTATTGCACTGTAAGAACCTCCAGTGACTTTGTGCAATATATAACCAAAATAAGAATCATTTATTTATTTGTATTTAAATATTTAAAAATATATATTTACATAATTGTATGTTTAGTATACATGCAATTAAGTATGTTGTGACACTTGTAAAAGTGGGTCTTAAGTTAATTTTAACATTTTCCCAGAACTCTAAGTTACTTATAGAAGTAATATAAGTAAATATTACATGACAAATGTCATACCTATCGGTATGAAATTTGTTCTAGGCCATGAGGCTGCTGACTCAATATTCAATATATCTATTTGCATTCATGTGTACAGTACAAGAAACTGAAGATGAAATTCGCACATGGCTGACCTCTCAGCTCTTTTGGTAGTAGCTCTGCCTTTTTATGCTGTAGGTTGAGGGTTCAATTCCCTCCTCGGAAAAACTTTTGTGTGATAAACAGAGATGTATTATTAAGTATTGTTTTAGTATGTATATTTAAGTGATTTGAAAAATTGAGAAGGTCAATGCGGTTATATTTTATTTTAATGTTTGTTACCTCATAACTCCGTCATTTATGAACCGATTTGAAAAAGTATATTTTCATGTGAAAGAATATAATTTTCGATTTCCATTTAAAATTCATCGAAATCGATTAGTTAGTTAGTTTTAAAATCAAAATAGCTGGAAAAAATATGCAAAAATGATAATGTACTAAAGAGCGTAAACTTTTTAACCGACGTCCAAAAAATGAGGAGTTTCTTAATTCGGTTGTATTTTGATGGGCTCAAATATAATTCAATTAAGACGGTTTTCTTTTTAGTTTTTAAAACATAATTATAAGTGTATGTATTGTATCAGTCATCTGAACCCTATAATACAATGCTTAGTTCAAAGCTAGATGGTATGTGGATTGTCTACCAAAATGTATTTATATAGTAGCAGTTTCAATAAGTCCTGAGGTGTGTTAAGAAACTTTATAACTTAATAAAAAGACGCATTATTTCCAGACTACAATTATCTTCGTATTATATTCGGATTCGGATCGACCTCCATCGGGGCATAGAATTTAATCCCGGCGAACGGTCCAGCCGTGTAATTGAGCTCAATTCTCGTCTAGTGTGCTCCGACCCTTACTCGCAGAACGTTTTAATGAGTTTATACACATCCGTGCCGTGTCAGGGACGTAGACGGTACGAGGTCAGACTACCGTCAAGTCAAGGCTCTTGACGTTGCACCAATAATTATTGCAAGTTATCAATAATTTCTAACATACGAACAAAAAACTGTTTGTTTGTTTCTGTCTCCGGTAATGTAAGAGTTTCAGAGATATAGCAACAATCTTATGAATCTCTAAAACATACTCAGTTTAATCTACACTAAATTAAAGATATAGTAATTATAGTAATATTAATGCCGAACATTTCACACATCATCATCTGGCCCAAACAGAACTTGTAAAACACAAGTTCTGCTTACTTTGATTACGACATGACTGAAATACCTACTACTTATATACTTTTATCTTTATTTTTTTCTATTGTAAATACATACATATTATACATAGAAACACCTAGACCCGAGACAAATACTTGCAGATCACACATTGATTGTCCAAACATTTGTCCTGCGGCGGCGATCGAATCTTCTGCATCTCAGCTTTGGCCTACTGCTTCACAGAGGTCGTCATATAAATTTTCGGTATGTTTTTACGTACACTGCACGGAGTGATGTCAGTTGACCTTTTCCCGACTAATGACAGACGGCCCTTATACGGAAATTAATGTAGATGATGCCATTTCGATACGTTAGTAAATAGTAGGGGCTGTGGGATTCTAGTGTTTGCTGACGCTAGTGGTATATTGGTTTACAAGTAGCATGTTTACAGAATACAGAGTAATTATGACGATTGATGTCGCGACCTTTGTCGGCACGTGTTTGAACCTACTAAGAGTTGTCAAGTGGTTTTTGAGGTGACAAAAGGAATGCAACTTTTAGAACCGTGCTTCAGTTGAGGGTTCCAATTTACGTGAGGAGTGACTCAATCCATCATTTCACCGATTTTAATGGCATGAAAATGTTTGATGTTTTTTAAGCGGACACAAGTATCTTGTATTTCAAATCTTCATTCATTTTATTTAATACATACAAGAGATCAAAATTTAGTGTTGTCTTTAAAACGTATGTCTTTTTTCTTATTTTAATGTTTTAGAACCAATGCTCATCCTCTAGATTCTATGGGAAGTCTTTTACAGTGCCGACTGTTCACTTGTGAAACACGTTGCCTGTAGATATTAGAAAGGCCAAGTCTCTCCCCATAGGTATTTAAAAACATGGTCACAAAACATTATTTTTCGTGCTATAACTAATTATTATTATTATTTCTGTATTGTTGATATCTTATATAATACCCACTTTTGTGCTATGATTTAATTTGTTTATTATACCTATTGTGTATATTTATAACAGTATTATATTAAGTTTGTTCTCTCTGTTTATTTATAGTCCAATCCATCCAAAGGTTGCCTGGCAGAGATCGCTGTTAGTGATAAGGCCACCCATTGTAAAATAATTGTTTTTGTATTTTGCTGTGTTGTATAGCAATAAAGAGCTCTATCTATCTATCTATCTCATGGTGCTTTACGTTTTTTTAAAGACTCATTTAAACAGCACGAGAACAGTTGCATGAATCGTATTGTCATAGAAATATGACTGTTATTTCTTTGCTGTTATTGTAAACAGAATAAACAGACTTATATCAGATGGCTGTGTTATTACTGAGTACATTTTTATAACATAAATTTCACATACACCAGTAAATCATTTAAACAACATACCCAAAAATATGCAATCTCAAAACGTCACAGGGCACAGCGTACAAAACATAAATTCGCTAGCATGTCTCCAGTCAGTAATCTAGCAGGTATCTTGGTATACTGGCCGACATAACATGCAGATTTATTACACTGTGGTTAGGGTAGCTTCAGTACGGCTTTGGCCGGACATATCAATCCAAGTCCGGCCAAAATGATATACCATTTGCTGAACATTTTACGCCTTTATCTCAAGTTATTTAAAATGCACCAAATTAGTTATGAAATAAACAGATTTTTGCTCACAATTTTATTTATTTATTTTAAATATTTTTTTTATTTGTAAATATATTTTGTTGCGTATTTACGTACATATTATACAAAGAAACACCAAGACTCGAGACAAATACTTGCAGATCATACAAACATTTATCCCGCGGCGGGACCCGCAAACTTATGCGTCTCAGCCAGGTTTAACCCACTGCGCCACAGAGGACGTTTATATCACAATAAAAAAATACTTTTAAGCCGTGATTTCCATTAACAATCACTACGTTGACTGTGTTGACGGGCTAGTCATTGAGATATTCAGGTTATATATGTTGTATGCTCTGCCTGTATGCTCCAGTGATCAGGGATTTTACATATTTATTTAATTTATTTTAGTAGGATAACTAAAAGTATTTTAAAGCTACTAGTTATATCTAAGTTCTAGTGTCACTAGTAATTTCTAACCAGTGTGGTGAAAGGATTAAAGTGGGCCTCAGAGGCTCCTTTCGTGCACTTAGGTAAACTTTAATATGTAAGCTCTCGACCTTGCCGACAGGACCCGCGGAAAGACGAATCATACATGCGGTGTCGGTTTGGTTGCAGGTGCAAAACGGCTTGCACCGAGCCGGGCTTTCTAATAGTCAGCAGGGGGAAAAATCCGTATTAGTTTGAAGCTACTTATAATGAACTATATATATATCTATAGACCATTTATTATTTGTATTTTAGTATTATTATGTTTGTATATATTCAGGGTTTGTGATCGTTTTTGAAATGTTGTCCGTCTTTTTGCACACGACTAGTAGCCCTAACTGTGATACGTGAGGCGGCGTCGCGGCCTGGCACGGCATGGTAACACGCCCGAAATTATTCATGGGTGTCCTGTCCTTGCTGCGAATTGGTACATGTACCCTGGTAGCTACCGGCGCTCGTTACCGCACTGCAATTCTCATGTATTGAACAGTTTTGGGCGTTTCCGTGAGAAAATGGTACGAATATCTGGAATCCACCGCTTGATTTAATTTTAGAGTCTGATTTCTACCGTGGTAGATAAGCAATGGTGGTGTAATGGCAAACCTGCCTTTCACTCCAAAGGTTGTGTGTCTTGAACCACAAAGTTAAGTTTTACTGACCCTCTGTGTTCTCAAAAAAAGCAACCTTGTGACTTGGTCAGCTCAAGCACTTATTGACCACGTCTTTTCTTTGGATAAAACTAATAAGCTGAGGGGATTCAGAATTCTGGAGGTTCAACCCCAAAGGGATAGTAGCAGGTGGGTAAAGTTTATATCAAAATAACGTAACGTGTAAAAAGTCGTTGGAAGTTATGTTATATTATGTTAGTACACTTATTGCTCGCGCATCTTTATTTTATGGAGTAAATACCGTCATCATTGGCCTTAGCTCATCTGTCGAAGATGATTTAGGTGGCGTCAGTCTAGTTACCGAGCAGTTATTTGTAATTGAAAACATTCGTTCATGGATCCACTCCAGCAAGCTGAGGAGGGTGAAGTTTACTCTCCACTGGCGCCACTCTGCCTGGGATTCTGTTTGATAGCGCAGGCCTTCCCAGTAAAATATATAGTTCATCTTAAACAGATCATTGCCAGTGGGCAGCGTTCTCAAGATACTGGGGGCATTGCTATTAAATGACAATGCTAATTCGCTGGGCAAGATAGGAACCAGTTAGGTGACGTGATGTTTCCATCAGACTTTCTCCATGGTCCTAGGCTCTTGAACCCAAAAGGCTCAAATGTGTAGGCCCTAATGAGACTGGCATACCTGCTCCTATTGATACACATGAACTTATCTCCATTAGTATTCGATATTAGATAACTTATAATTTATCATTGCAAATATGTTTATGCAGATATAGCCTGATTTATGGAAATCTTGGCGATTGACAGTCAATTAAGTTGATGTTAATTAGTGTTTCCAGTATATAATAATTCTATTGTTTCATCAGTAAATTAACCAGTGGTTAGCAAGTAATGTATATAGTTTGTTGTAATTAGTAATAGTATACTCATTACGTATTCGTTGTGCTGTATTGATTAGTAAAACAATATAATAGATAACGAAATATCTCGTAGCTCTTGTTCTTACACAAATTTTGTAAGAGCCTAATGTGTATTTGACTGGCCTAACAGCTTAGATATATTGATAGAAGCTCTGCCTTTTGAGCTGTAGTTTGTGGGTGTATCTGATTATCCTATGATAGTCACATTTAATTAAAAAAATAATTGTAATACAAAGATACATTATATAGGTATTATTTTTTTAAAGTTTTTTAAACTTACGCGATCAGAACAAATTATTATAAATATATACGGGATGAGTCATCCCGTGACCACGACAGAGTGTAAACCTGTCGAAACGTCGGGAAAAATAGGTAAATAAACGCGATAAATAAATAATCCCGGATATTTACAATCAGGAAATATTAAAAACACAGCACTGTTCAACCAACTTGTACATTTTATTTATACTCTCTAAGGCTTGTTACCTCGTCTCTCTGTCAACGACGACTGACTAACCCACGTTGCCACAACTAATGAATCATTCTAGCTCTCAATAGCAATCAATTGAGCGACTAGTACTAATAAATCACAATTCTATAAATAAATTGAAAGACATTTAAACTTATTCAAATTTATGCAATTATAATAACCAGATAATGATTTCTAAAAAATAACTTTACGATTAATTGAACATATACCTAGAGTATCAGTAACATAGTACTTTATATTTCTGTAAGTCAGCTGCCCGACTATTATCATTAATTCAATAAACTTTAAGAATAGTAAATTATAAAAGATGTTATAAATCAGGGCCAATATTAGTAACAACTTATATACCTAGTACTATTTTCATAATAAACCTTACAATATATATATTTTTATATTTTATTCAAACAAATTTTAGTTACAAAAATAATTACAGAAAGTAGAGCTTTCTATGGACCGTTTAAAACGATCTATAGATAGCTCAACTCATCCAGAGGGCAGCGTTCCCAAGACACTGGTGGCATTGCCACGTTGAATTGCAATGCTAGTACGCTGAGCCAGGTAGAGTCCCAAAAGCGCACTTTCAGTTATCAACGTGCTCCTCTCCTTTTACCACCTTCAGGTACGACATGTCAATCTATCTATCTATTTTTTGTTCGAAATGCTCTCATATAAATGTTACAAGTCACGAACGAAAGTGTATAATGACCTCGGACGTTTAATCATCTAGATAGAGATGTAATAGGCCTTACCTACCTAACTATCCATTAACAAATATTAAACCCATTCCAAAAACTTTTTCAACAAAACTAAATAGAAAACTTAACCCATTTTCTCAATTTCCTACTCCGACCCGACTCGAGGCTTCTGATCTATCGATTCCCAACCCTTGGAGGCTGTGGGGCTCGTAAATTATAAATCCCGGGAAGGACAACTTTATAAGCAGGCGGGATTACGTATGGGCATAAATTAAACCACTAACATTTGCTAAACTAAATAAGGGAAATGGAATTTAATGTCTGGTAAAAGAGATTAGTGAGACGTATAAAATAGTAAAGAAAAGCAGTTAACGTTTGTTCTGGTTAACCTCTGAAATGGTTGGCTTTTAGCAAAAACAAAAGGACCATATATAGCGTTTTCAAAATATAAATCGAGGTGTAAAAACATCACGTGGCCTAAGAGCTAGCTCCTCTATCTGGCCCAGCGTATTAGCATTAGAGACTACCTTCTGGCAGCCTTTTGGCTATCTATAGATCTAAACGGTTCTAAGCGGTCCTTGCAATAAACTTTTGCACATGTATATATAATTCTATATTTGATTGGTATTTGCTGTGGAGACAAAATGAGAAGTCCAAAGTTCACTGTAGATAGTAGTGATTTTCATCGGACTTCAATCAGGTACACGGAATGATAAGAAACATATGTTAAACTAGTTGAAAAGACTAATATTGGTTATAATATTAATGATACTCGTATAAAATAGTATGTATGGTGAGATGGTTATGAGTAACGCGGTGCCGGGTCGGCAGATGTTAGCGCACTGGTATGCTCAGGCAATTGTGCATATTTGTTTGACAAAATCAAAGAAAAAAGTGCGTAACTGCTGTGTTCGGTGTAAACCTGAACAATGACCTTGAATAGCCTATAGGCTACTTTATACGTACGAATTACGTACAAAACCGCGGGTAGAAACAAGTTTCGAATAAAAACACTGTAAGCATGCAAAACAAAAGCCATAATAAAGCAGCGAGAGACAAAAACTATGAAATGATCATGCCAAGAACAGCTATCTCCCGCCGGCATATCGCATCGCGTTTCGGCGAAATATACGGAAATAAAGGAACAATACATTGGCCAAACAAATGTCTTATTATTCTTTGGAATCACAGACGGCGGGGAACAGTTGTATTTCTTATATAAATAAAGCCAAATTCGTTAAGCATCGATAAATCTTAGATTTTTTGCATTGTTGTAATAATTAGAAGGAGTTGTTGCGTGCTGTTACGAATTTATACCTAAACTACTTTTTCTTATCTTGTCAGTCTACGACCACGGTTATAACAAAATAACCGAAACATCGAGAATAAATTAAATGGTTATACGCAAGAAATACCCGTTAACTACAAAAACAATATGAAATAACACAGAATAATTATTAGTACAAGTACAGAAGGCCGTCTCCATCAAAACATTTATTTAATTAGCGACTTTTGCTATGATGCAATAAAGTCCAATTCAGCTCGAGCATGCGCTTCTTCTTCTTCTTTTTGTGTCGATGCTTTAGTCGTTATATGGTTTTTGAGTAGTAGGTTTCTCAATCGCACTTACTGTCCCGGCCGCGTTAAGGTCTACCCTTGTGCAGGTATTTGGACAGAGAGTGCACACGAGTAGATGCAATATAGATTGAATAAGAGCATCACAGTCGCTTTGCGCTAACCTGGGGTCCCTAAATCCCCATTCGCATTGATAAATCTACAGTGGCCAACATGCGCTTAGTGCCTACCATTATATTTACCTACATAGTGCATCTCTTTCTATCGTGTAACTCTATCTCGTCTGACGCGGCACTTTTCTACGAATTTGCCCAAGATAGTGGGCCCGCGAATGTACTTGTAGCTTCGTATCTAAAGTGCGCGTGTAAGTATTAGCGGGAGTGTACAAGCTGCCACTCTCTTATTTCAAGTAAGGAGTAATGCGAACAACATTTGTCAAGATAAGCGGATACAGGTAGAGATGTGATACGGGGCGTTACGAGAAGATTTGCACCTTGGACAGGACACGGCCGAGGCTTTTCCTTGTGTCTTAATAGAAATTGGGTAAAAAGATTTTCACGGTATCCGATTTTCACTAAATACGGGTTTTGGCTTATAAGAATCAAATCTCAATCCTGCCTAAGAACAGATGTCTCTAGATATTTTATATACAACTGTATTAAAAAATATGCATACAGGTGCAAATACCAGGAGGTGAAACAATATATCTAGCGGCCTTAGACAAAAGTGATTTTATATAATCACCCACTAATTTTACTTTCTCAGTGCACATCAAAGTTTACAGTAATGGTTGCACACTTCTTGGAGGCAGAATGCTATGCTATGGCAGAACGCCTCCTACCACGAGGTAATAAATAATTGCATTGCTACTCCTTTTTGTTGAGCGAACAAGCAGAACATTGCTGATGATTTTTTAGAACGAAGTTCCTTATCGCACGGTACGGACTTGACGGATGGGGACTAAGCGAAAAAAACGTGTAAGATTTTTCCACCACCAATTTCCGTCACGACCTTTTTTAGTGTAGACGGTTATCCATAGGTGTGACACGATTTTTCATCCCTGGACAAAATAAATATAAATTCAATCATAAAAAATAATATATATATATACTTTTTTTAATATGTGAAAATAAACATAATGTTTTATATATACTTCTCTTTATGCCTAGAGTACGTAGACTTAGGGCTGAAATCTAGAGCAAATCTTAAACTCAAAAGCTAAGCATAGATTTTGAATTCTGAATATTTTAGTATTATATACTATAATATTTTAGTATAATATTTGTTTGGTTTTAGAACTACGTTTGAATTTTGTTCTAAAAACGGCTTTAAAATTGTAGATATTAATAAGACAATTAAATCAACTTCTGCCCAATAGAAAACAGATCGCAATTACATTTATAATGAACGGAAAGGTAACTAGAGACTCAATACCTTCCAGTGATAATTAAAGAAAAATAACTTAAGCAATTATCCCCTTGCAAGTCAAGGAGCGTTTTTCGTGTTCGTATTTTGTAGAACAGGAGCCGTTGGTGATTTTGTTTCATTAGCATTTCATTATATCATTATTTTTTTTCAAAAAGTTTGTTAGTAGTATAACATTCATGTGGTAACACTTGCTTGATCTGGGGCTAGGTGATCCTGCATTATTTATTTATCATTTGTTATATTTTAATCCTGTTTTTTTTTTTCAAATTAAGATATGAAAATCGTTAATTTGATGAAGCGTCTTTTATTTTCGTATGAGCCTGTAGCTAACTCTGGTAACGGAGTAATTATTTTTTAAATTTAATTAGACATTTTCATCTTACTGCTGGGCAAAGGTCTCTCCCAAATCCTTCCAACTAGCTCTATCCTTCGAGATTCCACCATTTTCTCTCAAAGTTATCAAGATAATGTTATTATGATGGAATAATATGCCGTCTAAAAAGCGTCCGTAACAGCCTAAATATTTATAAAAAGCCAAAATCAAAAATACAACTGTTCTTGTTAACCGATCATTATAATGTATACTTATAACAATTATGTATTTTAAACCGACTTCATCAAAAAGGAAGAGGTTCTCAATTTGTCGGAATCGAACGAATTGAGAACCTTTTCCTTTTTGATGAAGTTTTTTCGTCGTAGGGGTTTTATTTTTTTATTTTCACCGATTACTCAGAGACGCCTGAACCGATTAATTTTTTTTGTTTCAAAAAGTATTCTTCCCAGGTGGTCCCATTTAAAGTTTATCGAATTCAGTCGAACGGTTTTTAAAAAATCAACAAATATCTAGAAATTGTGTACATCGATTATATTTTCGATACCTACAGTGCAGAGCAGTGCGTTTAGTTGGTCTACACATATCATAATATAAACAACATACAACTACTTTCCACTAAACATTTCAAGATAAAATAATTTTATGCTCTCAAATTGTATCTAATGATGTCGGTTTTCTTTTTTAAAACGTAATTATTTAAATAACTATCTGGATTATTTTATAAAAAAATAAAATAATAGCTAAAAGAAGTATGTTTTAAAAAAAAGTATCTATGAGTCACCTTGTTCCCATAGTACAAGCTATGATTAGTTTGGGGGCAGATGATTGTACATCAACATTTATTTAATTACTAGTGGCTGCCCGCGGCTTCGCGCACGTTGTACCTACATAAAAAGTAGCCTTTGTCCTTCTCCAAGGTCCCATTTATCTCTACACCAAAATTCATCAAAATCGGTTCAGTGATTTAGGCGTGAAAACGTGACAGACAGACAGACAGACAGACAGAGTTACTTTCACATTTATAATATTAGTAGTGATTTACCTAAGGTATATTGATTTGATTGTAACCCACCCCAGTGCTGAATCGAACAAAACAAAATACAGAAACATTAAAATGGCTCGTCTGATTCTATTAAGACGAGCCATGTTTTTACGAGTCTAACTAAGAAAAACTTATAAGAATAAGATTTATCACAAATACAAAATTATGTTAGTAAGTATTGAGTTTTACCATGTCACGTATGAGGTACTTTAGAGTATAGTTACTAAACTAGCGACTGTGGATATCATAGCACAAAAAAACTGCAGCTTTCTCCCAGACTTTCACCTTTTTATTCACTTTTCCGTTTCATTTAATTTTGCCCTGCCCTTTGCCTGTGAGCGCCTGACCGAGTTGACACCTTTGAGCTAATTTATTCTTTGACGTCGCCAAAGGATTAGGATGGATTCGTACCTCCTATGTGGGCTATAAATTTCCTCTGAACGCGGATGACTTTTTCTGGTTCATTTTTTACCTGGAACAAAATAAAATTAAATTAAAAACTTGAGTTTTTTTTTGTACAAACAATTAATTTACAGAAATGCAAAGAATAACATACAACAATATGAAATATGCAACAGAAATGATCTATAGATAGCTCAACTGATCCAGATCACTGCCAAAGGACAGCGTCCCCAAGACACTGGCGGTATTGCGACGTAGAATGGCAATGCTAATACACTGGGCCAGATAGAAGCCAGCTCTTGGGTCACACCATGTTTAAATTATTGTGTCTATAGTTCATGCGACCCAGTGTGGGGAAATTAATAAGTGCGCTTCAGTGACTCTTTTCAAGCACTTAGAAGATGTCTTCAAACTTTTTCTACGTCATAAGCATTTCATTCAAAACATATTATGCTGGGTTCTCGATCTGTGTTTGAGTTTTGTTCAGAAGTACGTCTTAGTTTAAAGTCGTCTCACACCCGCACATACCTGCCTACGTTTAACTTGATTTGAATAAATAATGTACCTACAGCTCGGTGTTACCAAACAGAATTATCGCACCGTCTAAATAACACTCGAGTAATTTAACTAAATTTACTTAAAGCCACACCGCTGGGGTTAATTTGTGACTTGTGTGTTTGTTTTTGAGAAAAAATGGGTTAGCTTTACCAAAAAAACTCCTATACGTGCGATGCAATCATACTGGTTCCTAGATTACTAGTCATACACCTCTGTGGCGCAGTGGACCAAGGTTCGGATGAGATGCAGTAGGTTGCGGGTTTGATTCCCGCTGCAGGACAAATGTTTGTATGATCTGCAAGTATTTTTCTCGTTTCTGGGTGTTTCTATGTATAATATGTATGTATTTACAAAAAAAGGATATAAATAGTATATCAGTCATGTGGTACCCATAACACAAGCTCTGCTTACTTTGGAGCTAGATGATGCTGTGTGAAATGTCCGGCATTATTATTATTATAATAATGATTATAATAGGCGTGTATTACGTGATCACCTGCTGTCAAATACTCATTTGGTGCGCTAATTTCTCTATAAGCGTAGTAAGTCTGGATCAACTGAAAACAACTTATTATGCTCTTGTGGAGTCAACACTTAGATATAGTGTAAAATTCTGGGGTTTCAGCTATGACTACAATATGAACAGTCTTTACAATTTAGAATCGTACAATGCATACGCATAGCACGCATATAGGAATCATGTAGACATCATATTGATTCCCAGATATAGACTCTACGTAGCCTATATGTCTTTGTAAATCATATGGACCATCAGACCTCCGTTAAGGTATGAAACACAAGAACGAGCTATTAAACTAAACACATGGAGAAAAGATATTGAGGTCCCATTGTGTACGAAGTTAAATATTGGTAGGCATTGTGGTAGATATCAATAACATTGTACAACTCTCTTCCGGTGACTATGAAAATCGTACAAGTCCCATTACATTTAAGTTTTCATTGATATCGATTTAACTGGAAAGGTGATTTTATACTCTAAATTAAGAAATATGTGAACCATATAATTAATTATAATTATTTCAAATAAAATACTACTCTTCTATATTATTATTATTATGTTTCTAAGTAAGTTTCCTAGGTAGTCAGACACAATGTAAAAATTGTTATAGAATAAATAATTTTTCTATCTTTTTTTCGCCTACGAGTGGACGACAAGCAAGTTACAGGCGGGTAGATATCGTAATAAGAGTTTTTGTATGACTTGAGACAGATTTTGCAGATATCACTGTCGTAACTGCTACTTTTGCGTAATATCCCGGCTATCCGTTTATCCGATAAGTCTGATGACGACTTTATTACTAACTAAGATAAAGCTCAAAATCAATTAAAATTATTCTTGATCGGAGAAGAACCTGAGTATTTTCCATGTACTTACTTCTTAACATATTTGTATAACAATGGAGGTGAAGTTATGTAATTTAACTTTTGACATCGACAGCTGTTAACGGGTGTCAGTGATTTTTCTACCAAGATAGCAAGTTGTTCAAGTAGCTTGTTTGATTATTTTTGGTCGGTCGTAATATTGCGCTCTTATATTCATTATAAGAGCACAATATTATGGGTACCACATGACTTGTTTACTGTTTATATTAAATTTCTATATTATGTTTCTTCGTATATTTCTGTAAATAAAGTATATGTTATGTGTTAGCTGCTCTCTGTGTGTAGTATTACAACTGCTACTTTTGGGCCTAAAAACTCTATAACTGCACGTCCTAGGTATTCGTCATACCGGATATTATTCTGATTAACTACCCGCTCACACGAATACACAGTAAGAGTTAATTATTTGAGCCATTTTTCAGTTTATTCCGAAACTCCGAAGACGTTTTATCCAACTAATCTTTTAAGCTTTTGAGTAATCTATTAGAGGAGGACTTTGAATATTTTTAGAAAGATTTTTCTTAATTGGTTTTATCCGTTTTTAAGTAGCATCGTTTGGGTTATCTTGTAGGATTGTGGGGAGGGCAACAACCCAAGTGTTTGTGATTACGACCTCTGTGGCGCAGTAGGCCAACGCTCAGCTGAGATGCAGAGCTTGCGGGTTCGATTTACGTCGCGGGACAAATGTATGTATTTACAAAAAAAATGTATGAACTGCAAGTAGGTACCTATGTGTCTCGGGTCTGAGTGTTTCTATGTACCGATAATAAAAATAATAACAGAGCGTACAGAATAATATAAATTACATGTAAAAAAGTTACGCTATATAGTCCGTTCAAAACGATCTATAGATAGCTCAATTAATCCAGATCAATGATTACTGAAGCCAGCGTTCCCAACTAAGTACTTTTATACAAATACAAGTAAAAATATCAGTGATGTGGTACCCGTAACACAAGCTCTGCTTACTTTGGGGCCTACATATATGAATATGTGTGTTATTTGTTTATTTATACTAGCCATTTTATTATTTAAAACCAACTTCTCGTAAAACACGCCCTGTAATTTAAAACTATCTATAGATAGCTCAACTGATCCAGATCACTGCGCCAGAGGGCAGCGTTCCCAAGTAAGTTCTTATATAGTTTGTATAAGTACTTACTCGTACAATATCATCCCTACTAATATAATATCCTTAATAATAATAATATTATAAATATGAATGTAACTCTGTCTGTTTGATACGTTTTCACGCCTAAACCTCTGCACCAATTTTAATGAGTTTTAGTATAGAGATAAATGGGACCTTGGTAAAAGGACATAGGCATTTTTTCATGTAGGTACAACGCGTGCGAAGTCGTGGGCAGCAGCTAGTAATATTTTATATGCGAATGTAACTCGGTCTGTCTGTTTGTTACGTTTATGCGCCTAAACCGCTGAACCGATTTTGATGAATTTCGATATAGAGATAGATGGAACCTTGGAAATACATAGGCTACTTTATATGTAGGTACCACGCTTGCGAAGCCTGGGGCAGCAGTAACTTAGTTATATTTAGTAGTAATGTACAAGTATATTATACGTACCATTTTATTATTCAAAACAAACTTCTCGCAAAACACGCCCTGTATTTTCATAACCTAAATTTTTGCCTGTGTACAAGACCGTGAAACTTATCGAGGGATAATAATTGTGCCGTGTTTCCCTCGAAATATGTTTTATAAAACATATGCTTATTTCATCCACTAATCTGCTCATCTCAGCTAAGCGACGTTAATAGGTAATTCCCCTTTCTCATCATCAGGGAATTGGGGCCCAAAATATCAGTACGGACAGATATTAAAAGCTAGTTTCTTAATTATTAATTGTTAATTACGTTAAATCTAAAAAGAAAACCAACTTAAAAAAAAAATACAACTGATTTGAGAACTTCTCCTTTTGATGAAGTCGGTTAAAAGTTTTTATTTTACGCATTTTAGTATTTTATAAATTATCTAAATATCAAAACACCACTGGAAAGTCACAGGGAAGCAAAATACGAAATTTCGATTGCTTGGTTGACATAATTTTGTCAGCTATTTTGAGTTGAAAACCAAACTACTGAACCAATTTTGATGAAACTCTTATGGGACTAATCTGATAGCATTTCCTATCATTTAAATATTTTTTTAAATCGGTTTATAAATGACGGAGTCGTAAGGTAACAAACATAAAAAGAAAAATAATTGAGAATTGAGAAACTTCTCCTTTTTTTGAAGTCGGTTATATAAAGTCTCTCAAAAAAGTACATGAAATGATTATGACTGACTTCTACTTACATAGTGGGAATCTCTCTATTTTCCCACTATGTAAACCTCTGTGGCGCAGTCAGCGAAGGCCTGCCTGAGACGCAGAAGGTTACGGGTTCGAACCCGCGGCAGTTTCAAATGTTTGTGTGATCTGCAAGTATTTCTCGGATCTGATCTGATCTGAGTGATAATAATTTGTCTTCTCATAATCTATGCTTGTATCGCAACAGAATCGTAAAAATAATATGGGTTTGATAGATGGAAAACCTTCAAAAATTTTACTATGATTTAGCGCTAATTATGGCGTTAATACAAACCATACGGAGTAGGCAAACTTCAAAATGATTTCGATACATATTTTATTTATTCAAGAGCTCAAATAATTTTATTTAGAATTGATTTTAAATGTATTTATATTCAGTAGCTTTTCACGAAAACCCTTTAGCCATAGTTTTTACGCGGTCTTTTAATGCAGAAATTGTTCTAACCTAATCATTATGATTGAAAATTATGATCATACTATGTCCTTACTGCTCATTACTATACTTCGTGCACGTCGAACTCTTTCTCACACTTGGGAAATTTTACACATTTTACTGAGGAGCTTGTGCCGCTGTCTAGTGTTTCCATTAGTGCACGTACGAATACCCAATAATGTAGATTATCCCTCAAAAGGCAGACTAAACCAATTAAAACGAAATAGGAAATTACGAAATACAATGCCTTTGAAAAAACGATGCCTATTACAAACCGACCCTAAATTCAAAACAGCACGTATAGCACTCAACTTCAGAACTTTTCAGCGAGTGGCCGGGTCAGTTTTGTTTAAAAATGAACCCTAGTTTTCGTTTACTAGCGTAAAGTTTCGTACGTCCAACTCAATTCTCATTATGCAATGCCCCATTGCATTCAACTTCAAAGGGCTGGTTGGTTTATTGCTTGTATGGAAAAGTCAAGAGAGTATTAACCTAACTGGTGTTAGAGAATTCTCTTGCCTACTCAGCTTTGTATCTTTTTGTTGCAAGCTTAGTTTTACATCAGTCGATTTCTTTATTATATATATAAGACCTATCAAAATCCCTAATGATCCTGCTTGTCGTTGGGTACATTAGGTACATATTCGGAGAATGTGTTCTTTTTGCTGTGAAGACTTTAAGAACGATTTCACGCAATTGTTTCAAATTGGGACTCTAAGACGCGTCTATGGAAGAATTCCTGCAATCTGTGCAATCAATCAATGCGATGCAAATCATATTTTAAAGTCTGTTTAAATGTGTAAAGAAAACACCTTCTGAATTTCATGTCTCTATGACCTTAAGGGTTGTAGTGGCTGGTTAATGTTTGTATATTAACAAGAAATTCCTGCAATTACAGAAATCCCTTCTTTAGGTGTGTTTAATATGTAAAAAACACACCCTCTGAATTTCAAATCCATATGGTTTTAAGGATTTAAGGATTGCAGCGGCTGGTCAAAGTTTGTATATTAATATTACGCGAAAAAAGGCACGGGGTGTCACTATAGATAGATAGATAGAAAACACTTTATTGACTACTACACGGAATATTACAATAACAAAAAACTAAACTTACTATATAAATAAAAATGATCAAAGTCCTAGTTATTTGTTAGTTTCTAAAAATGATATCGATTTATCGCCACGGAAACCCCCTGCATACTAAATTTCATGTATATCGTTGGAGCCGTTTCCGAGATTATGATTATAAACAAGAATTGCTCGTTTAAAGGTATTAGATACGAAAGTATGTTTGGATGTCTGTTAGTTTATTTGTAGCTCATCCAGTTTGTTACGGCTGAACTGATTTGAATGTACCATGGTACAGACATAGATATCGATCTGGATTAACTTTCAGGCTAGTGTTATCCACGTAGATGCAGGCAAAGCCGTAGACAGTAGATAATGTAATGTAAATTCACGCTTCGGCTGTTTCTAGAGTTCATGAAAACAATAATCGTACCTCATCTAACTAAATCACGATAAAAATCGGTACTTTACATAAAATCTGGCAAACTTGCCTACATTTTTCAATACGCAAGAGTCGCAAACAAGTTTGGTGAAAAATATTTGTTTGGTTGCCACCAGTTTTTCTCGTAGCCTGTTTATCCTGACAAATGGTGTCTGTATTATTGCGGCCCGAAACGTAAGACCATCTCGCGGCAATGTATTATTTTGGTGTGCTTTATTTTGTCTCGCAAAATCCGGAGCTGCGGGATACGAAATATTTTTGGCATGTTTTCGGTTGGGTTTTGCTTTTGTGACACGGCATGTTTTGCCTTGTAGGTACCGTGACCTGAATTAGTAGTAACACAAAATAAAGAGACGCCAGAAACCTTTTAAAAAATCAAGTAAATTCTACTACTAAAATTAATTTTAACCATTAAATATTTCACAGGACAATGTGTATGCTTCTATGACTAGGTCCTAGCAACGTGCTAGATATGTAGATTATTTTTTTTATTAAGCAGGCTTATGCCGAGCAGTCGGATAAATCAGGCTGCACATATAGAATATGATTCAAATCGTCTCAAAGTATATTAAAAATATCAGACCATTAATCAGATGGACTAATACTAAATACTATTAAGGACTAGTAGTGGGAATAGATTGGCGGAATCGTACTGAATACATGTTCAACTATTTCATGTGTTGTAATGTATTACCGCAAATTCAAACCAGGATCAATCATCTATAAAAATATCAGGTTATTGAGATAATAAAAAAGCAAAGTTAGTAAGGATCATACAAATAGCGTTAAGACCAGAAGAGTTTCTTCCCGGAATCGTCTTAAACTGCGGTTGGGAGGAACTGGCACCTAGATTCACTTATAGCATGTAAGAAGTCGATTCAAAATGATCCTTGTGTAATTACTGAATAAAGACAATTTTAATTTGATCCAAAGGTCTGCTTCACCTATCAAGTGGAATCACGGAAACGCCAAGGAAAATGCGCGATCTGCCATCACCAATGCAGGTACTGAGTCGCACAGAGTTGCTTAGCTTCGCTGATCTGTTAGGGGCGACTAAGTTTACTATGCTACGTGCTGTTAAATAAAACAAACTAAATAATTAAACAAAAATTGTATTACAAAACTAAACAATTCATCACCGTCACAAAAAGACAAGTAAAATTCTAATCCACCTCTTTAATATATCCATTAGCGTCCTCCACGCTTCCATTTCTAAAATTGAATTGCTAAGATTGAAATAGTGCACTCTGCATCCCCTGACAGCTAATATGTCTTTCCTGATCCTCAGCATTATTACGTAAAGTAGTAACAGCAATAGCATCGCAACTGCAATATCAGTTGCAAGTTGTTAAAAAAACTATTATTACGAAAGACCGGCGCTGTCTCGCCAATCGCCGTCTTTACGCTTGAACAGAGATGTTAGGAGTGTTTTTGACAGCAGTAATCACAGAATTCACGCCTGTTGCTAGTTGTCGCAAGTTACGTAATGGAAATTAATTTATGCAGGCTTAACATCTCTAAAGAAAGAACTTTACTAGTGGAAGTCAGAGTTGCATCGAGACAACTATATATTAGTTTAGGTACCTACTGTATTTACGTTTCGATGTAACATGAATACAAAACTGCCTAATACATTTGATGGCAATAGCTGACCAATCTGTAAGAAACATTATAACAGCTAGTAAGGCATTACTAGGTTGATAGTAACAGCCTTATTTGTGTTGAATTGGTTTCGGACCTGACCACTTCATCATTCATATCTTTACTTTAGGAGTCTTTAATGTGGTCCAACACGCACTTGGATATTGAATGTTTGAATCTATTGTTATAATAATATAAGCCTTTACTCGAAACTTAAAAAAAAAAACTTATTACTAACTTATTCTAACACTCATTCTTTCACTTGATCCGACAGAATGGGCATAGTGAGAAGACTCAAACGAACCAAGCCGTTTGAGTTAGTGTAGTGTAACAGTGATTGGAAGTGAAAATTACTAAACAATATATTCATAAAGAACACAAGAACAAAGTGTCATCCCCATTACTAGAGACAGTAAGAAAAGTGCTATTGGACACATTCTTAGGCATAGTTTACGTTATAAAAATAAGTCATAGTTAAATTACTCATTGGCCTACTTGGCTAGATTGTAATAAAATAAGAGTATCATTTTAAGAATTATACTGTTATATAAAAAAATCCGTTTGGCATATGCTTCTTCCAACTACTTCCACCTTCTTCCACTTATTTCTATCCCTGGCAGTCCTTGACCAGAACTTCCTAGCGATAGTTTTAAAGTCGTCTTCGTTTAAAGGACAAAGACAATTTAAGTGCTAAGTCAAATTAAATTAAGCGTAGATAATGCTACACCGGGATTGACACCAGTATCGAAATTTCACACGAAAATCACCTAAAATGTACAAACAACGTTGGCCAACGCTGGACAGTGACAGGGTTGACATAATCCGTTTATCTTAAGGCCCTGCCGCCCAGCTGGACCCAACTCCAAATTGAATCGATAAAGTGATTCTTTGGGATTTAATTGTTTGAGAATACAAGGGGAGTAGCAGGAGTAAACAGTTTTTGACAATTGTGACAGTACTAGCTAAAATGATGTAAAAACAAAGGTTGATTGAGATTATTTTTGTTTTATGTGTAGTTTTGGTGATTTTATTAAAATAAAGCTTGAGTTATTGACTCGGTGGGAATAATTGGAATAAAAGCTTTGTGTTTCTTTGTGATTCGAAAACAACAAATGACGAACGACAAGATATTTTTATTTTTATTTTATTTTATTTGGGAAAACAGAACTATATTATAATATTACTAAATAATTAAATGATAATGCTTTATCCAATGAAGTCTCTACTAATTTATAAAAATTAAAATGAAGAATATAGTGGAATTTTTTAACAAAAAAAAGGGAAATAATACTATTTAAACATACAAAAATAAAAAGAAATTTAACAAAAAGTAACTTAAAAAGAATGCGAAGCTTGCAGTTGGTTCCTTACTGCGAGCTTAACTTTTGAAAAAGAGAGGTCGAAAATATCTATGTTTGAAAAGCAGTTGTAATTAGATGTCATAGATCAACTGATAAAAGCATTTGACGCACAATTGGATCCGGTTTTGTGAGGCTGGAAAAGGTGACTTATTCTAGAGCTGATACGAGGGCATCTAACTCTAAATTTATAAAGGTATGGAGAGTCAACATGGCCCTTAATAACCTATATAATAAAAATCAATCGCTGTTCGTTAGACTGGCAAAAAATCACAATGAATCAAATCACATAGAATTATGGCAAACGTAAGGTCAGACTCAGTTTTATCTCTGAATTTTACTACATTGTGTCGAATATCGTAGGTAACAATAATGGAAAAATAGAGTTACTTAACGGTTTTATGTGCCACAACATAAGCTAGAAGTAAAACCGTCAACCTTTTTTTCTCAGTAACCATTGGTCGCTACCAGCACCGAGGTCAACAAATGAATGGCCTCACTCAAATAAAAACAAGTTATAAATAAAAATAAAGTTGCAGCTAAATAAACATTTTTATTAACACTAATTAAAACGCCTGTCATTCCATCCAACACAAACCAAAAAACATAATTCCGTCCGATGGCCGCCAATAAAGTGACCACAGAATAAATTATTCCACGGAAATTAAATTCCAGTGTGTGTTTCGTGTTTTGTCGGAATTAAAATGTGTATCACGTATAAGAGCCACCCCTGAATTGCCTGATGTCACATTCAATTGGCATTCAACGTAAAATAGGCTTTAGTGCGTTGAATTAGAAGTCAAACCGATCTGTTTGGACATCAATCAAGATTATGCTTAGTTCTCCATCTGAGTTTGAGTTTTGTTTTGAAATACGGGCCTGAGACCTACTTTTTCTTAGGCCAGTACACACATAATAAATAAAATTAAATAAATTTATTTTGCCACACACACACACACACAGTTAGCGTAGCAGATGCACTACCAATATGTTAAACACAAAAATATAAAAAAATAACTTTACTATACTTTATAAGCACATAGAATTATGGCAAACGTAAGCTTGGACTTAGTTTTGTCTCAGAATTTTAGCCTTAGAGTATAAAGATTGTGTCAAATATCGTAGGTATCAAAAACGAAAAGAAACCTAACGAGTTACCTAACGTTTTAAGTACTACAATACAAGGGTAGCTACCCAACTTGCATTTGTCAAAAAGGCACAGTCTCAGCTTTATGCTTCGCACAGTGAAAAAATAGCACTGGTTTTCACAGCGTCGAACAAGGAGGATCTTCTTACTGTAATCACTCGATATGATAAGTTGAACAGTGAAACATGCATAACAGAACTACTCTTTATTCTGGGTCCAGTCCACGTCTCCTGGGTGGCGTTAATAATGGTAAATGTGCATACCGCCGAATAATGTGAGGTGCAATTTGTGGTCGGGGGTAGGTAATGAGTTCATTTATAAATAGGAGTTTGAAAGTACTTTATTTTACACGAATTGCTGTGATTTGTGAGGTGCCACAAGAATTGTACAATGTGAATTATTTGCTAGCGGTGTAGCCCACGTTATCGCTTAGAGTATATCCCCTCGCTAGTGTGGACTTTTGGGAAATCCTTTCCTGATGTACTATTACCGCTTACCACTGAAGAAACACAGGCACTCTCTAGATTACAGAACTGCTAGATACATTTTAGATTTTAATAATATATAACAGCCATGACTCAGACCCATTTGCTGAGCTTAACAAAACTACCCTCCTTTCTACCAATTTAGACTAAAATATGCAAAGACCCATAAATTTTAGTTTTACGTGCATTTCAGCCATTTCAGGTCCAGTGCGATTTATTTCAGAGATATAAAATAAAACAATTTAACTTATTAGATGCACCCGCTGTAAACGTGGCCAGACAATTTTATTATCACTGCTTTCAATTCTGAATAGATAAAACGTTGCGGGCTTCCATGAGCCTGCAGTCTCTTGGCAAGCGTCCAGTAACACAACACTGGGCAGTGACTCTCACAAATCGACGTCCAACCCTGCCAACCCCCCAACCTGAACCTGACCTTAAGCACACCCAGTAAGACCCAAATTTATTTGCACTTACTCGTGTAACAGAAAATATTTTGAATTCAAATGTGTCGCTGATGCCGTTCTGTTCCAATATTCTATACCAATAAAGTAGAATGGCTGAAATAAGCCCGATTTCGGAGTGTACGGACATACGATGACTCGGCAGGTGTGTTTTGAATACTCTTTTACATTTATTTACTCAGCGATTGCTTCCGTAATACTAATTTAGATTCAATGAGTCCTATTAGAGTAACTACGGTTTGGAGGTTCGTTTTATGAGGGCATCAAAAGCTCTGGGAGACTGTGATAATAACAATTTCCAAGGAAATTGCCAGCGCAGGGCCTGTGTAATTGGTGCGCTTGATCATAAAGGGTAAACAGTTCATTTTATCGTCTACTATCTGACCTATAAATAAACAGTTTAAGCAAGTTTTTTGTAACAGTGGTCAAATCAATCTTTGTTTGTTTGAAAGTCTTTGCCTTCTAGCTGTTCCTAATATTTTTTTGTAAATAATACAACTAAGAGACAAACAGACACCTGGCTTACCTGATGGTGAGCAATTACCATCACCAAAGGCAAGCAACGGAACAGGAGCATTGGTGTTGCGTTTGAAGTAGTTCGCATACATGTATGTTTTACTTTTTACTAGCTAAATCCAAATTTAGATTTTAATCATATAAATCATGAATATCTAGTTACTTTCGTAACCCCAAAAGAGTTCAACTCACAAAATCTCAGAAGACCGTTGAAAAGGTTTTCTGCAAGACTCCTCCACTGCTCTAATTACGTCTCGGCACAAAGAGTTACTTCACAAAGAGGTGTCTGGTTACGCTGGCCCACGGAATTGTTGGAAAGTAACCGCTTCCAAGGCACTAGGCTAGGTGCTGGCTTTAAGTGTTCAAACTCTGAAATTCTAGCTACAAAGCTGCACTTTACAAAGAAAACTCACAGAAGCAAATGACCTATTTAGCCCAGTTCGACCTGCATAACCCATTCAACAAAATATTGTGAAATGAGCACCCAATTTCGGAAATACATTAAGTTGTAACTGAGTTACCATAATAAGGAAAAATCATGAAAAAGTTTATTGCGACGACGACGGTTTTGCGAAAAAAAAAATCTGATAACAATATTTCAAAACTTAATAAAAATGAAATACGACATCAGAAAGACGAAGACTCAGCAATAATCGTACATAGACATAACTCTGTCCAAAACAAGAACAAGGAATAAAGTGAAGACACCAATGAACTAGCAGGTTGATGCAATATCGGTAAAAAATCGCAAGCGAATCTGAATCTTATGTGCAATCCAATAAAGCTCAGGTAGCTCTTCAATCCAGATGACGTGGTGATAGCACGAGGTAAGCCAAGTGATCCAAAGAGGTTTAAGCGAAACACGCTGTCAAAAGAAATTGGGCGTTATTAGCCGTTGTCTAGGTGGATTTTCTATTGTCGATTTGTAAGATGCTTACGAAGATGACCCGAGGGCCATAACCCTCACCCTTGGCATTTTGCCAGGGTACTTATACGGAGACGGACGTGTCTGCCTCCAGCCGTCTAGTTTTACGGCTTTTAGATAAATTACGTTCGTGAAAAAACGAAATCAGGAAATATTTCCAATATTTTCTTTCATGATAAAGCACTGGTATAAATCTCAGTTTTTCGGATGGCTGAAACTCGTTATAGTTTTGAAAGTGATTTAGCTGCGATGCCTATGTTTTTTTCTACTGAAAATGAATATATTACGCTGGGTGTTTGTATAGAATACGTATTTTCTGAAACTGAGTTTGAATAAAACGAACCAGCTGCGCTTCAGCTCGAGAACAAACGTTGTAAAGTTGCTGAAAATGTTATTTTTCTAGAACTATCTCTGACAGGTGCAACACTAGACACGTACTTTACTCAAATAACATCGTGAATAAAAGTGAGGTTTTGGACTATGAATTCAAATAAACCTTCTCTTAGGGTTGCCAAACGTGTTCGTCCTGTCAAAACTGTCTAGACTTATTCTGTAAAAATGTACTATCCTTTTAAATACAGCGCTCGTTAGATATATCAAAACAAAATTTTGGTCAGTAATGTTTGTTAACACGTTTGTGGCAACCTTAGCCTTGTAGGTAGGCACTGGTTTTAGTGCATTTGCAGAATTTGACGGTCTGCAAATGAAATGTCAATGTCATGGCGTTTTCGCTTTGGTTTCCACTGCTTCCAAGATTATCTGGAAACTATCTACTGAGTTGTAGTAATACGGAAATATGATAGATAAATCTGTGGTTAAACTTATGATGTTGTAGTGGAGATGTAATTCATACTTTATTTATAAATTTGTAAGTGTCTCTGTTATATTTTCAGGGTTAAAAATGAAATTTGGTAAGGAGAAAGTTGTATCTTGGAAATAAATGCTACTTTTAACCGACATCAAAAATGGAGATGGTTCTCAATTCGGTTGTTTTTTTGTGTGTTGTTTTTTGCAACCTCATAACTCCGTCATTTGTGAGCTGATTTGAAAAAATATTTTTTCATGTAAAATGATATACTTCCCGAAAAAGTTTTTAATTTAAGGCTTTTTAGTATCTACCTTTTTATTTTTCGAATTCGTTTACACCACTGGAAAATCAGAGGAAAGCAAAACATTGAACTTTATTTTACTTGGATGACATATTTTTTCCAGATATTTTAATAAAAAAAAAATAAGGTCCTAAGCGTTAAATAAAAACGTTTTTAACAAACTTCAAAGTAAGGAGTTTTTAAAATGTAATTATTATGTAGGTACCACGCGTGTGAATCCGCGGTCAGCTTCTAGTTAGTTCTACAAGTATAATCAAATATAATGTACATGCTTACGATTGTAATTGTCTGCTACAAGAAGATCGGATGGTACAAGAAGTTTTAATGTCTGGTCTGGTTGTAGACACCTGCTCAGATCTTTAGATTCTCGATATTTATGTTTGTTTTGTTATAATATTAGTCGTTATAACAATTTTATACACTGCAATCCTTTCCAGTCTTTATCTTGAAAAGCGGTTCTCCGTCTAACGATTATTTTTTACGACGCATTCCAGAATACGTTCTTAGTTTTTCCATTAATTTCATTGCTTTCCACCGTGTCCCGTAATCACTTGAGCCAGTAATTAGGGGGTTAACTGTTTCTGCTAGTTATACAGTTTAATGTTTAGTGGGTCGTATCGAGTTGATGTAGTTTGGGCTTGCTGCTGATTTTATGTGAATTTGGTCGGCTTAATGCTCCTTGGGGATGTGATACAACTGAAATTTGACGGTTAATTCGTATTTTATGAAGCTGTTTGGTCAGGTAGCAGGCCAGAGGGAGCCTGGCTAGAGGGTACTGACCTTTAGAAATGTCAAACACGGATCATTAATAACATAGGCGTAGGTATAGGGGCCAAGATACGAATAGGCTCTTGTTTTTACTGCAAATAGAACTTGAAGTTGAGTTTACTTTGACTACACTTTGCACTACTAAATTCAGCTAGTAGATATGTATGACGTTTCAAAGTGATCATTGTGATAGTACTACTATTTAGTTTCGTTTGACTTAGTGACTTAGTTAATAAGCCACATAAGACCTACATTATGGCATTACAACTTCTGAAAAGCTAAAACCGACGACTTCGACGACAAGCAACAAGAAGTGCTCAGATGAAAAAACAACTGCGGTATTCCATAATACTGACCTAGCAGAGCGTTTTTTAACTTCATTAATCTATAAGATACGATTACGATTAATAAGTTTTAAGTCTATTTAAGACTTTGAACTTATTTTATGCGTATTTTGAATAAGAAAAACTGGGGCTTTGCACGTATACTAATTATGGAAAAACTGTGGGCTTGCAATTGTCCGAACATTGAAATACGCCTTTCATTGTCGCACACAATAGAACAGAAGAACAATATGCCCCATTATTTGAAGGAAACAAAATAAAGTACCTTCATTTGAAGTTAAAGTTTAATTACGTTTCAAAATGATCTTCTCTGACGACAGTCGCGCGGTCAACGTAGTAGACGCAGTCTTATGTACTGTTTGCAAAAAACCAAATACCTATCTACCTATACATTAAAGACCAAATACAAAAACGCGCTATAAATTTAAAGATGCTCTTTACCTTGTGAAATCTTATAGTGAAAATTAACCAGTTTTTATTCAGAGCGCTAAACAAAAACCACTTTTCAGTTGTCAAAATTTTTCATTAAGTATGAATGAAAAACGACCCTGTCTGAACCGTTTTATACGAGCCATTAATCATCCCAGTATTAAATAAAACCTTGTATAAATAAAGCAGAGCACGTGTGACGTCAAGAAATGCAATTCTAGGGTTGTAAAATAAAAACGAAATATAAAATTCTGTGTAAGTCCAGCATGTTTACGGAATAAAAGTCCATCTATTATTTAATTTAAAGATAGCATCTGCAGACAATCGGGCTTGTACAGCGCTGCGGAATTTTAAGTTTAGATATATTTGGCGGGACGTGTACTTACTCATGTTCGTTGTAGTTTGTAATCTATGAGTTTTTATGCGAAACATATAACCTCCTTGAAAACATCTCAAAAGTTAAATCGAGCAGTTATAAAAATGTTTTGTTTGTTTAGAATACGAACAGTGATTTAAAAAGATACGATGTATCAAGGTTTTCAACATCATTGGCTGTTACTAATTGTGATCGTTTTGTTATGCTGTCGGTACAAAGCCCTCTTATCAACAACCCCGGGCGTAATTAAGTCGGGGATGTTAATTATGACATCTGTGTGTTAGGCAACAGGTTCGATTCTTGTAATTCACTGAAACGTAATTGTTTACGTTATTCATAAACAACTTCACTTTTCTTAGAACATACTTATATTACTTACATAGCACTTACAATTTATGGAATAGAATATGTTTATTTGAAAACACATGCCAGAACGGAAAACAGTAACAAAGATAATATAGTTTTACTTCCTGTAAATTTGTATGTACATAATTATTGTTATCACATATCACAGTCAACCTTTTTTTTAGCTACATTCAGTCTATCTCAAGGTTGTTTTGCAGAGATTGCTACATAGCGATATGACCGCCCATTGCACTATTGACTAGCTAAATATTGTTGCTTTTTCTACCAGTCTAATGTATTTATGGTGTCTATCTATCTATGTATCTACCATGATGTACCTATTACAGCGTAGAATATCTGCCTTCTAAAGTAGATTCCAGAGAGCCAACGATATCATTGTTGAAATGTTTGTCGAATTCAGTCAAATTGACAGTTGTAAAATTCAAATTTGATAACAAATTTCACATCGCTTGTCAAAACTGATCTCGTTCGTTCCATCTGTCAAAATAAGTGCTATTAACAAATATATATTGGTAGATAATGCACACAACACCATCTAGCACCTAACTGAGCTACTTGTATTGTGATAACCAGATGACTAATAGAATACTTAAATATTTAAACTTATGATATTTTTTAACACCCAGACACAGAACAAACACCTATGTTCATCACACAAATGTTTCTTCTAGAAGCAATCAATTCCAATCTACAGCGCAGAATGTAGAGCTACCACCAATTAAGATGACAAACCAGTCAGCCTGTTGAAACGATGTAAGTAAGAGTAGGGTGTCGCACGAATATAGTCCCGTTATATCGTACATCGGTTTCAAGAGTAGGTCCCTGAATTCATTTCTTTCGAATCAAATTATCTACCAAATATCGGAGACCTGTTTTCCACCAAGTTCCACCGATAAGGTGTCAATTTCCACAAGTGATTTTTTGCGGCATGATAAATTCAATAAAATGATAATAATATACGAACTCTGTGACGCCATTATTCGCAGATGCCGCCTCCAAAATTAATGCAAACGACACCCACAAAAAATGAAATAAATTACGTCCTGACCTACATATAAAGATAAGATAAGGGAACTTCTCAAGCGTCTTTGTTTCTGACACGTAATAAGTAAGCGGGGTCCTTTAGCACTCATCCTTAGCGTTCATAGCGTGACTTGCCTTGTTTCTAACAGATCGACTTGGCTAAGCAACATCCGACGTGATCTCTATGAGAGAAGTACGAATGGTGGACCACTAACTGGCAGAAGAATAGAGGGCTGGTATATCAGTGCTATCAGGCATTGGTCCTAGCTATTCTTCTATTTGTGGTGTCACTAGTTATTTCAAACCAGTGTGGTGAATGGATCAAAGAGCGCCTCATAGGCTCCGTTCTTCGCTTGTAGCTAAAAACTTCGTCACCGGAAGAAGCTCACACTACAAAACTTTTTAACACAAGAGGTTTTGAAATGTTCCCATATTTTAGCTTGATAGTATCCAGACGTGACTGGCCACTATAACTCATTACTAACTGCTCGCAATAATCTCAGCAGTCAAAATAATACTCAAACTGGTGCTAAACTACCCCTGCTTTGTAGAATCGCTACTTGTAGTCTATTCACGAGCTCCGTCTCTATTTGCAGCGTAAACAAATTTATATTCGGTGCACATCTCAGCTGACAAAGCCATTGCCACCCACAACCACTTGACGCAAAGTGGTCAACAGCATTCTATGTATCTTACCCCTCTACAAATGACTCCATTTAAGAGAATCGTCGGATCCCTCAAAAATATATACCAATATTTGCAGATTCAACACTTCAATTCCTCTGGGCTATGACGTCAGATTCCCGATATGCTCGTGAGGGGGGATCGGCGTGGTTATACACTACTTATATTACGTTAGCATTGACTTGCATAAAGCTGATTTGTTCTACTTGGACTCGGTCGATTATCTAAACTTTCGCGATCACAATTCATATTGTAGATACGTGATAAATACCCGTTAACTACTAAAACAATACGAATATGTAGCCCAGTTCTTCTTCTTACCGTGTCACTAGGAATTTGGATTAAAGTGCGCTTTATAGGCTCCTTTTGTGTACTTGTCATATATCTTCGAACTCTTCCTCTTACACAAAAACACCTCACCATATGTACACTCTTATACCCCCTTTACTTCTCCTCAATAACACTTACACTCTCATGCGGGCTCCTGCTGTCAAAATCAACTTTTGTAAGACTGGGAGGAACATGGACCACATACACACATACACACACACACATACAATCACTTACCCTTACACATTATACTAGGGGTTTTTTGTTTGTTTCGCTACATTTATCCAAATGTTGTCTAAATATTATGCTAAACTGAAACATTATACGCAAGTCTCCGGAGATGGGCGTTAATAGCTGCATCACAGTCACTCTTATAGACAACTGTAGCTATCATCGAACATAAATATTATTGTAATACCCATGTTATTGTTGCAATATTAATCTTTGAACTTCTTATGTTCATCTAGTTGCCAGTTTCCTCACGATATTTTCCATCACCGTTTGAGTGTACTGCTGTACTGCAAACGATCCTTGTATAACTAGCTTTGCCAGTAAAACTCTATATGTGATGCTGCTTTAATTGCTTCTCTGTCGATAATAATCTTTTCGTCGATAACAATATAGCATTTTTGGCAACCAGTCTATGAAAAATATAGTAATAACCTAATTCAACTGTGATAGTGCATTGCGTTGAAATAATTTACTCGGTTATGGGTACTAAAAACAGTGATCTAGTGCAAACAATAACTCTGAGTGTTACGTTGCAGTGGTACGCAATGCAGTGTATCTCGCCCCTTGATAATAGCCAGCATTTTGGGCAGAAATCTTGAAAAAGGCATCTGTATTCCGGTCGGCTCGCGTTGTTCGGCTTTTTGATTTTTTTTGGGCCGATGAGTGTGCGGACGAAGATTGATGTTGGCGCGGCCGACTCTATTCCACCGCATTGTTTTTGTATCGGCAAACAAGGAAAACGGACGTGATTTAGTTATCTAATGACGCAAACCGAATGAAATAAAGTCAATAACGATCAGCAAACGTTTGCGTCGTCTGGAAACTTTCCAGAAAAAGTAGTTCGAAACTTTCAGGAGATCGTAGTTTTAAAAACACTAAGTACAACTGCTTTATATCCAGTCCCAATTAGTTCCGTCACAGCGCTGGACCGAGCAGGAAGGTGCTTTTTCGGTCCTATTGAATTTTTAATAGCCACGGAAAGTGTTGAAAACTTTCAGTCGGAAAAGTTTTCGAGTTCGTATGAATCAGAAGCGAAATCGCTAAGCCATGGCGTTTGCGTTTATAAATTTATTACAGAAGTAATTTAATTAATTTAATTGTAAATTTTCTCCCTCTCTGCTTCTTTAAGCAGCCACTAAGACTCTTAAGAGCTAACATACATCAAAAGCTTTTAAATTAGCTTCTCAGTAAAGAAGCACTAGGATAGTCAATTTCAATCATCTTTAATTTCCTTTCTTTGATCTTTCAATTTTCATACTAAGTCTCAATGTATCTCCCCGACTAGAATGAGCGACCAGCAATATCGACTGTATTATTAACAGTATTTCAACCTTATCTCAAAGATGTAACGACGGTTTTTGCTTACGGTTTTAACAATTATCAGATTTTGAGTTGCTACATCGTTTACGATCTAAAATATGGCTTCAAATATCCGATTACTCGCAATTATAACCAAATTACAGGGAAACGACGCAACGATCCTCCATGTTCATCTTGTATTCCAGTGAGCGAAAGAAGCATTCTCGATTTAGACTGATGATTCCATTCCAAGAGATGGCGGCCATGCTACTTCGAGTCGAAATTCAATGTGAAATGATCTGTATTACGCTGATTTAGAGTTCACTATAGTTCTGCTTTTTTAAGTGGTATTTTGATAGAGTGGCTCATCGGAGTTGCTTCATTCTTTTGGTTTCTAATAGCAAGGTATCACTGCACATTATTGTTCTTCAATTTGGTGGCAACCACGCACTTTTCTGATTTGTCAGTGGTCCCTTGACTTTATACAAAAATCAAGCTACTAAGTCAACGCATTCAAAAAAACGGTTATTTATGCCGCATATTTCGATACTCGCCAATAAATCAAAACTACCCGTCAAACTATTCGTTGATCAGGCATCATGATATTTGGCAAGAAGCAATATCTTACAACTGAAATAAAAGAAAAAATGCGAATGCAGTAAATTTATAATATTTTCTTTATTTTACTATTACAAACTTAGATGACTGTGAGCCGTGACGTATATTGATCTACGCGATTTTCTCATATACAAAGTTAATTATGCTTCAATCCAACTTATCTTTTCGTTAGAACAATGTTTGATGATTTTATTGATTAGCCTGTCAGCCCAGTTGGTAGTAGCTCTGCCTTCTGCGCTGTAGGTTAAGGGTTAGATTTTCTCTCAGGACAAACATCTGTGTGACGAATATAGGCGTTTGTTCTGTGTCTAGAGTAACATAAGTATGTATATGTATAAGTATGAATGTAAAAATATATATTCTATCAGTCATCTGGTCACAATAATACTGACTATGCTTTATTTGGTGCTAGATGGCTTTGTGTGCATTGTCAACCTATATTTACTATTTATTCACCTCTTTTATGACAACCTCTGTGGCGCAGCCGGCCAAGATCCGCCTGAGACGCAAAAGGTTGCGAGTTCGATTCCCGCCGCGGGTCAAGTGTTTGCATGATCTGTCAAAAGCTCTCTGCTTACTTTGTGGCCAGGTGATGCTGTCTGAAATGTCCGGCATTATTTATTTATTTTTATTTTATTTATTATTCAACAGTTAGTGATGGTGTAGTTTCTCAGCTCAGGTTGGACGGTTGGTAAAATATGGTGAAAAAAGTAGGTATGTAAATAGGTACCTTAACCCTATCATGCGCGACTTTCGCACTTGACCGTATTCTGTTTACAGAATGTCTAGAAATAAAATTTACAACATTTCAATTTAATCATTCAAATGTTACTTTAAACTCATTCCTTCAGCAGTAATAAACCCATCCATGAAGTACCTACTCGTAAAAATTTGATGAGCTCCGCACTGAAAAACGAAACGATGAATATTGAGTGCTATAAAAATGTTAAAGTAAAAACGTTAGCATCACCTTTTTATTGAGCAATGGAATGAGAGGTTAATACATTTTTAATACTTGTAGGTAGGTGGAATTCACAAAAAATAAATGACGACTAAGACCTTAGAATGGCCAATTAAATCAGTAGTCAATAGAGTTGGCAACTGTCTCATACGAAAGTAGAAGTGACATATTTCGGAAAATTTGGTTAATATTTACAAATTAACCTCTTGCACATATGTAACTCTAAACCATAATAATCTTAGGTTCATAATCGTGAGAAAGTTATTTCAAAAAAATCGGGTTGCACTCCGGGAATGCCGACAGAAGTGAAAACTTATTTTGGCGCGTTAGAGTTTATTAATAAATCACTTCAAAATCAGTAATTATGGCGACTGCCAATCAAATACTGAACGAACACAGATGATGCAATATTTTTTGTTCAGAATGTAGATAATATATCAAAGAACCTAACTCAGTAAACTTCTCCATACAAAAGTAGACTGTACTTTTTGTACTGTACTTTAACATGTGAATTAAGGTTTGTAATCAAATGGGGCGAGCGTGGCAGCTGGCTGCGTCTCGCCCCAGACGGTAACGGTGTCGCGAATCCAGAGGTTTTACCTCATCTAAAAATATGCGTACCGTGCTAAAAGAAGTTTTCACTTCAAAAAACAAATTCAAATACCCAATTTTTTCGATTTGTTTGTCTTTGGTAATAGCATTTGTCATATGATTACAATTTTTCCAATACAAGTGTTTTGATTGTTGAAAGTATGTTGTCACAAAGTCATATGTTGTCGTTCGTCATTTTGTTATATTATAGAAACTGTTGTCCTTTCATATAAAATAATTATACGGACTACTCTTGCTCAAATCACAAAAATACACAAAGCTTTTATTCCAATTATTCACACCCGAGTTTATAACTTTATATAGTACTAATTATATAAAGTTATTTTACTATTTTTTTCTATAAGTAACTGTCTTGATGACAATTTTGCCAAAGTCAAGTGATTGTTATAATATCGTTATAAAGGCATACATCGTCATGCAGAATTTTCTAGGATTTCTTCTCGTACAAATCACAATGCAACATGGTTAAAATACAATTCAGTTGTCTACACTTATGCAATTAACTATATACACTATAAGTCAAAATTTATTGATTACAATTCCGAATGACACGAGAAAAACGAATTAATAAATGAGTTATGTTTCTTCACAAAATGTTAAAGAATCAAACTCAAGTCTCCAAATTTTTATTTGAATCATGTCAATCATGATCATATTAATAATAAGACTGCATTATGAACAATAAGGCGTCACTTGAGAGCAGCATATACTCGTATCTATTATTTGTAGCACCAACAAATATTGGTCACAAAACAATAATTCTTAGAGGTAGGTAAGATCTCAAGTTCGCGAGCTACTTCCGGTTGACAACAAGAATACATGGAACAAATCATTATTTTCCCCGGAAGCGATGGAATCCTACCGAGTATCAGTATAACATGGTATTTACCTGTTTCTTTCTGGTTATTAAAGGACTTTTCGTGGCTTGTGTTTTGTGTAGCAATTAAATCTGTTTGCTGAGCATTCCTGATGGTCATCGAGATCTGGCTAAAACTACAATATAAAGCAAACTTTCCAAATCTCATCTGTTATAAAATATCTGGGTATGAAAAAGTATCATCATTTAATGTATAGTAAGATTATTTTTAATGTTATAGGAAATACACTTTTCTTTCTTTAATTTATAATACTAGTAAGATTTATGAGTTTATTTAACAATTAGAGGAGATAGCATAGCTCTCCTGGTTTACGCAAATATTGAATCGCTAGAAAAACGTAGCGTTTATAAAAAATAATAATGCCGGACATTTCACACAGCATCATCTAACACCAAAGCAGACATTACTGATATACTACTTATATACTTTTTCTAATAACATACATATTATACATAGAATGCTCGGACCCGAGACTAAAATTTGCAGATCATACAAACATTTGTCCCGTAGGGGGAACCGTTCTCGCAACCTTCTTCATTTTAGGTATGCCTTCGCCCACTGCGCCAAAGATGTCGCCTTTAGATTATTTAAATAGTTCCGAATTATTTTAAGATTAATTATATTATTATATTCTATATCTCTAGTAGAACCAAAGTCATCGACATAGCACTCACAATTTGCAAGTTAAAGTGGTAATGGGCAGGCCATATAGCTCGCAGAACTGATAACAGTTGGGGAGTAAAAGTTCTCGAATGGTGACCAAGGACACGAAAACGATGCGTACCCGATGGACTGACGAAATTGTAAAGATCGCAGGAAGTCGGTGGATGGATGGCTCAAAATCGTTCTTCCTAGAAATCAAATAGGGAGGCCCATGTTCAGCAGTGGACTTCATAAACACTGATAATGATGATGATTCTTTATGATACTTCTGTGTAAATAAGTACTTATCTATTGTTTTTCTGTGCCGTGACCTCAAGGACTGACCCAACATGACAAAGGAGGATTATCTTTTCAGGTTTATTTTGTTCTGTTTGTTTTGGGCTTAATTAATATCCAGGCATTTACCTTGATTGATCGTGTTACTTGTTTATTAGGATTTTTGGTGTTTCGCGGCTTGTGATATTAAGAGTTACAATACTCTTGATTTTACACAATACTATCTATATCTATATCTATTTAACACAATACTCTTAATAGAGTTGGTCTATATTACTCTGAATAGGTGGTCTAGAGTTAGTGGTCCTACCTTCCGATTGTGGTGGAGCCGTGGTTTCGAATCCTGTCGTACACCAATGGACTTTTCTGTTTGAAAAATGTACTCGTATATAGATACGCTTTACCAGTACTCTCAAACGGTCTAAAAAAACATCGTGAGAAAACCTTAAAAGTTCAAAGACTCTTTTCTTAGCTATCAATCTTTAAGAAGAAGAAAAACATTTTCCTATGTATTTTAGTTTGTTAAAATTAACAAGTAATCTATACTAATATTATAGAGAGAAATAATTTGATTGTTTGTTTGTATTGAATAGGCTCCGAAACTACTGGACCGATTTGAAAAATTCTTAGACCGTTGGAAAGCTACACTATCCCCGGGTGACATAGGTTTATTTCTTATCCCGGGAAAATAGGTTTGTCCCGGGGAAAATCTTCAACCCAGGAGAAGCTGCGCGCGGACAGCTTCTTTATAATAAAAAGTAAGTTTGCCTTCTTATAATAAAAACTGCGATGTTCCTGCGAAATTATTATCCTCGGTAGAGAGAAAATTGCTTTTCGCTCTAACAATAATTTGTGATGAAACATAAGTCCTTACACTTCAGGGAGCCATCCAATATTTCCGTTCCCAACTTCACTCCGCCAATGTCAACTTGTTTATGAAGTTCGCAGCCAACTGTCCCTATTTTGTAACCACAGATTCATAACCCCTCGATTAAAGCGGGGCCAGCATGAGGAATCAATAGTACAGCTCGTGGAACTAATAAATATGGAGGTGGCATTCGCACATATTTTGTTTAACAATCTTTAGCAAGCAATTTTAATTATGCTCTATCCTTGTGATATTGACGATCTTGACGACCTCTGTAGCGCCTGGGCCTTGGCCCATTGCGCTGGACGCAGAAGGGTTCGTTGGTATAATATAAAACTATTTGTCTCAGGTATGGGTGTTTTTAAGTACAATATGTTTAAAAAAAATGGTATCTAAGTAGTATATCAGTCATAACAAGCTCGGCTTGCATTGGGGCTAGATGAAGCCGTAAAATGTCCAGCAAATTTTATTTATTTATATAGATAAAAATGACAACAGATTTGAACATTTCATTATATATTCATTAGCTAAAAAATGGGATTATAAGATAGACCCACTGTCTGTTATTATTTATTTATCCTCAGTTATCTGGACGCCTTAATAAGTCTTATTCAAGTACAAGTGGTCGGCTGGTTTGGAAAAGCCGATCGTTCCCGCGTCATTTGTTGTTACTTGACAGAACTATACCTATCGCAGTCTAACCATAGCAAAGTTTTGTAAAACCATTGTTAAAAAAAAACAAGGATGGGATATAAATTCACATGCCATATGCCAATATAATTGTTATAAATATAGGGTGTAGGTATATGTATTTTGTTTTTCTTTGGATCACTGTTTAAGCTATATAAAGGACATAAATTGAATAACAAAACAAAATGAAAACATATTAGTGGAAAATGCACACAACACCATCTAGCTCCAATCTGAGCAAAACTCGTTATATAGGAACCATAATGTCTGATAAAATACTAATGTACTTGTAAATACATACTTATGATATTTTATAACACCAACGATATGGCAACATACGTATTTTTCAATAAATTAACACATTGGTGAATTTTACCTCATCCATTTATTTCATAGTTCTGTGGCCAGTCACAGCGGCGTAAAATCAAAGTGACACTGCCTTCATCGTATTATCACGTGCTGCCATCTATTTTTAGACGTCGCCAAATCGAAAACATTGCTATACATAATACACAGGCGATCCTCAATTTGTATTCGTGTAGAGTAGTATCCCGATCTGATTCCAGTGGTTTTTGAAGCCCAATTCTTCACGGTATTAAGTTTTGATGAATTCTTCTTTTTTACTTTAATGTCGCTAGTTATTTCACTAGTGTGATGAAAGGATTAAAGTGCGCCACAATCTCCTTTCGTGCATTTTGCACATGTGGTAAACTGGCTCTATGTTTGTAATTTTGTCGGTTTACAGGTAGCTCAACTGCATCACATATATCTTCTTAGTTTATATAAAAATCTATTGCCGTGCGTTAGTCTCGCAAAAAATGTAAATAAGCTCGACCAATTTGAATTTAGTTTGAATTTGCTTAGTTCTCTTCGATGGCCATGTTGTTTAACAATACAAAACATCTTTCACCTCTGTTCAATAGTTTTAATAAGCAAGCTAAGTTTATAAAACGACCATTAATCTACTAACGTATATTTCTAAGAGAAATCTACACTAGAAATGTAGGTATTTATGTATTATGTTATGAAATAAAGAACTTTTAAAATTAAAATTGAATTACAATATTCTAAACATTTATGTAAATATTCTAAAAATTAAAATTATATCAACCTACTTCATAAAACGGTAAGTTAGTATCATATTTTCGTTGGTTTTCGTTCCTACCTATCTTTTTTATCAACAGCCAGTTGCAAAAATAAAGTAAGTCCAAGCACCACTTAAAACTTTGAGTATGAACAGGTATTTCTGGCCACTTTATTGCGAATTCTGGACTGCAATCTTAAAACAGACGGTAAGAAGGAAGTAATCAAACCTTTATTGCGTTCATTAAGCTCCTCAACTTTAGCAAACAATAGATAAGGACTGCGTCACACTAAATTGTGTTCTATATGTGCTAGAACAGCTCACGACTTTCTCTACGCGTTTTTAAAAAGAAAAATATCACGTTAAAACACAACTTAAAGTACTTACTCAAAATAATCAATACATTTATAGGATCGCAATTGTAGTTACAAATATAATCCAAAGATATTTATCTACATCGATACGATACTTGCAAGATTACAAACATAACTAAAATTTTATTTGTTAGATTATTTTTTTATAATTTAATACATTTGTACATTTCTATGTGTATTGTGCTTAAACTGAGTCTGAAATTTGTCTACAGTTGTCTTTTACTATGTATAATTTATCTAGACTACGAGATAATTAAAGTTTTTTAAACTTACGCGATCAGAACACATTATTATAAATATTAAAGGGTAGTTATCGCGTTTATTTACCTATTTTTCCAGACGTTTCGACAGGTTTACACTCTGTCGTGGTCACGGGATGACTGAACGTCGGGAAAAATAGGTAAATAAACGCGATAAATACCCGTTAATATTTATAATAATACGAGATAATTGGTTCTGTGTCTGGGTGTTATAAAGTATCATTATGTTATGTATGTATTTAAAAAGTATACAAGTATTCTTTCAGTCATCTGGTCACCATAATACATGCTATGCTTAGTTTGGCGCTGATTGTGTTGTGTGCATTGTCCACCAACATTTATATATTTAGCAGCTGACCCGACAGACGTCGGGTCAGGTCTAAACTATGAATATTTAATCTTTTTCTTCTTTTTATTTTATGGCGTCTGAGTATTGAATTCGAACTGGTATAATCTTTAACTGTCAAACGACTGACAGTTATGTCAAACGCCATAACGTTACATTAGAAAAGTTTGTATAGTCAAAAGCGCTAAGGTTATATTAAGAAAGGTTAATATCGTCGTTATGTTTTCTTAAACTTTCAAATTTTACACACAACTTTTTAATTTTTTTTCATATGAACCTTCTTCTGACAATAACAAACACAACAAAGTTAGCGAAATCGGTATAGCAGTTCGGTATGCCGTGACCAAGGGCATTAAACATTTGGCATTATAATCTGTTTTAGCAGAAAGTTGTAAAAAGAATATGAAAGACTCGGCTATAATCGTTATCAAACATGGCTGGGTGTTAAACACAGACACAAGGTGCCTATAAACTGAAACGAGGCGACTAAGCGCTCAAAAAGTCAAGAAAAAAGTGCGACAGCAAACGTTGGACACCAAATGTAAGAGGAAATTCATTACCACGAAGCGACGATGTAAAATAAATAGGACACGATGTTACAGCGGTAGGGTTGGATCACTTGTAACAGCTTTTAATGCAAAATAAGCTTTAATACGTAAAGAGTAGACTCAATTGTAAGATAACACCTTACGTAACATCTTTTTTAATATTATTATAGATCATTGTGCTTAATATTACGGTTGGACGTACCTCTGATACAACTTTAAGGACGTCATTAACTAAAAATCTAATGAGTTGTCTATCTATTAATTACTATCTGTCTGTCTGTCCAATCTAACCTTAAAAAAAACATGAAAACTCTTTTTTTAATTTTGTTTACTTGATGGTGTTGAATTGGTTAAGGACCTGACCGCTGGTCATTCTTACCCTTACTGACTTCGGAAGCCTTAATTATGCGTTGTTTAGCAAGCGTTATGCATTATGCATTAATACTAGTATATTAATAGATTATTCTACCTAAAATAAATATTAAGACCTAGTGCATCCTCGAAACATAGCTCACACAAACTAATTTGACACATGAGCTGTCTCTTATCTGGCTCAACTTATTAGCAGCCAAACATTATTGACTTGGTCTGCGATAAGTGTGTACGTAGATACCAACTCTCAAATAGGTTTTCTTGTAAACCTATAAAAAAAAGGAATACCTATAAAACTAGAGATTTGAAGAGGATTCTACCGTGAAAAGGGACGGAAGTGTGTAACAGAAAGCCGATGAAGCGCGCGCAATTTTATTTGACCAATGAGCGCGCGTGGTGGTTGTGTTGCCCTTCAGATGGTACCAACCCATTTTCCGAGAGGTTGGTACTTTCTGTCAACAGTTTGTGTGTGTGTGAGACGGGTAATAAAATGGGAAAAAAACGCATTAGCACATATCCTACAGTGTTGTGTATAAAATGTGTTGTTGTATAAACAAATTTAATAATGTTAATGTCGCTTATTTACCAAAGGGAGATGTCAGATGTTACACATCATATGCGACTACTTTAAGGCCAACGAATTTTTTGTCATGTTCGGTTTTTAATATAATTGGAGTACAACTTTTAGACCACCGCATAATTACTTAATCTGTGCCTTCACTACAAAATAAACAGAAGGTACTACACGCTGTATCGGCATCGCTTGCGAGGTAACTGCTGTCGTTAACGGTTACGTTGGTATCGGAAATCGTTAGCCTCGCCTCGCCTCGCTATGATTGGTGGTTCGCCGGCATTAGCGCGAGATAAAACTCGGCTGGGGTTAGTGTACATTGCCTTTAATTACCTGTGGGTTTTGCTGAATATTTAAAAGCAAAAATGCTTTGCTAAATATTTAAAGTGTGGTTTCATTCAATGTGATAAGTTTTTTAGTCCGGTTTTTTAGTCTTTTCTGGTGTAGTGGTTGCACTATGCAATCCAGTATATAGCTCGGGCGAATAGCACGATCGCCCTGATCAACTATGCCTGCTATTTGTCAACGTAATTGTCATTTAACGGATTAGTTTTCGCAAAGGTTTGAATATGGCTAATCTGAATGTCAAAATGGTACCGCGCTATCCTTCCTGAACGATTTTATCATTGATTTTACCAATCGATCAAATTTATATTACACACACACATATTAATAGGATGTACTAAATCAAAAACGTTCATTTGAATATCGCGATCCCGCAACGTTTGATCAACATGTTATACCAAATAAGAGCTAAATCGTTTCCATTATAGTGAGCGCGGTACGAAATATGTCAAAAATAACGTTTTGACTTTGGTTTAGCTTTGATCTGCCCCTGGACCTGGAGCCTGGCTTAAACTTGCCTACGTCGTATATCTGAAAACCGGTCTCTAGCCAAAATACTTTCTTATGCATCACAACATATATACGAGTAGCTTATGTTTTGTGAGCAATGCCAGTGTTCAAATCGATGATGGAAAACATCGTGAGGAAACTGGCTCCACAATTTGAGTAACTAGAGGTTTGAGATGTCTACGAAGTCTGGGGATAACAGTCGTGAGCACGTTTTTTACTTTTTATTAATATTTAAAAGCAAAAATGCTTTGCTATATTTTAAGTAAATCTGTAGTCTATATGCAACGTGACATGTTTTTTTACGGATGTTTTTAAATTTTTACACTGCGATGTGTTGTTTGGGAGAAACAGGATTATCCCTGATTCTGTAATTTCACAGGACTTACTAAAATATCGCTAAATAAAAACGATTTTATTTTGTTTAAGTCTGAATTACAGAAACGTGTGTATGTGTAATTGACGTGTTATCGCCCACCTACGCGTTCAAAATGTAGTGCTGGAGGAGAATGCTGAGAATACCCTGGACAGCGCACCGATCAAATGTGTCTATTCTGCGTGAAGTGGGAATCACCGTAAGGCTATCAACGATCTGCCTCCGAAAGATCTTTGACTTCTTCGGTCACATGTCCAGAAGGAAGAACGACAGCCTAGAAAAGCTTTTGGTGACTCTGGTTTATTAAAACTGCTTAGGAAAATCAATTCAATAATAGAACAAAATGATAATTTTACGTCTTTTAAAACTGTAGTTTAAAACTGTTACCCTAATTTGGACTTTGTCTTGAGCAAAACAGGATCACAGAACAGGTATTTTAGGAAATTCGCATGTCTGGCGAAACAACAGATTTACAAGTATTTCCGTATTATGCTCGTTTTCACTAACAATAGGAGTCACCAAAATCGGACTCCCAGATAATTAGAAGTAGCCTAAAGCAAAAAACGTTTTACCAAATTTTAGGCATTATCTAAAGTTACGACATCCATTGGGCGGCGCGTAATGCTAATCAACTCATAGAATGACAGAATTGACACATTGTAAATATGTATAGCATCAGGGGCTCTTGACAAGATCCATTTTCTGTTGGCGTTTCCGCCAGCGAAAAATGTAATTGTGTATTAATGAGATTAGCTTAAGATATATCACGTGACTACTGAATGGTTTGTAAAGTTTGTGAAGGCAAACTAAGCGTAAGATCTGTCTACACCCCAGGTTAGTGAAAACGAGTATTAGTCTGTTCAATAGGAGTAAACATTCAAAAACATTTATAAATAGCTAAAATATGAGTAAATGTTGCTATTTTCAAGTTTCTGGTCTGGTATTAGGATAGTTTGCCTAAATACAGCCCAGTTTAAGTAGTTTAGCATTTATTGCTGATATAAAGTGAGCTTTAGAGACACTTAAACGAACTAAATTCAAGTCCAAATGCGCGGTTTTGAAATTTTCTTGTTACTATAGCACCTAATTACATTTTATGAACATTTTAGTAGAGGGTTGTTTAAATCGTTATTGTTATAACAACTGCTGCTTTTAACAAGATATTTACATTTATAACGCACCTCTAACTCCTTTTTGTTTGAGTCTATTCAAATAAAATGTATTCAGTTTTCACTTAGTCTACTACAAAAGAAATTGAAATTGGTACAAATAGGTATTATGTCAACTAGTGGGAGATTTTACCTAACTACAGACAAATTGTTTTAATAATAATACATTACCGAGAAAAACAAGAACATTTTCTATAGAAAGATGAAGAAAAGACTACATAGATTGAAAGATATATAATGAGGAACAGTAAAGTTATAGCAAATTCAATAGAACTAGAAATATCCACGTTATCTTTTATGCCATAAGAATAATTATATCTTTTTGAATTATCCAAATCGGACCATTACTTACGAAGATATTATGTAATTATCATTATCATTATCATATATAGTAACATTATGCCGTTCCTGCCGGTAAAATCAACGTACGCGGGTGCGTGTGACGTCACTGGGACGGTCCGAGCGCAGCCGGCCTTCTTACTTCACGATTCGATAACCGGCGCGACGGCGACCGTTTCTGTGACGTTACAGCTACCGCGGCGGCCAATCAGTGAACTTCGCTAGTAATTTCGTCATAACTTCGTCATTTTTTGTCGCAGTACAAAAAATTTTGCACTGTATGTTAAGGATTTCTTACCTCTATAAATCTGCATTCTCAACTAAAAAAGTTACGGATCCTCAATGTAAGTTACGGTATACACTAAGTTATGTATTTATCGAGTATTACCTTTTAATTTATTTCCGACTTTTTCGTTTTGTTACAATAACCTTGATCGCGGGCTGATAAGATGCTTAGCGAGTTGCCGCCGAATAAAATAAGCCGTTTTTTGAAATTACCCTTAATTTGTCTTCAGATTCTGAAATGTCCGAAGTGTGAAAGATGTCCGCGTTCACATTACGGCACACCATACTAATAGTATCCACGCATTGATATGATAAACGATGGGATTCCACGACGAAGAGAGTCTAAAACCGTCTTTTTAAAGGCACTAAGTAGGTACGTTGACTCAGTTGTACGAAAAATACAAAAGAAAAGAAAACTCCTTGTCTGTGACTATGGAAAATTAAAAAATAATAATCCTTCATCAGGTACATTTACAGATAATAGCAAGTAAAGTCCAACTCAACCTAATCTACAAAATCGTAATCCATACAAACGGCCATAGGGGCCATTATTTGCCGACAATACCCGTATCCCGGATGTTGCTAATGGACGAAAATGTGGAAAATTTCAACGTTCATTACGCACCACAATCGTATCGAGTAAATACATTGCCAGGTGTGACGCGTCAATGTATTTGTTGGTAAACAATGACAACTGTGGATTAGTGGAAATAACTAACAATAATAGCATTGCAAATACACGGGATATCCTAGGAATAAATACACGGTATGCTTCGTTTTTGTGCATTTTTGCATGTAATCCATTTATTGAGAGTAGAGTCGTAGTTCATTACTTTTTATATCTTATGTTATTCGTATTAAATGTCACCACAGCACTCTACACTTAGAAAAACGGACGCTTTATTCAATCTAATATTGGAAATCGTAAAGCCGTGTATTTTAATCAATCAATGGATCTTTCTCCTGACAGTTGAATGTAAATTAAAAATTCGTTTTGATATATTGATTGGTATTGTACAGGTAGGTTAACAAACTTTGTACAGATGAATGACGTTTATGCTAGATTTCGTTTAAAAAAATACTCCATTGATCCTGATTCTAAGTAACATTTTTGAATGACATTTACTAAATTTATTAAACTGATGTTGACATGTATAAGCAAATTTTATCACGTAGAATAAAACGACGAAAAGTCCTAAGAAAATCAATTCTGTTTAAAAAAGAGGTAAATTTTAACTTATTGATTTTTTTCTAAGAATGTTTTTACAAATAAAAAGTATATATGTAAGTAGTATGTCAATCATGTGGTGTCCATACCATAACCTCTGCTTACATTGGGCTATATGATCCTATGTGAAATTTCTGACATTGTTTATTTATTAAAATATTATATTAATCTGAGTTTCGGCGTCAGGAAAAAATGATCGTATATTACGCAAATTTACGTATTTCTAGCCCTGCGAAACAAAATATCACCACTGTTCACAGACAAAGATAGAACCAGTTACTTATAAACAAATAATAGCTCAGTAGAAAAAACCTTTATATTGAGATAATTACAGAAATTTACGGAATATTTATAGAATAATATAAAATACTTGTGAAACAGTTGAGCTATCTAAGGACCGTTTAAAACGATAAATATTAAGTGATCCAGACCAATGCTCAGTTGAAAATTCAAAATCTAAAATCACAAAAACTTGTATGAATATTTGAAACCTCTCCCTTGTTGAGTTTTCAATATTCGTATCTGTTTGTCTCCAGAGGGCTGTAATAACAATTCCAAAAGCAACTTTAAAGTTTCTTTACGATGTTATGTGCGAACCTCGTGGGAATATCTGCCATAAAGTTATTATAACAGAAAGTTATCACGTCACGTACTTTATTCAAAGTAATCTCCTTTGAATAAAGTATTCGAAACGCTTTGAATAAATTGTCTGTGGCCTTCAAAATAGTACAAGCATAGAAGAAAGAAATATAGACGGAACGTCAAATCAAACGTGAAGCTTTTTCGATAAAAAGTGCTTACTTTGATAAATGTTTCGTGAGGCGCATATTAAGTATGTATTTTAGCACCACAGGGTTAAACTAATAGACTATGAACTAGGATTCATAGCATCAATGTAAATGTTACAATAAAGATACCTAATACTGAACTCACAAAAAATCTACTAGGGTGCTTTATTCTAATATTAGACAACGATTCATCTTTCTTTTTTCTTTGCCTATAAATACGTTTTTTTAGTTTTATTGTGAAGTATGTTTTTACTAAAGACGATCGCAAGAAAACGTTCGTCGCTTTTTAGTGAACGTTAATGTTACGTAGGTAGATACTTATTAGAAGCAATTTATCAAAGAATCTCAAGACAGCGATATAAGAAAATGTGCCGCCAGCGAAAGCCGTAAATGGCTGATATTATCCGATCGAGTTTCCTCCTTAAATGTAAGGACGCGTTAAATTTAAGTCTAAAAAGCCGGACATGAAACCTCGTCGTAAATAAAAAGCCGGATAAACGCATGTCTCCTAAATTCCTGTACAATATTTAATACGATTAAGTATTTGAAAAGTTCGCCACGGAAACTCCAGCAATCTAAGTATACCGGTAAGTCATACAGCGATTTGAACAAGTGTACATTTTTTTAAGGCAGAAAATCCGAAGTTGGAAACACCCTAATAAGAGGCGGTTTTGATAACACGTGAGGCGATTATTTATTTTATGTTATAAGGCAAAAAACAACACATAACAATAATAGGTACTGTAAAATATTACTGTAAACATTTTTTGCTATAAATATAAATACTACAGACTACACTAATTATGCACCTATCTACATGTCACAGTGCCACAGTGGGACCATACCCTCACTCGGACTTACTCTACTATACAACTATTCCGTTATACATAACAGGATGTCAATTCTCAATTGCTTCAAAATAACAGTGGTTATTAAATAGCATTAAAAATGATAGGCAGATTGAGTGGCTTATTTCAAATAACAACTATCGAAAATAGGCCACTGTAATTTGAATACGATTAGTTAAGTACAATAAGAACCTAGAAAATTCCCATGCTGCTATATTTTCATTTTTAAATCGACGCCATTGTCATCAATGTTGAATAAGTTGAAACATATTTGAGTACACGCTGATCTGTTTTAATAAGTTAGACCCAAAAAAAATCGACACTTGTTTTGCTTCTTTAAAAGGCATCCTCTGGAACAATAAGACGTTTCAAAGTGATCTTTGTGATTGTATTGAATAATAATGTTTGATTATGAATTTGAAAACAATCGACTGCTCCGTTCAGGAACGATTGGCGCGATTGTCTATGGCGGGATAATACTAAATAGTTGTCTACCGATTCAATATTTTGTTAAAGTATTCCGCAAAGTTATCGGAATTGTGGGTCCGGATAAATGACCGGATATTCACCGGCACATCCCAACCCTTGCATGGTATTCGTGGAAATATTTGCGTTTTACACCGCACCTCATTTTCGCATTTATGGGTTCCTCTCGATTTGATTCCCCACACTTTACGGGCAGCTTTGATTCGAGGCCGGACCAACCGCAAATTTTCATAGATACGGGGAAATTCAATTATTCCATGTGAAAGTGATGCTGTTGTATAACTCTGGTATAACTCCCGTATTATTTTATCGAGAGAGGCATCTACTGTTTCGATTCATCTAGAAAATCTATAACAGGGTAAGTTGAATCCGTGATTTGCATAATCCGTTCGAGTTCGATAAAATACAACGTAAGAAAAAAACAGTGTTTTTGAAATTATTTAGTACATCTACCTATAAATTGAAATATGTCTTTAAATTGAAATATTGCTGTTATGCTTGGTCGCAGTTTTGGCTGTTGTCTGTCTGTCTAATGTCTATCTGCCTGTCTGGCTATTTATCTTATCAATTGTCTCTAGCCTAAGCTCTTGCTCCCTCATTTAGTCTTATAGTATTTACGAATTTGTACCACTATCTTACGAAGTTCTTGTAGTTACTTATATGTAAGTACTACCTGTTGCCCGCGGCTTTGCACGGGTGTTACCTCCATAAAAAGTAGCCTATGTTCTTCTCCAAGGTCTCATCTATCTCTATACCAAAATTCTTCAAAATCGGATAAGCGGTTATGGCGTGAAAATGTAACAAACAGAGTGACAGACAGAGTTACTTATGCATTTATAATATTAGTATTGATAGTTACTATTGAACCTGACTAGCGAAATACAATTTACTATATGTTATTTATATATTTTTTTATTTTATCATAGTGATACCTACGTTTGACCACGAACTCGCCTGATGTTAAGCGACGATGAGGCTGACGATAAGGCCCGCAGGTCTAGAAGATTACTATTAACTCTTGACTTGAAAAGACCCAGATTGTAGTTTTCAGGAAAGACAGAAGACGGCAAAGCATTCCAATCCTTAGCTGTACGCATTATAAATGTGGAAGCAAAGTGATTTGTTCGTAAGGGTGGTAGACTGACAATCGATGGTACTAAACGGTACGTCTGCATGTTCTGTTGTGAAAAGGAGGCGGTGGAATTCCTGGGCACATTATCCGAAATGTATTCTATAAGAGATCGAAGAATAAGCGATTCCTTAAGATATTCTTTAATATTCATTCTTTAAGAGTATATTTTTCCTCAGAAACAGCGGTAGAAGATACATTTCATTAACATACTGCATAAAGTATCTAGGTATTGAACACTATCAACATCATGTAATCAAAATAAACGAGTAACAACAAAAACAAGACTAAAGTATATTTAGAAAAAATCGTAAAATACAAACTCCATTAAGTGTTTGGAAGTGTGATGCGCAAAGATAATGTCTTTAAAAATGTAAGTCTTAAGTATTATATCTTTATGGTCCCAACAGCTAACATTTAATTATTATAACGTAACTGGGTTGGTGCGGCTTTTAGAGTGGCTTGATGTATGAAACACTAGCGGTTGTTGGAAACATTAAATATTTAGACACAGAGAACCTGCACTTTTACTACTTATGAAACATAGTAAATGCAGCTTACAGGCCAGACGTACTATGCACTTTAAGTAGAAAGATACAAGAACATGGCCGCACCCATTCTGTTGGGTAAATTCTTAGAGAAGTGCCGTGCCAGACGAGATAAAGTTACACGATAAAAAGAGAGCCACTCCGTAGGTAAATATAATGTTGGACAATAAACGCTTGTGCTAGCTGAATTGCACTTTGTTGTGTCGTAACAAGGGTCGCTATTTATATTAAAGTTTTTGTAGAGTCCGCCTGTACTAATAAGTATTATATGGTACAGACGGCATACTAGTCCTGTTTGCTGGCAACATTGATTAATGTGTGAAAGGTATGCATCAAGGTCACTGTATGTACGCGTATTATTAACTTTTTCATTGACAAACACTTTCAAAACAATTTTGCCAGTGTCAAGCGATTGTTTGGTTATAAATTCGTAGTCGATTGTCATTTGTCAATTCTAAACGTCATCGCGGAATAGCCGTTTAGAACATTCTCGGGATTCCTCGATGTTCAAATCACATTGCACCAGAATTCACATATAATGAAATTGTCCTTACTTGTCCTATGTAGTCATAATTTATTAATTAAAATTCTGCTAAGATTTCTGAATAAAACATGCAATAAAACGGAAATAAAAATATTAATTTAGAAGTGCTATGTTACTTCATGAAATGACAAACGAATAATCGCCTTGACTTGAAAAGACCCAGATTGTAGTTTTCAGGAAAGACAGAAGACGGCAAAGCATTCCAATCCTTAGCTGTACGCATTATAAATGTGGAAGCAAAGTGATTTGTTCGTAAGGGTGGTAGACTGACAATCGATGGTACTAAACGGTACGTCTGCATGTTCTGTTGTGAAAAGGAGGCGGTGGAATTCCTGGGCACATTATCCGAAATGTATTCTATAAGAGATCGAAGAATAAGCGATTCCTTAAGATATTCTTTAATATTCATTCTTTAAGAGTATATTTTTCCTCAGAAACAGCGGTAGAAGATACATTTCATTAACATACTGCATAAAGTATCTAGGTATTGAACACTATCAACATCATGTAATCAAAATAAACGAGTAACAACAAAAACAAGACTAAAGTATATTTAGAAAAAATCGTAAAATACAAACTCCATTAAGTGTTTGGAAGTGTGATGCGCAAAGATAATGTCTTTAAAAATGTAAGTCTTAAGTATTATATCTTTATGGTCCCAACAGCTAACATTTAATTATTATAACGTAACTGGGTTGGTGCGGCTTTTAGAGTGGCTTGATGTATGAAACACTAGCGGTTGTTGGAAACATTAAATATTTAGACACAGAGAACCTGCACTTTTACTACTTATGAAACATAGTAAATGCAGCTTACAGGCCAGACGTACTATGCACTTTAAGTAGAAAGATACAAGAACATGGCCGCACCCATTCTGTTGGGTAAATTCTTAGAGAAGTGCCGTGCCAGACGAGATAGAGTTACACGATAAAAAGAGAGCCACTCCGTAGGTAAATATAATGTTGGACAATAAACGCTTGTGCTAGCTGAATTGCACTTTGTTGTGTCGTAACAAGGGTCGCTATTTATATTAAAGTTTTTGTAGAGTCCGCCTGTACTAATAAGTATTATATGGTACAGACGGCATACTAGTCCTGTTTGCTGGCAACATTGATTAATGTGTGAAAGGTATGCATCAAGGTCACTGTATGTACGCGTATTATTAACTTTTTCATTGACAAACACTTTCAAAACAATTTTGCCAGTGTCAAGCGATTGTTTGGTTATAAATTCGTAGTCGATTGTCATTTGTCAATTCTAAACGTCATCGCGGAATAGCCGTTTAGAACATTCTCGGGATTCCTCGATGTTCAAATCACATTGCACCAGAATTCACATATAATGAAATTGTCCTTACTTGTCCTATGTAGTCATAATTTATTAATTAAAATTCTGCTAAGATTTCTGAATAAAACATGCAATAAAACGGAAATAAAAATATTAATTTAGAAGTGCTATGTTACTTCATGAAATGACAAACGAATAATCGCCAGCTTATCTTATTCCAACGCATAGAGTAATACTACATGTGTTGACACTGTCACTGATCGAAAAAGAAAAGCCAAAAATTTTAACATAAGAATAGCTTACGAGGCGAATTATTTTGTCGTTTTGCGAAGCAAACAAGGCGCTCATATTTAATTTGTAATTTTGGTGTTTTTATTTAAATAGAGCTGATGTTATTGACTCGGGTGTGAATAATTGAAATAGAAGCTTTGTGTTTCTTTGTGATTCGAGCAAAAATAATCCGCAGTTATTTTATATGCAAGGCACCATTATATATAAAAAATAACAAATGACGAACGACAAAATCGACTTTGTGACATACTATAAACAATATAAGCACTTGACACTGGCATAATTGACACATGCCATTGACGAAGAAGAAGAAGAAGCTTACGAGGTACTTTAATCCTTTCACCACATAGGTTCCAAAGAACTAGTGACACGATAAAAAGAATAAGTGAAAAACAGGCGCAAGAATTTCTCAATAGCGTTACTTTAATTAATTTCTGTCATCTTGTTTTCTAAAGTGCTATGGAGAGGAGTGTCATAGAGTTCCGCTTATTTTAAGTAGAATCGATATTTCAAATAAACCCAAAAGCCTCAATATAAAAAGAAATTGGAAAAACGCATTCTATTAAGTGCTCCCTGCACGTCGGCCATCAAGTAGGATCATAACACAAGCGCCTACTGAGACAAGGGAGGGGAGCACAGATATTTATTACAAAGATTAATGATCACTGCCATTGGCAATGATATAACATCACATAATATAATACAGAGCTGTTGTATTGTATTACATACTGACTGACTGATAATAAATAAACAAGTATTTTTTATGATTTATACAGCGTCAAGTAAAACATTTGTCGTATAAGATGCTATAGAGCCTTTCAACTTAGCATAAATGCTGGGCCTACTTTATCTTAACACTATCAGAGGACGGTATTATATGTCCTATACTCATTCTCTTAGAGCTAACTCAACTAAGACGACCTCTGTATCGCTTTGTGTGAAAGCCGCATGAGACGCAAAGTTTCCGCCGCGGAGCAAATGTTTGTATGATCTGTATATATTTGTCTCGGGTCACCGGTATTTTTCTGTGTATTCTATGCATGTATTACAAAAAAATAATATATAAATAGTAAATATATCAGTCATGTAGTTCCCATTACACAAGCTCTGCTAATTTAAGGGGTGGATGATGTTGTGTGAAATGTCTAGCATTATTTATTGTATTTAACTAAACTAAACACATAATAATAAAAAATATGTTTTTCTTAGTTATTTATGGCGATACAAAAAAAATATTTTCACTTAAAAATAGTAGATAATGTGTCGTCCCTTTGAAGCATCTATAATGGCAGATATATTATAATAATTTACTTTAAATAATATGCTTCAAGTAATATAGGCTCAAGTTATATAACCTTAACGGCCTTCATTCCAAAACGTTTTTAATCTGAAAGTAAACCATGAATTCCCTTTTGAGGCGAAGTGACTTCGATGTAGTCTTCGTTTTGGAATAAGGCTGACTTTTGATCTTTATGGTCCCAGCAGCTTACATATAATTATTATAATGTAACTGGGTCGGGGCGACACTTAGAGTGGCTTGACGTATGAAACAGTTGTTGGAAACATTAAATAGACTACACAGAACCCAGTTCCCAGTGGGTTCAAATCCAGTCCAATGAATCCATTGAAACCAAAAATTGTTTAGATCTTTTGTGATCGAAAATGTATGTGCGGTATAACAGTACTGGCTCTCAAACAATGAAAGAAACTGACATGTCGTAGAACCAAAAAGTTCGTAGACATGTGCCAAGTGCACAAAATGAGCTTTTGAGACGCACCTTAATCCTTTCACCACACCGGTTCAAAAAAACTAGTGACACGATAAGAAAAAGACTAAAAAATATCAAACCTATTGAAGTTTATACTTTGACTTTAGCACTCTGACGACGCATTAGCATTTGAAACTTGCAAATCAAAATGAAAATATCACACAAATTGTCGTCGAAAATAGTTTGCACGCGAACGTAGTTGTTGGGCGTTCGTTTTTTAAATAATACATATGCAAGCCCAACCACGTGCGTTTCTTAGTGCTTCATAAGTACAGATTTTTGTAAGCCGAGCGACAGCGATGCGATTGGTTTCCTTTGTGACGAACGTTATGTGTATTCTTGTAACTTCTGCGAGTACAAATGTTTGTTTAGCAGCGTATTTTTGTTTCGTAATTGCTTACTTATAAACAAATTACCTGAACTGGACTCCACAGTCTACCTTGATGGGTACAACCGAAGTGCCAGATATTCGGTCTCCAAACATTAATTTGCAAACTCTGTGTTTAGATTTGGCACTGGAGCCAGTCAAATTACTGGGCATTTGCCCAGATAAACCTTATGTCAAAGGCGAGTAACGTGCGTGTGATTCCTCCTCATGTTGCGAGCATCATAGTTTACTTAAGCACTTACTACCACTTCTAACCACGTAAAGATAGATGCATTGTTTGAAATATATATAAGTAAGAAAAAATCCAATACCCGAAATTATATTTAAAAGAGGGCAAGTGAAGAACACACATAAAGTGGGATAAAGGCAGGGAAAAAGATTGTGAATTCACCATCTACATCTCCATCTACGACCATATATTATCCATATTGACGACCTCTGTGGCGCAGTGGACTAAGGTCTGGCTGAGACGCAGAAGGTTGCGGGTTCGATTCCCGCCACGGGACAAATGTTTGTGTGATCTGCAAGTATTTGTCTCGGGTCTGGGTGTTTCTATGTATAATATGTATGTTTTGACAAAAAAAAGTACTTACTTATTTAAGTAGTATATCAGACATGTGGTACCTACTCACAACACAAGCTCTACTTACTTTGGGGCCAGATGATGCTGTGTGAAATGTCCGGCATTATTATTATTATTATTATTATTATCTAGCCCAAAATTGAGTAAAACTTTGTACTATGGGAACCAGATAACTGACAGAATACTAATATACTTTGAGACTAGTTTTTCGTGTAGCGCGAGTTTCTTGAAACTCGCGTCTAGGGTGTGTTGCTGCTGGCTTAAAAAAAAACAAAAATATGTTGTCAATGGAAAACCTGTGACGTTGTAATTTTTTTTTATTTACAAAAATAATTACAGAAATGTACAGAATAATATACAAAAATATAAAATACATGTGAAACAGTTGAGATATTAAGGACCGTTTAAAACGACTATAGACACTGGCGGCGTTGCTACGTTGAATGGCAATGTTTATACGCTGAGCCAGATAGGAGCCAGCTCTTGGGTCACGCAATGTATCTGCCAGACGCCGTGAGATAATTTTGAAAACGCGGTGGACTCTAGTTACCTTCGGGCCCAATGTCTGAACTCCAAAAGGCTCAAATATGTAGTCATGTCAAGACCGGCATATTTGCGCCTTTTGAGATCCTCGGTCCTTCACATTCAGCCGTTGCACCAGCTCTTACAGAAGTCCCTGACAGATGAGTTGCGGCCAGGGTGTCTACGCAAGTAGCATCCCACACTTATGGCCTGTCCATCTCCCAAGGGACAAGAGTCATACCATCGGGCCTCTTACTATCATCACGTATCAAACCGTTCGGTTTGTGAACAGCTGGTTGACGTTGACGCTGGTAAGTGCCCAAAGAATGACATCGTTAAAAAAAATTTAGTTCTAAAAAGAAAACCGACTACATTTAATAAAAATTGAGTCCATAAAAATTGTTAGGGATGTTATTTATCTTTAACTCCACATGACTCAAAACAAAACACAATACAAAAGATTTTGCCCCTATTATGCCTTAGGGGTAGTATTTTTCTTCAAATTAAAATGAGCATAAAAAGAAATTACACCATCGCAAACAAGAAAATAATTTCCTAAATCGGTTTATAAATGACGGAGCTCTGCTGAAACAAACATAATTTAACATCCAGACCAAACATATATTGTTATTTCACTTTCAAAACTTTCGTGAGTTGTGAGTTCCGCTGCGGTCCGCTCTTTGCCGCTCGAGTTTACGGTTCGCACATCAAGTTCACCCTGATGAAGATTATCTAGATGAATCGAAACAGTGTCGGTGCCTCCATCGACAAAATAATACGTGAGTTTATAAAAATGTATTATATATTGTTATCACCAAATGTTCATCCTGGATAACAATCGAACCCACAACCTACAGCGCAGAAGGCTATATAGATATACTACAACCCGAGCTGTGAGCCGAGTCGCTAACATATTTTAAAATGCATACTAAAACATAAAACTACAATCGAGTTTCATATCTTCAATAAAAGCGTGGAGTTGCCAACAAAGGAAACATAAGTTTTGTAACAGTATGAAAGAAAAATATAAGTCAAAAATGTCGTCTCCGCAGTTTCCAAAGTTCGCAAAGTACTGTTTTTCATTCGATTTATTACAACAAGAAGTGCTGAGATGTCATCCCGGTATCTCATGTCCCGATGGAATTAAGTTCAGTCACAGCTCTACGAATACAGCTCTACAATAACATATTTGTCAAAACACCATCTTTCGAAATTGAAGAACTTACAATACAAATAATATTGTTTTTGCGTTTTGACAACTCAAACCGCGGTGGTACGAACGACTTCATGCTCATAAACCAGAAACCCAGCACGCACTGCGGATTTAGACGGTGACCTCAGCAAATGAATTTTGTACTAAAAATAATCTTTTTTACCTCTTTTTAGTCGCTATCTGTTCGTTAATTGAAAGAATAATAATTATAAAAGACATAAAAGACAATACACATAATTATAAAAGACGTGATTTCAATATTTGCCTCCTAATCCCTCGTTTTCAATTGTTTTTAACGTAACTGTTACTAATAATAATAAATAATAATTAATAAAAATAAATATTTAAAATTATTAAACTTATTTAATACGAGTACAAGCAAGAAACCTCCTCGTGGAGTACTCCAGTAACAGATAGAGCACGGTAACGCAGCTATGCTGCTATTTGCCAGCATAGCATAGCTATGCTGGCAAATTCTTTCCACACGATGTTATATCGATACAAAAACAGAAGAAGATTATTTAATGCATTTATTTACAGAAATGTACAGAATAAGATACAATTCTGATACCAAATAATAACAACAGAGCTTTCTAAGGAACGTCTAAAACGATCAATAAATAACTCAACTGATCCAGATCACAACGAACAAACGCTGCCTTCTGGCAGTGGTCTGGATTATTTTATTAATTAATAATGTCTTAAAACAATAAATATTAATCATCTTTTAATGTTGATGTTGTTTTAAGCTGTAACTTACACTAATAGACGGAAAGTAATCTAATTAAAATCCGTTCGACTTTATTTAGAATGTTTTATTTGAGTGTTTGCTGATAAAAATATTTTTTTTTCAGATGGCCTTTTTGTGAAACATGGAACCAGACAAAGGCGCACGCACTAGAGGAAAAACCCGCGTTGAAATTGGATTAATTTGCGCGGATTAATTCGAGATACGTGCAAAGCGTTAGTTTTATTTCGTAATTCAAACCTTAAATTGGAAAGAAATAATCTTTTTCTGGGATGTCTGGGATTTTGTTGATAAGGGGCAGAGAATAAAACTATGGCAATAGTAAGTTCACCAGCCATATTTCACTGCATAAGTTACCAGCTACTAATTGAATGTGCTGCCTTCTTTTAGCTATGACTCTGACAAAGAACTTTGGAGTAGCGCCCTAACTTTGTAACGTTTTTAGTTAAGCGTATTAGAGGCTATTTTGTTTACATCGTCAAGAGCTGGAGTTTAAAGTTAATTCGGATATAATTATACTTTTGTTAGACTTAAGACTGAATTTTAAATAGAATTCTAGTTTTTTCAATATTATATAGTTATACATAAAACAAGTTGTTATTTTTAGGGTTCCGTGCCTTAAAAGGAAAAGAGAAACCCTTCGATATCCGTCGACTTGTCTGTCAGTCTATCCCTCAAGACCCATTTTCTTAGGAACGCGTGCACATATCTAGTTGAAATGAATGTCAAATACTCAGACATAACATTTTATTTGTATTCTGGTTTTGTTTCACCTAGTAGGTAGATAGGTAAGTGCTTTTATTAAATCATTCGTCATCAAATTGACGCAGTGAGTGTATTCGGCGTAGGTATATCTAGTGCTTTAATTGATTGTTAGTGGTATGGCATGGTTTTAGTTCAGTGTAAAAAAACAGTTTTTAGAGTTACGTGCTATTACAGAAAACTTATTATTGGTAGTCCGTCTGACTGCTTAATATGAGCACATCGAAAAAAAATATATAAATATTGTTGTCGTTTTTTCAGTACAATTGACTGGACAAATAAGGCTGAAAAATATAATTATCCTAACTTCTTACCTGAGGTTTTGCAACACTTCTATACTGATATCGCAGAGGTTAAGTTGGTAGGTTTGTTTGTTTGGTTGAAGGGGTAATCTTAGAAACTACTGAACCGATTTTAAGTCTTTTTAGATTATTCCTGTTAGAAATAAACAATGTTAAGCGGGTGAAACCGCGGAACATGCAGGTAGCATGCAAAGTAATTTTTGGTGATATATCATGTACATAGGAAGATGAAGTGATATAAAAAGCAGAGTCACAGTCAACTAAAGTGTAACCTTTCACCCCAGTAAGGTAAGAATATATAAGCCTAGGCCACGGAACCCTCAGAGCGCACGTCCAACACACTCTTGCCGGCACTTTTTGATTGCGACCTGTCGCTTCTAAATAACTCTGGACGTATTTTTTTGTTGTTTCACCGAGTTTACGCTAATAGCTTAATGGTTTTCGGTGAGCTTTGAACAGAAATACAATTTCCAAGTGCTTTTTGTATGGAAAAGTTGTGCCGTCTATTTTTTAAAACGGCACGGGATTTAGTGCTGTGGTCGGTGTCGTTATAATTTGGCTTAGTACGCAGTTTTGTGCATTAATCACTAGTTTATTCTGCGCAGGGTAGGCTCATTATACTGAGACGTTAAATACGTACAAACTTAATGTCGGTTGTACCTATATGTATCCTAAAATAGTTAGGTCTTAGGTTCGTATTTCTATAAAGTTTACAACCTACAAAGCCGCCAACATAATTGCCGGCTTTCACCACACGGGTTAGCGCCTGCATGACTGCTGCGTCGTTCTTACGGCTCATTTGCGCGACATATATGCCGGGTAAGCCTGGTTAGATACTCGTAGTAAGTAGTTGATTTTACAGTTGATGTTGTTCAAAAAACAAGTGATCTTGACTGCCAATGGTGAAAAGATGCAAGGACTGCAAAAGTTGGAACCAATTATGGTATAAATACATACAGACATTTATATGTACACTACAAATTCAAATTCAGTTAAGTACCAATAAAAAACATTAGAGATAACCTTATCCAATGCGTTTTTTATATACATCATACTATATAAAATTATAAATAAAAAACCTGCCCAATTATTTTGGATTAGGTCATTTTTGGATAACAAACATTCTAACGTCAATACAATCATTCGCTTTATAATAAAATCATAAGAAGCTATGATAGGATTTATAACGATAGGTTACTAGTATATTTAGTTATGTAAATAATATATTATAATATACTAGGATAACTAAACTAATATACAGCCAAATAATATACTAGGATAACTAAAACTATACACTCCTTTTGAAAAGTAGTGTGAATAAATATTCAAAAGACGGGACAAGCAAATATTGATTTTTAAATCACCTGTCAACTCATTGATACTAGTAATATATAAAATCTATTAAATAAATAATAGAAACGTATTTACATTAATTTTAAAAGTCATTCCACTATAAATCTATGAATTCCACAGAATACGTTAGAACTCATGCCAAATCCAAATTTCAAAAGTCGGTTTATTCAAAGAAATGCAACAAAATGCAGAAACACGCTCCCCTGTCCAAGCAAAGCTGATTATAATCGCGATAAAAACGCCAGGAACCCCTCGGCCGACCCCTTATCCGATCTCCTGTCAAATGTGCTTCCAATTTATGTATTGCAGCCACCCTCAAATGGTATTATTTATCAGGACGCATCCAACTTGGACTACTCCTGGATGAAGATGGCTTTGAGAGATGAAGGTTTTTTATAAACTGACCATTCAATATAAATGGAATATTTAACATAATTTCTATGTTTATCTATATCCCGATGTTTTAGCACACATTGGCCATGGTCACGGGAATAACGGGAAATCAAAAAAAATCACAAATCAAAATATAACTTTAAAAACAAATCAATGTTTTTAAAGTTATACCATGTGAAATACGTATAACTTGGTAAGTCATAGATTTCGCACTATGCACTATTCGGAAACTAATACCGGTATTTTCCCGTTAATATAACTGAACTTCTTATTCATATCGTATCATTAATTATGACCAGTGCTAAGAATAAATATAAAAATAAATATTGGTGAACAATGCACTTAACATAATCTCGCCCAAATTAAGCATAACTTGTATTATGGTGACCAGATGTCTGATAGAATACTAATATAATAATTATGATACTTTGTAAGCACCCAGAGACAGAACACACACCTATATTCTTCACACAAATGTTTGTCTTGGGAGAGAATCGAACCCCCAACCTACAGAAGGCATAGTTACTAACAACTGAGCTGACTGGCCAGACTTTTCTTAATTCAGTCGAACATTTTTGAACGAGGTTGACGATGAGAAGCAACTCAAGCGATCAGGCAAGTACCTACAAACTGTAATATCTATTCCATTGGACACAAATCAATACCGTAATACCTATAGGTTTACTGGCACTATTTCTCTCTAGACGTTATGCCTAGAATCAAACCGTTGAACACTTACTAATGGAGCTGGTTCCAAATATCTAGTAGCGAGCTGTCTCGCAAATGAATAAGCAACGCGCGCTTTTGTAAGCGAACAATGCTTTGCAAATATTAACGGTACCTTAAGCACTGATTTCTAAACATTTCAATTTTTTAATTTACCTGTAAAATATTGACCAAGCCCATGTAACTACGCACATCAAGAGCTTCCGAAGTAAGGACAAGAATGAGCGGTCAATACTCACATTAAACGCCATCTAGTTAGCAAAACAAAAAAAAACAGCTGCAGCTTTTTTAATTTATTTTAGGTTTACAAATCAAGCGCTAGCTGTCAAAATCAAGTTAAACCTTACAAGATATTGTTTTTTTTATTCTATCATAATACCCTACTATTTTGAAAACATTTTCATTTTTCCCCAAACAGCGGTTAACAGCGTTTCGGTAGGGGACGACGACGACAATAACCTCTACCAAAAATTACGACTTTAAAGCTTAAAGCTTAAGGATTAATCTTGATCGAACAAATATATTTATCGTAAAACTGTTTAAAAACCTCGTAGTATCTATAAAAGAACTATCCAACGACATGAGTTTATTTATATTAAAAGCTTTTTAGTAAATTAAATCCGAATAATTATTTTATATAAAAAGACACCTTTTGCAAAAAATAGCAAACGTCGAACGACAATATCCGACATTGCAACAAGTTACTAGAACAAATTTAAACACAAGTGTTAAAAATTTTTATAGGTAAAATTTACATTATTATGACACATGCCTATTCCGAAAAAACCTTCAGTTAGCGTTTAACGGACCGCTAAACGATTGTTTGCTTTAGGCTTTTTTTTATTTTAAAATCTGATTTAGGTAAAAACTGGAATACATAAACATTTTAATCACACTATCCTAACCGTCTAATCTGGTGTGGTTTACTTCAACATTTTTTTGAAACATCTAAACCATTGTTTAACAGTATCAGCGTTTTTGCATCTAGGTAATCAGTGGTGTAAGTGGGTACGGCTTTATCCAGTTAAAGGTGAACAGGAAAAAACGCGTGACCCACTTAACGATCAATAGTCTTCAAAGTTTTAACAGAAGAAATTCAAAGCTTACATAAGGGGTACTCTTGTGAAGAATGCGTATAAATTACTGTATTATTGATAAGAATGCATGGCTTTATGCTCTGTCCTCTGAGAGTTAACTGTCAGATTTGCAATGTCTAGCCTACTCTTACTTTGTGTTAGTTTATGAGCTAGTTATAAAAAAGATCATACAAAAAGCGCTAGGATCAAGACGATTTTCTTGGTAATTTTTCTCGGAATTGGTTTAAGAGGAATTGGCACCTAAATTTACCTAATATGTAAGACGTTTCAAAAATATCCTTGTGGTTGCATTGAATAAACAAATAAATAAATAATCCTGGAAAATAATAAATAAATAAGTCCGCATCAGCATCATAATGGCCCCAAAGTAAGCAGAACTTGTATTATGGGTACCACGTGACTGATATACATTTTTTTTACATATTATACAATAGAAACACCTACCCGAAACAAATATTTGCAGATCATACAAACATTTGTCCCGCAGCGGGAATCGAACTCACAACCTTTTGCGTCTAAGCCGGACCTTAACCTATTGCGCCTCAGACTTATAAAAAATATAAACATATATGTTTGAGTTTAAATTGTAGTTGAAATACATTTTTGTAACATTAGACGGACTCGCAAACGTATAATGTCAAGAACTGGTGCTGAGTTTGCAAAATAGAATGAATGACAGCTCCTTTGTAATGTGAAATTCACCACAGTTACAGCCACTAACAGTTTAGCTGGGTCACTCTATCGAATACCATCAACTTACTCCGTTTGATCTTCAACCCGAATTTTCCATTTGAAAATGCATTTTATAAAGTTTGTAAACATAACATACTTGTAAGGTGACCTGTTATTGATAAGTTCTTCGTCGTTTCATTTTTCATATATAGTATAATAAAATTAACAATGTAGTATCCATTAGTTTACAGGCAACTATGCTATATTCGGATGAAGCGACTCGTATAATAATGATCGAACTTTCTTGAAGTTTCTTTGATTATTTATTTTTAATGAAAAATACAATAAATTACATCTGGTAAATACATTGCGTGACCCAAGAGCGGGCTCCTATCTGGCTCTGCGTATTAGCATTGTGATTAAACTTGGCAATGCCGCCAGTATCTTGGGAACGCTGCCCTTTGTGATCTTTTCACGTTTCACGTGTATTTTATATTATTGTTTATTATTCTGTACATTTCTGTCTCTTTCGGATTTATAATATTAGTATGGTTATCATACGTAGGTGCAGTAGTACTGCAAGATAGTGGTTGGTACAGTGAACCAGCTGCTCCTTCTGCGAACTGTACATTGTCTCGGAGAACCGTTATTATAACAAGGCTATGTCTGTTGAGTCAGCAGGTTTTTAATAGGGCTTCGGTTGATATCTAATGGAAGGCGAAATCTTTAAGGGCCTTGCCACAAAGAACCGTGATTGCCAATAAAATTTACGTAGTCAATTGACGTGTTCATAAGGTTTCAGCCAAAGTGAACAAAAACTACAGCTCAAATGAAATGAAATGAAAAATATTTATTTGACACGACACAACACAAAATTGACCTAAAGGTTAAGGTAGTAAATGATACAATTATAAATATAAAAAAAATCCAAAAAAAAATTTTACCTACGCCACAAAACGGGTGACCAGATAGCAAGTAGGTATTAAGTACCTACTTGCTATCAGAAACAATATAAAAAGGTAGGGTAGGTCGCCATTTCCAAAGATGCCTTACGCACCTTACAACATAGTGTGGTAAAAATCATCATGTCGCACAAAAAGGGGCTTAGACGTTCTTCTTCTTCGTTAATGGCATGTGTCTGTTTGATGTCTATTCTGCCAATAACAATTGATTAGATTATATTATTGACGTCACAAAATCCTACGTTGTCGTTCGTCAATTGTTATTTTTAACCGACTTCAAAAAAAGGAGGTTACTCGATTAATTCGAGGTAATTCGATTCGTATATTTTTTTTATGGGTGTTCCCGAACTTCGTCGTTTCTGAACCGATTTTGATGATTCTTTTTGTTGAAAAGGAGTTATCCTAAAGGTGGTACCATGATAAGGAAACCAAGATCTGATGATGGCATCCCAGAGAAATTGAGGGGAACTTTCGAAAATCGTAGTGGCGACTAGTGCGTTTGTTAACTTTTTATTAAAGCACTACTATTTAATGAAGGTCTGGAGTCGATCTGATGAGGGAGCCGAAAGACAGTCGAGGGAACTCCTCAACGATTTACAGCAATTACCTGGTGTTTGGGCTTGATTAATTTGTATTGATGAGAACTGTACACCTAGATGGGTTGTGACTGTCATTAGGGGTCTGATGATGAAGACGAAGGTCAGTCAAGGGAACTCCTCATCGTTTTACAGTAGCTACCTCGTGTATACACATGAAGTCGGTTGTCTTTTTAGTTTTCAAAACTTAATTATATATAAAATGGTGATATCCCTACTATTATAATATTATAAATGCGAAAGTAACTCAGTCTGTCTGTCACGTTTTCACGCCTAAACCGCCTGAGCTGATTTTGGTGAATTTTGGTATAGAGGTACATGGGACCTTGGAGAAGAACATAGGCTACTTTTTTGGTAGGTACCACGCGTGCGAAGCCGCGTGCAGCAGCTACTATAAAATAATTATACATATTATTATTGCTCGAATCACAAGAAAACTAAACTTTTATTCCAATAATTTACATTCGAGTGAAATAAACACCAAAATTACTAATAAAACACGAAAGAATTCGAAAAAGTTAATAACAAGAAAGCCTCGCAAGATGTTTTAAATAAGTCGTTTCAGCCATCTTAACGACCACTTTTACGTAACGTCAGTTGGAAACCATAAGACATTACAATATGCTAAAGGAATGGTCAATGTCTTGCAATATGTGATTGGGGATAAGCACTCTCTTAAAAGTACTTATCAATCATAGTCATAATCATAATCAATCATCCCCAAATTTGAATTATTATGAATAGGTCAACGGCTCAAGTCTCGTCTGGGTCCTCAAGTTTAATAACCCAATTATAAAAATACATAAAATTTTGAAAGATAATTTGTATATAGGTTTAACTCTTACAAAAGAAAAATTTAAATCAAAATGTTTTTTATTCAATAAAATAACAAGAACCATTTTGAATCATCTTATACACTAAGTAAATTTTGATGACCTCTGTGGCGCAGTGGGCCAAGGCTTAACTGAGATGCAGAAAACTGCGGATTCGATTCCCGTCGCGAGACAAATGTTTGTATGATCGGAAAGTATCTGTCTCGGGTCTGCTTGTAACTATGTATTAATTTATAAATAAAGTGTATAGGTAGTAAATCAGTCACGTGGTACCCATAACACAGGCTTAGTTTTGTTTTTAAATCAAAATAGGTGGAAATAACTTGTAAACGAATTTTTGTATTTTTATATATTACTAGCTGTACTCGGCATGCGTTGCAATGCTACAAATTTTCTCACCGTTTAAACCTTCCTTATACTACGACAAACATTTCAACACCAAAATCAGCTAAATCAGTCCAGCCGTTCTCGAGTTTTAGCCAGACTAACGAACAGCAATTGATTTTTATTTTATAGATAATAATATAAAGCGGACATTTAACACAACATCACCTAGTCCCAAATAAGCAGAGCTCGTGTTATAGTTACCACATGACTGATATATATATATATTTGTATATACATACATATATATTATGCACATAAAAACACCCACACCAAAAAAATATTTGCAGATCATAATGCAGAACCCGCAAACTTCTGCGTATCAGCCGGCCCTTGGCCCACTGTACCACAAAAGTCGTCATCGTGTTTAAATGAAGTCGGTTTTCTTTTTAGTTTTTAAAACGTAATTATGTAGATACCACGCGTGCAAAGCTTCGGGCAGTAGCTAGTATTTATAATAAGCTGTATGCTTGTGTTCAAAAGTGTAACGTGTGACAACTTCAGGTAGACAACAGTCGTTAAATTTACCACACCCCGCTCTCACCCTAACCGGACAACAACTAACAAACTGTGATTAAATTGGGGCACACGTAATTTGGCCGCGTAAACTTCACAGGTAATGAGAACGGTTGGTAAACTCCGCAAGTGGTGTTCAAGTTACACTGCTCATATTACGGTGCGCGGAGATATCGAAACAAAGCTTTGTGGCGTTCAGCATAAGTCATATATTACAACATGATTTCATTACTTTATAAGAGCGACTTAGAAGAAAGTAAAAAGACTTATAAGAGCGGCAAAAATGAAAGTAAAAAGACTTTTCAAAACATTTACGGGATTCCCGAGATTTCTTCAGAAAAAAATACTAGTAAATTATTGTACATAAATTATTTTTAAGTTGCTGTTTTTACAGTACTGTAGAACGGCAATTTCATAAGTAAATATCTAATATGTATATTATTAAGTACCTATTTTGCTTTATACTAGGTACTTACGAACTTACGAAACTACTAACGAACTTACTTCCTTTAAGATTAATATATGAATATTCGTGTAGTCGTAGCACACAACACCATTTAGTTTAGATATAACTAAGTAAAGCTTCATAGAATCTATTATTCATTCTCCATACTAAAATCGAAATTTAAAAGTGCCTCTTTCTATCTGTCTGTATCTGTATGTCACGGCTGAACGGATCTTGATGAAATTTGGTAAGCAGATAGATTGTTTCTTTGAGACGGATATAGGCTACTCTTATGTAGGTATTACACGGGCAAAGCTGCGGCTAGCTTATTAGATAACTAAACTATTTTTAAAATATTGTTGCGTAAAAATTGCATTTGTAAAATTATGTTTGTATTATGAGTAAATTAAAACTAAGCTTACTCACGTTCATCTCAGCATCGTATAGTAACTGCTGGTGGCATAACCATCCCTTGTCAAAAACAGAATCTGAAGATGACAACTGATTGGCCCAGCGTACATTAATTTAAGCTGTACAACTTTACCATGGGTGTAAGTTGCGAAATATTATTATCTCAGTTATGTCATTATGTCACCTGAAAGCGGTAATGACAAAGGGTAATGACGAGTTATATGGTTATGGAGTTTGGCGCGCATTTGTTTTGATAACCTGTGGAAATATGGTTATTTTGTTTTATTAGGGCCTGATGCTTATCAAAAGCTGTTATACTATAGTCAACTTCAAAAAAGATCTAGCAGATAAGTACTATCTACGAGTATATGTACTCGTATATAAAACATTATAAACATATATTTCACTTTCAAAATATTCGTGAGTTTACACCAACACTGTTTCGATTCATGTAGTGACTTTATCAGGGTGAGTTTGATCTGCGGTCCGCTCGTTGCCTCTCGAGTTCACGGTTTGAAACAGTGTCGGTGACTCTATGTACAAAATAATACGTGAGTAAAACCCGTGCTTATCAAAATATTTTATGACATGTTTTATAACATTATCTTACATAAAACCACTTTAGAATCAGTCACGTGTAAAAAGTAACCCCTTTTCACCTTTTTTATATCTTTATGATAACATAATCTTCATACATCTAACATAGTCCCTAAAAGATCATTAAAGTTAAGCAACGCTCTATAAGGTCTGTACTACTAAAATTACGAAGTAGCAGTAAAAATCTTTACAATCTCTATGGAACGTTGAGGCTATGGCCCGGTTGAGATGCAGAAGGTTTATGTATGATCTGCAAGTATCGTCACGGGTCTGGGTGTTTCTATGTATAGTATGTATGCTCCCTCGACGCTATCTTTTAAGTACCGACTTAGGAAGAGGCTTATCGATCAAACAATTTATGATTATAATGATTTTATTGATGCAAAATGTTAAAGCAAAATTAAATTAAATATTGTTTATAATATATATATTTCAATAATTTTCCCATTGTCTATAAAAATATGTCTACAAATATGTTTACAATCATATTTTAAAATGTTAATAATTATTATATTATATAATTACGTATTGTCTCGATTTGTTTAGATTTATTTGACCTGTAATTTTTCTGCTATGAATAAATGACTATGAACTATGTTATTACAAAAAAATAAAGAATGTAAGTATATCAGTCATGTGGTACCCATAACACAAGCTCTGCTTACTTTGGGGTCTGATGATGCTGTGTGAAATATCCGGCATTATTTATTAAATGTAAATAAATTTTGGTGGACAATACACAGCATAAAACGTTGTAGTATGTTGACAAGGAAATATGTATACATAAAATAAATTTATTACAAAAAATATTACAGAAATTTTCAGAATAATACACAATAATATGAAATACATGTGAAATAGTTGAGCTATTTAAGGACCATTTTGATATACACTGCCTTTACTCACGTATTATTTTGTCGATGGAAGCACCGACACTGTTTCGATTCATCTAGAGAATCTTTATCAGGTTGAGTTTGATCAACAAAATAATACATGAGTAAAGCCCGTGTATAACAAAATGAATAGTACAACTCACGAAAGTTTTGAAAGAGAAATATCTAAGGACAGTTTAAAACTATCTATAGATAGCTCAACTGATTCAGGTCAATGCATTAAGTTAAATTTAAATATATACTTATAATGCTATAAAACACCCAGACACATACAAACATCTATATTCATCACATACATGTTTGTCCTGGGAGAGCATCGAGCCTCCAATCTAAAGCGCAGAAGAGCTATTACAACTATTAGCGTAACTGAGCTGAATAGTTATAAATTACTGGAATTGAGTTATTTTTCTAGGAAAGGATGAGTTATAAATACGTTTTCATCACTATAGGAAACGTCAGTTAGCTAGATGCCAAAGTGCCAATAGGCGCGAACAATATCGTCGGATTATTTGCAAATTGATTCAATTTACCGAACATGACTCCGCTTTTAGCGTTTGCCATTTAATGTTGTAGTCGTTCCACTCTTGTTTACAAAAACATTATCAGAGGGAACTATAACAATTTAATTGTTATAAAATAAATTTAGCGCGAGCCGGAAAATGCCTAGTAAAGGTTTCGGAAATCAGTATGAATAAGAAAGACTTCACTAGCCAGGTCTCATACAACATATCAAAATAACTGGTAATTAGCAAAATAGAATAATTTTGTAGAGAGCTTTTATATTTTTTTAAGGTTTACAAGGCTGTCAGCTCAGTTGGTAGTAGCTCTGCCATCTGCGTTGTAGGTCAAGGGTTCGATTCCCTCCCAGGATAAACATTTGTGTGACAAACACAGGTGTTTGTTCTGTATCTAGGTGTTATAAAATATCATAATAAATAATAATAATGCCGGACATTTTTAACACAACATCATCTGGCCCCAAAGTAAGCAGAGCTTGTGTTAAGGGTACCACATGACTGATATACTACTTATATACTTTTTTTGTAAATACATACATATTATACATACACACATAAGAATGTTATTACAAAATATATTAGTAACAGCCATCTGGTCACCATAATACAAGCTATGCTTGGTTTGGGACAATGGTCCCAAACTGTTATGTGTCATTGTCGATGAATATTTATTTATTTATAAAATGTTTGAGCCGTTTTCAAGGGCTACTAGCCCTTCTTTATTGCCCTTCTATATTGTCTATATAACAATAATTACAAGTCATTAGAAGCCACTTTACCTATTTGATGGCCTTGCAAAGATAAACAGTTCTCGTAAATTGACTCAACTGACTTCCAAGCACTCGTCCAAGAGCGTACTCGTACATCAGAACAAATCAAATTTAATGTCAATATTTCGTTCAGATCTGTCTAATAAGTAACAGTTCTTGAGTAGAGATTGAGTTTTGTTCTGAAATATGGGTCTTAATAAATACCCGAGCTGCTGTACGAAACCGTCGAGCAGTATTACGACTAGGAGAGCATAAGAAAGCAAGTAATAAAATGTCATTGAACGTCTAGTTAGTTGAAAGTTAAACAGACCGAAGGGACGGACGCCGCCGGGAGACAGACAAAGAAATTAACGCAGTTTTAAATATGCAACACTCTGATAGAGTTTCTTTGTTCTCGTTTTCTTTAAGTCTTCAGTCTTATTAAGATGTCTTGTGGGTCCTCAAGAGTTGAGTTTAGATATCTAAGGCCTTACTTATAAAAAATCTGTTAAAAGGCGTTAACACACTGCAAGATTCCTGTCACTATTTGTTACAATCTTACAAAAAGAGATGCCACTTATTTAAATAGTACTTAAATCATTCCGGACATTTCACAATTCATCATCTGGCGCCGCAGAGCTTGTGTTATGGGAACCACATGACTGATATACTACTTATATATATATTTTTTGTCATTACATCCATATTATACCTAGTAAATTCCAGACCCGAGACAAATACTTGCAGATCATACAAACATTTGTCCTGCGGCGGGAATCGAACCCAAATACTTCTGTGTTTTCTTGTGTCTCAGAGATACAACTGCCCATTGTACTACAAACTAGCTAAACACTGACGACCTCTGTGGCGCAGTGGGCTAAGGTTCGGCTGAGACGTAGAAGGTTGCGGGTTCGATTCCCACCGCGGGACAAATGTGTGTATGATCTGCAAGTATATGTCTCGGGTCTGGGTGTTTCTATGTTTAATATGTATGTATTTACAAAAAAAGTATCTATAAAAGTATTACATCAGTCATGTGATACCTACCCATAACACAAGCTCGGCTTACTTCGGGGGCAGATGATTCTTTGTGAAATGTCCGGCATTATATATTTATGTATTTATTGTTCCTTATCCTCACAGAAGCATTTGTGAGATGATAAACACATGTGTTTGTTCTGTGTATGGATGTTAAAAATTATCAATTATGTATTTATTGATATATAAGTAATATATCAGTCATTCGGCACCCATAGTACAAGATTTACTTAGTTTGGAGCTAGATGGGGTTTAGTGAAACGTCTAACAATATTTAATATTATTATTAGTATCAGGAAAAAATATACGAACCCAATAATAATAATAAATATTTGTGGACAATGCACACTACACCATCTAGCCCCAAACAAAACTAGCTTGTATTATGGTTTTTTTATTATATACTTATGATACTTTTAAACACCCAGACACAAAACAAACACCTAAGTTCATCACCCATATGTTTATCTGGGGAGGGAATCGAACCCTGAACCTACAGCGCAGAAGGCAGAGCTACTACCAACTGAGCTGACATGCCAGTAAATCACAGGTAAACCGGTTCTTATTTTTCGTTAATGGTATGTCATAATAATGTATTTTTTTCCAGTGCCAAGTGATTATATTGTTTATAGTATGTTTCAAAGTCGTATCTTGTCGTTCGTCATTTATTTTATATAAAATGGTCCATTCATATAAAATAAAAACGCATTATTTTTGCTTGAATCACAAAGAAACACAAAGCTTTTATTCCAATTATTCACACTCGAGTCAATAACTCTAGCTCTATTTAAATAAAAGAACCAAAATTACTAATAAAACTGGAAATAATTCGAGTAATAACTAAAAATAAATAAAATTAAAGCGCAATGTATGCTTTGCAAGACGACCAAAAAGAATCCTAGTTAAACCGGTTTTTTGATGACTAAAGAGATCTGTCAATCTAATATGGAAAGCGCATCCAATGTGTTTTACTAAAAACTTCATTTGTGCCACCATCGTTGTCCAGATAGTACGACTGGCTAATTGTAGCTTTTTGTTACCTTCTTCGTCGACCTCCCTTATTGCTCTCTCTGTCCCACTCGTTGCTTTGTCAATTAAATCGCTCAGTGTTTGAAAAAAGAAACGAACTCTTTGGTTTATCCCTGTCCGCTGTCCACTACAGTCTACAGCCCGCATGCAGTCACCGATGGCACTCGTTTTTCACGCACCAATGAGACTGTTTTCGAACCAGTTCGGCCAGAACCAATTGGATAAGCAGCAGTTTGTATTGGGCTATGTCACTTGATTTATTATTTAATATGAACTCTACCGCGCTTGTTTAAGATTTAAACTTGCTTTGAAGAAAGGTTTTATTTAAACGCAACTGCGTTTACGATCGTCAGTCAAATGAAATTAAGCTATTTAAGTTAAGTTAAAATCATTTTTTGCTTGTTTGCATGTTCTAGGATGTCCATAGGTATTTTCAAGCCTAATTTACTCAAAGACGCCTGAACCGATTTCAAAAATTCCTTTTTTGTTTCAAAGGGTACACTTCCAAGGTAGTCTCATTTAATTTTTATCAACGGTCAAACGGTTTTTTAAATATCAACAAAAATCAAAAAATTGTATACATCGATGATTTTTTCGTTGCGTGAAGTCCAGATGAGTGCGTTTAGTTGGTCTACCCATATTATACATGTATTTTGTTTATACATGCTGCTTTCTGTAATAAACACAAAAAAAACAAAATAAATAAATTTTATGGTCTCAAATTGTATCCAATGAAGTTGGTTTTCTTTTTAGTTTTTAAAACGTAATTATTTATTTATTAGCCATTAGCAAAAGTACGCATATAAAAAACATAGGTATAAATCAAATAATTAACAATAACATTTTATGGAATGTGCACCAATTACATGGATGCCCAGCAATCCAAAGCGAAGTAGAACTTGAAGATTCGTGGAATACATCAGAAGTGTAGGTTAAATGAAACTCCTTTACGATACTATTATTTAAACTGTTGTTACGAATACTTGAGCATAGTAAAAATTTGCTGCCCGTAAAAGCTGTAGGGGCGTCCATGAAGCGTGAACGCGTAAAATGTAATGCCTGGTTAAAATCTGCATGGATTTTGGGTTTATGTGTATTATAAATAACATTTAAACATAAGCGAATTTTCTGCTGACGAATTATAAAATGAAAAAAAAAATACCTATCTACATAAATACATCTACAAATTATTCCCTATTGCCACGGCATCACGAGTGTTCACTCGTCGGTTTAGCCGTTCGGCTAGACCGATTTTGCTAATTCTTTTTTTGTTGTGTTTGTTATTGTCAAAAGGTTCTTATGAAATAAAACATTAAGAAATATGCGTGGAAAATTTGAAAATTTAAAAAAACTTTAAGACGATTTAACTTTTCTAATGTAACCTTAGCGCTTTTGACAATAGAAACTTTTCTAATGTAACCTTATGGCGTTTGATATAACTGTCAGCCTTTTTACAGTTGGCGCGATCTATTATTACTAGTTAAGACAGGACAACGTTTGTCGAGTTAATATGTATATATTAATAAGAGTATAATAAATAAATATTTTTTTTTATTAACTCACACCATGCCACGTAGTTGCAAACTAGGAAAAGCTTGTTCTATTAGAACCAGATGAGTTCTTTTTTTGTGTCACTAATTATTTCGAACAAGTATGGTGAAAAGATCAAAATGAGCCTTAGAGACGGGGTTCAAGCACTTGGCACAACATGTCTTTGAACTTTCAAGGTTCTATGACATGTCGGTTTCCTCACGAAAACCAGATGACATGAAATTTTATATAATTATTTATATAAAAATAGCAAATGTTTTTCATTCAACCATATAATTTTCAAGTAAGTACTACTTACTTGAAAATTATATGGTTATAATATCCTTACTAAAATTATAAATTCAAAAGTGTCTATATTGATTTGTCTGTTACAATTTCACGACACAACGGCCGGATCTTGATGAAATTTGGTAATGAGACGTGTATATTGGGGAAAAACATTTGCTATTTTTATATAAGCATTTGCAATTACAACACGTGCACGCTGGTTTTATAATAATTTATCTAATAATAAAGGAAAAATAACAACTAAACACGATATGTAAATAGTTTGACAGTATTAGGTGTGTGTTTGTATTAAAAAAAAATATATATAAGTAGTATATCAGTCATGTGGTACCCATAACACAAGCTCTGCTTACATTGGGGCCGGATGATGCTGTGTGAAATGTCCGGCATTATTATTGTTATTATTATTGTTGTTTAAACATTTGTTTTACTCGGTTTAATGAACATCGGGGTTAACTGGAGTGCATAAGCCTAAGCCAAGTGCGCCCCAGTATTAGGATGTGAGCTTCAGCAGGAAGTTCAGTTTGTAAAAACATTCTTACTATTCTACATGTTTTTAAAATAGCTGCTTTCTGTAATAAAATATACGTATGCTTTGGTAGGTATTCCAACGATTGAAGAGTTGTTTGGGAATAAAGCCGGTTGATGACAGTGCTATCGGGACTATTGAGACCTTTAGCAGACGCCACATTCGAGTTATTTCGTTTTTCAAATCAACGTATTTCGAAAGCTTTTCTGAAATGGTGTTCTGTAGGTTGTGTGTGTTAGGTTATGTTATTATTATTATTAGTTAAATAAAAACGGAGAGACAATAACAGGTTTCCGCTGATAGAAACATAATAAAAATAAAAATGTGAACACAAGCATATATAATGCTAACATACCTAATCTAACCATCCAAAGGTTGTCAGGAAGAGATCGCTCTCAAGCGATATGGCCGCCCATTGTACCACTTAAATACTTTTAGTTTAATTAAATTTTAATATTGTGTTTTATTATATAAGGTGTACAATAAAGAAATATTCTATTCTATTCTATTCTAACCAAATAGCAATAAGCTGGCTAAAAACCAACGTGCTCTATTATTCAGGGCCAGGATCATAAAAGTCATTGTTTTTTGTTTCGATGTTGCATACTAAAATAGGAACAACCCTATCATTGTGAACAACCCTAATCGTGGTACTGTCTATCTGTCTACCCGGTAAATAGAGTTGGATAGATCAAAGAGCAGAATAATTTTCAATCCGCTATGCATATTTAGCTCCAAATATTTGCATCTATTACGCAGCCGTTACTCAAAGACATCAATGCATGAAATGTTTGCAGATATCAAGTTTTACTTAAGATGGGGTTGATATTAAAACATACTTGAATAAAGTGAATAGAACGATTCAATTAGAAAATGCATCAAAATAAACCGCCTTTTGGAACCATGTCCGAAGGGGATCCACCCCAAGGCAAAGGTCGATGACCCTCACGCTCATGTTACGTTCATTAGAAATTCGTATTTCTATCCCTTTTTTACTCGTTGCAGCTGTATAATGTGTTTCACTCGACCACTAAATAAATAATGCCGAAATTCATACGTTTTCTCGGGTAAGTGCAATGTGATATTACTTTGTTCGGCAAAGTAATTGAAAGTATTTGACATTAGAGAAGGAAGTGGGTGCCGATGGGAACGTGTGATGGGCATAAAGGGACGCTTCAATTTAAATATTTACTTACTAATATTGTGATATGTGAACATGGGTTTATAAATTTTTTTAATGATGTGAGTTGGTATTAAACTTCTTTTTAAAGTCGGTTTAGCTCGACGAAGACATGTACCAAACCATTTTGTAAAAACCATAAACATGGGTTTCACGCACGTTTTATTTTGTAGATGCAGGCACCGACACTGATTGGTTTCATTTAGAGAATTTTCATCAGGGTGTGTTATATCAGTAACTCACGAATGTTTTGAAAGTGCCTAAGCATCAATAGCCCACCCTGTGGTAATCGATAAGTAATTTATGTAGGTGCTATATACTCTTAATACATTCGCAAGTTGTACTATATATTTTAATAAAACGGGTATTAGTGCGAACCGTGAACGCGGCAACGAGTGGACCGCGGAACAAACTCACCCTGATGAAGATTCTCTAGATGAATAAAAGCAGTGTCGGTGCCATCATCGACCAAATAATACATGAATACAACCACATACAAGTTTATCAAAATGTACGCACTATAAAGCACCTTACTAAAAAGCGTTTGTGTACTACGATTTTAATTAGAAGCCTCGTCAAAGATCGTGTTCCGAGGCGTCTAATTAAAATCCTAGTAGTGCACGAAAGGAAGCTCTGAAACGCACTTTAATCCTTTCACCACACTGATCGAAAGTACGAGTATCACGATAAGAAATAAGTACTGTAACTTTTAGTGCCGAGTGACCTCATTGCCTGCCTATATTTCCAATTACAGCCTAATAACAATAAATATCAGGGCTAAAGATACCCGCTTAACGACATTAAGGCCGTAATCTAGACTATCGTAACTCTTAGATACAATTTTATCTTCGTTTGCTCGTAAAATCACCTATGTAGTTAAAATTGCAAGAAGACTGTAACTAAATATAATCATTTGATTAAACTGCTTTATTGAAAATTATTGAAAATAGAAGAGCCGCACCTTAACCATACGATGGTTTAAAAAAAACATCAATGAAAAGAAAGTTGAAGGAAAGAGAGAAAGGGGAAGGCCACGAATCATCTACATGACTTAAATTAAGGAGATGGTAGCTATCGTATTGTTTAAGGAGGCTCCGCGGGAGAGAAAGAGCGAGCGCATGTGGAAGAGCTGCATAATTCACCGACAACAGCATTAGATAGCTCTTATATTAGTAGAAGAAGAAGATTAAAGTGCGCTTAAATTGTTTTTAAAACATATATGTTTTTATGAAATTGTATTCGCATAAAATTATTACGCATAATATATATTTGCATACAGCCTTTTGTCATAAATATTTTCTCGCATAAAGTTTAATGGCATAACTAGAAATGCTTAATTTAAAATAAGCATAATTGAAAAACATAGAATAACTCGTTCCCATAAATCTTTTTCCTATAAAAAATATGCACTGGTTGATTTTCATAAATAAAACATCAAACTTTGGTAAACTTTTTACCGAACATTCGGCCGATTATTTGTTTTCGTTAAAATCATGATTTGGCCCATCACTGCTCTATACTAAAATACTGCTCTTTTAATCAATACCATACAAGTTAATGTTCGATTTTACGCTTGAATTTACGATTATTATCCGATGTGAATCGATATTACTAAATTACTGATAGTGTGTTTACGAGTTTCACTATAGGCCCATCTTGATTACATTTTGACGGCTATAATTATAATCAACAAAATATAAATCACGTCGTCTACGATACCTCACTGAAATAGTTTTGTTTTTCGATTTCGATTACCTCTCGATATCATAGGTATTTGATATCAATGGAAGCGAGTAGCCTGGTACCAGCAACTCATACATAAAAAAATAATTAGCATGTATTCTCTGACCTACGCGCTGCACCGCCGACTCGTGCGTGTGGCCTGATCTGCCCCATCAACGAGCCTGCAGGTTCATAGTCTAGAATAGTCTAGAAATCTGAAAAGATTTGATGAAGATTTTTTGTTCTCGCTTCAGACGGCATACTTAATGCCCGCACATGATACACACCTTAAATTTGATGGGTGTCAAACGTTTATGTTTGTGTTAGAGTTTGAGTGGTGTTTCAGTATTCAGGTTTGAGTCCCACTGACTAGTACGAAGAACAATAAAGTGATTCTGTTATCTAAGCTCTAGGTACTTGAGTATAATTAAATACGGAGCAATAAATTTAAAGCTCTACCCTCACGACCCACAAGAACAAACAATACTTTTTGCTGCTTATCTAGTAGTTGAAGCGGATGTCTTGACTAACGGCTCGCGGCAGTTTGTGTGTTCACCACAGCGGAAAATTATAGCTATGTCCGTCTGCTTGCCGCGATTCCTTGGATTGTAATTGAATTTATGAAGTTTACGTTCATATTATCCTGATAACACAAGCTAGGAAGTCTTAACATGTAGCATTTAATGTGGTGCTTAAATAAATAATGCTTGAAGTTTCACACAGCATCACCTAGCCCCAAAGTCAGCAGAGCTAATGTTATGGGAACCACATGTCTGATATACTACGTATATGCACATTATACATAGCAAAGCACCCAGATCCAAATATTTGCAAATCATGCAAACATTTGTCCCGCGGCGGGAATCAAACCCATAACCTTCTGCGTCTCACGCGAGCCTTAGCCTACTGCGGTGGGCCACAGAGTCATTCTTGTCAACATAGGGATTGCATTGAACAAATCTGATTTATATTTAAGTTCAAACCATCAGTGACGATGGCTCAACGCATTTCTTCAGTAAGTTCTACCAACCTCCAAGATATATGATAAGACTACCTGGTCTCCGCAGATTCACCCGCGTGGAACGTAGATAAAAGGTAGCCTATATGTTAATCCAAGTCCAAATCTATATCTATTCAATGGTTCAGTCATTATTGATTGATTGAGTCATCCAAACATACAAGCTTACAAATACTCACAAAAAAAACACATTTTAAACATTAGCAGGAAGTCAACGTCTGCGGACTGCGGATGACACTGGGCATTTTCTTGAAAACTGAAAAACAAGTTTAAATTTTCCACTTATCTGCTGGAAAGAGTATTAAATCAAAATGTCTTCAACTAGCCCTCATCTCTACAAACTGCGGTGAATTATGGGCACAAAGCGGCCAGCAGTAAGAGAAAACAAATAAGAGTAAAGTTGGGCATTGGACATTAAAAAACACAAGCGCCGCGTCGTCGAAAAATATGGGACTGAAAAAGTTTTGAGAATGTTCTTCAGCAGTTCTAAGTGTTTGTGGGAGCAAACCAGCGTCATGCAGTATTTATTTTTTAATAATAGCAGCGAATTAAATTTATGGACCTTACAAACTATATAAGACTTTATCTACCAACGTTTAAGTCGGCATGAACAAAAGTTAGTCTTGTAGTTAACATGTATTTATCAATCTATATCTATTTAACGTAGTATCAAAAAACACAGTATCCAGAAATTGTTGAGGGGATCATACTAAAAAGTAAATCATAGATAAGAAGGATCATACTAAAAAGCACTGGGACCAACACGTAAGTATCGGGACCAAAACGTAGGTAGTAGAAAAGTAGTAAAAAAGTATCTTGTCTGATTCTTTTCGGACTTGGTTTAGGAGGAATCTACACTGAAATCCGAATGAATTTAATTAAAATTGACCGCATATTTACTATTCAAAGTGGTTTTTGTAATTGTATTGAAAAAAACTGTATAGCCTTTGATATATAATTTTAGTAGGTAAATACAAAATTTTACCGATTTTTTTAACCTTTTGTATAAATCTTTCCAAACATCATCGAATTTTAAAGTAACCTTTCTTTTAACCCAAAAATAATTATCCTTAACAGAAACAAGCCAAAGGCCAAACAGTTATCGGGCTTAAGTTGTTTGGCAAGTTTCCTTCCTTTGACAGAGGCTTTGCGCATTGAACAACCGACGGTGAGGTAATCCGTACCATATTTCAGTCGGAGACAGAAAGAACAGCTAGTTCATTCTCCCACAACTGCCACAACAGCTTTTTCGTTTAATTCTATACTGCTCCACTGCTTGGCAAAGGCCTCTATTCCTTACACGTATTTAGGTCCTATGCCAAATCCAAGTAGAAGCCATTTAGGTCATCAGGCCAGCGCTATTTTGGTCCGTATTGGTGTCGATTTCTACCGCCAATGATCCATTAAGTGGTTATTTTGGCCTACTTTTCAGGATGATTTACGGGTGATGTTCCATGATGTGCCCAATGAATTATTAAGTATGAATTTAAAATAAATACTTTACCTTAGATATTTTCTCAGTGCCATCAAGTCGTAAACATAGCAAAACTATGGAAGCCAGATGACTGATAAGATACTTATATATTGCTAACTTCAAACACTCAGACACAGAATAAACACCTGCGTTTATCGCACAAATGTATGCCTAAGTAGGATCTAACTAAGGATCTAAGGATCCACAGCCTACACTGTAGAAGGCAGAGTTACTACCATATTAAAAGCCAGTATTTAAATTCTACAAGTCTATCGCATCGTTCACAAAGGTTTAAAACCATTATGAAGAGGTAGGACTTAAGACTTTGGCTAAGACCCGTATTTCAGAATTAAACTCAATAAAGTACTAAGAATACATTTTCTGCAGTTTTGAATGAAACGCTGTCATGTGTTTTGTGGTAGGTATACTCAATTTAGCTATTGAAAAACCATTCGTAAACGAATAAAATGAAGAAATGTGCAATTTTGCAAGAAAACCAGCTGGGTTTACCACGACTATGTCTAGTAAGATCAATAGGTATTGGGTTATATCAGTTTTTTTTTCAGATTTATATCGCTTACCTATATTTCTTTTCTTCGTAGATTTTTGAACTTACGACGATCAATGAGACTTCCCCTGAAAAAATATCCCATACCAACTCACAATAAAATCAAACATAGATATCAACCTCTTTCGAATATGTGTACCTACCTGCAAAACATAAATTCACTCGGAGCTCGTGTATGTGCAACGAGATGCGATACATTGCATATTCAATACCATGATAATTATCATATCAAATATGAGCAAATATGAGGAAAAGATTGCAGAAATATGCGTCACAATTCACGTCCTCAAATCAAATAGTCGACGAGACCTATAAAATTTGCATATTGAATTTACGTGCTCCCTTCGCAAAAGTTTGTTTAAGGAGAAAAGTACTCAGATTTTAGCAATTCCTATGCTAGACATCTTCATAATATTTTGGTATGTAGGGACTTCAAGACAAGTATTGTTTGAATTAGAAGCATTCTGAAATTATGTTGATTAATTGCTATATTTAAAAAAATATAAGGACGGTTTTAAAAAAAAAATGACTTACAAGCACCAACAAAACCGATCAAGCGACCGCACAATTCGCCACAACGAGATCAAGTACCGAGGAAGTTTATCAAAGATCTTCGTAAAGATTTCACCCTTAGTATTAAGAACGGTGCCTCCTCCAAACAGAAATAATGGGCAGAGATAACGACTGAGCTGGCCCATTACCCAATTGGGTAGGATTCCATTCTTTTGTGTGGGTTATCGCGTCTGTTGAAATATGATCAGTGGTCCTCTGATTGTCGCTATTCAGGGAAAAACTCTTGACCTCAAAGTCTGTAGTTCGAACTTCAGAACGAATGAACTTACGTACGTTGATCCTTTCATTAGATGTCAAAAGACATGTTTTAGACACGTGTGCTCCATTTTTTTTTTATTTTATTTAAACAATTTCTATGCTCCATTTGTTCCCATGTTCATTGTTCATACCATTCAAACACTCACCTGAGTCACTCACTCTTTGGTGACCTTAACCTATTATTTCTTATTAACCCAAGTTATAAGATAATACTTCGTCCAATTTTCGACCATAAAGTGCTCAACTTCTGGAGTACCAGCAAAATTATGATGTTTTCGGAACTTGGCATAAAAAATGTTGTATGTTATTCCCCGGTATTGCTACAACTTTTACATAAACAACGCAGGACACACCGCAAACAAGATACCAACTTCTTTATTAAAATTTATGAGTTCTATCAAACACAGAAAGTTTTTCTGCCTACGTTGTTGCCCTTATTAATAAGTCCAATACAGTTTCTATAGATAGAATTACACAGGTATACATGTCCATATATATTTTATCGTTATTTCTCAAATGGCAGAGAGGGTTGGAGGCATTTTTTTAGAATAACGACTTATGAAGCGTTCCTTTGAATAAATGAAGACTAGAAGACTAGTGGTTAGATTTTATATAAGATAATCTGTTTGAAGTACTTTGACAAGATGATAGAGCTTTACCTGCATTGGTACGCTTAAACAATTATTAGTTAACAGTGACTTGTAATACAGCAAGGGTGTATTTCGAAATCATATAATACTAGCTGTCCCGTTCGCGACTTTGACCACGCGTTATAAAAAAAAAAAATGTAAATCTGAACCATTCTCGAATACACTTGAACACACACAAAAAGTTTCATCAAAATCGGTCCAGCCGTTTAGGAGGAGTTCAGTGACATACACACGTACAGTAGAATTATATATATATAAAGATTAGCTAATGTTTTGTTTTAGTCTATTCTTTATTGATATTAGAATGACAAAGAGAAATCATACTTTAACACTACAACAGCTAATTTTATGTTAGAGAGTAAATGGGAGTAAACTGTAAGAAGTGGATTATTTTTGGCCATTTTGCAGAGTTGTGCATATTATTTATTTTTGCCGAGTTATTTCGGGTTTTTGTAATTTAGGTGATTTTATTCAAATTCTAGAGTTATTGACTCGGGTGTGAATAATTGGAATGAAAATTTTGTGTTTCTTTGTGATTCGAGCAAAAATAATACGTATATTTTTTTACATACGACTTTGTGACGTCTTACTATAAACAATCTAAACACTTGACATTGGCAAAATTGACAAATGAAGAAGAACAAATTGAGGGTAAATCTTCTGCCTTTATTTGTCTTCTCACATTGTTGTTTAATAAATGAAAATTGCTCCAATCGCAAAACCGAGCAGTGGACATTCATTCCCTCCATTCCCTATAACACATTGACCTACCCAACGACGTTTCATCGTAGTTTCGGTGCGGTAAAGGTGTAGGAATTTCCGGAGCAACTCGAAGATATGGCCTGGAATGAAATTCCACAGAGAACTATGCGTAATTTGAGGCCTAATTGCGATTCCTAGACCTCCAGCCGATCATATGGCTCGACCGGCTGCAAATATTAGAAGATATTGGTTTTAGGTAACCCAACCTATGTAAATTGCACGTTTGAGCTAGGCGGTTCAAGATTAAAATATCAATTTCGCATTGCAAAATGAAGCTTGTTTTTTGACCTTTTCCAAATAACATTAAAAATAGCCTGAAATTTAATTTTGAATCGCATACGCCTTTCGTAATAAATCTATGTATCTAATACCTTTAAACGACCAATTCTTGTATGTATAGAATAGAATAGAATAGAATAGAAAATATTTATTAAACATCACATATCAAATACAGTGCGAATATAATATAAACTAGTCTATGTACAGTGACGAAAAATAGGCTACCACTCAGCATTATTAGTTAGCTACAGAAGTGTGAAGTTATATGTATATAATATATATAATCTGAATCTCGGAAACGGCTTCGACGATTTTCGTGAAATTTAGTATGCGGGGGTTTCGGGGGCGATAAACTAGCTAGGTTTCATTTTTAGAAAACGTCGTTTTATTCGTGTTTTATAGCGAGCAAAGCTCGTTCATCCAGGTTCTAAGTTTTGAGGTAGTAAAAGGTTTAATTCAATAACCCACCATCATCATATAACTAAATAGTAATTTGTAGGTAGTATTATTTTAATGTAACATAACTATCTAGTAATTAATATAAAGTTTGTACAAACCTAAAGCAACACACGAAATATAATAACTTAAGCAATGAATTTCGATATACGAAGGCCGTTCGGGTTGGGGCGCCTTCGCCGGAAGGTAAACGTTATAATTTTAGTCATATCCGGCGTTATGCGCGATTAATGTCCAAGGAATACGGACTGGATGGATAAAGCCTTGGTTTTCTGAAACACATCACCGCTATAAAACAACTATAATTGATAGTACTAGCTTTGGTCAGTTTAGGGCTAGATGGTGCTGTGTGAATCGTTCAACTATATTTACTAGTGGTTGCCCACTGGTCGAAATTCGACCATAATTAATTAATAATTAATGTATTTCTTATGCATAACTAAAAAAAATATTAGCATTCTGCACTCCTCTATATAAACTATATATGTGTGCGAAATTTCATACTCCTCCGTTAGCGCAATTTTCGTAAACATGGGTACAAAGTTTTTGCTTCACGTATTAATATAATAATTGACTGAGCAAGCGCAAAGCGCCAGCGAGTGTCTCCGTTACAGCATATGCAAAAATTATTTTGTTGTCTGTCTGTCCGGCTGGGCGTCTGTCCGGATGTATAACTATAACTATGTATAATTTTTTTGGTGATTCAGTTTCATTCAGTTTTATTCAAAGTGGCGGATATATGGGGGGACCACAATTGCCAAAGTTGTACCGTACCTACAAAAAATATCCTATATCCGTCTCCAAGATACACTCTATCTGCTTAACAAATTACATCAAGATACCTTCAGCCGTTTAGCCGTGAAAAGGTCACATGAGCTTGTTATTGGAACCACATGACTGTTATTACTACTAATATACTTTTTTATTTTACAGAACAAAGACAATTATTTACAGATCATACAAACATTTGTTCCGCGACGGGAATCAAACCAACCAAAACAAAACAAAAACCAAACCCGTAACCTTGTGCGCCACTTGTGAGTCATTGCCATTATCGTCATAAAAGTGAGTGAAAGCGTTTGTTTTCTACAACTTAAACAACACTATACCTATTGCAATATTTGTTAGACAAAATGCATACATACATAAAGTCATGCCTATTTCACGACGGAGTTGGCAGAAACTAGGATTTACATACGATCCTGCCATACTTCTGCTTCATTCGCTCTCAACGCATTCCTCATTCATGCACGTTAGATTAGGGTACTCTCAACCTGACCTTTCTCTAATATACCCCGGATTTGGTCTAAGAGAGTACGGAACTATTGTTATAACAGTATAATTTTTATTCCTATAATGACGTCTTTCTTAATGACCATTTTTATTATGTCAAGTAATTTTGTTTGTTAATATTATATAACGATATCGTCACAAAGTCGTATTCGATCGTCATTTGTCTATTCTTAACGTCACCGCGGAATGGCCGCTTGGAATTGTCTTGGATTCCTTGTCGTACAAATTACAAAAGAACGTAATATACTTAACATTTTATTATCTAGACTTGGGCTAGGAAGTCACAATAACTGAATTTAAAATTCCGCCAAGATTACCCAATAAAACAAAAAATAATACGATAAAAACTAATTAATTTAGGAGAGCTGTTACTCCGTGAAATATCAGACGGAATTCAATATAATTATAGTTTTATAGCCTTAGAAACGTTTCTCAATTTCTATCAAAAGTTAACCACTGTTTAAAATAGTGCCATCCTTTTTTGTAAGATTGTGAAAAAAAATAACAGAGCGAATCTTATGCAGTGTCTAGGCTGTGTTCCTGTTGAGAGGCGTTTATAAGTAAGTCCGCTAATATTTCGGCAGATGACGTCTGTGTGATGATCTGGTTATCAGATAAGGAAGTATTGAACACCTTATCAAACACCAGAATCAATAAAAAATACTTAGTACAATAGCCCTTTTTGCTTGGTACCTCAGTTCCAAATAGTGCAGTAATAGTCAAACACAAAGGTTGTGCTCCGTTCGTTATTCAATTCATTTAAATACAATTATTTTAATATTGCAGATACCATCGAATGCATTAAAAATAGGAACACAATATATATTCAAGTACAATATTTAAAAAAAAAAAAAGGTAACGCCTTAAAACTTACCTATGTAGGTACCATACTTTGCTGTATTATTAAATCAAAACAATGTTGATAAATACTAAAAAAACGTGTGCGTCTCGGGACGCCCGACAGAAGTGATAACTTAAACTAATCTAACTAGCGCTGTGGATTAGAGTAAAAGAGGAGAAGCCTGCCCACCTCTGCCGTATGCGTGAAAGGTAATCCAGACAAACTGGCACCATAACGCGTTACGTAACGAAGCGGTCACCCTCCCATAAGAAGTTATCACTTCAATAATATTATGAGTATAGCTATATTTACACCTGGTCCTCCAGTCATCTGCATGCCGTTCCACATGAGGATGTTCACTAAGAAGCATATTTAAATGTTATGAAGCGGCTGCCGCTTTTTAGGAGCTGAACAACGTTACAACAATGGGCCATTCACCCCATGTTATATTTCACGTATAACTATTAAGGTCGTAATGCTAGAATATATGCGGCTACTGATAAGGAAGGCTATTGTTAAAGTGTAATGGAATTTTCACTTTATTATCTTGTTTTACACAAATACTTCTTTATTAATCTAATAAAGTAACTCTGTCTGTTTGTTACGTTTTCACGCCTAAACCGCTGATACGATTTTGATGAATTTTGGTATAGAGATAGATAGGACTTTGGAGAAGGACATAGGCTACTTTTTATGGAGGTACCACGCGTGTGAAACCACGGGCAGCAGCTAGTAGGTTATAAAATGTTAAATGTTCTTTGTTTTTGTAACAGTTCACATTATTAATTTTTAGTTTAATAGTTAACTATAGTAACAAAGCTGTTGTTAAAATTGTATTGATTTGCAGCAAATAAACAATTTGAATTTTGAATCTCAGTAGCCTTTCATCTTTTCCATCTTTTCATAATCCTACCCTCATATCCATCTAGTTTCAAATTCATCATTCTTCTTATGAGATGATGTTGTGATATTGGGTTAAAAAGTATCATAAATACCTATATATTTTGTAACCGACTTCAAAAAAGGAGGAGGTCCTCAATTCGTCGGAATCTTTTCTTTATGTATGTTCACCGATTACTCAAAGACTTTCAATTATTTCCGAAGATTTGGAAAATTCTTTTTTGTTTCAAAGGGTATACTTCCCAGGTGGTCCCATTTAAATATATCGAAATTGATCGAGCGCTTTTAAAAAAATTAACAAAAATCTAAAATTGTACACATCGATGATATTTTTTGTATTCATGAAGTCGGTTGTCTTTTTAGTTTTTAAAACGTAATTATAAAATATATATGTGTTCTATCAGTCATCTGTTTCCCATTGTACAAACTATCCTTAGTTTGGTGTTTAGTGGTGTGGATTGGATTGTATATATTATTTATGCACGTAGTTCAATGGGTTGAGAAGATTTCAGTCTTGAGGTGTAACAATAAATAGTGTTACACCTCATCTACGAATGTATATCGTGGTAACCTTCTTCGTCTATTATTGGACAAATGAATGGCCATTGACCCAGCAAAGCTGGAGGTCTAGCCATCTTTATAGTACCTACTAAAACCGCAAACGCAAACTATAGTGAATTGAAAATTCACAAAACCACCATTAATTTTCAACGGAGCCGTAATTTCCCTCCAGTCAAATTGTCTGACATGAATCAATGATGAACAAGGTAAATTAAAGGAACTATATCTAGGGGTAATCAAACAAGTATCCATGGGCTATGCGGCGTTTTACTCCGACCGGCACGACATTTCTCTACCGCCTACAATTTCTGTGCAAAAACATAAAGTTTCACGATTTCAATGTACGAATCCGCTAATACCAATATTGTAAATTCGAAAGCGTCTCTTGGTACTAAGTGTCTATCTGTCTGTTTTTTGGTACTGAGTGGGCGAAAGTCTGCCCGAGACGCAGTTAGTTGCGGATCCGATTTTCGCCGCGGTACATTAGTACATTAGTTTGTATGATCTGTTAAGTAGTATATCAGTTATGTGGCTGTCATAACACAAGCTCTGCTTACTTTGGGGACAGATGCTGTTGTGTAAATAATCCAGCGTTATGTATTAATTTTTATGAAGCTAATAATTAAGCTAGTGATTGGATAAAATAAACATAAATATATTCTGCCTTAGAGCTATTTATTTTTAAGGGGAAGGAGTCCGATGCGGTGGACAGACCAGATCCGGGACACCACCAACAAGAACGTCCACGAAAGCCTACACACTGCCGAAGACCAAGGCAAGTGGAAAGCTATCGTCTAAGGAATGATTCGCGGACCCTGAGCAATGAACACGACACAAGAAGGTGGAGAGCTACTTATTTTGACTTTGACTGGTCTGTCAGCTCAGTTGGTAGTAGCTCTGCCTTCTGCGCTGTAGGTTGAGGGTTCGATTCCCTCCCAGGACACACATTTGTATGACGAACATAGATGTTTGTTCTGTGTCTGGGTGTTATAAAGTATCTTATGTATGTATTTAAAAATATATAAGTATTCTATCAGCCATCTGGTCACCATAATACAAGCTATGCTTAGTTTGGGGCTAGGTGGTGTAGTGTATATTGTCCACCAATATTATATTATTATTATTATATTTCTTATCACTTTTATCTATGACTTAAGATACTCAAGTGAGCAAGTTATACTATACTAGCGATCCGCCCCGGCTTCGCACGGGTGCAATGCTGAACTAATATGACTACAGAATGGTTATCCCTAAGAGATAGACATATACCATCGCGGACTTTTTTGTAAACCTTTTTAAGGTGTACAATACTGTAGTACATTATTTTAATCTACGTCGCAGGGTTCAGCCAGCGTTTGCAATGTAAGCGCAAAAAAATGAGTTTATTTACGGCACCACATTAGAAACCTCTAAAATTATCAGTGTTTCTCTACTATATTATACATGTATTAAACATATAAACCTTCCTCTTGAATTACTCTATTAAAAAAACCCCATTAAAATCCGTTACGTTGTTTTAAAGATCTAAGCATACATCGGGACAGACAGATAGCGGGAAGCGACTTAGTTTTATACTATGTATTGATAAAGACTTTATAAGCGCGAAGTAACAAGACACACGAGCGCTTCATAAACTGTCAACTCGTACTCCGCCGCGTCGTCGTCGTATCGGTAGGTAGAGACAAAAACATCCGATGAAGACCTATATATTCGCTGTATGTTGATAGCTATACAATCGCGTGTTAGCGTAATGAAAACAGTTCAGCAAAGAAAGGCAGTGACGTGACGGGTGGTGCCCGTACCTACTACAAACATAATTTAAGGAAAATGTGAAAATTTAATGTGCCAATATTGGGGCTGGCTTTGTTTTGATTAACAACTTGCAATTTGAAGTCACAAGGCCAATATAATCAGGCTTTTGGGTTAATTTATGAAGAAGAAAATAGTTTAAAGAAAACTTATCCATTTACTCTCAAGCACTGGAGTAATAAACTAAACTAACCCGAACACAATAGCCCAATCAAACTTGTATCGCCCATTCTTCTTTCAACACCTTTTATCGGTTCAAGCGTAAACTCAAGAACACAACAAAACGTAAACGGCCACTAACCAGATCCAGAAGGCCATAAAACAGAGTTCCGTAAAAAAACTTTGTGAATAATAAAACGGTATTCGTTTGTCCTAGTTCCGAGTAAAGCCTTCCGTGACCGAGGTGCATTGCAATTTAATGAAAATAGACCTTCTTGATTGGGCCAGTTAAGCGAAAAGAATTATTTGAAGCAGCTGATTATAAAGCTTTATTAGAGGTTAAACGGTTTTCTTTAATGTTTGTCTATCGCATTACTCACCAAAAACCCAGCTACATACTTTGTAATATTTAATAGTTACCAGCTACTAAAGTGACTATAGAGTTCTTACAATAATGACGATGTGGCGCAATGGGCTTAGGTCCGGCTGGGACGCAAAAGGTTGCGGGTTCGATTTCCGCCGCGGGAAAAATGTTTGTAAGATATGCAAGTATTTGTCTCGGGTCTGGGTGTTTCTATGTATAATATGTATGTATTTATAAAAAAAAAATATACCTATATAAGTAGTATATCAGTCATGTGGTACCCATAACACAAGCTCGGCTACTTTGGGGCCAGATGATGCTGTGTGAAATGTCTGGTATTATTATTATTAATAATAATATCTACTTACGCAGTTTGCTTTCAAATTGTGACTTTCTTCTTTTACTTTTCATTATATTATGGCAACTGTCGTAATGACCATTTTGCCAGTGTCAATTTTTTTTTTATAATATATTCTCAGGATTATATTTGGCCGTCTTGCGAAGCAAACATTGCGTATTGCGTTGCTCTTATTTTAGTTTTTTTTTTCAGGTTTCATTAGTAAGGTTAATGTGTTTATTTAAATAGAGCTAGAGTTATTGACTCGGATGTGAATAATTGGAATAAAAGCTTTGTGTTTCTTTGTGATTCGAGAAAAAATAATCCGTAAGTATAATTATTTTGTACTAGCTGGTGCCCGCGACTTGGTCTGCGCAGGATTAGTACTTCTTGTAATTCTAACGGTTTTTGCAGCGCACGCCAGAATAGTTTGCAGATGGCAGATTTTTTTCCTACTTACTTGACACTTATCGTTATATTTTGAACAATTCACACAAAATCTTTATAAATTATAGCCTATGTGTTATTCTGATGCATAAGCTATATTATTGTAAAGTTTCATTAAAATCCATTCAGTAGTTTTTTGTGTGAAAGAGTAACAAACATACATACAAACTTTAGCGTTTATAATATTAGTAAGGATGAAAGACACCAATTTATATAAAATAACAAATGACGTACGACAAGATACGACTTTGTGACAACATACTATAAACAATATAAGCGCATGACACTTGCAAAATCGACATTATTATGACATATGTCGATAACGAAGGAGATTACGCAAAAAACCATGCAATTACACGAAAAATAATTAAATTCAATAGTGCTATGTCATAAAATTACTAGCAAATAATCCTTGATATTGTTATTATCGCAGCATTTGACAGGCCTGTCAGCTCAGTAGTAGCTCTAATCTGCGCTGTAGACTGGGGTCTCGATACTCTCAGACAGAAATCCAAAGACAAAAATTGTGTGATGAACTTAAGTGTTTGTTCCGGTCTAGGTGTTATAAAGTATCATGAGTGTGTATTGAAATATATATAAGTATTATATCAGTCATCTAGTAACCATAATTTTAGCTTAGTTTTGGGCTAGATGATGTTACATAGATCAAATTAGTCTAGGGAATCAGAACGCCTGGACTTTTGACTAACGTCAAAGTTCTCTTTTATAATCACAAAACTCATTGCGATTAGATTCTAACTTCAATAACTTCACAAAACGGAGTCCTTGAGAGAATCCAACGGATAAGGCCTGTCAAAGTTTTAAGGGCTTTATTAGAGCAGTAAAATCATTTTGATTATACAATACTGCCATTAATCTTTTACCTTTAGGGCGGAACGGAAGAGTAGGGCTGCATTGCTAACGAGGCTGGAAGGCGAATTAAATTTAATTTTTGATTCTGTTTGCTGGCACAGGTCTGTTGAAGCTGAATTATTAAGCTACTGCAGCACAAGGTATGCACCATAACGTGGCGTATTACTCATATTTCCTACAGTTATATTTCCTACGTCTCGAGACTCAGGCCGACCTCGTCGGGCCAATATTTGGGCCATGTTTGAACAAGACTTGGGAATTTTTGAGTACATAACCCAGTTCCGCTTGAAAGTCACTGAAATATTTATGTAGTATTTTTCAATGGATTGTTGTTTTTAATGCGGAATTTATTCAATGTAATTTTTTTGTCTACTTACCCTACATTTTTAGTTTTATAAGCCACAACTATATAAGTAGGCACTCGAGACCCGGACTCGGGAGACCCGGTAAGAGCGAAACTCAAAATAACGGATCGCTCGGGGCGTTGACGTAGCATTTTTATGATTATCTAAAAATATTATTAAAAATCAATGTAGAACAAGGTTCCTCATTGTTTTAATTAGTAATACTCATAGTTGACAAACTCAAAAATAGAAACAATAAGTATCTTACAAAGTAATTTTACGAGGAAAAGTACTAGGTACTTTACTTTACAATGTAATTTGAAGTTATTGCCTACTTCAAAATAGTGTACGTGTGTACATGTACACTACTACTTTGAAGTAGGTGTAATTGTACTTAGGTACGTACATAGCTATTAAAATAATAACTAGTATATTTATGTGCACACTTACAACGTTTATGCGAAATTTCCCCTCCTTACGGAACCACCAGAGCAACATGTAAGCAAAGACTCGTATCTACTACAGTTCACGGAATCACGTCGAGCACGAGAGAAAAAGAGAAGAGTATGTGTGTGTTTAAGTCTCGCTTAAAGTAAAAATGATCACTAATTAACTATTGTGTATATTTTAAACTGATATAAAACAAAGGAATAGGGGAAATTTTGGGGAAAAGCCGTACAACAGCCGTACAACCGTAACAGCAAGAGACCTTTTATAATAGTCAGAATCATAGTTTTTTCTGTATATTTCAACTATAACTTTTTTGACAACTTTAACATTTTTGTTGTATCTCTGACATCTATCAAGCCATTTGAAATTTTGAAAAAAAATCATATTATGAGGAATACTTTTGGCCGTATTTGGAAGCAACCGTTGCACTCTTATATTTTATATTTTTCTCGAGGTATTTCGGGTTTTATGAATTATTACGGTGATATTTTTCAAATAAAGCTAAAACTTCTGACTCGTGTGTACTCATATTATGTTTCAATATGTTTTTGAATTGTATACAAAAGATCAACCATTGCTGGCAATTCTGTTGTTTCGCCGGACTAGCTAAAATTTTCTAAAATATGGATGACCTTATTTTGCCACCAATAAAGTTCAAATTAGATTACCCATTTAAATAACAGTTCTAAAATAAATTTTTTTTTTTTGTTTTATTGCTATAATTTTTATTCCAATTAACTCCTTTATTGAAAATAATGTAAAGAGCTGTTGATAAAAACTGCGGAAAATAACCGCAGTTTTAATCAACACCTTCTTACATGATGACTAAATTGAGCTAAAACACGTCAGTTATACGTTAATTTAGGAAGTGTCACAAAAAAATGTTATTCTAATTCAGACTTTAATGCAAACAAAATAAGATCGTTTTTGTTTTAGGAAATTTTAGTTACTCTAGCGAAACAATAACAAATAATGCACGACTAAGCACGAGTTTGAAACGTATTTTTATCAAACTATTGAATTGACACAATTGGCAAAAATAATTTGAAGACAGTGGGTATTTCTGTCATCATCATTAAACGAAAAGAAGAAGAAATATCAGAATGACTTATTGCAAAGTAGAAGATAAACAAACAAAATGCTCTGAAAATCCTAAAGCGTAACTACATAATTGTTTTGTTTACGATGCGACACACCAACAGCCGAACACTGTAGGTTTATGCAAAGTCTTGTACAAATTACGGGACTGGGAAATGTGAGTTCTTTGCTCAAGAAATATGATGATACGATTAACTGTTTCTACAAAGTTAAATGGATTATGCCACTCGGCTGTCAACTAACTGCAGGAAAATTAAATAACTATATAGGAAAGTATAAAGTATGCAGTTGAATGAACATCTTTTGTTCCTGCTAGGTAATTACCAGTTTTCTGTACAACTTACATATGGCTGATATAAGCTGCCCTGTGCACTTGATTCATTCTCAACAGGAAAAGCTTTCAGTAGCGTAGCGACATTCTTATTACCTTCCAACTCAACAAACAATAAATGAAGGCTAAACGCGCTCATACCGGAGCTGACGGCATATAATGAATCTAGTCGAATAACGATTGGAATTTGGAACACATACAACAATTAATTCTCGGTCGGCTCCAGCATGTGAGCTTTCTATAAGTTCCAATGAAACGATTCTCAAAAAGCCATTTTACTGTCATTTTTGTTCCATAAAATTATGTTTCGACAATCTATAAATCTATTTAACCACCAAAACATACTCAATCAAACATAAACAGTAGGTACTCCATTAAAATTACTCAAATTTCCGCAATTAAAGTCAGAATAATAATGACCCATCGCTACCTACCCGTGCAGATTACATAGTACTAACTTCTAAATCGTGGAAAATGATCTTTAAATCCAGTTGAGGCTGGTAATTACTATTTCGGTATGTAGTGGTTGAGGTTATTTTAAATAGCCGGAATAACTGAACATTTCGTTTGTTTGCCGTGGTACTATTAGTATGTTCCATTGATGGTATTACATACCATCAATGGAATGCATAGATGGTATATATACATATATGGCTTCTTCTTGAGAGTCAATCATACAATAAAATGAATGCTGAATAAAATACTGACCTACCCTCACTCCATCGTCCGTGGTGTCCGTAAGACATCCCTTGTGCAGGAGTTAGGGCAGACGAGTAGATGTGAAATCGTTTGCATGGCAGCTCCGCAGTAATCTTGGGCACAAGTAGAGTCGCGATAGCCCCATTTGCACATGCTTTCTCTACAACGGCCGACTTGGGTCCGGAGTCGGTTTATGGACTTCCAAGATGACCATGGAAGAACACGTCCAGGGGCAGGTGTTCCTGCGATGTAAAGACAGATGGTGCTTCTTCCACATCGTTATTTTAAGAGTCGCTGGGTATTGCAGTAGCATGATGGTACAACGTCAAAAAAAAGTCCACAGTACCATGGTAGATTCGATGAACTACATTCCACTTTCGCTTCGGCGGCCGCTGCCGCGTCACGCACGCTTTGCTCGCTCGTCTGGCGCGTTGTTTCCTATACTCTAACATAACCTAACCAATTAGTTAAAATGATTGTCTTTGTCTAGACCAAACATCGTACAAATATATGTATGTGGAAACTGCTACTGACTAAGCTATGAACTTAGAAAGACTGGTATAGGTTCCGTTACTCCATCTCAAAACTGTTCCAGGCATCCTTAGAGTAAGTTAAAAAGTTTCACATAGCGTATAAATCATGTAAATATGCAAAGGTCTGTTTATGACGGGCCTGTAGGTTGAGGGTTCGATTGCCTCCCAGGATAAACATTTGTGTAATAAACATAGGTGTTTGTTCTGTGTCTGGGCGTTATAAAGTATCATATGTATGTATTTATAAATATATATTAGCTTGTATTAAGCTATCCTTATTTAGGGCTAGATGGTTCTGTGCATTGTCGACCAATATTTATTTATCTGTATTTCATATATATGTTGTTTATTATTCAGTTTATCAATTGTTTTTATTAACTGACAATTAATCAATTTATGAAAATCTAAGTGACCTATTAAGGTTCACTCACAATAAAATAAGGAGGTTAACGGCATCGGTCAGTCAATTTCAGGTCTCTTGGACTTCATTGTCAGCTGTGACAGTCACTTTAGTTAATAAATATCAATTGTTGCATTTGATAATCTCTTCTCTATATATATATAAATATCTTGTGTCACAGTTTTCGTGTTTATACTCCTCCAAAACGGATTGACCGATTTTGATTGAATTTTTTTATGTATATTCAGTAGGTCTATAAACCCCTAAGTGTTAAGGGTGGCTAACATCAAATTTTTTTTTGAAAAGACATTTTAAAAGTGAACATTAAAAAGATATAATAAATTTAGAATATAATACTCTAGAAATAATTCATATGGCAAAACAACGTTTGCCGGGTCAGCTAGTAGGTATATAAACTAAAAAGTGTATAAAAAAGGCTACAGTGCCCGGAAAGATAGGAATAGTAGCATTACATTTATACCATTATTTTAATTTCTGCTTCTTATCGTGTTAATAGTTATTTTGAACTAGTGTGGTGAAAATATTAAGTGCAATTCTTTGAGCATAAATAAATAAGTAATGCAGCACATTTCACTCAGCATCAGGCCCCAAAGCAAGCAGAGCTTGTGTTATGGGTGTGGTACCCATGACTGATATGACTGATATACTACTTACTTATATACTATTTTTTTAGCATTAGCATAGTCGGCAGAGCTGACTTAGCAGTGGGCTTCTTCATAATATCTTTAACTAACAGAAAATATCTGCGCACATCAATTTTCCGAAAGATACCTTAAACTACAATAAGTAATATGAGATATCGAAATGAACTCGAAAAGCCGTTTGCAAACTTACCGATACAAACATTTCCAGTATTACGTAGCATCGCTGATATATTATGTGGACGTGTCACAACTTATGATATATAGGGGGCCCAGATTACTTCGTGTTGAAATTTGGTAAGCCAAATGTAACCGCTGCAAGGTCGTTAGCATGGCATGGATGTTTTCGCTATATTTTATTACGTAACTGGATACAAATGACGTTTCTTTACGTCTAGGTACTTTGCCGATGGTACTTTCGGTCGTATTTTAAGAATAAAACTAAGCATCAACAGAAATAATTACAGAAATGTACAGAATAATATACATGTGAAACAGTTGAGCTATCTAAGGACCATTTAAAACGATCTATAGATAGCTCAACTGATCCAGATCACTGCCAGAGGACAGCGTTCACCAAGACACTGGCACTGGCACTGGTTATTGCCTCGTTGAATGCCAATGCTAATACGCTGAGCCAAATGGAGCCAAAGCCAGATAGGACCTCTGAGTCAGTTAAATAAGGGATTTATTTACAGCTTAAACTTAAAATTGTTTTTTTTTGACAATATTTCATTCTAAGGACTAGAACGCAATAGTCAAGTAATCCGCGTTATTTTGAAGTATGTAATTTTAAATCAGTTTATTTCACGTGCGTACGTCTTCGTATATATTCCATGTTCCATAGAATAGTGCGAGAAAGATTCCCGCGGATTAATCCGCATTGCGCGCTAGGCTTGAACTGTCAGAAAATTAATAAATTAATAATTTATGGTGGACAATGTAATTTAACACTTTTTAGCCCCTAACTAAACAAAGTTTGTAATATGGGTAATAAATGACTCAGAAAACTCATAGGTGTACCTATTTTAAATACATAAATAAGATAATTTATATCACACAGATATGTAACAAACAACACACAAATAAACACATATTCATCACACAAATGTTTGTTTTGGATGAGAATTGATCCTAAAACCTACTTCGCAAAAATCCAAGCTGAGCTGTGTGGCTAGTTATTTTAAGGGTTCCGTAGTTCACAAGGAATACCTAGTATCGCTTTGTCTACCTATCTGCCTGTCTATCTGCCTGTCTGTCTGTCTGTCTGTCTGTCCGTCTCTAATCAGAGCTCCAGCTCGCAGACAGTTAGTTTAATGATATTAAAATTTTGCACGTGTCAATTTTGTGGCCCCAAATAAAATTAAAACTATGAAAAAATAATTGTAGGGCACCTATTTTAATGGTAACTCACGAAAGCTTCATACTAAATATTTTGCTAACTAGATGGTTTTGAATTAGTCTGATACCTGGTAATTCTTACTGACTTCCGGAGCCACACTGCACGTGGTTACAATCGCTTCGCCTACGTTCATAATGTTCTATAGAATACTGATTCTTCATTCTCAGTTACAGATAATATCTGCTATTAGGCAGCAGACGTTAGTGAGGCAGCAATAATCTATGCCTCCGCCATTGACAACTCGGCAGAGCGATAGTAATTAATTACTACACTTGCCATCCGCATAGATTTCAACGCCCAGGGAGTATCTACATCAATACTACATAACATGCCTTTATTTGGCGGCTATTCAAAATTTCCGTGTTAGTTTCGGCTCATTTGTAGAGTTATTAATGCTTTGTGTGATCTCTATGAAATATTAATCAGACAACAAAATAAGCACGTTGGCTTTGAATTTCAGTGAAACTTGTAATCGAATTTCGAATTAAAATAACACGGGAGTTATCAGAATAATAAAAAAATAAAGTGTTATGGGAACAACATGACTGATATACTACTTGTATACTACTTCTTTAGAAAATCATAAGAACTTATTATCCATACAAAAACACCCAAAACAGAGACACATATTTGCATATCAGAATGATGCTGTGTGAGATGTCCGGCAATATTAATTTATTATTATTATTATTTGCGTCTCAGATGGGTCTTCGCCAATAGCGTCACAGAGGTCGTCAAAAATATTTTCATGTTATACTGTAGGAGTTTCAGTGTGCGCATCACCAGCGATAATCTTCAGGAATACAGGCTCTGTTGGTGTCCAACACATCAAAAGAAGACCGCCATAACATGTAACGCAGAAAATGAACACGCTGAACATTCCTTTGCCCTGGTTAAAAGGAAGATCCAAAAATAAAAGGACAAAAAGATCCAAAAAGATCCATATTGAATGCAATATGCGTTAGATAGAGTGCAAACGAACAAAAACACCAGAAAAGCTGACCCTACCATCAGAAGGGAATAATAATGTTCAGGATAGAGGTTTATAAATGTTAAATAATCTGCTGAAATTATTGTTACGCTAGTATTTTATAAAATTACTATTTTATAGAACAGACTAAGCGATTAAATATGTGCTGTAAGTACAAGATCTGAAACAAGGAGGAAATCAGTTCGAATTCAGTTCCTAAAAATATGCCCGCTGCATCTGAGTTTCAAATTTATTAAGATAATAATTATCTGGAATAAGAGTCACACATGACATTGTTTTCACGATGGTCATGTCCACAAGCTTAATTCTGTATAGATATTATACAGAACTAGCAGTCCAGTTTCCTAGAAAATTGGCCACTGGGTTGACAGTGGAGAATATGTTATCGATATTTCACAAGCTCTCATCTTGCAGCCCAATTCATATGCTTTAGTATAATATTACCAAAGCAAAACCAATGTGCCTGAATATACATTTGAACAAGAAGTTTAGAAGTAGGTACTTAGATTAAACAAATGATAAATACGTTTATAAAACTTTAAAAAAACCGACTTCAATGAATTAAATTTGATCCCGTAAAAAGTTCTCCTGTTTTACGACGATTAGGGATGCAATAGTTTTTTCAAATGAAATATGTGTAATTTCTCATTACTCAATTAAAATGCAATACAAAATATTATCCCCTATTTTTGCAACTTTGGTAGTATTTTTTTTTCAAATTTAATTGAGACCGATGGGAAGTATTCCCTCCCTGAAAAAAAATTTCCAAATCGGTTTATAAATGACGGAGTTTTGAGGTAACAAACATAAAAAGTAAAAACGAATTGAGAACCTCCTTTTTGAAGTCGGTTAAACAGGGCTCTTGCTAGGAATATTAAATTAAATAAAAAAGTTTATTGTACATTATTGTTTCTTAAGCAACATAATAATTTATGTTGTATCGACATCGACGTCGACAACGCTCTTGGTTGACGACATACAACGAGTCGCGGGTGTAAAGTCGCGCAGGACCGAGAGAATAAGCATATATGATAAAGAAAGTCAAAACAAGTATCTAGTGCTAAAATAATACCAGGCTAAAATGATGATTATTTATATCCACTCATAAATGTGGAGGAGAAAAACCACAAACTCAAGAGCGTTGGCGTCTACCACATCTAAACATTGCGTTGGTTATTTTGACTTGATCTATAAAATACCTGTATTTTTGATGTGTAACATCTTTTCTTTTTCTTTCCTGCAATCTGTGGGATTCATTTCGTGAAAAGGGACAGAAATGTGTAACAGAAAGCCGAGGAAGCGCGCGCTTTTTGATTTGAACAATGAGCGCACGCGGTATTTGATTTGACGAATAAGCGCGCGGTGGTAGAGTTGGTTGTCAGATGGTACCTACCCATTTTCCTGAGATGTCAGATTTAACACATCATATGCGACTACTGTAAGGCTCACTTGTTTTTTACTTTTATATTTTTTTTTATTGAGAATATTTATAGTTGGAATTATTTTAGTGCATGATGTGTTTACATCTTCCAGCATCAGTCTATTCTATACCACAATGTCCAATACCACGTACCATCCATATTTGTTCTGTGCTTCTGTGCCAATAGCTAAATCTATAAATAATCGGTGTTTTGCTTTATATTGCTGAGCACTCTCAATTAAAATGTTGTACGAAAGTACAATTTCCAGCTTATCAATTTTGAATTCTGTTTGGATGAATTTTACCTAATACAATGAAACAAAGTACTACATAATACTCGTGTAAGCGAAATGTCGCATAAACAATAAGTACGTAATACTTAGATATAAACACCCTTTTTGGAACTAAAATAGAATTACAATAATATACCAAGAAACGGAAATGAAAGATCGGTCATCCCGATCATAAAGTTGTAAAATGGCCGTGTGCCTATTCAATTTGTATACCTTCGTAAGGTATGACAGCCATTGAAATATAGCCTATTCATGAATATACTTACATACTTGGAAGAAACGCTCGAGTGGGCAATGAAGGTATGGAGTAATACGAACCTGAAACAAGAAAAATATGATGTAGGTTATATAGGCATATATAACATAATTCCTTGGAAAATAGCTCTGGGACCTCTATAAGCCTGTATAGGTCAATAGCCAGTGGCGTATCACTTTTACACCGTGTAGCCGTGTTTCACATTCTGGGCGTCAAAGGTATGCGGCGAGTAAATTTGGGTAGTGCTATTATGTCTAGGTAACAAATATAGTTTGCACTCATTTTTAGGAAAGAAAGAAAATATATTAAATACTCTAAAATCAACTACATAATTACACAATAACCTAAGAAACTATAATGTATTACATTATAGTTTTAATTTTAATTATTAATTTTAAATGAATTTATTTATAATTAAGTTTTTTTAATTAATTTTAAACAACATCATATTTTTGTGTGCACCAGAGTCCATGGCAAATATGGCCCTATGGTACACCCTTGAATGCCCACTCAGCATTTGTTTTCAGTAGAGGCAAGGAGAGCTATGTCACGACCATCAAAGTCCCGTGAATGTATCAAAATCCAAGAGACATCATTATAGTAAAAACAGTTAAAACAGGAAAATAACGAACCATTAATTATCCGAATTATTTTCATTCTAAAAATTTCACAAGGTAGACGAGGAGACGGCAGATGTTTTCTGACGTTAATATAAAATTAATTGCGTCAAGGAAGCCGAATTAAGGGTTTGAAGATGAATGGCGTTTAATAGATGCTCCTTCGTCGTAGTTCTAACAAGAAGAATTACTCTTGAATTTAGTAGAGTTCGGAGAGCACGTCAACGTCGGTCCTGGTCTTTAAACCATGACGTAGGTCTTGTGGCTTAGCAATTGCGTAGAAGTAGCAAGTTGATTTTTATCTTTGTACTACCCTGGATTTGCGGATAATAGTTTTGCCATGTGGCGCTACCGTACGACAGCTGGAGAACAGTATGGCCGGCATCCATCGTCTTTACAAAAGGTTCAATTTTATAATTTATCTACTGCAACCGTCTAGCATTACTGTAGAGGAATCTAAATGTTTTTTTTCTATTACAACCTATTGACACAAAATAAAGTCGAAAATTGAGTTCTTACGCGAAAACCCGATATGCAACCGAAAAGCTCGTCGGAAATGATGTAAGAATGAACGGGTGACTTCACCATCGAATTTTGAGTATATATCCTATCCGAGACTCTAGAGATCTTTCTTCCATGCGAGGTTGACATCATTTACCAACAATTCAGTACCAGACATCACAATCCCAAGAAACACATTTTATTCAGAAATTGGATTCACATGTGACCCGTGTCGCGTGTACAACGTACCTAGGCGAGCCGAGTGGGACTTGCCATTAATGTACAGTGCTGTACCGCTTTTAAACTCATTAACTATTTTTTTCAAATTCAAATTTAAATCTTTTTATTTCGGACAACTTAGATCCATAGAGGTTAGTAGCACATATACATAGAATATAAAAAAAAAAGTAAAAAAGAAGCCGACGCTACTTCACACTAAGAAACTTTAACTACACTTTTTGGTTTTGTTTTGTACAAAAAATGCACAAAACGCCTAAAAGTAATGCCATAATACTTGGCCATAATTTACCACCTAAAAATAATTCTAGCTTATTTTTAGAAACACAATTTTTAGGCATTGTACATTTTTGTTCTACGCATTTATCATGTTTAAGGATACAATTTGAATTTGAATTGATTTTTTTTATAATAACAACAATAATTTTCTATAATAATTATAATAACATTGAAGACCAATAAATCAGCAAAATAAACCCGTCCATTTTGTTTTGAAAAACACCGATAACTATTGATGTCTCATACCCTCAAGGCTGATAAAGAAAACAGTAATCGAGTTTCACTGTTTGTTGTTTACGCGTTTATTCCTATGGAATAGTTTTCTGAAGATTGATGATATTATTATTTGTGAATTCATGTGATACCTGATCATATTGATCGTCAAGATAAACATCCGTCGTATTATTTATTATGTCACAGGTTCCTACTTATTTTGCTCTTTTTAGCGTTCTGAAGTCCATAAAGAATCCATAAGACTATACAGGAACATTGCTCGAAGACAACACAGATTCCTTCCTTTTAGTACATAAAATATAGACAATAGATGTAATGATATCAGTACTAACATCACCCCACTAAAACATGCTTTCGTATCTAGATTTTTCAAATGCATTTTATAAATTGTAAAAAACCTTCTAACTTGTCCTATCTTATTTATCTAGGAAACTATTAATTGTAGAAAAATAGTACTTAAATATTTAAAACTTTCAACCTTTTATGTTAAAAGTAGGTATTCGCTTTGTTTGTATTTCATGTGTTACCGTTTGATTTGTCATATTGTTTATTGATATATAATTAATATTGTTAGCCCTTTTCCGTCTGAGACACAGGTTCTCTTAGTTTAGACATATTGTACAACAGTTACCCAAGTATAGTTACATAATAGGTATAATAGTATAAAATAAATATTATTATCCGTATTGTAAAACTTAGCCTCTAAAATAATATCTCTAATATACAGTTTGGCTTTGTCCGTCGGTCTCTCTCTGTGTAACAGTCCGTCCTTAATCATAGTTCTACTCCTCAAACTATGAGTCATAATGTAATGAAAATTTGCATTCTAATTCATACTCTTATAAGCCCCTCCAAAATTATAAAATGAAATGAATAGTGAGACAAAATTTTGTTTTTTTATTACTACCCCATTATGTGGCAACATTATGAATTTTTTACCATGTTACCACTATTGAAATCGGTAAATAAACAGATAGTTATGCAAGTTAGCGAACCTCAACTGACGAATCATTCAACACATTCACAGCGCAAGAAGTTATAGATGAAAGGATCTTAAAGGATTTGTGAGATTAGGCACGCCGAATGCTTCTGCGCCCGACTTACTCCGCTCCATCCACTTCAGAGGTTTGCTCAAGGCAAAAAGCGGATTTGTAAGATAGAACCGTCACACCTTGTCTTAAGACTCTCACCACGGTATAAGCAGATATCTAAACACGGTTTACAAAGGATCCATTAAACCTTTTTGCCTAAATAACTTTCATATAATTTTCCGTTAATAAATTTCCTTTACGCAACTAAATAACTCAGCCCAAAGTGCGCAATTTCAGGCGAACAAACTGCAACGCAAAACATTATTCATCCTGGCGCAATTTCTGAACAAGAATGGTTAAAATTCAAAGTCAAAACGCCACGAACAATACCGCCAAAAGCGTAAAACCAACCGCGACTTTTGAAAGGAACCAGCGAACCATGCGAATTTACGGGAAACTCCAGGACAAAACCAGCTATGTCCTAGAGAGACAAATTCCCGCTTACACGCCGAATAATAACTGCCGACGACAATTCATGAAATTGCAGCGAATTTCCAGAAGACCAATATTTGGGATGCTACATTATGATTTGGTTTCTTAATAGTTTAGGTCGGTTCGTGTTCAAATCGAAAGATCGTTTGTATATTGGGATCACGTATTCAATTAAGGCGATAACAAAATCGTACATAACATTGTATAAATGCCTTGGGACATCAGAAACGCTACCGTGAACAAACATGTTGTAAGCGAGTTCTAATCTGCGCGCCAGCAGCCAGCCGTTGTGTTTTGTTAGGCGACGTCGCTCAGATAGTGGCCAGCCCCATATTAAAATTAAATTTAGTGCAGCTGCGAAGGCAGGTCAGCCCGTTCATTATTAAAGAGAAAAGGAAAGGCAAACGGGTCGACCTCTATCGAGATTCCCAATTTAGCTCGTATTATTGCTCATAAAGTTTTGTACATTAATTTTAGTTTCTACTCTATCCTATTACGGGCTCAACTAATTTAGCTGAAAATCTAATTCAAATTACACAAATGGATCGATCGTGGTATAGTAGAGTTAAATATACATTTATCTAACTGTATACGACTTATAGTTGGTGACAGATTGGAAGTTGTTTTACGCTTTTGTTTAACACATCGAGTGGTTTAACCCAATAAACATGTATGTTCATGTAAGTGCATAGAAGCAGACATACCTTATCGTTTTTAATTTGAAACGATGCCAAAAAATAAGAAAGTTGCTCGCAAGCGTCGGAGACGGTATGCGATTACTTAACTTTAGTGCGGCCGCGGACCGAATTACATGAAATGGCGCCCAACGTGGGGCTCGGTATAAGCAAATTGTGAGAACGAAATGCCTTCAAATTGCAAATTCAAGCGGCTCTGGCGCGTTTTGTTCCAGTCGGCCTCGCATTTCGCGCACCTCCACACTTTCTTACATTATTTAACGAAGTAGCCACAGTAGGAGATTTCATGACGTGAGTTTTTCCTGCTCCAGAAAATTCATTTGTGATTCACACAAAATCCCTTTTGCAGATAGCTCTTCCCTCGGAGTATTTACTCTCGCAAACGCTTATCATTCACTTGTTACGAGCGCACATTTCGTGTCTGTACGGCGTCCGTAATCTGATCCAATTAAATATAACAAACAAAGAACAATCTCGGCGCTAATTTCCCTTACCGAACAAAATAGCTCTTTCAATTATTTTTACGCTCGCGTATCTCGACGAAAAAAGATTGCATAAACAAATGTACAAATTAAACGCAAACGAGACGCCATTTGCCGTGTAATTTCACTGGACTTTCGGTAAAAGCAAGTGGTACCAGTTTCGATATTTCGACTTGAAAAATAAATGCTCGCCTATAACTTTTACAAATTCCCTGCCCTATTTCGCATTATGTTTCGCGACAGAGCAATCTGGGTCGTGATTACGCAACGAAAAAACGCTAAGAGGCTCCCTTCTGCGACGTTACATCTTAATGTAGCCACAATATACATAATGGCAAGATATTTAGAACACGAGTGGTCCTGACTGCTATACATCAAACGGGGACGTTACCACAAAACGCCGGTTATATACCGACAGCATAAAATATTCGGAACACTATGATATATCTGAAGGATATGGAAATAGGTGACTGCGAGACCGAATATTATGTATGCTGAGTCCGTTCATGACACAGAAAATATATGGAACAATGTGATAGAAGTACGAGTATGGAGCGGGACTAATACTGGATGTAAACAAAGGATTGAGTATAGGATAAATGAATACTGAGGTAAGTGCCGCCGTCCGACCTGATCGATAGTTCCTGCAAAATAACAATATGGATGGCTCCGTCCATCACAATACTTCTTTTTTTGCTGACGCCACTGGTGTTGGCTTCCAGTTTGCGTACAACACCATTTTCGTATAGAGTTATTTATAGGGCCGACAGTCAAAGACACACCAATGGAGTTCCACGATTATTTTGTGTGTATTATCAGTAACGTTATTTAAAATTTGTTGCTACGGAAAATTTACCTACTGATATAAATACGATCCTAATGGACACCCCAAAATGCCGTCAGAAAATGACATCATATTTCATTTTTCCCTGAACACATTATTATTACACGAATTCATATTTTGACTGAATAATTTAGTAAAGGATACCTTTCAGTTTTTATAAATGCTTGCTTTGGGAGCAATATGACCCACGTCGCAACTAACTATGCTATCTCTACTAATATCTAGAAATATTCAAGTAGGTACTTAGTTCTAACTCTGTATGACTTGCTTTAACTGAGCTGACCTTACAAAATGTATATATCTAACTATATCTATGAAAGGCGATGTGTATATGTATGTTCCCTAATGACTCCGAAACGGCTAGATCAATTTCGATGAAATTTTTAGGGAATCTTTAGATTGGCCTAGCGGGTGATCCTGTGAAGTTTGGTAATAATTGGATCAACGGAACTTTTTTTTTTGTTTTTGCATCAATTAAATTTGGTATGGATATAGATTGTATCTTAGAAACGGACATAGGCTACTTTTTATGTATGTACTAAGCGTGCAAAGCTGCGGGCAGAAGCTAGTATGTAATAAATGAATACTACATTTTACTTACTGCCTAAATTAATGCAATTTCGTTTGGATTCTGACAAAAAAGTATCAAAATGTTTCTATTCCTTAAATCCACACCTTGGTTAATGCAACATCCTCGTAAATACCTTCAAGCGGTAAAATATATACCATTATTCATGTTATCTACAACATTAATCTACAAATAGCTATGCACAGTATTACATTACACATTAAAGACGTATATAACCTTAGTAGCACGCAATAAAGTCTAAATGGCAGTACAAGCACTTGCTGTAAACATATTACTGCTGCCACTTATTAGAACTCACATCTATCTAAACGTTTGAGGTGCCTCGTTTAGATCAGCAACATTTAATTTCCGTTCAATACGTGCTACATCATTTCCGATTTAACAAGTTATTTCAACAATATCTAGAGTTAAGCAAAAATTCAAAAATTAATTAGAATACATAATACCGTCAAAACGTTTGTGGTATTTAAGCATATCAGTTAATTAATTATAGTTAGGTAGGTAATTCGGTAATTTACCATTCAGAATTAAATATAGTTGCAAAGTGCTCTTTAATACTCCAAGCCAAAAAAACCACATTAAAGTTCATTCAGTTTTGGCAAATATAATATATTGGGATATAAGACCTAGCGTGCATTGCGAATGAATCCGCAACGATTTTTTTGCGCTATTGTGTAAAACATGTATCAAGATGTCGGCGCACGTACTAGGGGAAAAAACCGCGTTGAAAATTATATACTTCAGAATATACTTTAAAAGAGCGGGGTTTATACCGCATGGATTAGTTTGCTAATGCGTGCTAGGCTTAAGTATTTTGTAAATCACCCGGTACCCATAGTACAAGCTTCACTTAGTTTGGAACTAAGTAGATAGTATTATGTGAACTGTCAAACGTCAGAAGTCAGTTATTTTATTTATATATAACTAGCTGCTGCCCGCGACTTTGCACGCGTGATACCTACAAAAAAAGTAGCTTTTCTTTCTCCAAGGTCCCATCTTTCTCTATACCAATATTCATCAAAATCAGTTCAGCTGTTTTGGCGTGAAAACGTGACAGACAGACAGACAGAGTTACTTTCGCATTTATAATATTAGTAAGGATAATAAAAATAGTAAAAATATTGAGGGACAATTTACACATCAGAAATACCAAACTATGCAGCAACTAAGCTTGTATTGAGGTGACTGATAGAATACCTATATAATTTTAAATGCATACTTATAATACAAATGTTTGTTCTGGGAGGGTTTCAAACCCCTTAACCTACAGCGCTGAAGGTAGAGTTACTACCAACAGAGCTGTCAGGCCATGTTTAATATATGTATACGTTTTAATACTCACACATTTCATTGGAAATATAAACTCAAGTGAGTATGTATGTAAGTGCATACTGTTTTAATTGTGTTGTTTTGTCAGCCAGCAAGACAATAATGCAACTGTTTTAAATAACTGAACCTCTTGAAGCGACAGGAAGCATGAAGTGTGATTACTTTCACACGAGCATAATGTGGCAGAGCCAAGATAAGCTGAAGCTACTGGCTTACAGCCACGCGAGGTTTAGTGTGTACTAAATACCTCTTAGTTAAGTTTTTTGAATAAAAATTATATGTTTATAAGTAGAATTATTTCCTTTGCACTACTAATGTCCAAAATATAAAATGTCCAACTAGTATTAACGTCCAACACCATTTTTACCCAACATGAATTTTGTCCAACACAACGTTTGTCCAACACGTTGTCGTTGAGCAAAGCGACAACGTGTTGGACGTGTGCGTGACGTGAACGTGTTGGAGTTTCTGTTGTTTTCTATACTCTAACATAACTTAACCAAGTGGTTTAGTTCTGATCAATTTGCTGACGAAAGCGTTAGTTAGTTAGAATATCAAAGGCTAATTCCGAGTGTTGTCTAAATTGTAAATTTTTATGAAAGGGCATTTTTATGAATGGACATTTTTATGAATGGACAATTTTATGAACGCACATTATTATGAATGGACATTTTTAGACTATTTGTAATTTTTCATAATTGGACATTAGTCGTGCAAAGCAATTATTTATACTTAAAGTACTTAATCAGAAAGATATTAAGGGCTAGTTAACTTAGTTATAAACTCCTATCAACTAGAACACAGCCTTCTAATTTCTGTCACTATTCGTCTCAAAAAGCTACTAAAACCAGTGATTAACTTTTGACAGAAATTAGAGACGTTTCTTAGACAGGCAGTAAGTGACCTGATGGACTTCGTACCCATTTCATACCACCTAAAATTGATTTGATTGTCAAACTATAGGTCCACCACGAACGCCCTTACGAAATGCATTGCTCCGGCCCAGACAGTGACAGCGCTATATGTAAATAGCGTATGGCTATGTTTAGGTAATTATCTCAAGAACGTTTAGGAGAATGCGAGCTCAATTGAACTTTGTTGCGTCGCCGCAAGAGTCGCTATTTATATTCCATCATATAGCGTGGCGATGCGTCGTCACCACCTGTATCGCCTCGCCAACAATTAGGTTTACCCTCGCCTATAGATGTTTCACATCAAAATGTAGGCTGATAAATAAAAAGTAAGATTTGCATCTTACTATATCACATTTTTTAAAAGAGTAAATACGAGCTCTATGTGCTTTGCAAGAAAAATTCAAAGCTTTGTTTTCCATCTTCGATCAGTGAATGAAGTTTCGTTAGTATCATTACTACTGCTCTCAGATTAAGTAGCTTAGCATCGCTTCTAATACTGTTCCATTAACCTCATTTCATTGCATCCATCTCTCCAGTTTCTAGCTCAGCTGTTACGGATCTACCGTTTGATTACATCCATTGAAGCTTATCTTCGCTTTGGATAAACCTAGGTATTGTTGCAGTGCATCGATAAATGGGCCAGTCAATGCATAATCTCACGATGTCAGATGTGTGCCAGATCTTCGCAAGGGTTTAGCATCGAACGATGCACCCTATTATATTGACTTCTAGCTTGACGGCTCGATGTGGTATGAATAGATACTCGTAGATGAATTTGGAATTTGATGGAACTTCAATGGGTATGCAAATATTGTGAACAATGGTACGCTGTTAGAATTGTATACCAACAAACAGTGGAAACACAATGGTTATTGAAGTGAAAACTTCTTTAGGCGCGTTGAGCACTTTTTGGGTGAACAAAAATCATGGAACTCACGTCATTGTCTCCGCACTCTTCCCATGAGCTACAATATTACAATATTAAATTATTATTTTCGAATTATTTTGACGTGACAAAGTCTAATAAATCGATGAACGCCGCCGGCTGCACGCACGAAAAATGATGACTCATTGTCCCGTTACGCTCATTGTAACGTTAAAATCGTAGCGAGAGCGCATAACAAAAAAGATTTGTTATGACGTTGTCACGTTATACTATCGTCCGTAAACCGACTTTACAGACAACCAATTATTTAATTTATAAAGAAGTGTTTATGATCAAGGATTAATGTTTAAGTTGGTCATTAACACTTCTCTACAAACCAAATATAATTAAAAAATAATAATCTATTATCTCGACGATACAATTCTTAAGTAGATTACTTTAAGTGCATTACTTAAGTACAGAATTTGATGTGGGTATATTTTTCCGGATGGCCTGATATATAATCAAAAAAATGAATTGTGTCAACAAGAACAACTTTTCTTCAAATTATATATATTATAATTTGAAGAATTTGACTAGTTGGTGGGTTAAGTAGGCGGCCTTAGAATATAGAACGCTGTATAGAAAGGTACATAATGTATGTATGTATCGGCAGGTCTCAAGGCGTTCTATGAAATATTCAGTTCGTACACGTATAATGTCCATAAAATATCGAGTGGAATAGGTAGGTAGGTATGTATATCAACATGTCCTCCGTTTGCCCCATTTGCGTATTCTACCGTTGAGTTATGTGTGTGCTAACATATTTATTTGCTTTAATACTTATACTTTTGAATATGTAATGGTGTAGCAATGCGTTTGATGTTTTATTGCTTTGAATTTCTAACCTTGGTTTGTAAAAAAACCGATCAGTACTTAGAAAAAACTCTTTAAGGTGGAGTTATACATGTCGTATTAATAGATATCTAAGTCTTAACGAACTGACATGGAAACAATGCATATTCCAAACAGCTTGTCACAAAGTTTTGACGACCTCTGTGGCGCAGTGGGAAGATTGCGGGTTCAATTCCCACCGCGGGACAAATGTTTGTATGATCTGCAAGTATTTGTCTCGGGTCTGGGTGTTTCTATGTATAATACGTAACTATTTAAAAAAAATGTAGGTATATAAGTAGTATGTACAGTCATGTGGTAACCATAACACAAGCTCTGCTCACTTTGGGGACAGATGATAATGTGTGAAATGTCCGGTATTATTATTATTGTTATTATTATTAATGCTTGTTTGAAAATGTCGAACGAAATCATTGGGCGTTTTTCTTGTAGAATAATAATTATCGTGGCAGCACCGCCGATAAGCTTCTATCACAAAGAGCTACTTTAGCACTTTTATACCAGACAGTAAAAACCCGAAACAAAGCAATAGAAAAGACTAACAGAAACAGTTCTCGTTGTTCCGCGTAAGTTTTCTGGCGCTGGATCGTAGGCTGGCTTTAATCCGAATTGTTGGATCCGCCTGAATAGTTTTACGAGCAAATCTTTATTGCGCTCGCTTAATTTCTCACAACTATGCACCATACCCAACTGAATGAATTTATTACGTGCTGGTTCCTCGTGAACTCTGAAATGCACTGTGCAGACTAGGCAAAACAGTGGGATGTAATATGCTTCATTGCTTTGATATCCCTCTCAATTCGAACTCGAGACCGTCAGCAGGCACAACTCCAAATTTTTGTAACTAGTCAGCTAGTCAGGTTTACTTTAAAATTATTTTACGTGAAAGTTAATTTGATTTTTGGACCAGATTCTGCTTTTTCTGCTTAGTAGTTTTTGATTCTATCAAACTGTAATTTCTCTGCCTGTCTCGTGTACGTTCCTTTCACTTTATTAAAGAACACACTAAATTAATAATGTTTCTATTTAAATTCAAATTTAACTTAGCTATTTTCCGTTAATGCTTTGAAACTTGAGTGCTATTTGGCTCTGCAACTACGATATGAAAACTAGCAACTACTTAATCTTTCTTAATCCACCCGAAGGCAAGGCATGGCGCTACACCCATATGGCATAGTGCCAGCCTTGGTCCAAGCATGCCATGTATCAGCTATATATTGCGTACATATACATGCCTTATAGCTTCCTCCCGTATGTTACAGTAGACATGCTAACAAATAGTTGATGGCCAAGATATTGTTTATTGGTCAAACGTGGTCATGGTTTATCAAGTAAATGCGGTATGGCTTCAGACGTCTTTATAAATGGGTGCTAATAAAACACAGTCTATGGTGATTTATTGCAAATTCATGCTCGTGATATACATTAATATAGAAGGTACTGACTATTAGGTTTTTTAAGGTTTTTTACACAAGTAGTAATATTTACTGACACAAGTAGTAATATTTTCTCTAAATATTTATTTTATAAAACGCCTAATAAAGTACAGTATGTGTATTAAGGGACATATTACATTACGACTGTGTTTTTTTTATTTAAATCTTCGGCGTTTCAGAGAAACTAAAATTCTTCAACAATTTTGCCTTATTGTATGGTGTAGAATAATATAGGTATGGTTTATAGCGGCCTCTCTTTTTGCAATTTGTTCATATCTATTTATATAAAGTCAAAATTCAGAAGCAAGTTTTTAATAAAATGCGCGTTGGCACTTTTTTAAGCTCATGGATAGATCTTCTGTACGAACAAACGAAATGGAAAATATATAATAATATGATATTAAGTAAGTAGTGGTTGAGTTTAAAGCAAATTCCAAAAAGGAAATCTCATTCAAAACCATACAGAATTAGCTTATGCTTTATCTCAGTATTCATTCATATTATTATATAAACTTTATATCAGAATAAACGTTACTTCATTAGAAATTATATTGTATACATTTTTTAGTAATAAATTATAAAACTTTATAATACAACTACACAAGATCTACACAATGCGATGCGTCGGTCGCAGGACGACGACTTTGCGATATGTATTTTAAGTACTAACATAGTAGGTACCTTATACATTACAAAAAACAAACAAGCTCGTGAATGTAATCTCCTGGCTTGGTAGAAGCCTTATATTTAGTTCCTTAGACCTTTGAGGATATCAAAGCGGTTAGACAGAGACGCAACCAAACATTATATTTGACACATGACTACACTTTCTTAGTATTCCGTACGTGAGAGGTTGCAAGCCCATCGCTGCTTAAAGAAATATTAACCAATGACACACCTTTGAATTTCTTAGGTTCTTGGATGTGGATTCCTTACGATGGTTTAGTTCTCCGTTTGAGAACACTGCATTACGCACATACATTTGTCAAAAGGAAATATCAATTGGTGGTAATATGTTGAATTATAAATTAACGTGGTTTAAATCTGTCTAATATCTAGAAAGTTATTTAACAATATGGATTATGTTGTATTATAAAACCCTACTCGCAATAAATTTATATTTTTACGGTATAACATTTCGATACAAGTATGCCTCACTTCAATCAATTTAGCTACATTATTTAGTATTACGTTTTCAATCGAAACGGCACACAAAAAAAATTGTATTTTCGCACTAAATCGGCAGGATACCGACATGTGGAGCGTAATCCAGTGGAATTATTCGGTTCCTTTATTCTCTAACAACCGCGCTAGAATCGCAATGAAATCGCTACCATTCTCGCTGAACGAATCTGTATCGCGTATCAAACGTATGTGGGACGCGGATTCATCATGATTGTAAAACGCGATAATGATGGAATGTTAGATCATTCTCATTCTGCTTCTCTTGGCAGAGTGGTTATGGTCGGTGGAGAGTAGTGGCCTGCTTCACAATACTGCACCATTCGTCTCTGATGGTGACCTCGTTAGTGCACTCGTGTAGGGGATCATTCAGCTTTGACATGGGTCGTCCATCTCATTAGAGATCTTCCTCGGCTTTTGTACCCTCAACCTCTCACTGCTTTCAACTTCATGTTCTTAAGATAAAATAAAAAAAAGTACCCACTCAACTTCAACTAATTTCGAAAGATTTTATTTTGAGTTGGACGAATAAAAAAATAAAAAAATTGAATAGCATTGAATAAAAAAATATTCAATGCTATCATGACGCGATGTCCTCGTGTTTGTAACGCGGCTTTTTCGAGAATAAGGAGTGAAAATGGCTCCCGTGGTGAGAAATAGTGAAAATTGATCTCGGCGTGGGGCTACGTTGATATATTACATCTTTACATACCGACATGGAAATGCAATCCGAAGATTGTTGAATATTTTGGCTCTTATTTTTATTACACTATACCGGAGCGGAACTAGATTTTAGGAGTTTATGTATTAGGTACAGCACAAAGGAATAATGCATACAATATAATAAAGAACAATCAAACGCAACTTGAAAAGAAACGTGTTCCTAGAATATATGACACGAAAGCGAGTTAAGTCTAAAAAGTCTAAATAATATGAATATGTAAGTACTAAGAATTTTACAGATCGTTAATCCTATCTTGTTATCAAACAATTCAAATAATACCTACAAGACAAGACAATACAGTCAAGATTATTGACATTTTTCAAAGGAAAGTCGTATAACATTTGACTAAACACTTTTACATAATAAAACTTTTCTGAATGATTGAACTAGCGATCAAGTTAAAAAGTTTTTTCCTACTAGCTTACGCTTTGAGCGTTTCAACAAAATGAAATACCTACTACGTAAGAGATTCTTCAATATCATCGCCATAAAGTAATCTCTTTTCTCGATTTAGCCAAAACAAGTCTGGCAGAGCACTCCAAAACAGATTTCTAAGGGTACCATCACACTGGCAACTTTCAACCTGGTTGGCAGGGAGGGAGGTGCACGCGTCTGCATTGTGTCTAACTCATTGGGAATATATTGGCGGAATAGTACGAAATATTTGTCAATCTTTATAATGTTTTGTAATGGATTTCTGCAAAGTCACGCCTGAATTAATTATCTATCTGTTTGGCAGTTTAAGTAGATTCTGGTCTTTTCGCACAATATTGCTATTAGTATTATGTGATTGAGAGAACATGACCAAAACCATAATTTTTTTTTTTTTTTTTTAATAAATAAAAATATAAAAAAGGATAGACAATCCTGGAAACACCATCAAGCCTCAAATTAAGTACCTATAGCTTATATACTTATATTACTAGTATATCAGTATATCATTGCTAGAGTATCAATATATTAGTCATCTGGCTCTCATAGTTATGCATAGTTTGGCGCTAGCTGGTGTTGCGTAAATTGTGAGTTTCATAAAAAAAAGTTGAGCTATTATAGCGTAACTTTGAATTTTTATTTACTTTTGTATTTTGACCGCTATTTAGCCAAAACTGCTCGTTAATTGAAGGAATAATGGTTGAAAAAGATATATGAAATGTATTTTTAATATTTTGTCTCCTACTTTCGCGTTTCAAATTGTTACTTTAAAAACACTTGTTTATTTTATAATTTAATCATAAAATAAACCCATTAATATTCAATAATCATCATTTTCTAAAGTTGACGTCGGTTTAAATTGCAGCTTACACCAATAGGCGGAAAGTAAGCTAATTAAAATATAATACGCGTCAAGATAATTCGATCAGGGAGTCGCCTCAAGGCAAGTGATTTTTCTCATAGGCCTCACAAACTCGTTATCTCTACGCTACAACCACGTGATGAAGATATTGAAGTTGCTATAATATATGTATAATACTATCTTGCTGCAAAATATGCTTGTAAGCCAGTCACCAGCGTGACAAAGCCCTTAGATAAGGTTTTTGTGCATGCGTTTTAAGAGTACATTACGCACACGCCGCAGGGCGCAAGTCACAGAGCAAATAACAGTTGATATCTAAGTGGAATAGGGTGTAGGGATATTGTATAGGCAGCTTAAGCATGCAGTGAAGCCCTATATTGGGTAACAACTTTGTTTGAATTCGTTTTTTATAGTGCCTATGCTCTGCCTATGTTTAGGAAACTAGTGTCTGAGTTCTGAAATGCCACTTAAATTTTAAGAGTACTTAGATGAGGTTTTCGTCACTCGTACTCATCCGTATCATTCCTCTCACGTATATAATTGTATCTTTCCGCAGACGCATGTGGTGTTGCTATTGTGAATGCTCACAGAAGCTGGATCTAAGCCTTGTCTAGGTCACCTGTGTCTCAAACATTTGCGTTGAACTCCAATGCATAATTTCAGGTTTGGGGTTAAGCATACCTAACGATTTGATTAGTAAAGCAAGCGCTTCGTATCTATGACATCGAATGAGATTTTCCCACTACTGCAAGGACTGCATTTTAATCTTGTAGAGGAAAGTTCTCACTTATCGACAGGAAATGGATAATCTAGTTTGCATCCGGGCAACGTGACGTCAAGCTTTCGAACTCTGAGTCACTTCCCCATGAGAACTCTATCGTGGTCTCTAGAACTATTTTAGTCAAAGGAGCATTTTTAATAGTCATTTATCTTTTATTGTACACAAAAGACACTGACAAAATAAACAGAGAAAACGTGTACAAGGGCGAGCTTAACCCTGATAAGAGTTAAGTCAAAGTCATTCGGTCCTACTTATCCTGACCCTTTTTGAGGTCTGGTCACAATAATACGACGTAGATCTACCAGTACCACTATTTCTTACGTTAACACAGTTAATGAACTACGGTACTAAATTATATATTAATTTGCAAAACATTTTGCCTGAGCCCACAAAAAGAGGTTTTCTGTGGGCAAGCTATTGAACGAACGTACGATGCCACAATAGATAAGTAGTACTAGTTGAGAGAACGTTTACCACTTGTTGGAAGAGCACGTGCTAGTGCTGTTCCAACACATTCATATACGTATTGAAACATTGGTAGTGTAATGGTAACAGCCTTCGCTTTCCGATCCCAATAAGTCATGGGTGGGTCATAAACCTGGTCAATTAAACTTGGATAAAAATAAAAATAGACAAGCACGGTATAATTTCTTACGGTAATACGTCCCGTTCTGTATGTGGTTTTTCTGTAGGAAATCAAAGCGTTGTCCCGTTTTTCCGTTGCGTATGCTGTTGGTAGGTGATCTAAAACGATACTCTACGAGCGCTTTACCAAATAAAAAACCAATAGCTTGCTTCCGATGTAGAGTGCCACTTTGAGATTTTCAACTTAGTAGGTAAGTATGTTAGTTTGTACCGCAACTGCTACTGCTACGAATCTGGCCTTTTCGTTTGCAAAGGTTTCTGGAACCCCGGTGGTTTTAAAAGAACTCTGGTGTGTTTGTTTGGCACAGATAGACGCTTTAATAGTCTTGTTGGTAGGGTTGGTACCTATCGACATCATGTAAAAAAAATAGATTTGATCGTCATCGTTTGATTTGTTATTCGTCCTTGCGGGGTGGTTAGAACACGTTTACATGGTTATTGACTTTATTTTATTTATGTTATGTATGCTTACGTCGCATTAGGTATGTTTTTATTTACGAATAAATAAAAACCTACCTAATGCGAAGCTGATTGGAATTTTATAACCAAACAACACGCCCGAAAAAGAACTTTACTTCTAAAACGACCTTATAATCTCAGAGAAGGTCGCATAAAAACGGTAAAAAGAAATGTATCTTTCTTTCTATACTGAAAAGGGCTCTTATGTAATAGCGCTAAATATATCGATGTCCGTTAGACGGTCTGTCACTGATACTTGACATAGGTTGAACAGCGTGACGTTCTCTTTGCAATGATTTTCTAAAAGTAATTTATACCTAATAGCTATCTCCTGTAGTATTTTATCTACTCGTACTTTTTTTACCATTGTGAGTGTTTTGATTCCCGTATTTATTTTGTCTGGAATGAGTGTGGTTGGTTTAAAATGTACCCGAATTAGCATAAACACTATCTATAAATAGATATTGATTAGTGGACTCCAAATATTATAAAACACTAGCAGTCCCGTTCTTGTCTTCGTCCGCGCGTTTTAAATAGAAAAAACTAAAAACAATCTAATTGTAAAACTAAAGCATCCTCGAATCCACTTGAACACACACATACAATTTCATCAAAATCGGTCCAGCCGTTTAGGAGGAGTTTAATTACAAACACACGCACAGAAGACTTATATAATACTAGCTGTCCCGTTCGCGACTTCGTGCGCACCTTTTTTTTTTTAAAAAAGTTATCTAATTGTAAATTTAAACCATTCTCAAATCCATTTGAACACACAAAAAAATTCATTCAAATCGGTCCAGCCATTTAGGAGGAGTTCAGTGACATACACACGTACAGTAGAATTATATATATAAAGAAGATAAAATATATTTTCGAGACATTCAAGGTCAATATTTTAAAACGATTCAAATCTTTCACATTTATAAATTCGTACAGCCAAGGATTAGAGTACTATGCCGTCGTCGAAAAGGTGTCTTCTAGACCATCGTACCCCATCGTCGGCCGCAACGTCGCTTCCCACCAGGCGAGATCGTGGTCAAGCGTAGGTAAAAAAGATCTTGAGCTTATAAAATCATGAAATTCAGAAAATGATACTCGTATAAATTACAGTGACCAAAGCTCATGAATACACATTATAATCCTAAATAGCAAAGAAATCTCTTTACAATTTCACTTATATGCGGCGGGTATAATCATAAAATTAAATTCATTACAAAAGGGCCGCGCTTATGGAGTTCCGACTTAAAATTATCTGTGTAATGAGTTTCCAGCTAATCTCCTAAATAAAGTTCCTTAAAATACCGTTTATTTGGCTTTTGTACGGAACAGTAGGTTGGGAGGTTTCTCGTTGTTTTTATCGCTATTTATTGCAAATTAAAAGTATTGGAAACAGGATATTTTCAAACCCTCAGTAAAATACCGGATGAAGTAAGTAAACATCAATAAAGAGGAAATTGACTAACAGAATGTCGTAGATTTTAGATAGTAGGTTTCGATAAAGTTAGTTAAAGATACTTATTCGAAAGTGAGTCGTACAAATTATTAGCCTTAGAAATGGTAATATTTGTAAAGATTACATGTCTTTTGTTTTGGGGTGGTGGGGTGGGTGTATCATTTAAACGACGAACTATAAATTTAAATTCAAGTATATTACTAAGTGAATTTAAGTGTCAATTCAATAGGAATTCCACTATATAAATAAATAAATTGTATTTGCTATGCCATCTATGCTGTCCCACGAATTAGTTTCCCTATCGTGCATATTAACAGCATAGAGCGAAAAGCGCCTAGGGGCAGCTTTCACGTACACATTTTTCAATGGGCTTCCCCTTCGAACATTGTTAGATTTCTAAATCAAATACTCACGATGATTTTCATTCAATTGAACTCAATCTAACTCAATGAACTTGATTGTTTGGCATCCCAGACACGCAGCAACTTCTCATTTAAATCGCTAGAGAATGGATAAAAATCGTAAATTGCCTTAAGTTTTTTGACTCGCTATTGAAATACCGGAGCAAATAGTGCTAGATAACATCAGTGGACTCATAGAACTACAGTCGAACTCCCTACAAACTTGAATGTTTAATGCCTACCTTCTAGTTCGTATTCTAAATAATTCACATTGGCAGACGATGCGATGGTAGCATAGAAGACCTAATAGTGACGTCGACGGAGTCGTGTTCTGTAGAAAGCACTCTGACGACACTACAATGTTACACTTTCGGCTATCAACTAATCGTAATGTATTCTTCATTCAGTGTATCACTAAAAAGCGACTGCGGGCTCGAGCTTACTGAATATTGTCGTGTTTAATAGCGCGATTAGTTATTCTAGTCGTAAGAGTGTTCAAATGCTCTTTTCAGATAAAGAAAATTATCATGTACTTAGAAATACAAATAAAAATTGTTTATTTGCAAGAAAAATTGTCGGTAACAAGTTAATGAGTCATATAGAATGTTCACATATTTCACCAAAGAACATTGGCACGCAAATTTTTGTGTTTTCTAAAACACATTAAATTATTTTTTTGTCTAACATTTAACAATAAATTATAGTCATTAGCTTCTACGAAAATCGTTAACACTGTAAAAAGTTCAGTCAAAAAGCCACAATTTTAATTTCTTTGTAAAAAAACCCGATTGGTTAGTCCTTTATGTCGGCAGGAGTTTTATTAAATTGAAAAAGACCTTTTTTATATAAGGCAGTTCTAGGCACTCTTAAAAGAACAATTCTATCAGCGTTTTTTACACATCTATGATATTGGTGACGAGCTCTTCAACTTGTAAGAAGGCCGATATGTAACATAGTGCCATTAGTGTGTCTATTTATAAATAAAAAAGTATATAAGTAGTATATCAGTCAGGTGGTACCCATAATACAAGCTCTGCTTATCTTGGGGCCACGATGCTACGTGAAATGTCCGGTATTATTATTTTTATTATAGTCTAAATTATTCTATTTAACAGTGAATAATCCATTGAGGTAGGTGCGCTATATGAGCTTTATCTGTCTTAGAGTGACACAGGCCTCCAATGAAATGAATTTCAAAGAGAAATACCGACCGGGAGTTAAGTGAAAACGTGCAATAAAACCGAGTAATGCTGCCAGCTTATTAGAATATGCGTCTGCTCTGGGATTAAATGGCTGGCTAAGAAACTTCGCTTGTTCTTACTGGAACGTTTGCATCATAGATTCTAAATAACAAGAAGCGTAATTCAACACAGCTTCATCTAGACCCAAACTAAGATAAGCTTGTATCCAAGTTGATCGATAAAATATTTATCCATATCTATCACTAATATTATAAACGCGAAAGTTTGTATGTATGTTTGTTACTCTTTCACGCTAAAACTACTGAATGTATTTTAATGAAACTTTACAATTATATAGCTTATACATCAGAATAGCACATAGGCTATAATTTATAAAGATATAATGTGAAAGTTGTAATGTGAATTATGTGTAATGATATTATCTGTCATTAGCAAACTTTTCTGGCGTGCGCTGCAAAATTAGAATTACACGAAGTACTAATCCTGCGGTGACGAAGTCGCGGGCACCAGCTAGTCTATCATAAATTTAAAAGTGTCTCTGTCTATATTTTTGTAACCTTTTCACAGCTAAACAACTACACGGATCATGACGAAATTTGGTATGGAAATATTATGCGTATTGAAGTGCGTAGCCGCGTCAGCAGCTAGTAATTTGTATACACGGTAATATATATTTTTTATTCTATATAACACCCGAACACAGACCAAACATCTATGTTCATCGTATAAATGTTTCGGATCCACAACCTACAGTGCAGAAGCTGAGCATGAGGCAAAGGCCTTAAAGTCTCACAAAGCTTAATTTTATGAACCATAGTGGAGAGCATAATTATTTATTTTATAATATTATTCCAAGAAGCAAAAGCAAGCACATTTCGTGGAATTCTTAAGTTTGTAAGATATTTAACATCTTAATTAACAGAACTCTAAGCATCATTTGCATATAATTTTTAATTAAACAGCATAAAATGGATGAAATACATGGAACGGATTAGCAAGACACAGTAGTGAGTAAGATCTGCACACAATAGTTAGATGATAAATCACATGACAGGCGTCTTTATTGTTGAAGGAAAACAGACCTTATTACCATCATAACTTAACCTTAACAGATGTTAATAATGATGGTGCAAAACTAACCGTACCCATTAGTTAAATAAGTAGATGCCAAATAATAAATGGTCAAGGTTTACCTTAAATAAAATAAAATACCTACCTATTTTATCAAAATCATATTTATTTTATTATATATCTAATTTAAAGCAACTACATCGTCACAATCTATCAGAACAACGAACATTATTCTTACGAAAATACATAAACTGCCACCAACTTATCTGTTCCGGTGGCCAAAGATCGAACTAAAAAACTCTCATAGAAAATCTATTCTAAATGGCATTGCCAATAGACAGAGGCGCCACCTTTACAGGAACAAATAACTTGGCTGCGCTATAATCCGCTAAATCGATATACGTCACTGTCATGTTAGTAATTGCAATCCATTTTATAAATACTAGTGGTCGCCCACTGGTCGAAATTCGACAATAATTATTTGAAAATTATTGTATATTTTATGCATAATTAAAAAACATTTAGCACTCCTACTTTATATAAACTATAAGTGTGCGAAATTACATACTCCTCCGTCCGCGCAATTTTCGTAAAAAGGGGTACAAAGTTTTTGCTTCACGTATTATGTAACCATAAATTTACTGTTTTCGGATTTTGTACTTTTTCATGTACTGTGAGACCTTGTCTAATGTAATTTTAATGTAAATTTAACTTAACTCGACTTGGCATCCGTAACAAAATTTGTCAAGGATCATACAAAAAAGTGTTAAGACCAGACAAATTTCTTGCCGGATTCTTCTTGAACTGGGGTTAGGAGGAACCGGCACCTAGATTCACTAGCATGTAAGAAGCGATTCAAAGTGATCCTTGTGATTTTATTGAATAAAGATATATTAAATTGAATTTAATTGAATGATTCTAGGTCAAAGGGAAGTACCCTATAGATTTCGATTTACTGGCGACTGTCAACAAAAAATAATAATAATGCCAGACATTTCACACATTATCATCTAGCCCCAAAGTAAGCAGAGCTTGTGTTATGGGTACCACATGACTGATATACTACTTAAATACTTTTATTTGTAAATACATGCATATTATACATAGAAACACCCAGACCCGAGACAATTACTTGCAGATCAGAAATGTGCCATATATGACCGTGTTTAAGCTGTAAATTTTGTTTGCTTTGACTTAGAAGTAGTTTTTAGAGCTGTAAGGGACCGTAGTCTTAAGTATTTGATATTAGTTTCAAACTTGTACCTACTGAGCCTCATAGCGTCTCATTTTAGACGCTTTGACGCATATACGTAAATACATTTATGTATAATAAGTACTTAGTGCGTCCGATTGTCAATTACATTGGTTAGGTTAGGTTACCCTTGTTGCAATCTGAAGACGTATTGAATATTAGCTTCATTTACTCAATATGAAACATTATTAGAGATTGGATATTGATTATAAATTAACCTAATCAAATAAGTTTTTTCTTTGACTATATTTCTCAAATACCACAATAATTTCCATCTATAGAAGGATGCCTCCACAAACATTTATATAAATAGCGACTCTTAATACGACGCAACTAAGTGCAATTCACTAATTCACTAAGTGCAAATAACTAATGTTATATTTACCTACATAGAGCCTCCCTTCTATTACGTAACTCTATCGCGCCTTGCGCGGTACTTCTCTACATTTTTGTCCAACAATTTCGTTGTGTGCGCTAATGTACTTGAAACTTCGTACCAGGTTTCACCTTTATTATATCAGAAAGAATAGATTTATTAACAAGCATTACAAGAAATAAATATTAACTTTCAATAGTTGCTGATAATAAAAAACAAGATGGCGTGTTTGCACCACTAGCCATTTGATAAATTGACATCAGTGGTTGGACAATAGAAGTAAAAGCAAAAGTCGTGGAAAACCTCTCGCCTGCCAACTTTGTTCGCGAAATCGTCGTTTTGCATGACTCGTTGGGATAATTAGAATAAGTTTCGCCAAGGCCGTGCTGCGGTGGGAAATAGGAAGCAGTGGATAAACGGAGCCATTTGATTCTTCTTTGATCTATACAAAGGACAGTCTTATGCATTTCTGCTACATTATGTGACACTTCTTTCTTTCAAGTGCTTATGTTACGGTAACCATTCATACTAATACTAAAAATGCGAAAGTGTCTCTGTATGTCTGATTGTTACGTTTTCACGGCTAACGGCTGAACGGATCTTGATGAAATTTGGTAAGAAGATGAATTGCGTTCGGGGAAAGAACATATCGATACTTCGGGGTAGAAAGGGCGTAAAAGCCATTCTTGGCTAAAGTTACTTAATAATGCAGCTTTGATTTAAACGCTCTATCGATCTGTATATTTAAAATTTTGATAATCCCAAAAAATGGTTAGTACTACCCAGTTTTTTATAAATCCTATAACATGATCATACAGTGTATTTGCCTCTACACAAGATCTCTAAAATAATTTTGGCGTATCACCATCGTATCAATAATTCTTGGTCGTAAAAGCCAGCGTTTTTTACAGTTTTGATTTACAACCTTTTCATCTATCTAAATGTATATTTTTTTTCTTTTACACCCATGAATCATTTCAAAAGACAACAAAAGTATTATTATAAATATTAACGGGTATTTGTCGCGTTTATTTACCTATTTTTCCCGACGTTTCGACAGGTTTACACTCTGTCGTGGTCAGAGTGTAAAAATAGGTAAATAAACGCGATAAATACGCGTAAATATTTATAATAATGTGTTCTGATAGCGTAAGTTTAAAAAACTTTACAACAAAAGTATGAGTTACACCGTTTAAGTAGCTACCACTCGGATAAACGGCAATATTGTGCGGCTAGAAGGAACTTGATCTTGCCGTGCACCATGCTAATTAAAACAGATATTTTTCATCTTTTATTTCCGATATTAACAGTTAGTAACAAATCATTTTCGAACTTTTTATACCTCCGGGTGGATTAAATACAAATACAATTGATTAAATGATGAGTTGTGACATATTTTTGTATATTATGTGCTTGGGATCTTTTAGACGGAGTAAAACATTTTTTTTATTATATTAAATAGTTATTGCAAACTTTCTGCGTAAAATTATGAACTATTCATTTAATCATTTTATTTTAATTGTAGTGTTCCTTTATCATCTTCCTCGGTTTCATCTTCTTCGTCGGTTTCCGCAAATGTCTCTTGAACCATTTTGTGGGGTAACTGTAAAAACTCGTGATGGTACGGCCTAAGTATAACACCATTTTCGCAAAGCTGTTCTAAATCTTTATATTTAGCTGTTGAAATAGGTAATCGGGCGATTTAAGGAAAAGGGAAAGCTAAGTGCCATCGTTGTGCAAGTGAAAATACAGATGACTGCCAAGCTGAAGGAAGTCAGACTAAGGAATTTGTGTTTTGTAATTTATATAACGCCTGATTACCTATTTCAACATCGAAATATAAAGATTCAAAACAGCTTTGCGAAAATGGTGTCATACCTAGGCCATACGAGTTTTTGCAGTTACCCCACAAAATGGTTAAAGAGACACTTGTGGAAACCGAAGAAGAAGATAAAACCGAGGAAGATGATAAAGAAACACTACAGTTAAAATAAAATGATTTAATCATTAGTTCATAATTTTAGGCAGAAAGTTTGTAATAAATAATTGAAATATTAAAAAAAATATTTTACTACGTCTAAAAGACCCGAAGCACATATAATACATAAAAAGTGTCACTACTCATCATTTAATCAGTTAAAGGTTTCAATTGACTCATATATTCCTTTAAAATTAAAACTAAATTATTAAGTTTGTAATAAATATTTTAAATATTAAAAAAAATATTTTACTACGTCTAAAAGACCCGAAGCACATATAATACATAAAAAGTGTCACTACTCATCATTTAATCAGTTAAAGGTTTCAATTGACTCATATATTCCTTTAAAATTAAAACTAAATTATTAAGTTTGTAATAAATATTTTAAATATTAAAAATAATATTTTACTACGTCTAAAAGACCCGAAGCACATATAATACATAAAAAGTGTCACTACTCATCATTTAATCAGTTGAAGGTTTCAATTGACTCATATATTCCTTTAAAATTAAAACTAAATTATAAAGTTTGTAATAAATATTTTAAATATTAAAAAAAATATTTTACTACGTTTAAAAGATCCGAAGTACATATAATACATAAAAAGTGTCACTACTCATCATTTAATCAGTTGAAGGTTTCAATTGACTCATATATTCCTTTAAAATTAAAACTAAATTATGCTCTTTACTACCAATTGGGCATATTAAATTCAAAATACTGGCCATGTTCTTTACGACTTATTTATGTAACAGCTTTGGCTTTTATGACTAATATTTGTGTAAACATAGTTTGATAATTGTAAGTACGACATAGACATTTTTTTATGAATTGATGTAATTACCATTTCATCTATTTTTTTGGGTCGTTAATCCACCCTAACTTTTAAAATATAAGAATAGCTCAAACTCAATGTTTTTGTCGTTACAATTTATAGAATTTCAAATGTTTTTCACTATGCCTGATTAATATAAATCTACCGATAAAAAAGTTACAAGTAAAAAAAATTTTTTTTACGTTTTTTCCTTTTCCTGAACTGTTGCTACATTGGCTTTTACGCCATTTCTACTTCGAAGTATCGATATGGTACTTATTGTCTCAAAAAACAACCTTGAAGGCGGTAAAATAGGGGATGAAAGTTTGTTTGGGCAACTCATATTTCCTTAAGTCAGGGATATGAAAATTTATATTTAGGCTTTTGGTAAGAAATCCCTACTAATATTATAAATGCGAAAGTTACTGTCTGTCTATCTGTCTGTTACGTTTTAACACCTGATCCGATTTTGATGAATTTTGAAATAGATATAGCTGGGACCTTGGATAAGGACATAGGCTACTTTTTATTAACCGACTGCATCAAAAAGGAGGAGGTTCTCAATTGGTCGGAATCTTTTTTTTTATGTATGTTTATCGATTACTCAAAAACGCTTTGAAAAATGGACCAATTTGAAAAATTATTTTTTTGTTTGAATGGCTATACTTCCCAGGAGGTCCTATTTAAATGTTATCGAAATCAGTTGAGCTGAAAAATATACAAAAATCAAAAAATTGTATACATCGATGATATTTTCGTTTACTCCGATACCTCGCTGTCTCATTGAAGCAGTGCTTTTATTTGGCCTACCCATGTTATATATATACAAAATACATCTACTTTCCACTAAAAATGTATTATAGGCTCAAATTTTATTCAATGAAGTCGGCTTTCTTATTAGTTTTAAAACGTAATTATTTAAACGTAATCGCGCGTGCAAAGCCGCGTGCAGCAGCTGGTTTAATGCTTTCTGATTGTAATAATATTTCGTTTTAGAGAAGCAAAGTTTGTCTGCTTTGTTGGAAACTGAATCTAATCGCAAAAATTTACAATTTAAAAGATAAGCTCAAACATTTTCTAAAGTTTAGCAAAACAGCAAGTTAATTTAGGAGATTGACATCATTTGCTAGTTTCAGCATAAACTTACCTTTTAAGTAGCTTCGAAATTATGCTTTGAACTTGCTACTTAATTACAGAGCTCCGTTACATGCTAACGGTAATTCATAACGGTATAAGCTAATTACTCCCTTGAAGTTAGGTAACTTTAAATAGTTGCAAGTACGAGGAAAATCTAGAGTGATTTATTATCCGTTACATAGAAGTCGCCACAATATTCCACCTCAAAGGAACCAACTTCCACTGTGCGTTCAGTCATAGACGTGAACTGTTTACGGAGTCCAATAACCAGGTCGATAATAACTAGTTCAGATGACTTTGCTTAAATTTTGCTAACAGTAGAGCCTTGTATGGAAGTTTCAGATGAAAGAGCTTACCAATCTGAAGGTCGTGGTTTTATTAAACTCGAAAAATGTATAAGTGAAGTAAAACGTCGTCTTAGGGAAACCAGCATGTTCTAGAAATAAGTTGGATCCAGTTAGAGGATAGTAGTTGCCAGCTCTATGCATAAACCAATATTCTAATCGTTACGTAAAAAACCTTTCGAAAAAAATCTAATACTTTTCTAGAAGATAGAATAGAATTATATTTTGATAGAGCCTCTATTAATCTGTCTATGATGCTTACTTTAAACCCTTTAAAGATGACCGTGATGCCACCAGCCCCGAGGTTCACCTCCCTGTGTGTGCCCTATTTGGGCACGCACAGGGAGGGACTGATGATCGTGGGTGTATTTTAGTAAGTAAGTAGGTAAAGTATCTGGATACCCATCTGCCTAGGAGGGTGCCTATACATATACAATTTCGTTTTATTTTATTTTTACTGTCTTTACTTTCTTTTCTTTGTGTGTACCAAATAAATGTCTATTATATTCTTTTCTTTCGCAAAAATGTTTTTTTCTGTACCATCGATCACGCAAACTTCAAGACCCAGAAAACTTCATTCACTTATCTATATAATTCCATAGTAAGTAGTGGTAGCCCTGGATGATGTCATGATGTCTGTATACCAATTGAGTATAGCTTTAATATTCCTAGTACCAGTTTTGGCTTAAACTACAAACCGCTCTCAAGAGCTGTCCTTTTCCAAGAATTTAAGCAAGACGGTACAAGACCGGCACCATTCTAAGAAGCTCTCATTGAATTAGCTGTTTAGAACGTGGTAAGACTACATCGCAATTTGAGCTATTGAGGGGCTAAGGACTTGCAAATTCCCAATACCTGACCAATAACGCTGTGTTCGGACTTCTGAACGTTATTTATTTTCAAATGAGCTGTTTTCATAAATTCTACGTAACGATGATGAGCCGTATTTTGTTCATATTTTGGTGACAATCTCTCGCTATTAAATTTCGGCTCTATAGTTTCAATGCAGACAACTTCAGTCCCTTTGCTTCTAGCTGTTAGATTTCTAGATTTTACCTGAAACAAATCAAAATATTTTGTTAATTATGTTATCTACAGGCTACAAATAATATACAATGACCTATTTAATAACATTATTGGTTTGGAGGGTTCATATGGACGTAACCAGCTAGAATATACAAATATCTTAGTAGGCAAGTCTAATTAGACATTAACGCCCATTTTTAAAAATAAAACGCAGATCGGAAACTAAGCTTGTATTTTGTGACAGCTTTTTATTCAGAACTGTCAGAAAATGTAAGCTTTAGTCTCGATTTGAATATGGTTATGGTTCTGTACCAGCATGAGGTAATTAATGACTTATATATAGATAACTGCTCTGAGACAGTTCATCTGTCTAATTTTCACTCAAAACGGGCCATTTAACATAATTTGTGAGTTTAACTGCTTCCCCATATTTCGGCACAGTTGCACATAATAATCATAGCACATTATCATGAAAAGAATCACGTTTGGAGTGAAAATTATGTTTAAAACCATGATAGTTTTAAAAGTAAGTTTATCTGTACTTTTAGAGCATTGTATCATAATTTTATTATTATTAATCTGAGTATATTATGGTAATTTCGTTCAAACTGGTATAAATTCAAATTAAATGTTTTATTTAATATAATAAAATTTTATTTAAAGGGTCGCTTCGAATCGTTATACTTGCTAGGTGATTTTAGGTGCCGACATTTCACTAATTTTATGATTGTTTCTCTAAATACATAGTAGCATGTTCGCACTAGTTTAAAATGATACCCCACAGCCTGTATACAATTTATAGTCCAATTACTGGCACATACAACCCATTAGGCCATTAGCTTTTACATGCTAATCTGTTATTGATAGAGGTCAGCTTGCGTTAATTACGGCCCCATGGGTATGTTACATATATATGCAGGTTATTCACTACAGGCTCGTTGCGTCGAGGACACCAGTTTCTTTTACCTAAACAATTACATAGATAATTTATTATGGCATTTACTGCTGCCCGCGGCGCACGTGATACTTAAGTACAAATTTGGCTATATTATAATCCGAATCAACGTCTATATCTATACCAAATTTCATCCAAATCAGTCAAGCAGTTTATGTGTGAAGAAGCAACTAATTAAAACGTACACACACTCACACACGAAACTTTTATACTTCTTGTGTGATTTATGAATTCCTTTAACTCAATCTTGAGCTTTTTACTTGGGTATTGAAATATTGAATTTGATATCGCTGGTAAAAATGTTAGCTAAGAGAAAAACGACTAAAGCCAAGGTCTGCCAACAAAACGAACGATTGGCAAACGCTATAACACGGCATTACGACTTAAGCACAATATAAAACACTCTAAACGACTTATATTGACATCATCCCTATTTATGAACGTAACCTCGGTTTGTTCGAGAGGATTATTTATTAATAGACCTACGACGGGTTTCGTTCAAGTGCATAGAGGCAAAGTGCTTGACATGAGAGTAGTTAGCTTGTTAAGCGGTGTTTGGCATGGTTCAGTTGACCAGAAATCATAACAAGTTTTATATTAGTCACTCATCAATTGATCATTAGGGCTCGTATTTCAGACGAAATCGAGATCGAGAACTAAGCATAGATTTTTTGACAGTTCTGGAAACTACTCGGTAAAATGATAAACATGAAACACTAATCATACGAAAACCAACTTATACCATCAACGTGACAAAAATCACAAAAAATATTTGTTTTCTTGCCTTACACAAACTTTGTTTTTTTTGTCACATTCAAAGAAAAACACAATCCGTGTATTTTTTCTGAGAGTGGTATAAATTACCTTTCTAATGATACCCATAATTAAGTCCTTTTTATAACCAAATTTGATTATATGTTCATTTAAGTAAAGGTGCGATTTTTGTGACGCCGAGTGTAGTTACATCGTTTCGACTTGTTTTTAACGATGGAATGACTGACATTACTTTTAATATAGTAATCCACAACAGATGTGCAATACACACATTTGAATTTGACAGCAAAGCATCTGTCAATCTGATTCAATTCGACGAACATTCAACGACATTATCTTTCCGATATATCGAAATGGATTTGGCGAGAAGACGCCCTGAATAAAATGCTGACAAAAAACAATGTAGTTCTAAATTTGCGTTTGATTTTTCTTATATTTTGATATAGCTATATAATAATCTATGAGTACGCGCTTGTTTTTAGGATTTGAACCAAGACCCTTTGAATCGAAAGGCAAGGGTCAGGGTCACCCAAAACATTGTAGTTTGTACTTTTCCCATTTCGGCACCGGAACTCACAATCAACAACTTTTAATATATCTCATTATGCAGTCAAGATTCATCTAACTTGGTCCTTTTAAAACTTATCTAGTTTGCTAGTTCCCGCCACTTTCTTGGCTGAGGTGAATAATAGACGAGCCGCGCTGTTTCGTTCTCAATTTTATACCAACTTCTAAAGTAGTCTTAAAGTTTAGTATGAACTTTATTTAGGTCAAATATCTAAATATACTAGAATAAAGATAATGGATAGATTGACCCCTTTCAAGATGAGTCAGGCTCGTATTATCTGGGCTCATGTTACATATCTGTGAACAAAAAAAATTGATTTAAAAATTATATGTACCTATGCGTCAACGTCAATATATTTACAACGCCTTGATCTACTTATTTGTAAAATGTCACGTAGTTGATATAATTAAGATAGCCCAAGTTTAAACAGTGTGATATATAATTATATAGCGCCTCCGTGACCAAATGTCCTTACATGACGCGTTTTGAGGGCGCACAAATAACAGATCTTGTAGAGAAAAAAACAAATATTTTCAAAAATTCAAAAATTTAAATATATTGTGGGTTTCAGGTTCATTATTGGGTTTAAAAAATATTGCACGAGTAATGTTTTATCTAGTTTTTTCGTGTAATTACGTTAGTTTTAAGAGAATATGGTGAAGAGAATATGGTGAATATATTGAACGTTTTCTCATAAATAAATAACTTTAAAAACAATTTACCTTTATTTTATAAATATTTTTCCTTAAAATAACAAACAGATACAGGAAAAAGAAGCGTAGGACGACCCCCTACCCGATGGACTGACGACATAGAAAAGATCGCAGGAAGGCGGTGGATGAAGAGGGTTTAAATCGTTCTTCCTGGTAATCTATTGGGGAGGCCTACGTTAAGCAGTAAACTTCTTAAAGGCTGATAATATGATGATGATGAGTCATACTAAAAGTCAAACTATTTTTTATACAAAAGATCATTCACGGACGATACAGTCTTAATACAACAACCGAAACGATAAATCTATAGTCAAACGTATATAAAGTCTAAATTATATCTAGATTCAAAGTCAAATTTCCACAACACCGCATTAAACAGACGATAAAATACCCCTACAACGTAATTACAGTAATTATTCTAGCTGACCACCCACAAGGTCCTTCAGCAGCCCAGATTTCTAAAGATATTAGTAAATTGCCCTTCACGGCTGGATAAATAATTTAAACTCGACTCCAGTCCCGAGATTTACTTAAAACAAAGGTGGTTCAGTTAATAGGGTAATACATTTTGGTCATTTCTACTATCCGTAGTTGGTTGTGGTCAGTATATAAGCGGAAACATTCATCATCATTGTCAGCCTATATCCATCCATTGATGGCTATCGCTTCCTCTATTTTATGCACCAAGCTCCTGCTATAATTCATCCAAACCCAAAACATACCGTCTTATTGATATCATTGACTAATCAGTTAAATCTAATTTATAAAATATAAGGTTTTCTAGTTATATAATGTTTTGACTGAGTAGGCTACATAAGTCTTACTAGCTGTTGCTCGCGACATCGTACGAACTTCGTAAAATTTTTACGATGTGCGGCGAAGTCGCGTTATTTTTTTTCATAAAAAGTATTCTATGTTACTTCTAATACCTCCAGGAATATGTGTACAAAGTTTCATGTTGATCGGTTAAGTAGTTTTCGCGTGAAAGCGTAACAAAAAAACTTACATTCACATTTATAATATTAAGTAAGTATGATGTATGCCTTGGATCATAGAGCCGATTAGATGTGATCTAGTAAATATAAAAAAAAACTCTATTTTAGAATTCATTTGGTCTGACTTCTTTCTTCATTAAGTGGTTTATTCCCAGTGAGCAATGACAACAGTCAGGTTAGCAGAATATGAGCCTAAAAGCCTGAATCTAAAATGTCTGGAATTTTCTAAAATCACAAAACCCTTATCAATTCCACTGACTTGTTTGAAGTACAGTTTCATTTAAATGTTTTAGGAGCATTATAACTACGATCTATGAACATATCTTTCTATTCCAGGTAGCCTATTGTTTTAAGTCTAGTTTAGTAGCGTAGCGTTTTAGTTCCCTTCGACGCTCGCTTTCACTCTGGCATCTCAGGAAGGCTGACCACAGCACTTAGCGAATTAAGGATGTCACAAGTTAATGGTTAATGCAGACAAGGGTAAGGGGGCATTAGAGCAAATTAGCTATGTCTATTCTGACCAAGACAGGGCAACTTAGAAGTATCAAAAATAATCGTTGGATTATCTTCGGAACCGCGTAGGTGTTGCGGAAATAGTTAATAAACATGAGCATGAACAATTTTTGAAATACTTAATGTACGCGTAACACCTGTAAAATGAAAATGACAATAGTAATGAGACAGTCAAAATTTAACAATCATTTTGATTATTTCACTTTTGTAATGCGAACCGTGAACTCGAGTGGCAACGAGCGGACCACGAATTAAACTCTTCCTGATGAAGACTCTCTAGATGAATCGAAACAAGTGTCGGTGCCTCCATCGACAAAATAATACGTGAGTAAAACCCGTGTTTATCAAAATGTATAAATCATTTTCATTGGTCTGAGTTTTTAATCTATTTCTTGACTTGTTATTTATTTACCTGTGCGAAATTTCTCATACGCTATTTGTAAATTCCACTCAGTATTATTCTCTCTGTAGTACGATAATTTCCCCTTATTTCTAGACTGTCAAGTGTGACGCAGTAAGCCGCATCGGGACGGACGCTGCATTATAGGATTTCCTCGTACATCTGTGAATCACAATTTCGGGCTTGGATTTTGAAAATACATCACAGTGACAAGCTGTGATTTAGAAAACTGTTGTTAAAAGTATTCAATACTTATCGTTAACAGATTATTATTATGGTTTTAGTTAAAGTAATTAAAGACGTAGACGAAGTAGACGAAGTAGACGAAGTAGACGAAGTAGACGTTATTAAAACCTAAATTAAAAAACAAAAATAACTATTAAAACCAACATTATTTGAAGTATAACATTATATGGGTGTGAGACCGGACATTGATACAGAGGGATAGAAAGATATTGGAAGCTTTTGTAATACAGTGCGGAGAAGAATGGCAAAGATGAGCTGGACGAAATAAATTACAAAAAAGATATACTAAAAAAATGAACGAGGTAATTCTATTAAAGAATATCTTAAATAGATGAGGGAAGATGATTGACATTATACGACATGACAGCCTAATCAAGAACATCATAAAAGGCAAGAGAGGTTCACAAAGAGAATAAACTATATGACCCAGATCGAAGAGAAGGTTAATCTTGGGTTTTGAGAGGACACACGAGGGATGCTGCATCAGAGTGAAGCTCTTAAAATTAATGCTCTTGAAAATTCATTATGTAAAAAGTATTAGGTATTCATATCACTAAATAATAACAAAGAGATGTGATCACAAAAAGCTTACGACATGTTGTGAGCCTGGCAGGTTTGGCATCAGCAACAATAGATACACATCCAAAGGATCGTTACACATATTAACCCAACCCGAAAAACCCGGGTGAATCCAAAAAATATATTCGTCTAGCCTTCCCGGCGTCACAGAACCATAAATCATACAAAAATATTATCCGTAAAGTGGCAGATTAAGTGATTCGAGAAAGTTTGCCGGCAAACAGGGAAATCCATTAAAGTAAGCCCATCAAATAGGAACTTAAGTCGTAATCTGTTTATCCGTTTGCATAACGTACTCGTATGGCTATAATTTGTGTCAAAAAATCGAAATACATAAAAGCAAATATTATTTATTTCTGTGTGTTAGATACGTCACCAACGCACAGCAAATCCTCTAACATCTCCAGGGCCTTTTATTTGTAGTAAATGTGGTCGTGGCTGGCGCTCTCGCATAGGCCTATTTAGTCATGAGCGAAGGTGCTCAATTACAAATAACTGTTTTGTAACTTTACTGACGCCACCTAAATCATCTTCAACAGATGTAACAAGGCCAATGATGATGATGATGATGTGTTAGATAGGTACTTTAACTTAGATATACTCTATAGTTACTCCAGGAACACTTTCAGAGTAAAATAATCTATTTTTTTATTCAACCTATTTAGTTTTGATGTTTGAAGGTTGTTTTGTTTCATGGTACATGTCTATTTTTAACCGACTTCAAAAAAAGGAGAAGGCTCTCAATTCGTCGGTTTTTTTTATTTTTTTTGTGTATGTTCACCGATTACTCAAAGTCGCCTGAACCGATTTATAAAATATTTATTTTGTTTAAAATATTTTTTTTTTCTTCCTATTAATTTTTTTTCGGCATCAGTCAAGCGGTTTTAAATAAATCAACAAATATCTAAAAACTGTATACATCGATTATTTTCGTTTACTTCGAAACCTCGCTGTCTCATATACCAATCAAATCAAAACAAAATATACCTTTTTCCACTAAAACGTATTCAATGAAGTCGGTTTTCTTTTAAGTTTTTAAAACATAATTATTAATTATCAGCAATGTTTTCCAAAGCTTGCCAATATTTATCAGCTCAGTTGGTAGCTTTGCCTTCTGAGTAGGTTGTGGGTTTGGTTCCCTTCAACACAAACATTTGTGTGATGAGCATAGGTTTTTGTTATGTGTCTATAAAGTATTGCAAGAATATATTTAGAAATAAAAGTCTCAGGTCAAGTCAAAAGATACCTTATTCAATACAATCACAAGGATCACTTTGAAACGTCTTACATACTAGGTGAATATAGGTGCAAGTTCAAGAAGAATCGAGCAAGAATCTCGTCCTGGTCCTAACGTTTTTTTGCACGATCCATCGTATAACTACCTTAACTACGAAAAACTAATACAAGAGTTTATACATTTCAAATGTGTCGGTTAACTGTCTGAGGGCAAAGCGACATGAGGCCATGGTATTCTTATCAATAATATAGTCATTTCATATTATAATACGCTTTCTTCAGTCTTCTTTCAATAAGTATTCAGTTATCTAGTTCTCATGGTACTATGTTTAGTTCAGGGTAAGATGGTGTTGTGTGAGTGTCCAATATTATTATTATTAAATTCTCGAAAAGATAACTGCTTAGACATAACAATAGCCGTTTTCTTATACCCCTTGTAAATAAATATAGATCAAAAATTCTATCGGGTCAAAGGCTAAACGTACATATGAAAGAAACCCCGCGGAACAACAATAAAAATAATACAAAAGTATAAGCTATATTTTGTACAGAAAATTGAGTTTATACAGAATTTCCGGTTCATATATTTCCGTATGAAACTCGTTATAACTCTCTGTTCTAAGTGAGTTATGAGTTCTGTCGAAATATTGCGTCTACTACACTGATGTTTTCAAAATAAAAGACATAACAGATAATATTGATTTTGGAAATATCTGTTCAATCCGAATATCGTGGATTCAAGTTTAAATAATGGGATGTTTATCAAACATCAAGTCAGACTCCATCTGGAAAACGGTGCTGCACCAATTTGTGCTTCTCTATTAGTCTGGTGCAGCATTATACTAAGATAGGGACCCATTTGCCCCACATAATGATCTGGGTACTAATTTCATAAGTCAACTTACATACCTACATATTTTGGCACAAGATCTTTTGTCAAAATATACATACTTCTTTCTATTTTTAGGTGTATATAACATTTGTATTAAATTGCCTATTAAGTTCTACACAAAAAAAATGAGATATAATTGGGTAAAAAGGGAAATACTTAGGTACTTACTATTAAAATAAATAAGGTTTTACTACAGAACCTATTCAAAAACTATTACTATTTATATGATAAATCCATGGCTTTGAAAATAAACGCTAAACAAAGATGATAACAAGCGAAGTAACAAAGCGTAACTATCTCTACTTTGCTCATTCGCAATCCGACTTTACAAATAATCGGATAATCCGTATCGAAGCTATGTATATCGCGAATCCAATGCGAGCTTTTGTTAGTTATTCTATTTCACGAAGTTCGGTGAATTATTGGAGTTTGAACCTTATATCGATATCATAACACATGTCATTTCAGGACTTCGTGAGACAGATTAACTTTACATAACTTGCCGCGGACCCAAATATATATTTTTGTTCGTCGATACACACCCAGCATAATTTGTTCCTACTATTGAACATGTATCTAACCTGTGTTTACCATCTGTATTTAATCATCTGAAAACAAGTGAAATGTAATGGATACATATCCAGCATCATTTTTTCCTACTATTGACCATGTATATAACCTAAATAAACCATCTGAACGGGGGAAATGTAAACGGGGAAAATGCGGATTAAAAAAAGTATGCACAGATACTATTTAAATAATCAATGATTTTAGGCACTGATAAGAACATTATGCTCTATTTATTGCACCAAGGATGTTGATGTAGAGGTATTGCATTAAGTATTGCAATGGTATTTTATTTCCAAAACAGTATTACAACCATTTGTAAACAGTTCATTCCGTAACACAAACGTAACTGTAAAATCAATAACACACCGCAGCAACAGCGATGTTGAATATAACTTGTACCCCAGGGGTAATCACAATATGGTAAACTAGTTGGAGTTCGACCCTTGCTTGGCTACTTAGTTCAAAGTCAATTTTCTTGTTAAAACATTCCTGGTAATATCTGAGAGGGTTGATCTGTTACAATCAGTTTGTAGTACTATGAATGGCAATATTATCTTTTCCTACTTGTTTTAATATGAACGTTTGAAAGGTTGTTTGTGTCACTTAGCAAATACTTGGAATTTGATTAAAACTTAGGAAGTTTTCGCTGTGTAAATAAAACAAAATAAAATATTAGTAGATATAGCCCCAAACAATGCATAGCTTGTATTATGGGAACGAGATGTCTTAAAGAATACTTATATATTTTCAAATACATAAATATGTATTTAAAGGTATTATTATCAGTCATTTGGTTCCCAAAATACAAGCTTTACTTACTTTACTAGATGGTGTTTTGTAAAATGTCCGCCAATATATATTATTTTTGGTTGAATAAATAACAATAAAATAATAATAAATACAGATACGTATAGAATAATATGAAATACACGTTAAAAGGATTGAGCTTAGTATCTAAGGCCCGTTTAAAACGAACTCTATAGATCGTTTTAAACGGGCATACTAAGCATCTATATAGCTCAAGTGATCCTGAACTTATTGTTTGATTATTATTGCCGTGAATGCAAACATCTATTACAACAATAAAATAGTTTATATGGACAAATAATTCGCATAGTGGATTTTTCCTGTAATATGTTTTATTTAAATGCAAAGCTCTTTTGTGCATGTGAGTAATCAAACAAAGTACTTAGCATACTGCATAGCATGAACCCACTTCGAGTTATTAAGGTTAATTTTCTGCCTTTTGAAGACTGACACGATCTCGCTATGAAGTTAAGCAGATGTTATTAAATTTCCATACACTTAGTAAAAACAGTGGTTTTAATAATGTTAATTATGTATTTTTTTGTTTAAATAAAGTCAATTGGGGCATGTTCGTAATTCGGGGTAAAGTAGGACCAAAATTATTTGTATCCAGGTGTCATAATTTGTCACTAAGAGTAATGACACGCACAAATGAACGCGTGCCGACAGATTTTGACGTCGGTCGTAAAATTACATTTTATGACAAAAATAATGAGGGTACTTAGAAGCGTTATAAATATTAACACGAGCATCTTGAAATGTGAAAGTACTTGACATTCACAAGACGCCGTAAGCACCTCAAAAACACATGCTAATGATCGCATTCATTGTCTCAGTCGCAATTAACTGAGGCGTGTGCAAATTCGAAGCAAATTGCTTCAAATTCAACTCGTAAACCGTGAGCCGAACGTCAAGAGTCCTATCACCGTTTAAGATAAAGGTTATAAACTTTATTGGCTTTATTACGCTTACGGGCGCAGGAAAAACCTCCGCTTACCCCTTCGGAAGCTTCGCTGACACAACCTCAATGAGAAAAGGCTGAAGCATTTTACGTGTCATACGATACTGTATCGTGCGTGTGTGGATTTATGAGTTCAATTTGCGCGGCTAAGGCACTCTTTTGCGCCTTATAATGGTTTAGCTTTGAAGAGTTCAGAGCATAAACGTGAAGACATCTTTGATGTGCACCCTCTCGCCTCAGGCACGAAAGGCTCTCATGGATAAAGTGCATTTCGATATTAGAAGTTTCAAACATTGTTTTAAAGTTACGGTATGAAATTGTTTTGTCTTTCCAGGGACGACACAGACGTCTCACATGACCCGTAGAAATGGATAGAAGGTAGTAAAACTACTTGTTTCCGGAACTGTGAAACAAATATTGTTTATGTTTATTTATTGAAGTTGTCGATTGTAAAGAATTTAATGGATTGTTGTTTGTTTTTACTCTGCCTATATACATATTTTTTTGCACGGAGAATGAACACTTTTAGAGGTTATTTAATGATTAATAAAAAACGTATGTGTTTAGGGTACATAGTATCCTAAGCATAATGTTATTTCAGGTTATAATAATTCTGCACGCATTGCCTCGTTTAGTGGTTATTGCGAGAAAGAGGGTCTTTTACACGTAACAAGTAGCGAGACAGTACCCTGCCTCGATCGAATGCTCGGTTGTGAATGAATACTTTCACAACAGGACAAGCAGACGTACCGCTCAATACCATCCATACCTTGTCAGTCTACCACCTTTACGAATAAAGCGCTTTGCTTCCACATTTATAATGCGTACAGCCAAGGATTGGAATGCTCTGCCGTCGTCTGTCTTTCCTGAAAACTGCAATCTAGGTCCCTTCAAGTCTCGAGTAAATAGGTGTCTTCTAGACCTGCGTGCTCAATCGTCGGCCACATCGTCGCTTAACATCAGGCGAGATCGTGGTCAAAAGCAGGTTTATCGATGATAAAAATATATTTGTATAAGCACTCGACTGAGAACTCATGAAAGTGTTTATACAAACGAGCACTCGCCCGAGTACTCGGCTAGGATGCACAATATTGATCATACGCTAAATAATATTACAATCTAGCCAAATAAACTAATGAGTAATTTTGTTTTGACATGGTTTTATAAAATAGATTATGCCTAAGAATGTGTCCAATAGCACTTTTTTACAGTATCTAATTAAGGGGAAGACACTTTTGTCTTGTGTTTTTATGTAGTTACTTATCGCTTCACTATTGCTAAAATACACCTACTCAAATGGCTTTTTCCGTTTGAGCCTTCTTACAATGTCCGTGATATCGAGGAGCTTGATTGCCTCAACGTTCACATGGTGATGTAGCCTCTGTTCGTGAGCTTCTGCATACTTTTACCATACCGTATTATCTTATCGACGAACTCTATTCTGAGGACTCTACGGAGATCGTCATTTCTTATGTACCAGGGGGCATGCACTATTTCCCTTAGAACGGATTATATGGATATTGCTAGTTTTAGCTGACAGTAAATCATTCATATTTTTATTTTAAAAATCAAGTAAATTGGACAAGAGTGTGTACCACGCACAGTAAAAACTTCCGAATCAGGGTAGATAAAACCTTACCAGTGGTCAGGTTCTAAACCAATTCAACACCATCTAGTATTCCATGATTTTCCCATGTTAATAAATCAGGCGGTTACTTAAAATCAAGTAATGCCTACTATGGCTAGTAAGCCGTTGTAATTTGGCATCTTATTTCATCTAAAATGCTGCTGTTTTGTTTTTATCCCCCCAAACAGCGGTTCACCCAGTCAGCTAGCGAGTACAATAAACTCTATTATAATATATAATTTAAATGCTTAATATTTCTCTTATATGTCCTTCTTTCTAACTACTTCAGTGCCCACAGGGTCCATATGAACCCATTTTTAAAAACTCTACCACAAGTATGTTATTTTTGGAATTAATAAACTTATTGAGTGCCTATAGAGTATTTATCAAACGAATATCTGTACCAAAAATTTCCTATTTTGAAATGTCAATCAAAATGCCACAAGATGGGGTAGCCAAATAAAATAAATGAAAGCCGCCTTAGGAGTATACATTTGGATTAACACGGGCTTTACTCACGTATTATTTTGTCCGCGGATCAAACTCACCCTGATGATGATTCTCTAGATGAATCGACACAGTGTCGAAACCGCCTTAGGAGTATAATCAATTGAAAAATATGTTTTTTAAGAGCACCTTCGAAACTATTTCAATGTTTTTATTTCATAACATTGTAGGGGACATTAATACGTATTACCGTACAATTTTACATCAGATTATACAAGATCAGATGATACAAAGGCTCTGATTCGGATCGGACAGACAAACAAAACGGATCTGTAAGGGTTCTTTGTGGATTCGAAACCCTAAAAACTTACTACTTACAAACTTGCAAACTTTTACTATTATGATATGATAATATGATATCAAATAACTATACAAAAACATTATTAAAACGTGGAGTTGAAAAAACAAGAATGAAAATCTTAGTGATCGTTTTGCATCTTGTATTACGGCTTTAATTAACGTTTGGTCGTCCACTTGAATTTTTCTTCACCATCTTAATTTGTACGTGAGTCTCGGAGTTAATTGGAGCAATTACGACTCCAACGATTTTTTGTTCCAACTAAAGCTACGGTTTGCTAAAATGCTGATGTCAGTCTTATTACGGCCGTAACGTCATACGAAGATGCCTGGCAGCTTGAGCCTCTGAGCCACTTTTATCCTTTCACCACACTGGTTTGACATAACTAGTCACTCGATAAGAAAAATAAGCTTAGAGTAGTGTTAAATAAGTTTTGGTTCTGTTCTGTTGTACATTATTTTTTTGTTGATTGGCTTCAACTTGTACAAAAAATTGGTTGTCTGTAAAGTCGGTTTACGGACGATAATTTTACGTGATAACGTCATAAGAAAACATTGATAAAAAATTGAATACTTTTAACCTATTTAGATGCGTCAGAAGCCGAACGCTTAGGCCGATCGTGCCTCTCTATCGCTTGTTCCGCGCTCTCGCTTGAACGCTCGGCACAGGCGGAACGTGACAATTTTGCATTCGTGCAGCCGGCTTTTATCGATTTATAAGACGTTATCGCGTCCAAACTGAACCTAACATAACCACTTAAACTGTAATAAAGCTTGCATGCATTGTATCAGCAAATGTGATAAAAAATAATGAAATATTACTTGATAATGACTCATTGATATTAATTCTGTATCAATGATTGACTTGAAAACGGATTAAAAACTCACCCTACAAGCTTCATAGCGGGTACAATAAGCAGTATAAAGTTAGATTGATAGGTAAGTATGCTAGATATGATAGGTAAGTATGGAATTATACCTATTAGTGTCTAGTTTCGTGAAATTGATATGACACTTATAACAGTAACTTTGAGCGATGAGTAGACCGCTAATAAACAGAACTTTGGATTGAAAAATTGTTATTGCACACCCTATAATAAAACTCTTTATTCTTTATTGTACACACATTGAACACATTTGAAACATACATTATCATATGGCATGTACACAGACGAGCTTAACCCTAAAAAAGAATTCCAGCAAACCTTGGGAAATGAAAATATTATAAACTAATGGTGGGTATGATTGAAAAAACTCACAATTTTTCATGTATTTCTTTTACTCTAATGTCATATTTCTTGATGACAATGTCAAGTGATAGCTTTGTTATATCGTCACAAAGTTGCAGTCGATTGTCATTTGTTTATTCTAAACGTCAACGCGGAAAGACCGTCTAGAAGTTTCTTTGATTCGTCGTATACCACAAAACAACATTAAAATTCAATTGTCTTCACTTGAACTTCTTCTATTTGCGTGTCAATGATACAATCAAATTCGTTTTGAATTAAGTACTGCCACCCTCACTCCATCGTCCGTGGCGTCCATTAGGTCATCCCTTGTGCAGGTGTAAGGGCACAAGGGGTAGACGAGTAGATATGAAATCGTTTGGATGGGAGCTCCGCATTCGCATTGGGCACAAGCAGAGTCCCGCGATAGCCCCATTTGCATATGCATTCTCTACAGCGGCCGACTTGGGTCCGTGGTTGGTTTATCTAATTCCAAACTGACCATGGAAGATCACGTCTGGGCGGCTGGTGTTCCAGCACAATCATACAACAACAACTTATACTAAGAAGTCACAATGTATTCATTTAAATTAGATTACCCAAAAAACCATGAAATATCACGAGAAAAACTAGTTAATTTATAAGAGCGTATACTTCATAAAATGTAAAACAAAGAATCAAATTTGGTATTTTCAGACGTGCGTCAACATCGTCAGGTGTGAATCGTACTTTATGCTTTGATGTGACAATGCCTCGTTGCATCACGTCAGCTGTCAACCACGCGCTTAATATCGAATTACCCGTCGACGACGATGCAGCAGAGTCTATTATGTCTATTATATAGATGGTGTAGTGCGATTAGAACTTGATAGTGCTCAAATATTCATGACAACGTTATGCAACTTCTTCGAGGTCAGTCCATTGATAGTACTTAAGACTGTAAATCCCGGCTTTTAAAAATTGTAAGACCATGAATATGAAACATGTAGAACATGGAATTAGGGTCAACCACAGAATTTTCGTAAAAAGAGGTACAAAGTTTTTGCTTCACGTATGATTAAATAAATAAATAAATAATCCCGGACATTTCACACACCATCGTCTGGCCCCAAAATAAGCAGAGCATGTATTATGGGTAACATTACTGATATACTACTTACATACTTTTTTTTTAAATACATACATATTATACATAAAAACACCCAGACCCGAGACAAATACTTACAAATCATACTAAAATTTGTCCCGCGGCGGGAATCGAACCCGCAACCTTCTGCGTCTCAGCCGGACCTTAGCCATTGTCTATAGGATTTTTGTTTGCGACCAAATCATACTGAAACATAGATAGATAGAAAGATATGGGTAACGACAAAAGTAACTCAGAACAAATAAAATCATGCAAACATTTTCATCCAGCAGGTACCGAACTCGCAACCTCTAGCTTCTCAGCCGTGAAATTACCCACCGCACCAACGAGGTCACAGTCTAGATGCACTAAAATATGCACGCCATCTGCTCTAACCAGTCTAAACCGCTTCAACTACACTCATTCATGAATTTCAATTTACCATTTGAAGCACGTGGTCTGACCAGCTATTCCTGATTCATACGTAACAGTTCATTGTTACGATTGTTACGAATAACTTATAGCCCCACACCCACTCACACACTTTTGAGTCACGCAATTTACCTACTAAACGTTATTTATATGCACGAGGGTGGTGTTACGTCGATTCGAAGAAACATTGGAATTCTGGATAAAAACTCGCTTTAAGTAATAGTTGATTGTGAAGCAAGGTACCTGTATAATGTGATTGATATAGGTTAAGTGATTATGTTGTCAATGCCCTTTAGAAAACATTTAAAATGAATATGTATGTATCTTTTAAGACGTAAGTTCAAAATCATTCTACTCATATTGAAATGCGAAATTTTGTGTGGATGTTGGTATGCATGTTTGTGCTTCAACCATAGCGTACCGGCTAAATAAATTTGAGCCAGAGTTAGCCCGTGACCAAGTTATTTTATTTTATTTATTACTTATCAATGAAATACTTAATTAAAGATACACTTCCTCTAACACTAAAACGGAAACTCATGGACGTCGGTATTCTTCCAATCCTCATCTACGGTGCACAGACCTGGTTTAACTAACGCACAAAAGTCGAGGTTTGCCAGCGAGCGATGGAGCGCAGTATTGTAGGAGTCAAACTCACAGACTACGTCCAAAATAGTATACTGCGCTCCAAAACTCTAATCGCGGATGTCAGACAGCATGTAGGGAAATTTAAGTGGGACTGGGCAGGCCACGAAGAAGCGAAAATGATGGGACAAGTTAGACGCCCATCTTAAGGATTGGCCCACAGTGGCTTTAGACAGGAACGATTGGAAAAAAGGCCTTTGCCCTGTAGTGGGACGTCACGGGCTCTTAACAAACAGGTAATATTCGACAAATAAAACAAAATAAATAAACAAAAGAATAGATGCAAAAAGGTATCTAGTGATTGTTTTTAGTCCTTAGAAATCAGTATAGCAAAGCTCTATAGTGTAATTCGATTTATCAAGAGGCACTGACACCACCAAGTTGTTCATCTCTAATAACGTTAATGAACGCGCAATGCAGCACGTCACCTGTCAGAAACGTGTTTAATATCAAATTACGTGCCGTACAGCGCTCCAGCCGAATTATAATATGATAATGCCTAACCCGCTGCCGAATTTGAGCTAAAACGGCCCTTAAATTCAAAAACACGACGGTTCTGAACCTAAACTAATATAAACAGCATTCATATTTTATTAATTGTAAATCTAACTGGCTTGTGTCGGCTTCTTGTACATAGGTATACATAAAGTAATATATAAACTACTAGCAGCCCGCGGCTTCGCGCGCGTGGTACCTAAATAAAAAGTAGTCTATGTCCTTCTCCAAGGTCCCATCTATCTCTATTCTAAAATTCATCAAAACATAAAAAGTAGCATATGTCCTTCTCCAAGTTCCCACCTATCTCTATACTAAAATTCATCAAAATCGGTGCAGCGGTTTAGGCGTGAAAACGTGACAAACAAACAGACAGACAGAGTTACTTTCGCATTTATAATATTAGTAGGGATTCAAGCCCCAAATTAAGCATAGTTTATTTTATCGTGACCCAGGTGACTGATAGAATACTTATATATTTTTAAAAACAAACAAACACCTAGATATGTTCATCACACAAATGTTTGTCCTGAGAATCTAACCCCCAACATCCAGCACAGAAGCCAGAGTTACTACCAACTTGTGCCGCCTTTATCTTGAACGCAGTAATCAGAATCAGTTGAGCTATCTTAGATAGAGCAACTGTATTACATGTATTTTATATTTTTCTGTACATTTCTGTAATTAATTTCTGCAAATAAATAAGTTTCATCCAAATCTTTTTTGGCTTGTAATCAAGCCACAAAAAAGTATCCACTCATTCTCCCATCGATCTTCACAACTTTTCGGCTTTACAATATTAGAAAAATGTTATATGTAGGCCCAAGTACTATAGTCACACGTCTAAAAAGGGGTATGATAAACAAATTGATATTTTGATAGTTCCTGCCTTATTTATTTAAGAACTAGACAAGCCGGTGAAATTGGTTCAACCTAAAATAGTACAAATTTTTTTTTTAATTCAAATCTGTCAAGACATTCCAGATTTCTTACGAGACTAACGCACGGAAATGGTTACTTCATATAAATAGAAGAGATACTGTATCACCGTACTGTTTTTATATGTAATATTAAATTTTGCAATCGCATAACCCATGATATCTTTGGCTACAATTGCTTACTGAACTGAAGTGAGTTCCGCTTTGACAAGATTCGGTTCTGAGGAGCTGCCTAGCAAGTTATCTTAGCTATTTATAGATTCACTGCTTTGAGATAATTAAAACCCGTTGCCTCCTCATTATGTACACGGGCTACTGATGTCTAGTATATATTACTAGTTAGTATATATATTCTGAGTATAATATACAGTTCTAATATAATATACAGTTCAAAGACAGGAGCATCTGAGACGCACTTTAATCCTTTCACAACACTCGAAATAACCAATGAAAATATATATTTCTTTAAAATCGGTCCAGCCTTTTAGGAGGAGATAAATTACAAACACACGCACAGAAGATTTATATATATAAAGATTGACAGTTCTGTTAGCTCAGTTGGTAGAAGCACATCCTTCTGCGCTGTAAGTTGGGGTTCGATACCCTCCAAGGACAAACGTTTGTTTAATGAACATAGATTGTTGTTCTGTGTCAGGGCGATAAAGTATCATACGGATATATTTAAAATATGAAGTATTCTAATATATAAGTATATATATGTATATATATATAAGAATTCTATTGTCCACCACGGAATACTAGCGTTTTAGTGCAGTCGATTTACATACCGAATTGTATGTATATACTTTAATGCTATCTGATTCTGAGACAAAATAAACTTTTAATTCGTTCTTTCTATTGATTTCGACTGATTTAGAGATAAGTTTTCTTTTTTTTTTATCCTGGACATTTTACACAGCATCATCCCCAAAGTAAGCAGAGCTTGTGTTATGTGAACCATAATATGCTACATAAATATATATATAAATAAATATGCTACTAATAATGCTACTTATATATATTTTTGTAAATAAATACTTAGGTACCTATTACATATAAAAAAAACTATGTATACCCGAGATAAATATTTGCAGATTATATAAACATTTGTCCCGCAGCGGCAAATTTGCATCTGTAAGTGGGAAGTGGGATATAATTTTAGTTAATAACGGAAAATCCAGATCAAAGTAAATATCCTATGCGTATGTCAAAGCTATTTTTGCTGCACCTCAGATATATTGAGGCTCTATGAGTATTTACTCATTATTTGACTCACCAGAGACAGATCCAGTCATTGAACTTCTAACTTACCTTTACCTGCTAATAGACATTATTAAGACTTTGAATTCTAAATAAAAGCAATAAAGACGAGTTTTACGTAACATGTTTATCCAAATATAGAAACTGTCAACTGTCGCATCCCTCCAACGAATACGGTGATGAAAGTAATCGAATACCAACACCGTGGTCTTTGATCCAGAATATTCCATTTACTGACCGATACTCGATACTTTAAGAGCCATTGAATACAGTGGTAACCCTATCGTATAAGAATGGGTAGCTGGGAGTACTGTGGGCATAGCATGAGTTAGTTTGATTATAGACTCACTAACGAGAGTCATCATTGGCCTTCGTTCATCTGTTGAAGATGATTTAGGTGGCGTCAGTAAAGTTACAGAGCAGTTAATTTTATTTGAAAACTTTCGTTCATCCACTCCAGCAAGCTGAGGTGGGTAAAGTTTCCTCTCCACTGACGTCATTCTGCCTGGGATTCTGTTTGATAGCGCAGGCCTTCCTAGGTACCCACACTAATCTTGCCCACACGACCCGCAGGCAAAAATATATGTTTGGACTAAAACACTAATATAATCATCATAATGATCAATATAAAATATTTCCCTCAACTTTTAGAACCTTAATATATCGAGGGAGTATTTTTCCTTCAAATTTCAATGGGACCATACGGGCAGTATACACTCTCAGACAAAAAAATGTATTTTCCAAATCGGTTCCAAATGATAATCTGAGGCAGCACATAAAAAAAACAACCTAATTCAGAACCTCCTCCTTTTTTGAAGTCGGTTTAATACATGTGAAAATGTTGACAACTGTATAAGTTAGACTGTTATATAATTTTTACCATTTTTGATTACTATGTTATCACGTTTACCCCCACTGCGGTCTTTAAACTATATAAGCATCAATATTTTTTTTAAGCCGTTGCACATATTCATGGGACATATTGCACTTTTTCCATTTTGCCTAACTCTACAAACACTTAACTCGTCAGAAACTCGTGCTAACAGTATTAACAGTGCTCTTGTGGAATAGTGTGACACTCGTTTTATCGTGTTATGTGTTTTCAATGTTGCTGAACGGAACGAGAGAATAATAATGATTGTTTCTCTGTGCTTTTTCCTGCAAACTCACTTAAAACCGATTTTTTGTACTTAAATTTAAAACGACGTAGGTATGCAAATTTAATGCGGTTTAAACAGCGAAAAAAACTACGTTTAGCGAAATACCGGATTTTTCCGTCACCCGGGGTGACGTAAAAATCCGGGCACGGCGAAAAAAACGCGGAAAAGAACCAGTTGGCAGAAATAACCATGGGTGACGGAAAACTCGAGGTGCAAGGCGAAAAAGCACAAGTGGCGGACAAAGCCGTGGATGGTGAAAATAGCCGCTAGTGCGTGCTACCCAGAATTCGTCAGCGTCGAAAATTTCCTCACGGATATATTCATCGCAGTAATCATCTGCAGTGCGCGCTAGGCATAAATAAGGGTTTCTTACTAAAATAATAACATGTTGACAATTTTAAAAGTAAGTGAAATTACGGAGGTCAAATTGTAGTTCGACCACTAAACCACATAATGGCATTGTACAAACTTGACGACAAAAGTGTTACGCTATTTATAGGATAATTACAGCAGCCTAGTTAATTTCCCCGTCAGGCCAAAAGTTATGGGAATACGTCACGTGGTAATCGTTTACATAAATAATGAGAAAATTGTTTGCAATCAAGGCGTATTTTGCCGCCGCGTTTATGAAAATTTACGAATTTGTTGCCTTCTGAGTTTTCGTAGGAGCTTGAAAGCGATAGAACTTTTGTTTTTTTTTTCTATTTTAGAAATAGGCATGTAAGTACTGGCAATAAAATATAAGTAAAAAAAAGGGTTAACCCATTCCATAATTTTCCACCAATCCGGGAAGTTCATTTGAAATTCTCGCACAATTTAAAATTCGAAACTTGTCACAACAATATGGCGGCTGCAGCGACTGTCAAAAAGCGCGCGAGATGAATGTCCGGCGATATGAGCGTGATCGAAATGATTTGTGGCAGCACTCGAAAGCCATGCAATGCTAAAAATAAAATAATCTGCAATTTATAGCGGAGCATAAAAAATACAAGAGCTTTGGTTAAAACGCCATTTTTTTGTGATAGCGCTTTTATGATCACTTAATTTACATTCATCGTTCAGGCAATAAAATGAATCTAAACTATGATTTGTGTTGCTCGTTTGAGTATTTTCACTGTGAACCAAGAATATGCAAGTATAAGGACCTTAAAAATACTAGAAACGATGCGCATGATGACTTTGAATAAATATAACCAACCAGCTTTGAGATCAAAACGCGTAAGCTGCACGAAAAGAAACGTAGGTACGAATGTCACAAAACCTCACCTGTAGTGTACAACAAAACAAAAAACATACGAGAAAAACAAATCTGGGGGCACAGGTGACGTCATGTGACTGACCCGGTCGGGATTACGGGTGTAATCCGCTCCAGGATCGCTTCAAAACGGGACGACTTATGGACCTCTTGTGGGAGATTTTATGTCCTCTATGCAGAGAGTAATTAGTACGTATTGTTTTGAACATTCATCTGTGGCGATGGGTTTTGAACGATTCAATGTTTTGATTGTTTTTCGCATAAAGTATTGTTTGTAGAGGTTTTGTTGTGAGGAAAATTCAAGATGTCGTCGGACCGTTGTTAGTTGACTGTAGGTACATATTAAAAACCTTATTAACTTATTAACTATTTGTTAAAATTCCTTATTTACTGCTTAAATACGAGTATAATTTATTTTAAATAAAAATATATCAGTATATGCACCTATAAGGAACAAATTATACTAGTTCTTAGAAGGGATAATATCCTTCATTCCTACTTATACTTAAAATTAAAATTTCCGAATTACCACCTAAATAGTGATGTGTTACAATATGTTTCCTTCTCTTCTCATACATATCATATCAGACGATACACCTCTATGAAGCATCTATGGGACAAGTTAGAAGAATAATAATATATATATAATATTTCGGCTTCTTTTTAACCGACTTTATCAAAAAGAAGGATTTTCTCAATTCGTCGGATTTTTTTTTATGTATGTTCACCGATTACTCGAAAACGGCTGGACCGATTTGGAAAATATTTTTTTTTGTTTGAAGGGTATACTTCACAGGTGGTCCCATATAAATTTTGTCAAAATCGGTAAAGCTGAAAAATCAACGTATATCTAAAAATTGTATACATCGATGATGTTTCATGTACTTCGATACCTCGCTGACTCATTGGAGCGGTGCGTTTATTTGGCCTACCCATATTATATTATATACAAAATACATCAACTTTCCACTAAAAATGTATTATAGGCTCAAATTTCATTCAATGAAGTCGGTTTCTTTTTAGTTTTTAAAACGTAATTATTAACTAAGTACAGCACATGCGAAACCGCGGGCAGAAGCTAATATTAAATAAGTACCATCCACTCACGATCAACCTACGTATCCACTATGTAGTGACTCCCTAGAGAGTGCGGAAAATTATTATCAGAAAATGCACCTCTGTGAAACGAGCTAGTATGATCTTATTTGAGAAGGGATAGCCAAGCTATACTAAATAAGTACTACCCACGTTCAACCTACGTTGGATATCTCACTATCTCATAAATTATTCTCGGGCTGTCAAAGTACAGCCAACGAGAAGAAAAAATAGAATGCACTGGCCAGAATGTGGAATGGAGTGGAGTGCAATCACGTGGATTTCCCCTGGCACCGTCGGAGCTACTGTACTGGACTGACGTTTTGTTTTCAAAATTGATTCAATATCATCTAACAATATGATAATTTGAAAGCCTCTGTGGTGCAGTGGGCTAAGGTCTGGCTGAGAAGCAGAAGGTTGCGGGTTGGATTCCCGCCGCGTGATAAATGTTTGTATAATCTGCAAGTATTTGTCTTGGGTCTGGGTGTTTCTATGTATGTATTTACAAAAGAAAAAGGTACAAATACAAGTAGTATATCAGTCATGTGGTACCCATAACAAAAACTCTGCTTAGTTTGGCGCTAGATTATGCTGTGTAAAATGTCTAGCATTATTATTACTATTTTTTATTTACTTATTTACACCTTAAGACCCGTATTTCAGAACTAAACTCAAACTCAAATCTAGAGATTTTCTGAAAGCTCTCAATTAAATGCTGTCAAAAATGTTACGCTTGTTCCTCGGTCTAAGGTTTTTTCGCCGAACTATAACATGAACCGCATCAAGCTTAATATAAAATGAGTCCTTGGACAGCCATAAGCCTGTTTGCCTACAAATTGTATAAAAAACCCGTACTTATTACCTATTCTGTGTATCTATATCTAAACCTATTCCGTACGCGTCATTTCATAAACAATCTCTCTCATATTATGTCACTATTTCTATCGAATCAGTGCGGTGAGAGGATTAAAGTGCGTCTCAGAAGTTACTTACGTGCACTTGGCACATATTTTCGAACATTTTATGTCCTAGGACATACCGGTTGGTCTCAAACAATGTTTGAGAAAACTTGTTCCGCACATTTTTGAACATAGAATTTCGGTGTGTATCATGTATAAATTTTGAGTGTATTACTCGACCACAGTGCTCTCTATCAAGAACAACAACAGTGTAGTCCTTGACATCCTGACCACTCAATTAGTTGCGAGTGAAACTCATCAATAATGAGTGAACGGTATCACCACTCGAGCGTGAACTAGTACAATACTTACCACAAGGGACTTTCGTAATGTACTACTACGATGTATTGATTATAATAAAGCATTGGTAATCATTTTTGCTAAAAAAAATCAGCACCATGAGTTTTCTTTTATTGAAAAATATAACTTACTGCAATGTTAGGTTTAACTGTTCCAAAATATCGGGAAGCAGTAAAACTCACATATCATGGTATATATCCCATTTTGAGAGAAAATTATATTCAAAACATGATTGTTTCAAAAATTACTTCAAAAGGTTTTCAGGAGGTCTCTACGATGAGCTATTTGGACTGTGCCTTGTCTATGTGTGTATGTGAGTGAGTCAGCCAGGACTTTGGTCTTTGTATGTATTTATAATTGGATTTATGTAAGCGGTGGCCAATATGATAACGAAACCGGCATGTCTTAAAGCTACCAAGTAATGCTTCCGTTGCTGTACCCTAGTTGGTGCTGGTGAAATAAATATATAATCCCGGACATTTCACACAGCATCATCTGGCCTCAAAGTAAGCAGAGCTTGTGTTATGGGTACCACATGACTGATATACTCTTATATTTTTTTTTGTAAATACATACATAGTCTATTATAGAATCGAACCCGCAACCTTCTGCGTCTCAGCCGGACCCTAGCCCACTGCGCCACAGAGGTCGTCATTATCACCTCAAATTACACGATGTTTAAGGTATTAACGTGCAAGTGGATCAATGTTTGTCTGAAATTATTACTCGTGCGACATTTTCTAGTAGTCTTAGTCATACATATACAGATTAAGTATAAGTATCTACTAGTCAAACCACTATCGTGCATGATACAAAGCGTATCGCAGTCTTCTGTATTGCGGTCCCTTTACAACTTAGAGCCAATGAGTCTTATATATTATTCATTCACTAATTGATTCACTTACTTGGGGAAATCACTGTAGCACACAGCTGACATGTTTACACAACACAAGCAACAGAAGCTGGCTTGATCAGCATGGCACTAATTATTTCATGGTTAGTAGACAGGTACTCAGTTGGAATGTTTTTGAAATATTTGAGTCTCCTTTTTATCTTGTGTCTAGTTATTTCAAACCAGTATGGCCATAGGATTATAGAGCGCATCAGAGGCTTTTTTTGTGCACTTCGCACATGTCTTTGAACTCCTAAGGTTTTATATACGTGGAATAGCGCACGTACATTTTTCAAAAAAGAAATGCGGAGCAGTCTTTGGGGGCTGCCGATAGAAGTGATAACTAAGTTATAAACTCTTATCATAAACACTTCTTTAAGAACCAAAAATAATTCAAAAATATTAATCTAATAGCTAGACGAGTCAATTCACAAATTACTTAGGTTTCATTTCTGTCGGCAAGCCCCAAAGAATCTTAAGGCAATAATTTCGCATGAATTGTTTTTTTATCAGTAGAAAGTGATTTCATGTATATGGTGTAATTCAATTTTCATTTATTGCGCTATCGTACACAATTATTGTAATTATGTTACATAAAAAAGTTTACACTTCAGAATTATTACAATTATTTTACATAAAAAGTTTACACTTCAGAATAATCAACTTTCATTCATAGCTCACGGAAAGCGTGCGGTGACGATGACGCGAGTTTCACGCTTTTTGTTCACTCAAAAAGTACACATATATACCCATTATACATATAGCTCATGGAAAGCGTTCGGTGACGAAGACGCGAGTTCCATGATTTTTGTTCACCCAAAAAGAGCTCAACGAGCCTAATGAAGTTTTCATTTCAAAAACCCATTGGTGCACGACTGGTTTCGAACCCACAACCTTAGGATCGGAAGGCGGGGCCACGACCACTACACCACAAGTTCTCTCACATTTGCGTCTAAAGTAAAAATTTAACATGGACGATTTTTTTTATCCAAAGCTTTTCACTAATTGAGGAGTCTTTAGCGATTTTATCAATATCAGGAAATTGTAGTATTCTCAGATATTGCAGCAAAATTCAGGGTCTTTTGTGTCAGTTACAGTTGATAATGAATAGAGCCTATGAAGCGCCTCTTAATCCTTGCACCACACTGGTTCGACCTAGTCACACGATAAGGAGAATAAGAAGTTGAGTAGAGACTGGTACAATACCAATACACTAGTAGACCGGCTAAAATAAATGGGGTTAAATAATTGGCAAAAGTCTTACATCAAATGGTTGAATGATACGTCATCTCTCTGTAATCCCACGGGTATTACCTTAAATGGTATCGTCTGAATATAAATAATGATTATTAAATACATTATTAAATGACTCTTCTTTCCTGCGGGCCCTGTCGGCAAGGTCGAGAGGTTAGTGTGGGTACTTGGGAAGGCCTGCGTTATCAAACAAAATCCCAGGCAGAGTGGCGTCAGTGGGGAGGAAACTTCACCCACCTCAGCTTGCTAGAGTGGATCCATGAACGAATGTTTTCTATTACAAATAACTGCTCTGTAACTTGACTGATGCCACATAAGTCATCTTCAACAGATGAACTAAGGCCGATGATGATATTAAATACAATACAAATACAACTTTATGTATTTTATTTTACGATCGTCTGTCTAACCCAGGTGTTACCACAAACACTGGTCCTACTAAACTGACTGCAAATACATTATAAATGGAGTAACCAATGACCCAGCTCTTTCAAAATAACGGAAAAACTCCTATATTTTCTGCACGTAAGTTAAAACACGTGCAATTACGTATTATAGCGGTACAAGACCACAGAAGTAACACTGGTACAACGTAGGAACCGTGACGGTAGCAGGAGCTTGCACAACCACGCTGCATATTAGAGCGCTGCGTACACGCATCCTGCACAGTGACACGCCAGAACTCAACATGCTCAGGAACATTGCAGTGAGTACCTACTACAATTTATTTTATGATTAGAACTTTATTTTAATAAACTAATTATTCAAGTAGCCAGCTGACGGCCTCTGTGGCGCAGTATGCAAAGGCCCGCCTGAGATGCAGAAGGTACCGGGTTTGATTCCCCCGCGATATAAATGATTGTATGATCTGCACTTACTCGTCTCGTGTCCGGGTTTTTCTAAGTATGATTATTTGTTGTTCACATAACACAAGCTCTGCTTTCTTTGAGGTTAGATGATGCTGTGTAAAAAATCTAGCAATATTATTTATACATTATTAGTTTATATATTAGAACGAAGTTATCGCACGGTATGGAGGTTAAAACAAGTGTAAGATATGTCCGCCACGACGCTTTCCTTAGTATAGACGGTTTAGTCCATTGAAAAGTTACATTTGGGTATGCATTTGTCAGAGGACGCAATTTTATTTTTTTAATGTGTAGGGGGGGTCAGTAGAAGCTTAAGTTCAAGTTTGTGGGGTCGGCACCCTTGTCCCCCGGCCGCCATCTTGGAAAAGGGGGTGCAAAGGGTTTTCGCGCTGTATCTCGTAAACTAGTTACCTTACAGAAAATTTAATCAAACATAAAATGTAGCAAATTAAATTTCCTACAATTTTATTTCTATTACTTTTTATCGTCAAGTGACCAACAAAAAAGTTATAAACAAAAATAAATGAAAATTTTGTAACAAATTTCCTTTTGGAGGTTATAACTTTTTTTCAGTTCATTTTACAATTAAATAAAATGACATCACAGCAATTTTGTAGAGGGTTTTTCAACGAACAATTTCCTCTATATAATTGTTTCATTTTATTTATTTATCTAGGTTTTATGCATTTTTAATGCATTTTTTGTCACTGTCTTAGCAAATCGTTTGTATCGCAGAGTGTCTAGAGTATCGTCTTTATTTCCGCCATATAAAAAGACGAAAAAACGTTCGCCAACAACACTGAGTAACGATGACTCGACTTTCTCACTCATAAATAATTTAGTTCCACTTGCTAACTCTGGATGCTTCTGCAAAATTTTTATAAATTTGACTTTGCCCATGTTATACCTCATAGGTGGTGGGTAAAAGGGTCAAACATAGTTCAATAATAGCATAGGAATGTTAAGATCATAATAAATTGTATGAATAAAAAAAATATAGATAGAAAAGTAAGCCTAATTTTTAGTTTTTATTGCATCCCTATGAGCATTCGAGAATCCGTTTAAGTTTGGAGCGCTGTAAAACCTAGAACAAACAAACAAAATTTTCATTTATTTTTGTTTATAACTTTTTTGTTGGTCACTTGACGATAAAAAGTAATAGAAATAAAATTGTAGGAAATTTAATTTGCTACATTTTATGTTTGATTAAATTTTCTGTAAGGTAACTAGTTTACGAGATACAGCGCGAAAACCCTTTGCACCCCCTTTTCCAAGATGGCGGCCGGGGGACAAGGGTGCCGACCCCACAAACTTGAACTTAAGCTTCTACTGACCCCCCCTACACATTAAAAAAATAAAATTGCGTCCTCTGACAAATGCACACTAAGGCCTAAAAAATGTAACATTTTAATGGACTAGTTATCCATAGGGTGAGATTGATTCGTTATTTCTGCGTTTCATTAAATTGCTCTCAAACGCTAGTGATTCATTCATTTGTATTTGTTTATCAATAATAATGTTTAACGATAATAATATACTACGATAGGAACTTTCGTTCCAATTGAGTGTTCCACGACACTCATGCATATTTTTTTACTGAAACTGAAAAGAACCATTACCCATTTTTGAAGACAGGGGCTATTTACACTGTACCAGTCGACGGTTTTTAATTATAATATCGGTGAAGATACTAACAATTTAATCCTATCAAACGAAAATAACATTCTTTATTCCCTTGAATTATTTATATAGTTTTATTAAAGCGTAACGTCTGCTTTTAGAATATTTGATGATACTTTTACCGTTCCTCTTTTTAGTATTAATAACCAAGAAGCATGAACCTCACTTTGTACACTGGGGCTGCATCAATCTCATAGAGAAGAAGGATCATGCAAAAAAGAGGATGAAGACGAGTTTCTTTCTTGTTTTTTATCGGTGTTGGCTTTTCTTAGTGTTGGAGAAATCGGCACCCAAATTTACCTAGCATGTTATACGATTCAAACTGGTACTTTTAATTGTATCCAATAAAACTGTTTTGATATATAATTTTAATTAACGCTACCAGCGTTACTGCCGAGCGTACAGTTCGTTAATTTAATATATGTAATATTGTCTAGAACATTTAATGGTGTAAAATAATATTGTTTTTTTTGTTACAGGTAGTTTTTGTGGTGGTGGTATGCAGTTTAGCATCGCCTGTGCCAGATCCTGGTCACCATCATAAAACGCAGTAGGTACCCATTAAATAAATATCTGATCTCTTATATATTTCTCGTAACACATTTCATTTTTTCAGTTACTATAATTTACATATCGTATTTGAATTAACATATCTTATAATTTAAAAAAATACTATAAATTTACACATAATATAAATATTTAATAATTGATATAAGAAAAGGTATATAAATCAACGAAATTACACAATAGCAAAAAATAATAATAATACTAATAAAGTCAGGATATTTGTCATTCGTAATATATATGTCATTTTTAATACGAACCCAAATTGTGTATCAAATGTTTTCGTCTTGTCTGTAGGGAAATATTAAAAAAAAATCATCTTTAAAAATAAAATGTTCTTATAAAATGTGCTATAAAAAAAATGTTTGTTCCAATAATTGGAGAAGTAGAATAAATAGAAACGTGTCAAAAAATGTGACTAATTGAAAACAACATTCTTTATTAAAAATACTTTATCAATGATTGAACTATTAAATTCTTGCACCACCAATCCGATCAGCTCCAATTATACCATTTGTTTTACGCAAAACGTGAAGCAACGAAACATTTAATACCTATGTAAAACCACTAATGTACAACGTACCAGTACATAAACGTTGCAAAATAAATCGATCACTGACCACAAAGTATTTTCTTGTATGAACAATAGTCCAGTAAGTGATTGGAATTTTTAAGCATCTCTGAATTATGTATTACTCATGTCGCGGTTTATAGTGCAATGTTTACTGCAATGGTGTTTCTTACGTTTACAAGCAAACGTAGGTGGGTAACTTATTGAAAAATGATGTCCTTTAATTAACCTGATTGTTAAATTTTTATTTCTTTTTCTGACTGTGTCACACTGTCTTTTTTAACCAGGAATTACAACAAAAATACCTCAATATTTATTATATATATCGGGTTTAATAAGTTTGGAAAACACGTATATAATTAGCATATGACGACCTCTTTGGCGCAGTAGGCGAACCCCCGCCTAAAACGCAAAAGGTTTCCGGTTCGATTCCCGCCGCGGGGGAAATGTTTGTATGATCTCACGAAAGTTCAGAATTTTTTAAGATGTTTCAAATATCGAATCTTTATTTTATTTTCAGCATCCGAGTCCACATCCCCCATGACGTCCACACAATCCACCACCACCACGTCGAAAAGGTTCCTATCTACAAGGAGATTCCAATCATCAAGGAGGTGCCTATTATCAAAGAGGTTCCTATCATCAAGCACTTACCTGTCATTCAAACCGTCCACGTGCCGATTGTTAAGCACTCATTTATTGAGAAGCCTGTGTTCTTACCTGTACATGAGCATGTGTCATATTCTTCGTGGCATTAATGGGTGGAACTTTAGGTTATTTTAATACAATAAGAGCGCTGATAATGTATTATTACATAAGCGCAAGTAGAGTAAGTAAATAAAAGCTTCTTCTTGCGTGTCAAAGATACAACTAAATTAGGTTTGAATTGAATACTGCTACCCTCACTCCATCTTCCGTGGCGTCCATTAGGTCATCCTTCGTGCAGGTGTAAGGGCACAAGGGACAGACGAAAAGATGTGACGTTTGGATTGGAGCTCCGCAGACGTATTAGGCACAAGCAGATTTCGCCATTTGCACATGCTTTGTCTAATAAGATAAGATGGTATGGAAAGCTGCGACAATGTTTAGACAAGACATACGATCAGCCATCGATATAAATGAGCAAAAATGGTGTTACATTCAATACATATTGATGCAATTTTCGATGATTACTTAATATAATTCACAATTCACGTGTTAATTTAATAAATCTGGTTACTTATTCACATTAATTACTCTTACGAAATAGTATATATAAATACGTGTTTGTGAATATATCACAGTTTAACCTTGTTAAAAATAGATTTTACCTAATTTACTTCTCAAAATAAGCTAGCAATGTATTGAATCTTTTTTTCTGTAATGTGGACGACGTGTTTTTATTGAACTGAGGGGCGTGTCACTGTTTTGAATTAAAAAACATAAGAAGGAGTCTGAAATTATTAAAATGTTTTTCTTTTTAGGTTCTGTAAGAAGCACTCTAGTCATAAGTTTTTTACAGTTGACAACATCCTAAAAGAAAAAAAATTGCTATACCTCCAAATTCAAAATTGCCTAAAGCCATGAGGAATTTCCAAATAATTATCATAATTCAGACTTATATGTTTTTTTACGAAATATTGATTAAATACTTAAAGTATATATATTGTGTTTAAATTATTACAGATACTTCATTTATTTTCTTTTATTTAAAATGAAACAATAACCTCACTATGTTTATAACAAACTAGTTTTATTTCGGAAAAAAATTTTTTTACGCTTTTGTGTCTTACCCAAAAAAATACCATTACCTATTATAAATATTACCAATTATAAAAAATTGCTATACCTACAAACTCAAAATTGCCTAAAGCCATGAGGAATTTCCAAATAATTATCATAATTCAGACTTATATGTTTTTTTTACGAAATATTAAATACTTAAAGTATATATATTGTGTTTAAATTATTACAGATACTTCTTTTATTTTTAAATGAAACAATAACCTCGCTATGTTTAGAACAAACTAGTTTTAATTCGGAAAAAATATTTTTACGCTTTTGTGTCTTATCCAAAAAAATACCATTACCCTATTATAGACTATACTGGTACGAGCATTATAATACAAAAAACAAAATTTTACTATATATTTTTATATATTTTTTTTCTACTTCAAAAAAAAATATGGAAAAAACATAAAGCTTATTGTACAATAGACTATTCTAGCACTAGCTTGATACTACAAACAACTATGAAACCTTTGAGTAGAAACCTTTAAGTAAACCTTTAGTAAACCTTTGATTGATTTGACATAACCTACACTACGTCCAATTTATCAGTATATGAAATCCGTACTATATTATAAATTTGAAAGTAACTCTGTCTGTCTGTCTGTCACGTTTTCACGCCTAAACCGCTGAACCGATTTTGATGAATTTTAGTAGAAATAGATGGGACCTTGGAGAAGGACATAGGCTATTTTTTAAGTAGGTATTACGCGTGTGAAGCCACGGGCACCAACAAGTATTAGATAAATCTGTAATAGTATTTTTAGACTTTTACGATCAGAACGTATTTTTTTGCTGTTATCGTATATTTGTCGCGTATTATGTTTAAATTTATCCCCAAAAATTTCGGTTATGTTGCAATAACCGCAAACGTGGGCTGACTGGGTGCTTAGTAACTTACCACCGGATATCATGGAATGAAATGGTAAGGTAAGATAGTACACGATAAATACCCGTTACTACAACATTATGAATTCTGTGATAGTCCGTCAAAGATTTTTCAACAAAAACAGTCTCACTTTATGTCGAAATGGTCCAAACGATGTTACCGAACCCTTTATCGTTCATTTTATGCATTCGATAAGTTCTGAAAACCGGAGCCAGCTCCATTGTTGCCCGCTATCACGCTTCGCCCCGCTATCACGCTTCGCCCCGCAATCGGCATGTCGGCCCATTGTGATGCCAAACTTGCCGCTTTTTGTTTGGCCATTCAATTATTTTAATCATTCATCGATTATTAAAATTATAAATCCAATTAAATAGTTGGTAGCACAACGTGTCCTACTTGATTCTGTTAACTAATGAAAATAGAAACGTCTCAAATATAGGGAGTTTTGACACATTTGGGACTATATACAGAACTAGCTGCTGCCCGTGGCATTGCACGCGTAGTAGGTACCTACATAACAATTAGCCTATGTCCTTCTATAAGATACAATCTATCTCCGTATCAAGCTCCATCAAGATCTGTTAAGCTGTTTAACCGTGAGAACAGACAGAGACACTTTCCAATTTAAAATATTAATATACAAGTATGCATGAATATGGAATGTGTTAAAAACTTTTCTCTATAATAATCCCATGATTTTCTTGCTTGACTGATATAATGTCTAGTACAATGGATATTCATTGGTATTTTTTGGAAACCAGTATTTAGCGGAGTTAATGTAAAAAATTTGCTGCATCATGCTGCATCATGTACACATGATGATTCTACGATATTATCAGAGCAGAGTCAGTACTCCCCTAGGTACTTAATTATTTTTCAGCTTTGTATTTGTCTGTATTTCCCTTTATTCATACCGTCACTATATTCTAGTTCAAATAAAGCATGCATAATAAATCATTATTGTAATTTCAACAAATCCTATCACAATCCATGCGATTCTAATTCGAATCATTCATTATTTGCGCAACCAGATTTATTAATGGCTGCGGTCGGCACAGCGCAGAACAAAAACCGAAAACTTTCATTATAAATGAACTGGCGTCATGCGATCCATGATATACCTACGATAAGGGAAGGTTCGTTAGGTTCTTACGGATACGGATATGCTGTATCCGAATCAACGAAAATCCTAATCTACTATATACCTATTTGTCAAATACCACTTACTCATTCATCACGAAATCGCAGAAACCATCGCAGGGCCGCAGAGCTATGCAGCTCTAGGGCCGTAAGAAAGGATTTCAAAAAAATCACTCGGGATCATGGTACCTGAAGTAGCTTTTTGACTACTTTTTATAAAGGTACAACGCGTGCGACGCCTCGGGCAGAAGCTAGAATGAGATATATCTTCTATTTTACGGGCAAGTACCCATCCAAATCCAGTAATACCATCACTGATATTAATGAAACCCTCGAAGCACGAAAAGCGTTCCATTGTTTGCATGGTTTTATTTATATTTTTGCATTATGAATACAGAGTTTTTTTAGGAGATACAGTAATAAAAATAACTATCTTATCTTCAGTGCACACAAACCTAAAGCTAATGTCATTTATGTCTTGTCTACCAGCCTAGATGTTGGTCGCAGTAACAGGTGCTGGACAAAGATAAATTATGATATTAAGCCTACTCAAGCACGTCAGACAATACGATTCAATCAAATATGATCAGTTAAACAACAGCCATTTTGAGCCAACATGAAACATTAGGAGATACATCAAAATTTATCATTATATTTTGTAGAACATGAAATCAAATATAGAATCACGCGCTAGCGAAAAAGTCCGCGTTAAAAAAGTCAAACACATTGAATAGATTTCAGAAAACCGCGGGTTAAACGGCGCGGATTAATTCGCCAATGCGTGCTGAGAATCGATTGACATTCACTAACAGCGAATCCACTTCTGTAAAAAAGCAGCCACTAGTCCCGTTGATCCGTATCCGCATTAGGCTTTTCATAGCCTTTGAACTATTCAGAACATCACTAGTGATACCCACTGAATTACGGTAGAGAATGAATTTTAAAATTATCCAACACGATAACCAATTATGCGGGTCACTTGTTTCTCTACAGTACGGAAAATTGAAAAACTCATGCATGTGCAATTAACTAGGATTTTCTTTATAAGAATATTTTAATACTTTAAAATTGATCTTGATTTAAATTTATTGGATAAATATTTTCGGTATTAATATTAATTGGTGTAGGTACAATAACCAGCATCAGGTCACCTCACTACGAATATATTTGCATCTATATATATGCTTTATGTTTTACTAGCCTTTGCTCGTGACTACGTCTGCATTTTGTTTGAAAGGAATTGTAGCTTAAATCCTTCCCCAGGATGCAATTTATCTCCTTGCCAAATTTTATTGATAAGTTTCAAACCATTCACACCCTCCACTCATTAGAAACTTTCCATACAAACATTCACACCCAATTTTACTCCTTTATGAGAGTTATTTTAAAAATTCCTGATACACGTATCCATTTATTTTGCATTTTATTTATTCTTAATTTCAAGTTTTATGCAAATAGCACCACGCGTTAAAAAGTTTCATACATTCGTTTTCACCCCTTTTCACCCTTTTAGAGGTAGGAGGTATTTCCAAAAATCCCGCCTTAGTGGGTGGTTTTGCTATAAAAGGAAGCTACCTTATAAATTTCAGCTTTCTAGCTTCAGCGGTTTCAGCTTCTCGATGATGAATCAGTCAGTCAGGTTAAGCTCTTTTATAGGTCGTCTAGTGGTAGTGGCTAGTCTTCTGATCCTAAGGTTGCGGCATCGAATCCAGTCATGCACTAATGGATTTTTCTAATCGAAAAATATATGTAAGGTATACTCACAAACTTTGAAGGAAAGTGGAACTTCGTGAGGAAACCTTTCACCACACTGGTTCGAAATGACTTGTGACACGTAAAAAAAAGAAGTAGTTAGAAAGGTATGCTTGCTTTGAATATTGAGCCCTCATATCAAGAGGCATTAGCCCAGATCAATTAAGAGCAACAGCGCTTTGGTGGTCAGGTCCATCATAATTATTTGAGTCCGATAGTACTTGGCCTACGCCTACAGCTTTAACAACGTCTGTGGCGCAGTGGGCCAAGGCCTGAGTGTGACGTAGAAGGTTCCGGGTTCGATTCCAGTCGCGGGACAAATGTTTGAATGATCTGCAACTATTTGTACAATACTACATACTACATATTATACATAATATGTATATATTTAAAAAAATAGATAAGTAGTATATCAGTCATTTGGTACCTATAACACAAGCTCTGCTTACTTTGGTGGCAGATGCTGTGTGAAATGTTCAGCATTATATTTTTAAATATATTTCTTTCTTTCTTATTTATATTTATCTAAATAATAGATATCCATAAAAATATTCTGTGTTACAGACCCTGCTCAAACCTAAAATGAACTAAAAATAAGTTTTTATGAAAGCCGCTCGTTTTCGCAAACACTGGAAGTCTTGATAAAATTGTATGATAAAAACTTTTGCCGCTTTCCTACAACTTACAGTCACAAAACTGCTTATGCTTACAACAAAAGGCTGCAATAGCTATGATACCTACTTGCTTTAAAGGAAGTACAGCATAAAATAAAATTTCATAACCTCACAACCGTAACAAAAATAAATATGACCCTATTTCCCAACATTATATCGCGAGCTGAGCACTACATTTGATCAAAGATATGCTTATTTCATGCATGGGTTTCGTGGCATCGTTGCTTATAAAATCTAAAATGAATCTATTCAGATGCGAGCTTCAAATTTACGTAGCTAGTAACTTTAGTTACTACCTAGTTGGTTGTCGGCTGTTTGCCGAACTTCCAAACTTCAAAGTTCCATAGCTGTTGAGGCTTCTCTGGCCAGTTCAGGGTCTGTATTTGCCGTCTTCGTTGATAACTTACTCTTGCTTTTCGATATGTTTGTTTAACAAAAGCCTGTAAGGCTTTAAGACTTCAGGTGGCTTCTAACTTTGCAGACACGCCTAGATTTCATCAGAACCGCCGAGAGAACTTCTCACTTAAATCACTGATTTTCCACGAGCCTTGTGTAACACCGGAAATTAAAATTAATTCACTTTTAGAAAAGCGGGCGCAAGGTCACGATGGAGTTCTTTGTTAAATTACGGGTACCTAAATCATTCCGGATGTAAGGTAAAGTAAGACGAGGTTTATGCCCATTATCGCTTAGTCGACCTACTTCTCATTTGTTTAACTCATCGAGGAAAAGATCAATTAAGAAGATTAGTTATCGTCTTTAAAGATTACGTCATTGCGAGCAAACGACAGAGGGGAAAGTGGGTGCCTCTAGGGTGGAAAGGGGGGTATAAGTGACGAAAACGCACAATATCTTCATTCTTGGTTTTCGCCTGAGGCTGACTGGGGCGGCCTTGTTAGCAGACGATTTTGGATGTCTACGCGTATGTTTGTATTAAATACGGTTCAGTCGTCTTGAAATGACAGTATGCTGTTGGTATACTATCTTACAATTTGCAATAACCAATACCTAAACAATAATGATTAGAATACTTGAACGAAAAATATAAAATAACAAGCTGAACCGACAGACGTTCAGACAGGACGTCTTAACTACATATTAGCGATCGGTCCAACTGAAAACGACTGACACCATAAAGTTACATTAGAAAAGTTTATACTGTCAAAAGCGCTAAGGTTACATTAGAAATGTTAATATCGTCGCTAAGTTTTCTTAAATTTTCAAATTTTCCACTCAACTTTCTTATTTTTTTTTTCATAAGAACCTTCTGACAATAACAAAAACAACAAAAAAAATATTAGCGAAATCGGTCTAGCCGTTCACGCGTGATACCGTGACCAAGGGAAATAGTGATTCATTTATATATAGATATATTTTTACAAAAAAACGGCTACCGGCTTCTTAACCTTAAATATTAAAATATGTTATATCACATAGCCAATACATTTCCTACTCTATACTATTATATCTATAAATTATATTTTTATCATCGATGCGTGCCGTAGGGTACCTTCATAGTCAAGGTCAAGCCCATGGTCTGATAAGTTCTTATTAAACTGTTGTCTGTGCCATGCCTAGGCATTACCTTACTGCTAATGTAATTGCTAAAGGTGTTTCTGATTTTTATCATACAGCTTATATGAGACCATTTCAAAAGTAAGATCAGGGATCAGGGATGTTTTGTTATGTTTTGGGGATCAAAGTTGCCCGCGTCCGTAGGAGCATACTTATAGTGACCCTACACGTGATCCTTGGGTAGTGCCAAACGAGAAGCAACTCTTCTGGTGGTAGGCTTCGGCCGCGGTTTGACACCACCCACTAGACAAAACTTGTCCGTGAAGCGACAATGTCGTGTTTTGGACTGATGTCTGGTGCAGCCACCGTGAAAGTGAAGGGTCAGTATTATTTTATATTATTTGATAGTTTTATCAACGTATAATCCAAATTAGAGCTAAATTGTTTCCGTTTTAGTGATGATCGCGGTACGAAATGTGTAAAAAATAACGTTTTGACTTTAATTTAGCTTTGGTTCAAACGTTCAAAATTACCGCGATTGCTCCCCAGTTTTGAATCGCTATCAGAAACTTAGTTGGCTGGTTTTGATCTAATCTCTAACCAATAACGTGTATTGCAAACCGCAACGCTATTATATCACCACAACCTATGTATTTAGTGGTAAGCGCTCACCACACTAACCGCATTCTACGGTTGCTTTTATTAGCATAGCTATCACCAACCCGTGGTTTTACTTACGCAATACCGGGTACATGCATTTTTTATAGGACATGTAAAATTTTTTTTTTGATCATATGGGTCTTATTTCAGAACATACTCAGCCCTAAGATACTGTATTAAAAAAAGCTCCTATGAGTATAACTCAAGATACCACGCCAAGTTTCATGACAAAAAAAGTTTGTAAAGACCTACGGCGTAGACGCGCTACGCCAAGTTTTCACAAAGGGAGTGCCAAAAACAACCTACGGCGTAGAAGCGCTACGGCAAGTTTACGACTGTGGTTTAACCGGAAAACCGAGTCCATGAAAACTGATAATCTATCGATACTACCAAGAACAAGAACATTAAACCGCAAAGATATAAGGCACCATAAAAGCAGGCTTTGTAGAAAGGACGGACCAATTTGGCTTATTTAACTGCCATCTAGCGGCGAGATAGCGCCTCTCAAGAGTTATTAGTCTGACAAAATTGCACGCGATATTTCTTTTCAAATAATTTATCGTGAATTTCACGGACGCAGCTTTTGTTAAAATAAAAGGCTTGTCTTAGATTTTTCAGGCTTCTACAGCTAGTTCACGATCATGACACATGCCCATGCATTGCAGTTAACTGACACATTTGAAAGGTATAAACTCTTTTGTATTAGTTTTTCGTAGTTAAGGTTAAGTTATAAGATGGATCATGTAAACAGCGCTAGGACCAGGACGAATTTTGCCAATTTTTTCGGGCTTGGGTTAGGACGAATTGGCGCCTAAATTCACCTAGTACTCGTATGTAAGACGTTTCAAAGATATTCTTGTGATTGTATTATATAAAATATCTTTTGACTTTGACTTTGACTTTGAAAGACCAGGTTCGAACCCACGAACTTGTGATCGAATGCAAGGGTGCTAGCACTGCACCACCTGTGATTTCACTAGTAAAACTTAACCTTACGGTATTCCCGTGATGTATCGTGTTAATTAAGGTTATTATAGGTAGTTCCCAGTCTGTTAATCCTCGTCTCAGCTTAGGAAGGAGAGCAGCTCACTAACTGCATGCTAATCAGAGAAGTACCTTTCATGCAAACATAACACTCACTGCCACACTCAGAGTCATTAATGGTTACTGAAGTAACTCCTAATTGCAGATTTTCATTACAAAAAAGAGTTAATCAAGGTGGCCCGCTGTCTCCCAAGCTGTTTACAGTCATATTGGAAATAGTTTCAGCAAAGCAGCATGCTGGATTGATATGATGATTTTTGTCGGAGAACAAAGGTTAATCTTGGTTTTGGCGACGATATTGTGCTTTTCAGCATCTGCGTTAATAAAAATATTAGACAACCTTGACAGAGCAAGCCTCGAAGCCTGACTAAAAACGAATTTGTCGAAGACCAAACTGATGACCAACAACGAAAACACAAAATATCTTTGGGGTGTGGGTTGCATATATTCTTACAAGGGAAAAAAGTTGTCAGACGAACTGAAAACGCCTGTTGAAAAAGTTGCAATTGGATGGTGTAAGCTATCAATAAATAAATAAATAATCAGTCATCAGACGACCACTGTGGCTCAAAGGGCCATGTATGTATATAGGAACATAATGTATGTATATACAAAATGTATATAAGTAGAATATCAGTCATGTGGTACCCATAACACAAGCTCTGCTTACCTTAGGGCCAGATGATGCTGTGTGAATATGACTGACATTATTATTATTATAATTTATTATTAATTTATTATGGGTTGATATAATTTATAGATGGCTCCTAGCACCAGGGCTCCTTGATAAGGCTTTTCTGTTCAGTCTGTGGCTAACACCATTCATCATACAACAGCGCTAGACGAAGTCTTAGCACAATTTAATACTCCGAATTATTAATGAACAATCAGCTTTGAAACCCAAGATCCTTTGAATCAAATGATTAGTACAATAACAAGTCTAGACTAAAATATTGGAAAAATAGTAATTTAGTGAACAATATTTTTATATTAAAATATCAAAAAAATAATATTGTTCACTAACCATGTTCAAGGAGGTACAAATTACCGCTTTCATAAGGGGCTCTGTTAACTCTATGATGATTTATTAATTACTAGCTGGTGCCCGCGACTTCGTCTGCGCAGGTTTAGTACTTCGTGTAATTCAAACGGTTTTTGCAGCGCACGCCAGAACAGCTTGCAGATGGCATTTTTTTCCACTTACTTGACACTTATCGTTATATTTTAAACAATTTACACAATACCTTTATAAATTATGGCCTATGTGTTATTCTGATGTATAAGCTATATTATTGTTAAGTTTCATTAAAATCCTCCAGTAGTTTTTGCGTGAAAGAGTAACAAACATACATACAAATTTTTTGTTTATTAGTTGATGTTGTTTAGTTTATAATATGTAATATAATATAAATATATAATAAATATATAAAACTATAATATAAAAATATATATATACAGGGTGTTTGGTGCATGGACCGACAGGATTTTTTGGGGGTTGGGGGGGGTAATGCGTTAGTTTTCCCCGTTATTTTTTAGTTTTTTTTTTTTAAATCGTCCGGAATCTTGCCTTTAAACCGTCATAATTTTTTTTTTGTGGTGTAATACCACAAAATAAAGTATGCTTGTATTCTGCAATGTATCCTTATTCTAAATAAATTATTACCTGATACAGATACAATTAACGCACTTAGGATATAGGATCTATCGGGGAAAACTAGCGCATTACCCCCCCAACCCCCCAAAAAAATCCTGTCGGTCCATGCACCAAACACCCATAATAAATAATATAAATAATCAAATGGATTCTTTTATGCAAGCCGGCAAACAAGCATGCGTCCTTTTTTTTTCTTATCTTTAAAATATTAATCTTCTGTGCGTGTGTTTGTAATTAAACTCCTCCTAAACGGCTGGATCGATTTTGATTAAATGTTTTGTGTTTGTTCAAGTCGATTAGAGAATGGTTCAGATTTACAATTAGATTTATTTTTCTTTATGCGCGGACGAAGTCGCGAACGGGACAGCTAGTTATTTATATAAAATAATTTGTCTGTCTGTATATTCATTAACTCTTCTTAAACCACGCAAAGGATTATGTTTTCACTATCGGTTAGATAATTTTTCACGAAAGTTTTATATAACCGTACGAAGCCGGGACGGTTCGCTAGTATAACATAAAGTACCGTTTATACACCGTGACGGAAAAAAGACTACAACTCAGCATATGATACAGGAATGTGAGGGATGCTGTATTGCTGATATTCAGTCGCGACATCCATAGTGGCATCCATAGTATACCAAGCAGCGAGAAGCTTGCAGCTGGTATAAAACAATATTTTATCAGAAAATATTAAAATAAGGTCTTTGCCCTCGACGTAACTTGTTTGAGTCACTCCCGTCTGTCAATACCGTGCCGCACCTCAGTATTCATTTCGCGACCATATTGTTACTCTTGTGCACACACAATTGTGTTGTAGTACGAGTATGTTTTACAGTAGGAACGCAAAACTTTTCAACTCAAGGTAACTATTTTTAGGATTAACAACCTCTGTGGTGTAGTTGGACTTGGAAAGACTTGATATACAGAAGGTTAAGGGTTTAACCCCTTTGTGTAACGAATCTAAATCTAGACATGTTCGGGTTTACACCGAACACAGCAGTTGTGCATTTTTGTCTTACAAATGCAAATAGCAAATATGCAAAAGCAAATATGCATAATCGTCTGAGCAAACCAGTGTGCTACCATCTGCCGGGTCGGCACCGCGTTACTCATAACCATCTCACCATACATACCATTTTATAACATTTAAGTAATTACCAAAATAAATCTATTAAACCAGTTTATCATATTCTAATTACCATTTTGTGTACTAGTGTGAAGTCCGATAAATACAACTATCTACAGTGAACTTTGGACTTCTCATTTCGTCACCGTACCAAATAACAACCATCAATATCTAAGAGGCCTAGGACTCCCACCATAAAGAGTCCTAGCCTTTTACATGGTCCTTCAAACCGGATGTGTATCGACGACCCATGGACGAAGACCTGCGGTGAGAACTACCAGAACCATACTCTTGCTGTATTCTTCTATCTGGTGCGTCGGACACGCCTGAACCAACGCCTGGACAAACAATCACAGTACTTTACAATCACAATCACAGAAGTCACTGGGTGAGGGACGGACCATATCCAAGCTTCCGTACCAGTCTGAAGTATGCCATCAAGGTACTGATGACACCGGAGACTTGGATTTAGTGTAGGAGATCTTGAGCCGGAGCCTGCATTCCTGCGCCGCGGGGAGGACCGCCGCTACAGAGTGACCATTTTGTAGTGAATTGCGCGGAAGCAAGGCTCGGCTGACCGTCAGCTAAGTGCTAGGACCAGGTGCTATGTGTTGTGATATTAAACGAGAATAACCATTAATTTTTAAGTTTATACCAAACTATAATGACCATGTTTATTATTCAAGTATCTTAGTTTAGTATTTGAATCACCATTTATTATATAACAGTGTAGGTAGGTAGCCTTATCAGATTGTGATTGTCATGACATGTACCATCAGCACATCTCATGCGTCCTCATCTCAGCTCGGAAGCATGTTCGGGTTTACACCGAACACAGCAGTTATGCATTTTTGTCTTACAAGCAAATATGCACAATTGTCTGAGCAAACCAGTGCGCTACTATCTGCCAACCCGGCACCGCGTTACTCATAACCATCTGACCATTTAAATTCATCACCATTTAATATCAATTAGTATTTTACACCAGTTAAATACAATTTCTAACCATTTCATGTACTATGTGAAGTCCAAGAAATACAACATTCTACAGTGAACTTTGGACTTCTCATTCTGTCTCCACACCAACTACCAACAACATTAATAACTAGGAGGCCTAGGACTTCCACCATAAAGAGTCCTAGCCTTTTACAAGACCTAAACCTTATTTGTTAGGCGCTGTTGACGGCAAAATGGCGGCATAAGATGTATTTTCAGAAAATCAACTATTGAACAAACTACTGCTTCTATCAACAATCAAAGAACAGCTGAAGAATCCTATTGGATTATTCTATTAGATTATTGTAGTTTCATCCATTATTCTATAATAATTATAATTGTGTTTAATTAATTAATAATAATAATTAATAATCTCGCTCACTTCATAATGTTTATTTTAAAAACACATTATTTATTATGTAAATATTATATGTTGTTATGTTTGTCAATATATTGTTTGATAAGTGACATATTAAATTTTACTTACTTGAATATAACAATAACAAGTTATTTGTACTTAAAAATTGGGCCAAGTGCAATGGCGAAAAAAATTTCGCCGAATTTTTACAGATTATCTCAATCAAAATGTTCAACGACCATGTAGTATTGTATATCAAATGAACGGTAACGATTCCGTCCTTCAGGCCACATCAATCAACCGCCAACCACCCGAACAAAATAAAACGCGGAAAAGGTTTATGTGTAACAATTCTTGCGCTGGCACTTTCGGGCCAGTTGCGAGTCAACGGAGTTTGCACTACCGGGTAAATTGTACCAGTAAAGAGTCAACGGCTTAATTCCCGTCGTTTTTCTAACAAACGTTTGTATGATCTGCGAATATTAGTTTCGGGTGTTTTATGTATAATATGTATTAACACTAAAAATAGATATGAGTAGTATATCAGTAATTGTGGTTCCCATTACACAAGCTCTGCTTTCTTTAAGGCTAGATGATGCTTTCAAAACTTTAGTGAGTTGTACATTTTAATACACACGGGTTTTACTCGCGTATTATTTTGTCGATGAAAGCACCGACACTGTTTCGATTCATCTTGAGAATCTTCATCAGGGTGAGTTTGATCCGCGGCCCGCTCGTTGCCGCTCGAGTTCAAGGTTCGCACTCAAACTCAATATCTTTAAACGAACAATTCTTGTATATATATATTATTTCAGGGGTTTCGAGGGCGATAAATCGATCTAGCTAGGTTTCATTGTTAGCAAACGTCGTTTTATCCTTGTTTATACCGATCAATGCTCAATCATCCAGGTACTTATTATTCATACTCTCGCTGGAAAGTACATCGCCAATGTCCCAGCAGAAAGAAAATTAGATGACTGATGATTATAATGATCAGGAGTCTCTGAGGCGCACTTTTATCCTTTCACCACACTGGTTCGGCATAACAAGGGATCCGATAAGAAGATGATGATGACAAAATCTAAAATCTACGCTATTTTTGTCTAGAAAAACTAAAATCTGCGAGTTAATAATCTTAACTGGTTAAGATTGCTGCTTTCCGCAATTTCCTATAAAATGGAAACTAGAAACAATTCCGATACGTTTCCTTTTCCTAACGAGTTGGTTCCGAGATATTGACGTCACTAGCTATTGTTTGTATAATGAATGAATGACATCCTATGTTTCATTCATTCTTTCATAGGAAAAATAAATAAGTTATATTGCAATGCGGACAAAGTCGCGTAGTCGCTGATTTCAAAGTTATTAACGGGTGACTGTCACCAGAGTTTGCTGACTCACTCATACGAAGTAAACTGTAGAAGTTTGTAAATAAAAATAAACTATTATTTATATTATATTAAAATAAAAGTCTATTAATCTGAATTTGAACTTATATTCAATGATATTATTATAATGGGAAAATATTGGATATTTTGTATGTTTGAAATTTTATTGATTTTATAAATTCACCTTCTTTCACAATACTTAGAGCCAGAAAAATGCTGTTGGATCCGTTCTTAGACATAATTTACTTAAAAAATAATTCAAAATGAGATGCACAGCTTATGTGGCTAGATTGTAATATAAATAAATAATACTGGACATTTCACACAGCATCATCTGGCACCAAAGTAAGCAGAGCTTGTATTATGGGTACCACAAGATTAATTTACTACTTATATAATAAATAAATATTATACATATTTTATACAATATTATACACATTTGTCTCGCAACGGAAAACGAACCCGCAACCTCATGTGTCTCAGCCAAACCTTGGTCAACAGCGCCACAGCGCCACCGTAAACTGGAACTATGTTTCCCGATAAAACTACAATTCTAAGCAGCACCCGTGTGAAACCGGGGCGGGTGACTACTAGTATATATTTTAGAACAAACGTATTTGTAAAAATAAATAAAATCTAAACGCAGATAAAAACTTTCCTCTTTCGTGTTTTCCTTTTATTATTTTTGCTTATTTCTAAAAACAGCGCGAACTATAGCACGCTTACCTTCGTGTCTGCGATAAAACTAAAGTGTTAGTAGCATAATAATATTAATTAGCTTTGGCTAACTCAACTGTACTAGGATATAGATAGGATCTAGACTTGGAATACAAGTAGGACAAACTTATTATCGCAAGCCTTTGTGAAATGTTAAAGCTCTAGAATGTTCCTGCTGTTCCTTTCTTGTTATCTTATCAAACACAAAGTAGTGACGTTTGGTACAAGTATTAGTACATTACATTGTTATTAATAGGTATTTATTCAGAACACACACTTAGCAAGATTTAAACAAATTATTGTAGGTATTCTATCAAACATCGAAAAAGCTCCCATAATAATAATAATAATAATAATAATAATAATAATAATAATGCCGGACATTTCACATAGCATCATCTGGCCCCAAAGTAAGCAGAGGTTGTGTTATGGGTACCACATGACTGATATAGTACTTAAATACATTTTTTTTTTCTTAAATACATACATATTATACATAGAAACACCCAGACCCGAGATAAATACTTGCAGAACATACAAACATTTGTCCCGTGGCGGGAATCGAACCCGCAACCTTCTGCGTCTCAGCCAGACCTTAGCCCACTGCGCCACAGAGGTCGTCTAATAATAGATCCCATAGAAAAAGCTTTGCCAATTTTGGGACTAGATGGTAATGTATCCAGCTATATTTATTTATATGTAAAGCTATATTTATTCATGTATCCATTTGTCTAATTTCAAAGAACGAGTATTCATGCAGTCAACACCCTATCCAATTGAACTGCAGACGCCACAAATTATCTCTCCCAATTGAGCTAATTCACAAACCCAACGTTTCAACTTGACAAATGACTTGCACGTACAGTTGAACCTGCAAATACCTGCGGAGGTAGCAAACAGATATAAATAATTAAATGTAGCTGCTACAGTAGATGTCAAATTAAACGGTATCAGAGTGAAAGACGTTTACCTCAAACCTCTGGAGGACGAGAGCTTAGGGTTGCCATTTTGAATTTAGTAAAGTTGTGGACCTTTCATGCATGCTTAAGGGCATCTTAATCATGGCGGTGGCCTTCAAGTGGCCACTGACTAATCTGTGCTTATACTGTGCGCCATATAATTTGGCTTTGCAAGCCATTTTCGCTCTCATGTCCGGTGCTAATAAGGTTCGCCGTTGACGGATATGTCAACGGGGACATCATCAATACAAATGTAGTATTGATACGACTTTTAGAGCAGAAGGTAAGAGCTTAGCTTAGACGCGAAAGATGTGTCTTTGATTTTATGCTCCGAGATTAAACAAATATTTGCATTATCAAATTAGTGGCTCTGTGAGCTGTAGATCTCGCGAACATTTTTCGAAAAAACTGATATATAACTTTATTAACGTTTTCAGCCTCTATATCTCTTTGCCATTTTGGAAAAAAAATTAAAACTGAATCGACAAAAATAAATCTATGTGGTCAAAGAACCGGCTCACAAAATTTCGCGACAATCGGTTGAGAAATGCGACTTGTGAGGAGAACATCCGGACATACCCCGTTCGGACAGACATCCGAAAGCCTAAGCTGAAACGAAGACACTCGCTTGCGCTTCGCGCTCGCTCGGTCAACAAAGCATCACATTTTGATAAACACATTTCACATTTTGGTTTTAGCCATAATATATTATTTTGTTGAGCACCGACACTATTTCGCTTCATCTAGAGAATTTTTATCAGAGAGTTGGATCCGCGGTCCGCTCGTTGCCGCTCGCATTTACGGTTCGCACGGTGCGTTTTGTTCAGCGAAAGTTTTGAAAGTGAAATTGTGCATTGGTATTTTTTTTGTCTATGACGGACATACGCATTGTTACCTATAAAACAGACTCCCCTAGTGAAGGTTGGAGTTAAGTACTTACTTTTTTATATAATTTTATGTAAAAATATGGATTTATTTACATATAAGCATGAAACTACGAATATCTTTTCTGCTATAAATTTAGAGTGTAGAATCAGAACTAGTTCAGAACTAGTTCTGATTCTAGTTTCGCTTGACTAACTAAAATTAAAAATAAGAACGATTTTATAATAGGAAAGTCTGAATAACATTACCATTTTTGTTTATATAGTGAAATGGTTTTCTTAGGAACTTCCGCAGTTAAGGACAGACTTCCGCAAACTTTAGAAGAATCATTTAAATGTTACTCTAATTAAGACTTTGATGCGAACAAATTAAGATCGTTCGGTTTTTACGAAATTTTAGTTAGTTCAACGAAACTACAGAATTAGGGCCAATGCGAATTTTGATTGCCTTACATCTTAATTTAAATCAAGTACTTAGTAAAAATCTTATGAGATAATTATATTCTAGAAAGTTTTTAGACTTTTCCGTGCATAAAATATAAGCCAAAACATTTAAATTTATAGCAGAAAAGATATTCGTAGTTTCATGATTATATAGTAAATCCATATTTTTCCATAAAAAATAAATACTCATATTTTCCTGAAGAATCTCATAACTGTAATACTATTTCAATACCTGAGCTAACGCCCTGAATCGCTCGTTCATCCCAAACTGATAAACATCTTAAAGATCAAGGTACAAGTATAGAGCATCAACCCTAGTTCGTAGACTATTGACATTATGCAAGAACTCTGTAAGCCTCGGACTTGAGGTAAGCCCACAAGGGTCGTCTACGACTGACAGACAGACACCCTGCTTTTAGAGGATTCAGAGAATGGTCCGTATAAATTAGGTTTTTTTTTACGTATTATGCTGTTGATAGAGGCACTGACCTGTTTTGGTTCTAAAGAATTTAAAGTGATTTTGTTTTATCAATATTGTGACAAAGTCGATTGTCATTTGTCTATTTGATATCGCGGAAAATTTTTTTTGGATCCTTCTTACAAATCACAAAAGAATAACTTAAAATTCACGTGCAATTGAATTATACACATATGCTAAGAAATCACATTCCGCTAAGATTACCTAATAAAACATGAAATAACAAAGTAATTAATTAAGAAAAGCTATGTTACTTCGTAAAATGTCTTCATATTCTTCTTCGTAAATAACATGTATCATAATATTGTGTAATTTTTTATTATTAATTTTTTTTATTTTTATTATTATGTAATTTTTTTGCAGTGTCAAGTGTTGATATTGTTTATAGTACGATGTCACCAAGTCGTATCTTATTGTTGGTCATTTATTATTTTGCATAAAATTGTGTAAAAATTATTTCGTTATACGGATTATTTAATCTCGTATCACAAAGAAACACAAACCTTTTATTCCAATTATGCAATAACTCTAGTTCTATTTAAATGAAAAACACAAAAATTACTAATAAAACAAGAAATAACCAGAGAAAAATAAATCATACAAGAGCGCAATGGCTGTTTCGCAAGACAGCCAAAAATAATCTCTAAAAATGACAAAAGAAGAGTCGTCTAGTGACATTTATGTCAATGATATAAGATAATAAATGCAATGATTCACGACTCTTCTCTTAAAGGTCATGATCTAAAAAAAGCCGCTTTGATTGTTTGACCTTATTCTAAATAAAATGCTGACAAAAAATGTAAGCAAAGTTCTTCGGGGCGATTATGAAATTCTGATACCATTAAAACTTTCATAATAAACGCTTTCAGTTACTATTGATGAATTGGTATTACGGAAGATTGCTGTTGATTGTCATACATGCTGTCATATGAATAGAAACCAAATAAATATTAATCTGAGTTTAAGTTTTGTCCTGAAATATGGCTCTAATATCATTGATAATTTACTCGGTAATATATAAAATAAAAAATGCATTTCTTTTATAGCGCAATACGGTCTCGTATTCATTATAGCTCCACATTATGAGATCATTATTATCAATCACGGTAATAAAGTTGATTGCTAGGCGGGCGAAGAAATTGTCGTCGCGTCATTATGGCCTACTTTAATATTATCAAGGCATTACACAAATCAATACTTATGAACGATAGACTGAATAGAAAATAAAGGAAAATAGTGCTTGGAGACAATCGCCATGATTTTGTAGTTTCACTAGACCAGCTGATATTTCCTAAAATATGGTGTTAAATTAATTTATATCAGATTGTTTAATAAATTACTTTTCCCAATTGTTTTTTTTGTTTATTATAATTTTATACATAAGTTTTTTTTGGATTTTCCTCCTCTCCTTACGTGATATCTGATTTTGTTTTGTTTTTATGTACTTTGTGGAAATCGTTTACCTTATTCTTCTGGCAATTCAGGCTTGCTATTTTTTTTCGTCTTGCTTAATAAATTAATTTGTATAATAACATACATTAGACTGTTATAATAAACAATGTTTAGTTACACGGTAGTACAATGGGCGGTCTTATCGCTAGATAGCGATCTCTGCCAGACAACCTTGTCTTAGCGAATTTGTATACTAAATTTTGTCAACAACATAAAATAAACAATATTGTTTGATCGACGTACAAAACTGTTCAGTAGGGTTTTTATCTTAATTTAAACTATCAAGAAGGCTTGCTACGCATCCAGAATATTGACAGCTCATTTGTGAACACAAGTAGGCTCCAAAACCGTCTCAAGGATTTCTTCAAAGCAACCACATCAAGGGCGTACATAATGAATTCGTCTAGATACTAAGTTGGCCATACATTATTTATATAGAAGTTAAGTAGACCATAATTAAGTAATAATTTAAGTACTTACCTACTTTTTTGTATATATATAACCTCATATCGTCTATTTACTGAAACAAATCTATCAATCAATATACTCAACAGTAAGACCATGTTTATTTAAAAAAAACGTGTGCGTCTTGGGACGCCCGACAGAAATGATAAAGTGGGTTAGAATGAGAGAAGAGGAGCCTGCCTACCGCTGCCGTATGCGAGAGAGAGAGAAAAGCCAGACAGATTGGCGCCGTAACGCGTTACGTAACGAAGCGGTTTACGGTTTATAAGAACTTATCATTTCAAAAAACTGATTTTTGAAGTTACGATCTCTGTCGCAGATAGCGAAGATCCGTCTAAGACGCAGATGGTTGCGGGTTCCATCCCGTCGTAAGACAAATGTTTGTCTCGGGTCCGGCCGTATTTTTATGTATAGCATGTAAGTACTTGAAAAAAAATTATTATTACAGTCATGTGGTTGCAATAACACAAGCTCTGCTTACTTTGGGGCTAGATGATGCTATGTGAAATGTCCAGCACTATTGTAATAATTGTACGGATCAAAAATTTATGTAACTCCATCAAAAACAGCACTTTATGAGGTCATACTCCTTTTCTTGTGATGGCTTGCTGATGAAAGTTATTTACCTGAAACAATACAAATTATAGCGTTAGAATTAAAACATTTAAGCTGAAACTAAACGAAGTAATATATTACCAAGGATTGCCTGAAACAACTTTGTAACTAAACTACTTTACTGTACCCAAACAGTCTTAAGTACACTCGCAAACAATCAAGTACGGACCAAAGGCTCGACAGAATCCTATCGTATGCAATATAACACCCATTGTTAAGAATACATATACTACATAAACCTACTTCAAACGGCGAACAATTTTACCGCTCAAATATCGCTTAAACATTGAACACTAAACCGTTTAAAAAAAATATCATGTGAAAGGAAATACTTTCTGATTGGTCACAAAGAAATTTCATCAAAGTTCAATAGTTAGGTTTTTAAATCAACATAGCCGGATAAAATATGTCATCGTTGTAAACGAAATTTCGATATTTTGCTATCCTGTGACTTTTCATTGGTATTAACGATTTTCAAAAAAAGATATGGTACTGAAAAGCGTAGAATAATGACTTTTTTAACCGACTTCAAAAAAGTAAGGAGATTTTCAATTCGGTTGTATTTTTGTCGGCTAAAATTTCAATGACGTCGGTTTTCTTTTTAGATTTTAAAACCTAATTATTTAAAGGCAACATACTACATACAAGCACGATAACTGCGTGCTACAAATAATATCTCAGGTTGTTATAGATTAAGATCTCGAAGTTGATATTGTGAAAGATATTATATCTCACAGTTTAGAGATGACTAAAGCAAGGAGTATTTTATAGCATTATAGAGACTCAACTGTCAATACTGGCCAATGGCATCTGGATCATAGCACTACACATGATTTGAAATCGTTTTGATGTATAACATCTTTTCTCTCACATTGACAATCAGTGGGAGAGATTTTGTGAAGAGGTACGGAAGTTTGTAACAGGAAACCGGAGAAGCGCGTGCTATCTGATTTGACCAATGAGCGCGCACGGTTGCTTATTACCAAGGTGAGATGTCATATATGTTACACATCATAATGCGACTACTGTATCGCTCGTTTTTTTTTTTTAAATTTAAATGGCGATGTGCTAATGTTTTTTAAGCAAGCTGATATTTGAATGCGATCTCAACGTTTGCGCTGCGGGTTCTGACAGGATCGTAAGATCACCGCGTGTGACCCGTATTTTTTACGGGTTAGCAAAATACGGGTCAGCTAACAGCTGTTAGTTTAAAAAATGAATTTAATTAGATAAAATGCAAACATTATGCCAATAACTTTCAATGTGATCCTTGTGATTGTATTGAATAAAGTATCTTTTGTCTTTGACTTTGAATGTTGCCATGTTGGCAAATAGCTCGATCGCCCTGCTGTTCAAAATCTAGAAACAAAATGCTATAAAACAGTGTATACATCTTTACGAAGGTGTATTATTTATCTAACATCGTTCTCCGAAAACAATTCCAGTGTAAAATGCTAGTTCTATAAAACATAGATCGATCGATTTATTCATCTACTAAAAATCAGGTTATTCGCTTGAAAATATTCGCAAAAATGTTCTCGTTTAAGCGAATAAAACTCACTCAGCAAAGTAAATGGAAATCTAGCGCTGAAATTGATAGAAAGATCAAAGAACTAACAAGCAAATTATTGGCTTTCGGTTTTCTATCAAAAAATCAAATTTCAGCGTGACACGATAATCTAGAATACAAAAACATGCCCTGAAATTCGTATGCTCTTTTAACAAAGTGAATAACCGAAGTGGCGCCAGTAAGAAGGTGGGGGAAATAGTGGGAGGGATAGGGGGTTTCTAGGGCAGCCGGCGATCAGTCACTGTCAAGTTGCCGATAGCGCACGACGTCTCAGCATCGAGCAGAATTTTATCGATAACGATATCAATTCGTATTTTTAATCGAAACTTCTCCCTCCTTTGATAGGCTTGCAGACGAGAAAATTGACAACTACCTACCTATTTAATTTTCTGATAACCAGATCTTATTAAAAGTACCATAGCAGATGTTTTTTTTCCGTATCGGAAAACCAATCTTTACCTGTAAAGCGTTTTACTAAAAATGCTCTTAATAATCTAAAAATAGGGTTCAATATGATAAGAAGCAATCAAAGAACTGCAAGCGAAAAACTAGCGATGCCATTGGAGATCGCGGGAAGTCAATGCAAGCTAAAATGCTGAATGGAGACTATTGGGGATGCTCAGAAAAAGGATTTATCCCTTCACGGACTTTTTCAATTGCTCCAAATGCTACCAAGCGAGATTTATAAGGCGTTCTTTTACAAAGAGTCACGTAATGCTCGTCTCCGTTGCCGGTGACCCGTGATCGTGATAGCTTGGACGATGCGAAAAAAAATTAAAATCTATGCTGTCGACAACCTATGGAGTTGAACAATCGGATTTTTTTCTAAAGGGGACTAGGATTGCAGCTTTTCAATTTCTCGCTGAGATATTACAAAATGTCTTTTGCAAAAAAGTTTCTGTCCATATTGTGATTTACTATCAATATAAATTGAAACTGTTTGTTGCTTAAAGGATTTATCAGATTGGAAACAAAAAAAATTATTATCAAATTTATAGGCATTATTAATTTAAAAACTTCTATTACTGCTAAAAAGCGTACCTAAAAACACTTTAAAGCAAAAATATACTAAGATCCAAATCTAAAAGGTGCTTTTATATTTGGATCTTATTAGGCAAACAAAAAAAAGCAACAACACATTATAATCATAAAGAGTGCTCGCCACAACTGCAGTGGATGCGGGCGCCATAGTTTAAGTTTTATTTTTAAAGCAAGACTTTTTTGTTGTGATTTTCTTAAAATATAAAAACCTTAAGGCTACTCGTCATTTGCAATAAAAAACGGAACGTTCCCCATTGCCATGGCATTAACATTTAGGCCAAACGAGATACTTATACGTGGAGCAAGGCGTCATTATGAGTAAATGAACACACATGTAGGACTACTTATCTGTAGCCATAAAAAAAATATAATAACTGAGGTGCATGTTTTTTTAGGGTTCCGTAGCCAAATGGCAAAAAACGGAACCCTTATAGAGTCGTCATGTCTGTCTGTCTGTCTGTCTGTCCGTCCGTATGTCACAGCCACTTTTTTCTGAAACTATAAGAACTATACTGTTGAAACTTGGTAAGTAGATGTATTCTGTGAACCGCATTAAGATTTTCACACAAAGATAGAAAAAAAACAATAAATTTTGGGGGTTCCCCATATTTGGAACTCAAACTAAAATTTTTTTTTCATCAAACCCTTACGTGTTGGGTATCTTTGAATAGGTCTTCAAAAATGATATTGAGGTTTTTAATATCATTTTTTTCTTAACTGAATAGTTTGTGCGAACACTTCCAAAGTGGTAAAATGTGTGTCCCCTCCTGTAACTTCTAAAATAAGAGAATGATAAAACTAAAAAAAATATATGATGTACATTACCATGCAAACTTCCACCGAAAATTCGTTTGAACGAGATCTAGTAAGTAGTTTTTTTTTAATACGTACGTCATAAATCGTAAATACCAATAACTTAATTAAAAAAAAATACACTATTATTAAAACATCGATCAAAGTTACAACGAACTACAAGAACTTTTATATTATGTTACTTGCTGCTACGGAACCCTTCATGGGCGAGTCCGACTCGCACTTGGCCGCTCTTTTTTTATGTAATAAAGGATCCTTGGTGCTCGGTCTGATAGAACCATAAAACGCGTCTCCTGCACGCTCACAGTCATCTATGTCTAGAATTCAAAAGATGCACATTCTGACTCATAAATTCTGACTTATCGTAAAGATATTTGTGGCGCGTGGAATATACTACTTTAGGAGGGCTTTCTAATGATTACTTTATTTAAACCATAATAAAATCCAAAGCTGGGAGTGTCTAGTATTGGCCCTCGCACAAGTAAGGCTTTTAATCAAATAATGTGTAAAAGTATCACACACTGTTTGAGATAAGTTTTTGACGTGACAACGTCTAATAAATCGATGAACGCTGCCTGCACGCACGAAAAAAAATGACTCATTGTCCCGTTACGCTCATTGTAACGTTACGCTCATTGTAACGTTAAACTATCGTCCGTAAGCCGACTTTACAGACAACCAATTTTTTTTATTGGATACGTATTTCAGAACAAAATTCAAACAGATTTTCCGATTGTAATATAAATTATTATTAGCCGTTTATCCGGTTGTATATGAATTATTATAAGCAAACATAACGTTCTTATAGTATTTATCTTTCTCGAGTTATTCTGGTTTTATTAGTAATTTTACTGATTTTATTGAAATAAAGCTAGAGTTATCGACTCGGTGTGAATAATTAGAATACAAGCTTTGTGTTTCTTTGTGATTCGAGCAAATATAATCAGTATATTTTTTTTATATGAAAAGACACACTTTTATATATAACTAGCTGACCGGTGCCCACTTCGTTGGGCAGTTACAACTTCACAAAAAATAAATTTTAATTTTTTCCTGAATTTTCTTTGCTATAAACCTCACGGAGCCCGAGCAAACCTTTCCAACGAATGCAAAACCGTGGAAATCGGTTCGTGCGTTCTGGAGTTATAGCGTCAGGAAGGAAAACCCGACTTATTTTTATATAGTAGATAACATTATGACAAACGACAACATACGGCAAAAAACAATTTAAACATTTGGCATAATTGATATCATTATGACACATGCCATTAACAAAGAAGGAGAAGCTGACAAATTGTATGAAGCGCTGACAAAAAATCTATGCTTAGTTTTCGATATGACTTTGAATTTTGTTCTGTTATATTCCAAAGTGTCTGTGTTATCTGTTTGTTTGCTACTTTCTGACGGCAATTTTGATGAAATTTTGTAAGGAGAAAGATTGTATTTTGAAAAAGGATATGGGCTACTTTTATTTATAGGGATGTTTTATAAATCCATTTTTATTTTTTTGTATGCTATTAAAGTTTCAAAGCATAACTTACAAAACTTAAAAGTCTAATAATAGTCTATCTTATAAACATAAGCTAGCAAATATGTTGTTTGAATATGATGCCCTCTCTATTATTTCACATAAGAATAAATAAATAAATAAAATATATACTAGTAAATACAGACAGACAGACAGACAGCTATCTGTCTGTATGTTACGTTTGCACGCCTAAACCGCTGAACAGATTTTGATGAATTTTGGTATAAGGATATATGGGACCTTGGAGAAGGACATAGGCTACATTTTATGTAGGTACCATGTGTGTGAAGCCGCGCGCAGCAGCTAGTATGATTATAAAATATAGGGCTAGTCTGTGAAGCAACCTCAAATTGACGGCAGTAAATCCATTAAAAGTAGAGTAATTTTATATTTTGTAATAAAACAAAATTACTATTTGAATATTCTTAAGAGGAAAGGGGAACGCTGCCAACGTCAGCGTCGGAAGCATCGAGGCATGAAGGCAGTCCACCGGACGGACGTGACCCGTCTTCCTCGCCCCCCCATATTGACACTTCTTTGTCTGAACGAATCACTTCTCTATGCATACTGTAGTGTATAGCAGTCACCACTTAACGTTGCTGAGATTATTGTGATAGAAAATGCACTCGTGTCTATGGACGTAGTGTGACGGCTTGCAAGCTCTTTCTTTTGCAAATTCGTGCGATTATGACATCAAGGTTTTGTTTTAGCATTTGTTTTATATCTTATCACAAGAAATTACTATCCTTATATCTGATAATGTGTCGGATTCTGTAGTTTTCTTCTAACTAAAACTGCGTAACATACGAGCAAACTTATGTAGTTTGCACGAAAATCTGAACGACAGCAATATTTTTAAATGACACTCCTTAAATCGATACTAATATTATAAAGGCGAAAGTGTCTCTGTCTGTCTGTTTGTTACGTTTTCACGGCTAAACGGCTGAACGAAACTTGATGAAATTTAGTAAGAACATGTATTGCATTCTCAATTTTGTTGAGAAAAAACAAAAAACTACCTTGAAGGGGCTAAAATTGGGATGAAAGTTTGTTTGGGCAACTAACATTTTCTTAAGTTAGGGATCTGAAAGTTCATATTTAGGCTTTTGGTAAGAAATAAAGAAATACGTGTATCAACGGTTTGGCAAAATCATCCCCGAAGGGGGTAAAATAAGAGATTAAACTTATGAGATGTTCTATGGATGCCTATAATGCATTCCTTACAACAAAAAAAGTCATACGTTCTAAGCGTTCTAAGCATTCTTAGCATAAGCGTACGAAGTCGCGGGTAACAGCTAGATTATTTTTGATCGTCTTGCGAAGCAAACATTGCTCTCTTATATTATTTATTTTTCTCGAGTTATTTCCGGTTTTATTACTAATATTAGTCTTTTTATTTTAATAGAGTTATTGACTCGGGTGTAAATAATTGGAATAAAATCTTTGTGTTTCTTTGTGTTTCGAGCAAAAATAATCTGTAGTTTTTTTTTTTTTTTTGTAATCCCGGACATTTCCAACATCATCATCTGGCCCCAAAGTAAGCAGAGCTTGTGTTATGGGTACCACATGACTTATATACTTTTTTTTTTTTTTTTTGTAAATACATACATATTATACATAGAAACACCCAGACCCGAAACAAATACTTGCAGATCATACAAACATTTGTCCCGCGGCGGGAATCATTTCATAGTTGTTTTCTATGAAAGGCAAATGCCTATATAAAATAACAAATGACGAACGATAATATACGACTTTGTGACATACTATCAACACTTGACAGTGGCAATATTGACATTATTATGACAAATGCCATTAACGAAGAAGTAAAACTTTTTACAGAATTTGAGAGATGTTTCTTAGTAAGGCATATTTTTACCTATGAACGAGCAAAACCGCGGGCGGAAGCCAAACACCAGGTTTCTTAATAAACAGAATCAAAGATGCTCTGTAATAATTTCAATAACGATTCGATAAGATTATCCTCGACTCAATTAAAAAGTTTCGTTCAGAAAATATAATTTCGCCCAAAAACCGCCGTCAGCTGAGCGGAAATTAAACTTTCCCTAAACTCTTTTTATTTCTTTGCTTTTCCAAACTGTATCAGTGATCGTACCATTTTGTAACGGAGCTCCGAATGGGAACAATAGGGAGTAGGCGTCATGTCAGTCTAGCACGGGTTTCTGGCGTTTACTGACAAGTGAACGAGTTACGTCATGCATGATGCTATGTTTCAGACTCTTTCTGCTCAGTTTGTAGTATCTCTGACTTCTGTGCCGTAGGTTATGCGCTCAATCACATAAATATTTGTCTCTCCCAGGACAAATATTTATGTGATTAATATACATTTGTTGTGTCTAGGTGTTACAAAGTATTATAAGTATATATTTCAAATATATAAGTATTATATATTGACGACCTCTGTGGCATAAAGTCCAGCTGAGACGCAGAAGGTTGCGGTTTTGATTCCCGCTGCGAGACAAATGTTTGTATGATCTGCAAGTATTTGTTTGTTTAGTATTTGGTCTGGGCGTCTCTACGTATAATATGTATGTATTAACACAAGCTCGCTTACTTTGGGGCCAGATGATGCTGTGTGAAATTTCCGGCATTATTTATTTATATTTAATACTCATCCAGTACAGGCTAATCAACGGTCAGATAGTGTTTTGTGGACTTTCCACTAATATTGATTGATATTTTTGAGCATTGAAATATTTCAGTAAATGACTAGTTAACTAGTAAACGATTCATAAACATCTAAGATATGTTTTTTGACTGCAAAATATTACGGTTTACGGTTTAGATTAACTATTGCGATTAAATTCACAACGTTAGATGTCGGTGCTAAAAGCCCACCGGCATTGTTACAGGGTCTGACAGCGGCGGAAAAAGGTATCACGAGGAAACTCTTTTGTATCTTCGATCAACTGCCAAGGTTAGGGTGTACAAGTACTTTGAGCCGAGTTGGTTCGCTATCGCTTCTTTGAACAATCGCATCGACGCTATTCGAAATAATTCACAACTCATTTATGTAATTTGAACCTTAAAATTATCTCAGTAGCGCTCATTTCAGATGACGCTAGTTTGTAATAAGTACCTACTTATTACTGTCGTAATGTGAAAGCAGACATTTCAGAATCTGAAGTCTAAGTGTGGGTAGCTTTAAAACAAACTCGGGACACCCGACAGAAGTGATAACTTAAACTAATCTAACTAGCGCTGTGGGTTAGAGTCAAAGAGGAAGAGCCTGCTTACCGCTGCCTTATGCGTGAGAGAAAATGAAGCCAGACAGACTGGCGCCGTAACGCGTTACGTAACGAAGTGGTTTACCCTCCCATAAGAAGTTATCACTTCAAAAACAGCCTATACTACTCAGCGGCAACTCCTAAGCATCCTGTCAGCTCGCGACCACGGTTATTGTAACATAACTAAAACGTCGAGCTAAATTAAGGAGTTTAAACATATTCAAAATAAGGCTTATTTTTGCATAACAGATTAATCAATCACACTGATATTATAAACTAGCTGACCCGGCAAACTTCGTACCGCCTCAGAATCAATTAATAAAAAAGCAAGCATTTTTATCATATATACTCACCTTTTAAACCTTCCCTGGACTTCCACAAATAATTCAAAACCAAAATTAGCTAAATCAGACCAGCCGTTCTCGAGTTTTAGCGAGACTAACGAACATCAATTGATTTTTATTATATAGAAGATGAGATTATTCGTTTGGTTGTTTGTTATTTAACCACGTCTTAACATCTGACCCGATTTAGATGAAATTTTGTGTATATAAAGGTCACATATGAGTACGAGTACTTCATCTGAGGCCGAGCTGTATCTACTTCGGTTGTTCGCTGTCGCTTCTTTGAACAATCGCAACTTTGCCACACGATATTATACACGCATTTAAGTAATTTGAACCTTAAAATTATTTTCATACGGCTCTTTTTAGCGTAAGTTAAAGGTACTGTTGGATTTTTATGTGTCGAATATTGCTTCATGAGTCTTTAGGCGCTCATAATAAGGCTTATTTTTGCATGAAAGATTCATCAATTACACTAATAATATAATATCGTTTTAAAAAGGAAAACCGACTTCATTTATATAAATTAGATTTTTGTTGATTTTTCAAAACCGCCCGACCGATTTCGATAAAATTTAAATGAAACCACCTGGGAAGTATATCCTTTGAAACAAAAAAGAAATTTCCAAATCGGTTCAGGCGTCTTTGAGTAATCGGTCAACAAACATAAAAAAAAAGATTCCGACGAATTGAGAACTTCCACCTTTTTTGAAGTCGGTTAACAAATGGGAATGTTAGTTTATATGTAACTCAATGACGTCATAACAGCTGAACCAATTTTTATGAATGTTTTATTCAATACAATCAAAAGGATCACTTTCAAATTAAAGGTGTTTACTTATGAAGTTGTAGTTCTTACTATGGAACGGCAACTTCAAAGAACATGCCCTGTAATATAAATTTGATCACAAAAATCAATGGGACGACCAAAATACTCAAATAAAGTCGCGTGCTAGTAAAAAGTATGGTATGCCTACAAAATAAACGTAGCCTTTATGTACACGAGATAAAGATTATTTATGAGATAAGGGAATACTTATGTACAGGAAATAAGGATTATTTTTCCTAAGCAGTTAAAGCCTTCATTTTTTTACAATCCCTGATCCGATTACGTGTATCTGCAAGTGTAGCGCGATTTTTAAGAGTGAAACCGCCAGACTGTGGAGGGTATTTGGCAAAGCGGCGTTTATGCCAAACAGGGGATTGGAATATACGCCCTCATATTGCGTTAATAATGCCAGTACGCCGAACGCAAATACCGCGTCATAATATTTCAATTTTTTCAATTGCTCAGTTAAAAGACTCGGAAACGACTGGACCGATTTCGATGAAATTTTTAGGAAATCTTCAGATTGGCCTAACGGCTGATCTTGTGAAGTTTGGTAGCGATCGGATCAACAGAATTTAGGAACGGACATGGGCTACTTTTTACTTTTGTATGTACTATGCGTGTGAAGCTGGTATACAATAACAACTGAGCGCCAAACTCGCTCGGGTTTGTTTATTGATGCTCCACTGCACTTGATTCACACTAAATTGGACCGTATTTACAAGATGACTCTCGTCCTATAGAAATACGGTCTTTGTCATAACATAGTGTTAAACGGGAGGTAGTTTCTTTAACTGTATGTCTAACACCGTTTTTTGTTATAAGTAGTTTTAAAATATTTTCAAAAAAAATCTTATAAGTAAAAGTTAAGTTCGAAACTAGTAAGTTATTTTTGAACAATAAAGTTATTCTTATTCTTTTGTAAAATAGTTGAGCTATCAAAAGAACTATCTAATCTATAGATAGGCCAACTGATTCAATTTTAATCCTAGAATGTGTAAACACGCCAATTTGTCTTAAACGCTTCTCAAAACTTTTGTATTTACTAATCACCTGCTCACCTGAACAGTTAGTTTAGTAGTTAGAACAGTTAGTTTAGTAGTTAGTAGTAAATAGATAGGTTAAAGTACCTATCTATATATTTCCTAAGTAATTAAGTACTTGATAGATGCATGTTTGAACGCATTTCAATTTTGTATTCAAATGTAGTTTCACAAAACCAGTTTTGGTTTGTGTAACCTGCCGGCTATGGAATAGTATATAGAATATAGAACGATATATTATTCTATTATATATATAGAAGAATAAAGAATAGAATAGCATATAGTTGTATTAGAACTATCAAAACAATGTTACTAACTTCAGTTTCTATTGAATTGGTATATCGAAAAGTTGATGTTGACCGTAAGAAATTCTGTCAAATGGAAACCGAACGGACATCAATTAAATCAATGAAACAGAAAACTGAGACAATGATTGTATCAGGAGTTTCATATTATGACGACTTCTGTGGCGCAGTGGGCCAAGGCCCGGCATAAGATGGCAAATTGGATCCGCCGCGGAACAAAATGTTTGTATGATTTGCAAGTATTTGTCTAGTGTTTCCATGTTTATATTTATGTAATTAAAAAAATAACACAAGCTCTGCTTACAGTGGGGTGACGCTGTGTGAAATGTCCCACTTAATTTATGTATTGATTAGCCATGCCGTTTCAATAATAAAAGCTAATTTATACATCTCACCAACTTTGCAATTAGTATAGCGAGAGTGAGAGGAAAATACTAAAACCGCTTACTTAATTTAAATAGGTTGTATATGTGAAATGTTTTTGCAGCGAGATGAGCAAGATGTTTTTGCAATAAAACGTCGCGCCACGTCGCGAATGGACGCCCGTGTGTCGTCGAGGGGGGCTCCATCCAAGCATAGCCGGCCTCGCCCGCCGTCCCTCTGTTTACCAGATCCACAATAACTCCATTGTATGACTAACTTTTCACATTGTAAGGGTTATTGCTAGGAAACTGAGAAACTCTTAGTTATGACTGTGGTGTTTGCTTTGCGACTGTGCCCGCTTTTGACTGGGAATTTAAGAAACATTTTATTTTTCTATTGGTTTTATTTAGGGTTTCGTACTTTAAAAGGAAAAAGGATATACACTTCGTTTCGTTTGTTATTAATTAAAAGATGTTCTTATGTTCTTCCAAGGTTTATTTCGATAAGATTACAATTAATGGTATTTAATTAGCTCCACTTGGTGTATCGAATAGCGAGTATAACACAATGGCTGTCCTAGTGACAGCTCATGATCAAAACGTCAGAATGACATGAGTGCGTTTTGACACTACAATACAGTATAGAGTAGAAATTAATATCTTTCAAACACTAAAGTCCACGGTCTTGTAGCTCTAAAAATATCAAGCTTTTAGTCAAACGAAATAAAAACTCGTATTTATACGAGTATGTACATTTATTCCGCATTATGTTGACGTTCGCAAATCAAAACTATACGATACTTTCCGTTGACCTAGAACTCTGAAATTTGGCAAGAAGCAAGGTCTTATGATACAAGAAAAGGAATAAATCAATCCGAAAACAGTTAATTTATAGTTATATTAGAAAAAAAATGCGATTACAAACTTATATGACAGTGACGTAGATCGATATATGGGATTCAACTTTATATTCAACTATATAATTATTTTTTTGTTCAATCCAGTTTATCTTTTTGTTAGAGCAATGTTTTGTGCTTTAATAGTTTATGACGGCGTAGTTGTCTAAATTGGTCAGATGGAAAAATAGCCATGATGCCGCAAAAGTAGATTAGATAACCCTATGATAAACCCCTAGGCGCGATTTACACACTTGTAATTTTTACTAGATACATGATACTAAATATACTACAGAATGTCTAATGTGATTAGAAACCTCTAAAATTATCAGTGTTCTACTATATTATGCATGTATTATACATATAAACCTTCCTCTTGAATCACTCTATCTATTAAAAAAACCGCGACAAAATCCGTTGCGTAGTTTTAAAGATCTAAGCATACATAGGGACAGACAGACAGCGGGAAGCGACTTTATTTTATACTATGTAATGATAACAAAATTAAAATAATTTCAAGCAATACAGTTAAATAATACAATATATTTTTTTGGAAATTTTAATTTATCCTTTATGAATTCAATATTATAATATCATTTTTCAATTATAAGTTTTTCAAAAGTTATTTTTAAATTCATTAACATTAAGTTTCTGGTAGCTTTATAGCTATAGCCCTACAGACTTACGTAACAATGCAGTTTTGGATCTAAATAAACACAGCACATCTTCACGTCTGTTTCGTGCCACATTGTCAGATATTAGTGGAAACAGGTAATCCCCAGCTGTTTCTCCCGAATAATGATTCTTCGATTATGTATAAGGACTGCTAAGCGTAATTTTGATAAGAATGCATGATTTCATGTCGCTCTGCCGTCAGACAGTTAACCGACACACTTGAAATGTATAAACTCTCTTGTATTAGTATTTCGTAGTTAAGGTAGTTATAAGATGGATCATATAAGAAAACGCTAGGACCAAGACGCGTTTCTTGCCAATTCTTCTCGGGCTTGGGTTAGGATGAATTGGCTCCTAAATTCACCTAGTATGTTAGACGTTTCAAAGTGATCCTTGTGATTGTATTGAATAAAGTATCTTTTGACTTTGACTTTGACTTTGAATTATATATCTACATACATATATTTTCAAAATATGTGTATCACTACTATTAATACCATGATTTTTATGTTTTCATTGTAGGTATATTATGTTTGATGTATGCATGGCCTCATGTTGCTTTTCTCTCAGAAACCGTTAACCTACACATTTGAAATGTATAAACTCTCTTGTATTCGTTTTTCGTAGTTAAGGTAGTTATAAGATGGATCTTGCAAAAAAGCGCTAGGACCAGGACTAGTTTCTTGCCAGTTCTTCTCAAGCTTGGGTTAGGAGGAATTGGCACCTAAATGCACCTAGTATGTAAGACGTTTCAAATTGATCCTTGTGATTGTATTGAATAAAATATTTTTTGACTTTGACTTTGTACCACTGTGACATCGTTTTCAAAGTCGTTTATGTATCTAAACAAAATAAACGCACGTATCATTGAGTTGAATTGTATAGCTCCATGCTTTCTCCTATTTAGATTATTAAGGGCAACAGCCACGATCAACTCCTTATACGGTACAATACCCGACGTATTAGAATGTACTATGATCACAGTCTGTTCATTATAAGTAGAGTCGAAAATTATTGCATTCTCTACCCTATATTATTGAAATAAAGGTCACCCCAGCACTCTGCTTAGCAAACATACTATACTCAACATGCCTTACCGTTTGGTTGCCCTACAATCGGTCATTGACCTTACAGATACAATCTCTCAACCAACAGCCGAAGGGCAACGGCGAGACATTGTTTGAGATACCTCTTTCATATATCATTCTATAGATTTAGTTAGAACAATAGGTAGCTGCTCAAATAATTGGAAAGATTTAAAGTTTACATTGACCCAATTGAAAGTCAAAAGGATCAGCGTCAACCTGTCTTGTGGTTGACCAGATTTCTAACCATCTTATACCTTAATCAAATCTGCGACCACAGCACTAGTTTTTTATCCATCGAACCCACTGTCAAACCAGTCACAACGTATCATAGATTTAAATTTGATCAAGTTATCCTGATAGCGCTAGAAACTCATGCTAGGCATTATGTGACAGGATTTTGTGACAACTCTAATTGTTCACCGACCACAGGGCATCGTGACCCGAAATACAGAGAACATAGAATTCGCTTTCCCTTACATTGGAACTGTGTCAGTTTTGAATCTCTGCGGTAGAGAAAGGTATCGTAGTGTGAGTGGTCCTTCGTCAGTCTTTATTAACCCGCCAGAATAATCTATTGGATAGATTAACGAAGACATTCTTACTCCACACGTTTGATTGGTCGAAACGATTTGTGTAAATTGGAGCGTTGATTAGATTCGCTCCCCGAAGCATAGATGGAATAAGAGCTATTGTGTGAAGGTTTCACTGAGGCAGCAAAAAACAGACTGGTCGGTATTTTTTTAAATCTCATAAAAATATGTATCTTTTAAACCACCGATGTCTTCTAAATTAACTGTAGTTGATATCGCATACTAGAATTGACATCAACACTAATTATAATTAAGAAAACAGATTAGCTTTTGTGTTTATTGGATGTAATGGATAAACTCAAAAACTATTCAACTTTTAAAAATGCATTCTTCCGTAGAAAACTACCTCATCAGCGAGTTACATGGGCTGATTTATTTTATTTATGAAAAATGCAATAATTGTAACCCATGCACTCGAGCACTTTTACGAAGCCCGGTGCGGATCGCTAGTGGTATATAAAAGAAAAGTAAGTTTACCAAAACCAACTATTCATACCGAATGGAGTAGAAATAGTAACGTAAAAAACATTTAATATTCAAAAATAAATAGAGCATGATTCATTTTTTTTATTTACTTTTGGATGGTCGGCCATTGATATAACTACTACAACTCGGTCGCCTTAAAATCTACAGTTCTTAAAAGAGCTAATAAATAAATCGAATTGAATAGACGTTGCATCCTACTACAATTTTAAGAATACGGGTGAGTTATATTGTACTTTGAATCTTATAACACTAACATAAATGTCATAGCACTTATCTTTGTGAAAAGAATGAACTGTATTACAATCGTATGGCAAATAGGTTACGCTTGAGAATTCGGTCGAAATCTAAATAAGCTAATACTGGTGATTCTGTGTCGCAGAACACACTTAAATTTCGAAAAAAAGTACGATCTTATATTGCTCTTAACAAAGTCCAAATCAGAGCAACATTTTGAAATGTCAAATTTCAGATATAAAAAATGTAGGTACTATTTGTTTCTTTAATGAATTGATTTTCCTAGAATTTTACGTAGTTATATTTAACACCAAATTACATAGCGTCTAAAATTACCTTTAGAAAGAATCCTTCCTATTATTTGTTGTTTATAGAGTAGAGCTTTCCAATACTTTACTGGGTAGAAGAAGCACTTTCCTGTATCCTAAGACAGGGCAGTAAAGCTCATTTTACATTAAATCCTATTCAAAGTGGCTCAAACCTTCTTGAAGCTCAGCGTCTTAATCTTTTCGATTCATTACTCGCTAAAACTGAGACGTACTAAGTGATAAATTGTCTTGTTTTCTCTGTTTGCGATTAACGAATTTATTTCTGAATTGCTGTTAAACGATTTGTTGAATTCAATTGAGTTTTAGGCAATAAGGTTTATTGAATTGATGTTTCTAAGTGTTAAGCTATTATGCAGGCCATTTTTGGCAACAATTGCGTAGTTGTAGGTTAAGCAATCTGTTGGGAACGATTGAGGGCATAATATAACCAAATTAACTTGTAAATGACCTATATCATTGGTAGAAGTAGAATTTGGCCCACCACCTGGAAATTAAGACTAAAAAAGTATCATTAGGCCCATTTCAGACTTAAATGTTCTTGCTTGTATAGGAACATGTACTACAACAGGTCACTAAATACAGGTCAACAGGTCACCTAAAGCATAAATTTACCTTAGATAAGGTTCTTGTCTATGAATTTTTAAACATCCTTATTTGTTGATCTATCATCAACTGTTTTATGGTATTTTATATAATTCTGTACATTTCTGTAAAAAATTGTTTATTATTTATGCCATAATTGATAATGTTGCGAAGCTTAACTGGAGCTGGGCTGGTCATTTCTGTCGCAGATGAGCTGTGGGCCAAAATCACCTCTCAATGGAGCCCTGAGACAGCAAGACGGCGCCGTGGTAGACCCAAAAGAGATGGCGTGATGATCTCCACACTTTTGATAGAGATTGGGTCCAAACAGCTCAAAACCGAGATGAGTGGAGAGATCAATTGCCCAGCAGTGGGACACAATGGGCTAATCGTAATCGTAATCGTAATTGATAACGTTGACAGAAAGAAAACTCTAATTTCGTTCGTTCGATGTATACTTTCTTTTTAGAAGATATAACAGTGTCATTTTTGTTTATAAAACCAGGACCAATCCTTTTCACGCAATAAAGCCCTGACAAGAAAAGCTCAGTGCAAATGTAGAAACTTCTGAAAATTGCATCTTTCAAAAGAAAATTCCGATAAAACAATACGAATATGCTCAGATTGCGCGGCAGTCACTGGAATAAAAGAAACCATTTTGCATCCCTGCATTTCAGTATATTGCATACAAAGAAAATCTACTTACCGTCTGAAAGGGTGAATGAAGTTGAATACCACACCTTGTTTAAATAAATTATAAATATTCGAGGACGATCCCCACAACGCGATCCCCAAACTATGCACAGCTTGTACTATATGAACCAGGTAATTGATAGAATACATTATATACTTTCATGACACTTTATAACATCCAAACATATAACAAATATCTTCATCACATAATGTAATAATGTTTGTTCTAGGAGAGAATCGAACCCACAATCTATAGCCTAGAAAGGTACTACAAACTGTACTGTGAGATCAGTCAAATTAAATATTTTCAAAATGGAGGCAATGAGTATTATACAAGTATAGCAAAGGACTGACTGTACTTACTTTGTCAAGCCTCGCATATAATGTTGCCCTTTTAAATACAATAGACTGAATATTCTGCCAGTTAATGATAATATTGCCAGTGTCGATTGTCCGACTGTGACCCGATTAGCACCAACACCGTGTTCGAACAAAATTGTTCGATCTGTCTGCGGAAATTAAATTTTCTGAATAACATCGTCAGACGATTCGATAGAGAAAGTGTCGGCACAATAAGAGTCCTAGCAGTAAAAACACTGAGGTATTAAATTTAACTATTTTAAAATCGGCTAACTAGCTTGACCGTTTCACATGTATTTTATTCATTTGTTCATTATTCTTTACGTTTCTATACAGGCCTGGATAATGTAGGATACGAATCTAACTAAGATTAAAAATGCGAAAAATAACTTTCTGTCTTTTTGTTACATTTTCACGCCTAAACCGCTAAACAGATTTTGATGAATTTTGGTAATATATGAGACTTTGGAGAAGGACATAGGTTACTTTTTATGTAGATACCGCACGTGCAAGCCGCGGGCAGCAGCTAGTTTTATATATTCGCTTAATGACTGCTTTAATCAACATGGAAATACACGTGGGTATCTTTTCTTAAGGTTTAAAGATACATTCAGAAAAAAAATCGTAATAAATGTCCATTAAGAGTAGAAACTATAATTATAAGTAGTTAAATATTATTATTGGTCCAGTGCTAGTGACCCCGTCCTCCGGTCTTAAGGTCGTGGGTTGGAATCCAGCCATGCACCAATTGATTTTTCTGTTCGAAAAATGTATGCGCTAATATACCAGTACTCTCAAACGATGTAGAAACCCATCGTGCCGAAACCGGCATGTCATAGAACCTAAAGTGTTCAAACACATGTGCCAAATGCACGAAATAAGCCTCTTGCGCTCTTTAATCCTTTCATAACACTTGAAATACCTAGTGAGAAGAAAAAAAAACAATAAATTTGTTACCTACGTAACTTTAGTTACTGTAACTACCACGTAAGGCGTGTACTACCACAGAGGCGTACTCTGCAATTTAGTTACGAAGTTACAAATACAATAGCGCACCTATTCTGTTGGGCAAATTCTTAGAGAATCGCCACGCCAGAAGCGATAGAGTTAAAAATAGAGGGACTATGTAGGTATTCATAATGTCAAGCGCTAAGCAATTGCGCGTGCTTCATAATGTCAAGCGCTAAGCGATTGCGCGTGCTGAATTGCACTATGTTTCGTCGTAGCTAGAGTCGCTATATATACAGATGTTTTCGTGGATTCCATCTACTGTGTTTGTACTAATAAGTATTATGCGCTACTAGTTTCAAATTATCATGCCCTCGGATGGAACGTATACCTAGATCGATAGATAGATAAAGACATTTATTTATTATAGCTACAAACACACACATAAAAAAATAACAAAAGATAAAGAACAAATTTAAGTTGGTAAATACAAACAAAAAACCTTAAAACTGTGTGTGTTGCAGTCAAACAAACAGGTCATAGCTCAGTGCATAATTTTGCTCAAAGAGCAAACACCTAATAAGTGTCTTTACTGTGTTCACGCAAGTACTGCTTATATATTGTGGTCATCCAGTTGAACTCCATGGAACGTCTTCGTAAGTCGTAACTTCATTCATAGCCGTACCTAGTTTCAAGAAAACTTCGGAAGGATTATTAGATCCTTATATTGGGATTGAATTTGACTCAATGGCCGTAATTCTGACGGAAGTCTCTTTCAATAGTTAATTTGTTGAATAAGTTTGTCTGTCCCAAAGTTTAAGGATTAAGAGTTTGAGATGACAAATTAATAATTTGGAACGAAATAGAAAACATTATTTAGCTCTTTCGCAATTGGTATTAGAGGTTCTCTTCCTTCTTCTTCTTACGTGTCTAAGATACAACGAAATTAGGTTTGAATAGAATACTGCAACCTTACTCCATTTTCCGTGGCATCTATTAGGTCATCCCTTACGCAGGTGTAAGGACACAAGGGCAGACGAGTAGATGTGACATCGTTTGGATGAGAGCTCCGCAGTCGCGTTCGGCACAAGCAGAGTCGCGATAGCCCCATTTGCACATGCTTTCTCTACAGTTCTCTTCTTTGATGATTGTCATAATGGTGCTAATAGTTATTTGTTGGTCCTTTACAGTGACATGCCTACATAATAATAGTGAAACATTGTTTGAGTATTGATATTTTCTGACTCATATTCAACACTCTCAAACGGTAAAGGAAACTGGCATATCATAGAGCTTAAAAAAGTTTGAAGACATGTGCTATGTGAATGTGAAAAGAAGTCTCTGAGGCGCACTTAAATCCTTTCACCACACTTGTTCAAAGTTACTAGTGAATGAATGAATGAAAATTCTTTATTGTATACCTTAAAATTAAATATAACAATTTGATAACTAAAATTACTTACGAAAAATTATGTACCTACAATAGGCGGTCTTATCGCTAAGGAAGCAATTTCTTCCAGACAACCTTTGGATGGAGAGAAGCTTTATTTATTTGGAAGATTGGTCAGGGTGCACTAAATTATGAACTATAATTTACTTATGTTAATTAAATACATATAAATAAACGCAATAAACTTACACAATATTATTGATACGTATATATATTTACATAAGTAAACGATATACATAAATACAGATATCTAACACAAATTTAAATAAATATTTATATAATACAAGGAAAAATAAACATAATTTTACAAAAACAACATATTGATGATTCATGACCATTCAGAGAGAAACCATTCTTTGATTCTAGCTTTAAACACAGTGATAGTGACAACATAAGAAGAAGACTCTTTTCCTCAATCGGATCTGAAATAGAGACAAAATACATATAAACAAACATTATTAAATATAACATTTTGAAGGTATTTCTTTCTTTTTGTCCGCTCGCGACTCGCGTCATAAATTTTTTGAGGGGTGCGAAACCCGTGAAGCGTTGACCAATCGATTGAAGCAAAAGCTTTTTCAAAGCGATATATCATTAGAGCTGAAGACCAAGATACACTGGATACTGGTCAACGAGTATTTCCTCAATTTCCTTATTTTTAGGGTTCTGTGGCTAAAAAAAGAACTAAATCCTTAGATTGTCCTACCAACTATTTGTAGGGGCAGTGTCAGGAGATTCCTGGTGTATTTATAAGAATAACTCCTGAATTCGCAAACATACGGACATCTATAACTATAAATAAATTTTAAAAAATATTGGTGGTCTATGCACACAACACCATCTGGCTCCAAACTAAGCATAACTTGTATTATAGTGACGAGATGACTGATTTATTACGATATATAAATACCTACATAAAATACTGTATAAACAGTCAGCCATAGAACAAACACCAATATTCATCACACGACTGTTTATCCTAGGTAGGAATTGAACCTTCAACCTACAGCGCAAAAGGCTGAGCTACTACCAACTGAACTATATATAGAGTATATAGGGTTATTGAATTACCTATATAAAAAAGTTTGCATGTGTGCTAACCGTGATCAAGTACTCCTTTATATCAGTTTGGTCCACGTTTGTAACTAAGATTTCATCACTAGTTATATATCAAATCAAAATCAAATCAAATCAAAATACATTTATATCAGGATATTTTTCACTGTTTCATAACCAGTCATTAAACAAGACTTTTTTCCGTTTTTATAATTTGTCCAGTATACCAGAAGACCATACATGACTAAGAGGTTCTCGTTATAAAAATGGTAAAAAGTCTTGTTTAATAACTGGTTATAAAACAGTGAAAAAAATCCTGATATATAACAAGTTATGAAATCTTAGTTACGAACGAGGACGAAAGGTACACGTCCACGTACAAAAAAAGCTATTATTTTAGGTAAGAGAACCTCGGGTTGTTATATACTTACCCACACTTGCCGGTATTTATTAAAAGGTAGAGTGATCAGATCGCGACTGCTGGGGATGTAAGTATTGTCTGCCCAAGGGACATTGTGTTTTTTAAGCTGACGTCACGTTTTCACGAAAAAGTATCTTTTATATCTCCAGGGTTATTGAATTGTGTGTAATAAAAACTCCTTACTTTTCTATATCAAACAGATACATTGTAATGTTTGCTTTGGGTGTGTGCACAGCTTTTCAAATCATTTTAGTTGTTCTTTTTTGGAATTGAAATATGATTTTGATTTGATTTTTACGCATATTTTCGAACCCCAAATGCAAACCGAGGGTTGTTATAAGTCTTATAGGATATTCCATACTCTTTGGTTATAAGTTTAACGTGTGTAGGTGTGTGTCGGCTATGATTTAAGAAAATCTGTTCAGCTTTTGAAGATCATCAGCTCTTCTATCATCAGATTTTCTAGTTGAGGGAGGGATGCAACTACCATGTTCTGATTGATTGGAAATTTGGTGTATTGTTAGGTTCTTCAGCGATATTGCAAGAACATGGTAACCTTGATGTGATGCAGCATCACCGGGAATCTGCAGGATTCCCAACTTATCAGAAACCTTGAGGTATCCTGTTTGGGCTTATTGGAATGGTCTCAATAAATAGGTTATATAGATGTATTTTTAGTGGTCTATTTCTTTTTTAATTTATTATTGTTTCTGAAGCTCAGAATCGTCAAATCCTCATGTCTTTCAGAGACATGAGAATTCTTGAATTGTCCATTATATATATTAAGTAATTATTTAAATTCACACATCATCTAGTCCCAAACCTAGCATAGCGTATATTATATAAAAATATATAAATATCATCATCATCATTGGCCTTAGTTCATCTGTTGAAGATGATTTAGGTGGTGTCATTCAAGTAACAGAGCAGTTATTTGTAATTAAAAACTTTTGTTCATGGATTCACTCAAGCAAACTGAGGTGGGTGAAGTTTCCTCTCCACTGACACCACTCTGCCACTCACTCTGGGATTTTTTTTTGATAGCGCAGGCCTTCCCAGGTACCCACAATAACGGCTGGCACCGAGCCGGGTTTGTTTCAAGTTTTCCTTCTCTGTTGCTAGCTCTTCTGTTAGTCAGCTGGGGGACTTACTCCCAATAATTTGAGGACTATCGCAGTTGTCTCCATCATCACCAGTCTCCAAGCAGCACTCATCTGGGATCAATTCCACGTAGAAATCCTCACTCGAAGTGTTATTCAGTTCAGCGTGATTCGTGATTTTATAGTCGGATGCGGGTGCTGAGCCATTTTTGATGATCTTCAGCTGATCGTTATGGAGTACAGCGGATGGTAAAAGTAAAAAACGTATAAAGAAAAATGTTTATAAATATATAAGTATTCTATCAGTCTGGTCACCATGACCAGAATAAATGCATACTTGTCATACTTTATATCATACCAAGACACAGAACAAACACAACACATATTCATCACACAAATGTTTATCTAACCCTCAACCTACAACGCAGAAGACAGAGTTACTACCAATTGAGCTGACAGGTAAGTCTATTTATAAATAAAATATGGTTTAATATTGAACTTAAAACTTTGCGCACAACTGTCTTCGTCGGAAAAAATCAATGACTGTTTCCTTATAAGAAACTTCATCGTTGAAACTTTCCATTGACAATAACAGAATGATAGAGACGTAGTAATAGACCAATAATCGATGCTTATTACACTCAACGGTTGGTTCAGTGCATCGGATTATATACTCTATTGCATGTAATAGAACTTTCATTAAATTGATAGCTCACCATAGCTGTTGTAAGTTCCGACAGTATGCAAAAGGGGAGCGTTGGTGTAAAAAGTTTTACTAAAGAACTCGGTCGCTTTTGTTTTGTACATTTTTGTTTTTAAATTAAAGAGTTTGCAATGATTCCCACAAAATGTACGAACAAGGATTCTTATAAAGGAAGTGAGGCCTGAATTGTGGTAAGGAAGCCTCCGGGCAAGAGTCCTTGCGTATTCATGTTACCTGATAGAGTGCTTTCAAACGGTGTAGAAAAACGTTGCTAGAAAACCAACTTGAAATCGAAAAACATGACAAATTCTTCAATTTTTTCTTCGTTAATGGCATGTCATAATAATGTAAATTTTGTCAGTGTCAAGTGTTTATATTGTTAATGTCACAAAGTATTGAGTAGGTATATCACAAAGTCTTATTTTGTCGTTCGTCATTTTTATTTTGAATAAAATGGTGCCTTTCATATAAAATAACTTTGGAATATTTTTGCTCGAATCACAATGAAACACAAAGCTTTTATTCCAATTATTCAAACCCGAGTCAATAAGTTTGGTTCTGGCTAAAAACACTAAAATTACTAATTACTAAAACTAAAACCGAAACTAAAACGAGCGCAATGTTTGCTTTGCAAGACGACCAAAAATAATCAAAAAAATATTCTTTATTATCTTCTTCCTACCAGTCATGGTCAAGTTTATAATAGACAATAACTATCATTCATTATATATCTATCTATCTATCTATCATTATAGATAATAATATTATAAAAAAAAAATAAGGAATATTTTTTTGATTATTTTTGGTCGTCTTGCAAAGCAAATATTGCGCTCTTTTTAGTTTCGGTTTTTAGTTATAGTAATCATAATAGATAGATTGACATCTATCATTATGACGATTTGCCAATGACAAGTGGTTCTGTTCTTTATAATATTGTTATTGTCTAGTATAAACTTCATCGCGGAATGGCTGTCTATAATTTTCTTGGAATCGTACAAATCACATTAAATACACTTAAAATTCAAATGTCTGCACTGTGTAAAAAAGTCTCAATTTATTAATTAATATATGCTAAGATTACCAAATAAAACATGAAATAATACGAGAAAAACTAGGAGATTTTAAGAGATCTATTTATGTTACTTTGTGAAATGTCAAACGCAGGTTCTATGACAAATAGTCGTTGGTGATCATACGATGACAACCTGTCACATTGATTTCAAAGGCTACTAATCTACTAAGGCATCCATTCCAAGTGTCTGGGTGTTTCTATGTATAAAAATATAAAAAAAGTGTATAATTTGTATTCAGTCATGTGGCTCCCATAACACAAGCTCTGCTTACTTTGGAGCCAGATGATGTTGTGTGAAATGTCAGGCATTATTTATTTATTTATTTATTCGATCACCATTATAATTTAATGGAGTCGATCACAGCCCGACATAGTAGTGTTATCGGGTTGGTGAAGGCAGCATGTCGGCGGCATTGTTGTGAAGGAAATTTTCTAATATAATGCCACCGACATCAAACCGCCGGGCTGTGTCACCGAAGCCGGCGGCTTTGGTGTATAGACTGCTTTTAGGGAGTAGAATTTTTAGATATTAAAATACTTGGCCTTTAATACTTTAGTTCAGTTAGTAGTAAGAGCTACCTTCTGCACTGCAAGTTTAGGGTTCGATTCATTTCCAGGACAAACATTTATTTATGAACATAGAGGTTTGTCCTTTTTCTATTGTGAAGTATCATAAGTATGTATTAAAATATATATAAGTATTCTATCAGTCATCTGGTCACCATATTTTAAGCTATGTTTAGTTTTGGTTAGATGGCGTTGTGTGCGTTGTCTACAAATATTTATATATTATTATTTATTTTAAAACAAAAGTGTACTAAATTGGTACTTCTTATCGTGCCACTAATTATTTCAAACCAATGTGGTGAAAGAATAAAATTGCGCTTCAAAGATTCCTTTCGTGCACTTGGCTCATGTTGATATTGGTGCTATACTCACAATGTATAGAAAAGTTACCCAAGCCTAAAGTCAACAAGGTGTTATTACCCCGCCACAGTTGCAACAGTAACAGACAGTTGCAATCGCCCTGAGTGCAAACAAAGCTGGGCCAATCAAACCCCGGATGGTCGTAATTAAGAACTCTCAAGTAATTACTGTGAGACAAATAGCTGTGACCAGAAATGTTAGACTGCATGCGAAATGGACGAGACTAGATGGTGAACTAGATATTCTTATACATTTCGGAATATCGTTGTTTTACCAAAATTGCGCGCACGGAAGAGCATGAAATTTCGCACACTTATAGCTTATATAGAGAAGGAATGCAGAATGCTAATATTTTTTTTAGAATATGCAATAAAAAAAACAATAATTATTAATTAATTATGGTTGAATTTTGACCAGTGAACGACCACTAGTATATATAAATATTTGTGAACAACGCACACAAAAACAACAAGCACCTTACATTGGTATTTTTGAGATTTTGTGGCTTAGACATGTGACGAGTAGAGTGTTAGATACGAATGTGAATGGACACAAAAAAAGTGGTAGGCCAATAATAGATTGGTGAATTGTGTTAAAAACGATATGAGTAAGATAGGAGTGAGTACCTACTGAAATGACGGCTGATAGAGAGAAATGGAAGGAAAAAACATGTTGTACATGTATTACATGATGTGAAAAGTCCTGCATTATTTATTTATGTATTTAAACTTTTAAAACTATCATAGTTTTGCATATAATTTTCACTCAAAACGGGATATTTACCATGATATATGAGTTATTCTGCTTGATATTTCGACACAGCATGTCAGTTTATCTCATGATCATGGCGCATGCAACTGTGCCGAAATATCAAGCAGAAAAACTCATATATCATGGTAAATATCCCATTTTGAGTGAAAATTATATGTATTTAAATACTGATTACTCATACTAACGAGCTAATCAAATGGTTGAAATAAATAAAAAGCAAACAAAAAAACCAACCAGTTATCTCTTTATCGTGCCACTAGTTATTCTGAACCATAACTAATTCTGTGGTGAACTTTAGTCTCTCCATGTGTGTGCCCAAATAGGTCCAAATTAAAGGATGCGCCTGAGAACTCTTGGTGCACTTAGTACATACATATCTTCGAAGATTTTAAGTTCTACAACATGCCGGTTTCCGCACGATGTTTCGAGTAATACAATTTTATGCAATGAAAGAAAATAAATACTTCGTCTGAAAGTTGCTAAATATTGCACCGGCGAAGTTTCTGATCGCAAACCAAAGTTCAACCTGTACCAAAACATTCAACGTATATTTAATAACCAACTCCTTTTCGCAACCATTCGGGCAATATCGCAAAAGTTGTCGTTGGAACTTTTTCGTAAACGCGCAATTTATCTAGGCCATATTTTGGGGATAACCCGCACAGGAAACACGATACCGAAATTGTAAAGGAGAGTGTTTTAAAACAATTCAGAAAGTTTTTACCTTTTCCTTCCGGTTTGCGATTTATCAAGTGGACGGTTTCGTTTTGAAATCCAACTTTTGGAAGCTGTGTAAACAACGCCAGACTGTAGTAACCGAACGGAACTTCCTTCATACAGCGAGTGAAGTAAGAGATTGATGTTTTTACCGCGTTGTGTGAATATTGTTTTACATTGCGTTGTGTGAACACTGTTATACATCGCCACACCTTTGATTGATCACACTACGAAGTGGTGGACAATGCGACGCTCAACGGCATCTCTTTAAGCAAGGTCTTGAGCTTTTCCTGTTGGACATAATTTTTAAGTACGTATGTTTGAGACGATACATAGGTATATACAGTCTTAAGGTATGTACTTACATACTTATAAATGTTTAACAGGGCTGGCACGTATTTGTCGATTGGCAAATTTTAAAACGTAATAAAGAAGGAGGAGGAGGAGTAGTTGTAGCGCGGATGGAGGAGTATGCAATTTTGCAGTGCAGAATGCAAATTTTTTTTTTTAATTATACATAAAAAATACATTATTTATCAACTAATTATGGTCTAATTTCGACCAGTGGGCGTCCACTAGTATTATAAAATAACAGATTATTTAGATGTAAAAATGGGATGAATCTGCTACAACTTAACTCGGCTTACGTATCAAAATGGCAAAGATCATACAAAAAGTTCTGTTTCTTGTCGGATTCTTCTTGAACTTGGAGGAACTGGCACCTACATTCACTAGCATGTAAGAAGACAATTCAAAGTGATATTTGTGATTTTATTTAATAAAATAATGATTTGATTTGATTTACTTAGAAGTAATTTACTTGTTTAAACTTTTAAAGTATGAAAAATGAGTATAACGCAATTCATTTGTCACACAATAAGTAAAGAACAACTCAATAACTCGCATACTTCTTAATTCCCTAAAATGACACAGAGTAATTAATTTACTGCAATAATAATAGCAGCCGCTCAAATTAGTTTCCTATTCCCAAAGGAAATTTCGACTTTATTTCCTGTTGATTAAGTTTAAAATTGTGATGAGAGTTTTTCATAAAGCATCGTTCCCACATGAGTGATCGTAGCGAAGTGGGGTCAAAAGTTGGTGGTAAAAAATTGTAAGTCGCAGCTGTTTGGCACATGGCAGGGCGTCGACCGGGGTGAAACTACTTTATATTCTGGGAGAATACTTTGTTGGCTAGAGTGTGATATTATTTTTGATTCGTTAAGTATTAAAAGTATTTTAATGTTAGCTACAAAAAAAATCGTTATTGTACTTGGTAGATAGGAGCTAGAACGTTTACAAGATCAAAAATCGAAATTTTCTCAGAGTGCTAATTGCATATTCTGGGCATATTTCCTTCCAGGACATTTGTGTTAATATATATGTATATGTATACATTTTCATAAACACGGGTTTTACTCACGTATTATTTTGCCGATGTAGATCGGTGTCGATGGATATAAGTATTATATGTCATCAGATTCCCATAATACAAGTTAAGCTTAGTTTAGGGCTAGATTGTGTTGTGCAATTTGTCCACGAATATTAATTTATTTATACTTGTTTTTGCAAAGACACCTGTGATCTATATGAATAAAGTTCTATTATGTTTGAAAAATCGTTTCTCTGATATTTATTTTACTTGAGACAGGACCCCGTGGGGAACCGCGTTTTCAAAATTATTTCACGGCGTCTGGTAGAAACATTGCGTGACCCAAGAGCTCGCTCCTATCTGGCTCAACGTATTAGCATTGCCCTTTAATGTGGCAATGCTGCCAGTGTCTTGGGAACGCTGCCTTCTGGAAGTGATCTAGATCAGTTGAGCTATTTATAGATCGTTGTAAAGGGTCCTTAGATAGCTCAACAGTTTCACATGTATTTTATATTATTCTGTACATTTATGTATTTATTTTTGTAAATAAGACTCTAACTTCAACTTCAACTATGTAAGAAATAACTGTAGGTACATACTTAGTTTGGATAATATTTCGTATAAAAAAATATCCCAAAACAAGTCCCGTATTTCAATTCCTGATAATCACGGATCTAAAAATAAATGCCTAGTTTTCGATCTGAGTTTCTAAAATACGGATCTTAATCGCTTCTAGTTGAGTATAGATTAAAACTGCAAAGTTCAGAAGGTCAGGTATATACGGACTTAGTATTGGTATCCAACATAGAGTGCAGAAAAATTGTGCTACACCCACCCTTGGCAGCGTAATGACTAATGTAAGTAATAAACAAAATTAACAAGACCTCTTACATTTTCCACACCACTTCTTACCACCAATAAAACAGTAGGTACTTATACAGTAACTCTACCCTTATAAAAATACAGGTCATAATCGCACAGCAGGAGCTTTCTTATATCTTGAGAGCTAGCGTTGGTTTTCTTACATAGTGCTATTTACTAGAATCTGGACCGGACTGTATTACTGCCGACCTATTTATTTACTTACATTATTATTGTTAAAGATTTGTTTACAAAAATAATATCAAAATAAAATAAACTTACAACAGTAGGAACATACCATCATCTTCCTGCCATCATCTATATAACGATATATTTTTAAATATATTTCAAATATTTTTATTTAATATTTATGGCTAGCCCGTTAGAACACATGATAAGGCCGTAAGACAGGTCTGTTAAAACTTGAATTACCTAAGAGACTACTTTTCATCTACATACGCGTGCAAAGCCTCGAACAGCAGCTAATATTGAACAAAACTATTTTTACTTTAACTTCACATCAAGTTTATTGGTTAATGTAAGGAAGCCACAAGCTCCCGGTCTTCAAGCAACCCTGGGGAGGCCCACCGCTCCTTAGCAATTACGTTGACATGTGTCATAAAAAACCACATCGCCAACAATATGACAGCGGGCACATACAATAACTTTAATAAACGCCACTCGTTTGTTTTTGTGGTGTTTTTCCAAGAATATTAGCTTCTTAGGGCCACACTTGTAAGAAGTTTCTAACTGGCCAACTGGTGTACACAAAACCTTCAAATTCTTTCGCTCTTCACATAATTCTTCTCATGTCAAAGGCCAGGCCTTTGACTGGCCTGTTCGCTCAGTTTGTAGTTCCTTTACCTTCTTCGCTGTATGTTTGAAGGTTCGATTTCCTCCCAGCTCTAACATTTGTGTGATGAATATATACATAGGTGTTTGTTTTGTGTCTGGGTGTTAAAAAGTATCATAAGAATGTATTTAAAAATCAGTCGTCTGGTTCCCATATTACAAGCTATGCTAAGTTTAGGGCTAGATGGTGTTGTGTGCATTGTTCACCAATATTTATTTATTTATGATCCATGGGTAAGAACTAAAAAAAGAACTAGTTCTACTACAAGATATTGATATTCCAAGCGTTTAATTTAACTTATAACGTCTATGTGTAGATACACTGAGTGGGTGACCAAGATCAAGTCAAGTTTTCCTTCGACGTCAGAGAGCTAGGTATTCAATATTCCTACATACACGAGTTCGAGTTCGTGAGAGATTTTTGTACAATTTAAACTCCAAGATACCTGGTGAATAAGTTATGCCTTCTTGTCATACGCTGCTACTAATCTTACGCTAGTAAGAGACTACGCAGTATCTTTTCGTAGCCATTTAATAACTAGTTTTGATAAACATACACACTTGAGCGAGCACTATATCTATGTAAAAATTATATTTTGGAGTCTAGTAGAAACATTGCGTGACCTAAGAGCTGGCTCCTACATGGCCCAGCGTATTAGCATTGCCATTCAACGTAGCAATATCGCCAGTGTTTTGGGGACGCTGTCTCTGGCAGTGATCTGAATTAGATAAGCTATCTTTATAAAGTTTTAAACGGTTTTTAGATAGCTCAACTGTTTCACGTGTATTTTATATTATTGTGTCTTATTAATTATTTTAAAATATTATGTTAATATTATTAATAAGTATATTAAAGTTTTGAAGTAAATTTTTTTAAATAAAGTTTATTTACTGTTCGGAAAACAAACAGCTACAAACTGAACATTAAACAGAAACCCAACGAAAGGTCTTCATTAAAAGATATTAAAAAAACGAGCGAACCTCATAGAAATCGCTTACGATGTATAATATCTGACATCTTGGGCCTACCCTTTTTATCATCTGACTGCCAACTCTACCACCGCGCTCTTTGGTCAAATCAAATAGCGCGTGCTTCGGCTTCCTGTAACACACGTCCGTCACTTTTCACGAAATCACTCCCACATATTGCAGGAAAGCGAGAAGAAAGATGTTATAAGTCAATAAATTTAAACATCTGAACATTAGTTAACCCAAAAGAATGTTACCCTGATGTATGCTGCAACCACTACACAGAGAAGTTAAAGCCGATTTATCAATACTAGCGGTCGCCCACTGGTCGAAATTCGACCATAATTAATAAATTATTTAGTTATTTAGTTTTAGTAGAAACAATGACGCCGCCATTCACAAAGTCAGCATCTGTTTGGAAATAATATATACTTTGACTCACTTTAGCTAGCCCAAGATGTCAAGAACCCGCTAATTCTACATCACAGGAAGTAGAGAACGTAAGTCAACTCGGAGTTCCACAACTTTCCAAGTAACTCCATTAATTATTACAAACATTAATACGGTGTTACACTGCGGGCGATAGAAATTTATTAACCATGAAATTTTGTATAATTTAGATTGTTTACGATTATTGTTAATATAAACCAGAGACACATTTTTTAGATCTTCTTCATTATACGCTTTATATTAGCTTTACTTGTATGTATGTTTGTATGTAACCGACTCCTTAGGACGCGATTTTGACCCACTTTAAGCCTGATTTCATTCAAATTTTGCACACCTGTCAAAGACCGATGACAATGCAATAATACGAAAAAAAATTAATATATCCGGTTATCCTAAAACTAAAAAGTAGAAAATAAATAATAGTTAAAAAAACTAATAAACACGTTTTATATAGAAAATCTATTTTTTAGTTTGGTTTTCTATATAAAGCGTGTTTTTTAGTTTTTTTAACCTATTATTTATTAAACAGTCAGAATCGCGCGTGGTTATTTGATATCTGGCCTAATCTTTTCATTCCACTCGACACCACCAGAACGAAACTACCGGTGGCGTCGTTTGGAATCACTATTCCGTTCGACAATCCCGGACTACCTTTATCATGTCATCATGTCAAGAAGTTATAACTTACAAGTTACAACTGATAAAAAATCTAAAAAAAAAGAAATGTTACAGTAATTTAGACTCTGGTTTAGGCAAATAAAGATAGTTTTTTTCGTAATTTAAGCTTCGAAACAACAGAATCAGCAAGTCTATTTTTATTTAAAATAACTGAACACTACATCAATGATGGTGATTTATGGATAAATGCATAACGTAATTGCAAGTTGAAACCCTTTGTCTCCAACACAGTTTCTTGAAGATACTCGTATAACCCCGTTCGAATAGTTTGTACGTGATACAACAGTGCTCCCAGAGCTTTGAGGATTCGAAGCTGGTTTTGATTCTGATTGCAATAACATTGATGTTACATATAGAGTAACATAATGTTCTAGTTTTTCAAACGTTGTTTTTAATAAAAAATAAATCGGTTACGTGCGTAATTTGCGCATTGTAGCAAACTCAAATATTTTTATATAATACAATTACATGGATCGCTTTGAAACGTCTGAATACTAGGTGAATTTAGTTGCCAATTCCTCCTTATCCAAGTCCAAGAAAAACTGGCAAAAAACACGTTCTGGTCCTAGCACTTTTTGTATGATTCTGGGTATAGTATTAGCTGCTGCCCGCGGCTTCGCATGCGTAGTACCTACATAAAAAGTAGAAGGCCTATGTCCTTCTCCAAGGTCCCATCTATCTCTATACCAAAATTCATCAAAATCGGTTCAGCGGTTTAGGCGTAAAAAACAGACAGACAGAGTTACTTTCACATTTATAATATCAGTATAGATTATATCAGTCATCTGGTCTCCATAAAACAAGTTATACTTAGGTTGAGGCTTTATGATGTGGTTTGTATTGTCCACCAATATTTTGATTTTTATTATTATATACTAGCGACCCGCCCCGGCTTCGCACGGGTGCAATGCTGATAATAAATATATTACAGAATGTCTAATGTGATTAGAAACTTCTTTAATTATTAGTGTTTCTCTTCTATATTATACATGTATTATAAATATAAACATTCCTCTTGAATCACTAATCTATTAAAAAAAACCGCATCAAAATCGGTTGCGTAGTTTTAATCTAAGCATCTAAGCATACCTATGGACAGACAGACAGCGGGAAGCGACTTTGTTTATACTATGTAGTGATACTCAACAAATCTTATCTTTTCTCCTTATAGTAATAGTATGGAAAAGTCACAGGCTACATACTTAACCCTTGAGCCACATTTCTTAAAACACGAGTCTATTTCCTAACAGACGGCTCCTAAATTATTCGTCGGCTATTGATCGTGCCGGTGCCAACTGCATTGAATGTTTTATAAGTATGTTCGTGTATAGAAGAAACTTGAAATACACACCTTAGTTTGACTATATTATTGATAGGTCGTTTGTTACCTTTCAACAAATGTTTTTCGATCTACCATTAAATGTTTGCTCAGTAACAACATCGATATATGGATAACAATAGTCAATCAGCATATTAAATTAGTAAATACTAATCAATTTACTTAAAAGTAGACGAGTTCAGGAGTGAGTGGGATGGACATTAGATGATTATAAATAATGCTGGACATTTTATACAGCATTATCTAGCCTTAAAGTAAGCCGAGCATGTGTTATGGGAACCACTTGACTGATAAACTATTATATACTTTTTTATTTGTAAATACATACATTTTATACACAGAGAAATACCCAGACCCGACTGAAATATTTTCAGACTATACAAACATTGGTCCCACGTTGGGAATGGAATCCACCACCTTCTGCCTCTTAGGCGGGCCTTCGCCTGCTGTGCCACAAAGGACGTCAATGATTTCAAAAAAATATATTATTAATATTAGCTGCTGCCCGCGGCTTCGCACGCATGCTACCTACATACAAAGTAGCCTATATCCGTCTCCAAGGTCCTATCTATCTCTATACCAAAATACATCAAAATCTGTTCAGTGGTTTGGACGTGAAAACGTAGCAGACAGACAGACAGAGTTCCTTTCACATTTATAATATTAGTAGGAATCAACAGCCTAAAATGTAATGCTACTAGTTCTGAAAATTACAATACAATCTTTCATCCCCTTTTTCAACCCTTTACAATGTTTTTTTTTCAATAAAAAAGTAGCTTATGTCCTTTCTGAGGCTTTAGACTATCTGTGTACCAAATTTCATTTAAATCGGTTCAGTAGATTTGGCGTGAAAGCAAGACAGACAGACAGACAGACAGAGTTACTTTCGCATTTATAATATTATTAGTAAGCATAGTAAGGATAAGGATAAGGATTATAGCTCAATTGATCACAGTCACAGATCACAGTGAAAGGGCAGTCCCTAAGACAGTGGCGGCATTGCCACGTTAAATGGCAATACAAATACGCTGGGCCAAATAGGAACCAGCTCTTGGGTTATGCGATGTTTCTGCTAGACGACGTGAAATAATTTTACTATAGAAAACATGATAAGCTCCTGTCTTCACGGCCCCAGGGTCTCGACTCTAAGAGACTCAAATCGAGACGAAATCGAGGCGGCATATGGTTCCGGTCAAAACCATGAGATCATAAGTACTCAGATAGATGAGCTTACAAATGTATAATGGAGCTAACTGATCGGACTCGAACAGGAAGACATCGTTTTAACAGAGACAACGCAGACAGCCCGATATAGAGTAATCGATACAGGGACACAGTAGTTACTGCATTAGTGCTGGAAGCTTTTAGAAATTCGTTGAAATCGAAAACCGAATCCTAATTATCGAGATTCAGCTGTGGGTTAGTGAAAGTGGTTGAAGGTTGTACATGTAGTACATTCAGTAGTGCAATTAGTTTAGATCCGACTAAGAAAATGTATACTAAGTACCCATCAGTGTTGGAGTTCGTGCATAATTATAAGTTACAAAATGACTGAAGTATATAATGTAATGAAGTAAATTTTTGTACTACTTATAAACAGATAACAAAATAAAAGTGGTGATAAGCATTGCATGTACTTTAAGACCTATAGTTAAAAAAATACGTACCTACTATTTTAGGTACGTATTAGGTAAGTATGCAATGTTCATTCGAAGTATGCTGGCACTATTAAAATAGTGGCCTTGATTTTGTTGTTTCGCCAGCCTGTCTAAAATTTTGCAAAGTACGATCCTATTTGTTTACACCAGAGTTTGCGAAGTTTGGCTTGTACTTGTGACGCATCTTAATAGGTTAAAAGTATGCAATTTTTCATCAATGTTTTCTTATGACGTTATCACGTAAAATTATCGTCCGTAAACCGACTTTACAAACAACCATTTTTACAAAATTTTTATTTTTCTAGCGAAACAACAGAATCACCAGCAATGTCTCTAAATCACAATGTCAGGTTGTTATTGACGACAAATATTTGCCGAAATATTTTGCCGTTTGTCCCGAATGCGAGGACAGCCTCTGTCCCAGCACTACGACTGCATGCTTCGGCACAGCACGCTTGTGTTGCATTTACATAATCCCTGTTGTCGTCTGTAAATCCAATAAAATGGACTCCAAGTACATTACAAGTTTATAACCATATTATGCAACTGAACAAAGAAGCGTGGAAAAGCTTATAAACTTTTATTACATAACTTTTGCAGCTTACATTAGTATCCATATTATACTACCTACTGATAAGTATACTCTAGTAGCTGCTTCCCGCGGCTTTTCATGCGTGGTACCTACATAAAAAGTATCCAGTGTTCTTTCCCAATATACAATATATATCCTTACCAATTTTCATCAAAAACTGTTCAGGCGATTAGCAGTGAAAAGGTAAGAATAGAACAGTCATACAGAGACCTTCGAATTTATATATTAGTACTAGCTGCTGCCCGCGGCTTCGCACGCGTGGTACCTACATAAAAAGTAGCCTATGTCCTTCTCCAAAGTCCCATATATCTCTTTAACAAAATTCATCAAAATTGGTTCAGCGGTTTAGGCGTGAAAACGTAACAGACAGACAGACACAGTTACTTTCGCATTTATAATATTAGTTTGATGGATTTCACTTTCCAAACTATCGTGAGCTATACTATCATTTTGGTAAACATTGGGTTTTACTCACGTATTACTTTATCGTTGCGGTGAATCAAACTCACACTGATGAAGATTCCATATCTATATGAATCTAAACAGTGTCGGTGCCTCCATCGACAAAATAATACGCGTGTAAAACCCGTGTTTATCAAAATATATAGAAGTATGTAGCTAAGTATGGAAGTATGGGTTTCAATATGATACCTACGTATTAGCTACGTAACACAGCGTCTTGTTTGAGTTTACTGTACATATGAACGTAAGTTTTTTAAACGATTTTAAAGATTTGAAGAGCTTTTATCTATATAATACTAGCTGACCCGACCATGTATTGCTGTGGCTCAGTAGTTCTAACACTTTGAACCAATATAATCTTACATAACCTAGATAGCAAAAAATGTTGAAGTTAACTTACACTGCCATCTGTTAGAAACTTATGGAACATACTATAGGAAAACATTTTATTTGCAATAAAACATATCAAGGTCAATAATCTATTATATTTAACCAAATTACACACAATATGCCAAATTACATTAAAAAAATGGTTGTTTGTAAAGTCGGCTTACGGAATAACATTTTACGTGATAACGTGAAAGAGAGATGAGATGAGAGAGATGCCTCACAAGCCGAACGCTTAGGCCGATCGTGCCTCTCTATCGCTTGTTCCGCGTTCTCGCTTGCAAGTGGCTCAGGTGGAACGTGACACTTTTTCGTGCGTGCAGCTGTTGTTCATCTATTTATATGACGTTATCACGTCATAAATTTATATTTAAGTCGCGATGTTCGCGATAAGTTGTTTGTTTGTCGCGATGTTTGTCCGGGAATTTGTCCCGGACAAACATCGCGACGTAGTTAAGATTTTTATATATAAAGATTAAAGTCTGCATGAAAAATAACTGAGTAAAGCCTTTGCATATTCCACAAATAAATAAGAAAAAGTAGAGTAAATTAGGTCAAAACATCAAAAACGGAAAAAGAAGCCTTGAAATAGTTCGTGAGCATAACCGGGACGCTGGTTGTAAGCCGGAAATTCAACCCTATAACAATAGAGATACGGTTTACGTCCATTTACTTACTTAATTCGTACTTCCAAAAGGTTAAGTGCAGTACATCCACACGGTTTGCGCTACTTTTAGAAAATTCTCGAAACAGCAAAACTCTTTTCATACAATTTCTTGAAATTGAAATGCACGCGAGGTTTTTTACATTGAATTACTGTTTTTCTCAGAACTAGGCTATTTTATTTACAGTTTATTTTATTAGATTATATTATATTATATTTACAACAAAGATAAACAACTTGATAAAGCAAGCTTTAACAAGTTGCAGTTAATTCAACTGTATAAGATTATCACGACTTTATTTGACGACCTCTGGTGACGTAGTGGGCGAAGGCCTGCCTGAGACACAGGAGGTGCGGGTTTGATTTCCGCCGAGGTATAAATGTTTGTATGAGATACACATATTTTTTTAAATATAATTATGTAAGTATTTACAAAAAAAAAAGTAGTAGGTATATCAGTCAACACAAGCTCTGCTTACTTTGGGTGCTAGATGATGCTGTGTGAAATTTATTATTATTACACTTAGATAAGTTTCATTGTTAAGAAAAGATAACAAATGCAATACATACAAATACAATACATATTATACATAGAAACACCCAGACCCGAGACAAATACTTGCAGATCATACAAACATTTGTCCCGCGGCGGCAATCGAATCCGCAACCTTCTTCGTCTCAGCCGGATGTTAGCCCACTGCGCCACAGTGGTCTTCAAAAATTCTGGTAGAGCAGTTTGATTTAAAATAAGTGAAATTGGAGACTTTAATAATAGTATCTGGATGCTCGAGTTTTGGTACAAAACACGGATAAAACGACGTTTTCTAAAAATGATAACTACCTAGATCCATTTACCGCCCCCGAAACCCCCTGCATACTAAATTTCATGAAAATCTTTGGAGCCGTATCCTAGATTCAGATTATATAATATACATATAAACAAGAACTAGCTGTTTCCCGCGGCTTTGCCCGCGTGCTAGATAAAAAGTAGCAAGATAATAATTGAACGAATGAATGTTTCGGAAAAATTACAAAGCATAATCGCGGTTTTTGGCGGTTTGACCATAATCCCGAATGAATTTTTTGAAAACCTTTGTTTGCGAGCATTTACGGCCCTAGAGGAAGCTGCATACCAAATATAATTCCAATCTGTTCGGTGGTTTTTGAGATTTCGTGATGAATGAGTGAGTGGTATTTGACAAATATATAGCAGATTTTGTTGCAATGTGATTTGGACGACGAAGAATCCCGAGAAAGTTCTAGACGGCCATTTCGCGATGACGTTTAGAATAGACAAATGATGATTGACTAAGACTTTATAACCAAACAATCACTTGACACTGGCAAAATTGACAACAAGACAGATGTCATTGTAAAAGAATAGAAAGAAGAAGAGATTCTTTGTCTGTCATTTCATGGAGTAACATAGCTCTGCTATTTTAATATTTTTTACCCGTTTTACTGCATAATTTATTCAGTAATCTTGGCGGAATTTTAATGAATAAATTGTGACTACAGGACGGGTATGAGATTTGAACGACGAGGAATCCCAAGAAAATTCTAGCATCCATTCCGCGTGACGTCTAGAATTGACAATTGACCATCGACTAAGACTCTAATAACAAACTAACTGACTATAAACTATAAACACTTGACACTGGCAAAATTGGCATTAGTATGTCACAGGCCATTAACAAAGAAGAAGAAGTAGAAGGCAGTGTTTAAGTTGAGATGCTGAATCATTAATACTGAGTCCACTTAGTTCAATAGCATAACATACAGGTCAACGAACTAAAGCCAAGTTCAAGTGGAAAGGAAAGGGCTATATTTATTTTTAGACGACTGAATAAGATTGTTGTCAACTTAGCCACTGGCTGCGTTAGACCAAAAAAAGTTCAGCTTAGGTTCAAATAGGTACTTAGAAATAGTTTAAGCTAAGTACTTCTTATTATTACCGTGTCATTTCGAACGAGTGTGGTGATAGGATTAAAATGCGCCTCAGATGCTCCGTGCACTTAGCACTTGTTGAAGTTATTAGGTTTAACGACATGCCGGTTTTCTTACGATGTTTTGATATTTAGGTGTTATTGTCAAAGGTATTGATTCTGCTGTTTCGCCAAACTAATTTCAGAAAATATGAACGAACTTATTTAACATTTTAAAGACTTTTACCACGTTTTATTTTGTCGATAGAGGCATCGACACTATTTAGAGAATCTTCAAATAGGGTGAATTTCATCGGTCCGCTCGTTGCCGCTCGCCTTCACTGCCCGCAGTCAAACCACGGATAAATTCACAAAATTTTAAAAAGCGATCTTATTTTGTTGACACCAAAGTCTGAATTAGAGTAAAATTCACGTAAGATTGATGTGGTTAAGCTCGTTAAAGTCGATATGTAAGTACTACATTGGTGTTGAATAAAACTGAATTAAAAAAAACTGGAAAATCAATTCAATAAGAGACGAGATAGCTCAACTGTTTCACATGTATTGTATATTATTCTGTACATATCTGTTATTATTTTTGTAAATAAGAGACCAGCTTAACTTATTGTTAAACTGTAATTTAAAAATGTTATTCTAATTTGGACTTTGTTATAAGCAAAATAAGATCGTTCATAGTTAACAAAATTACAGCTAGTCCATCACAACAACTAGCTGTAATAAAAACAGCCTCAAGTCTCAGTTCAAAATGTATTGCCAGTTTTATTTTAAGATCTTGCGAAATTGTACAAGGTAATAACATTTTCTAAGATTGTGTTCAGATCAATGGGATTCCGAGGATGTCGTCTAATCCGATCGTAAACTGGCATTAAGACTGGCTGTTTATAAAATGGACGGAAAAGGAAACAACGATAGATTTTAAATTTAGAATGCAGATCTAAACAATGTTTTGCAGTTTGTGGGATTTGAGACTTTTTATGGATACATTTAAGGTTTAAATTATTTGTAAAGTTTTCTTCTTCTCTTCCTATAGATCTGTCTTGATGACAATTTGACCAATGTCAAGCGATTGTTTTGTTATAATATCGCAACAAAGTCGATCGTCATTTTGTCTATCATAAACGAAATTAGGGAATAACTGTCTTGAATTTTCTGGGATTCCTCGGCGTTTAAATCACAACGCATATTGTTACACTTATATTAAGACAATGATGTCTTTATAAATATAGACAGACCACTCAGCCCAGTTGGTAGTAGCTCTGCCTTTTGGCTGTAGGTTGAGGTTTCGATTCTCTCTCAGTACAAACATTTGTGTGATGAAGATCGGTGCTTGTTCTGTGTCTGGGTGTAATAAAGCATCATAAGTATGTATTTAAAAACATATAAATGTGTTATCAGTTATCTGGCCACCATAATATGCTTAGTTTGGGGCTAGATAATGTTGTGCACATTGTCCACCAATATTTATTTATATCATATTTATTTACATAATATATGATAAGATATTTTAATGTATCCACTAGATCTCTAGAATAACCTACTTAAATAACTGTTAGTTATAAACCTAGTTTTTTATAAGTGAACCCTGTTCTTTTATGAGTCAATAAATTTCTCTAAACTTTTATATGGTGCTCAGAAAGTTAATGGTTAAATGGCGTTGAGAGATTATAAAAAAACAATAGCCACATTACTTCAAGTGACCAAAACGGATGAATAATGTAAGTAGGTTGAATCAAATCGAAATAAAAAATTTCGCAAGTTTTTTTTAAAAACGTTTATCAATAAACTGGAACCGCACGTGACTTTCTCCATTTAAATAAATAAATTCTACATATCCATCCCTCACTTACCCCTCTATTGTTAGGATCGCATTGTGAAGCCACCTGGCTCATTAGCGGGCTCCATAGTGAGTGCTGGATATTCTATGATGCAATGATTCGATGAGCTATTCTTGGTTATTCTGTGAATCGACCAAGATATTCAGGACCATTCATATGTAATACTATATAACCAAAAGAACGCGAGCGGCTACGAGCGGACTGCGGATCAATCTCGCCCTGATGAAGATTCTAAAGTCTCGAAACAGTGTCGGTGTCTTCATCTACAAAATAATAAGTGAGTAAAACTCGTTTTTAACATCCTATTATAATCTGTTATAAAAGTCCGCTAAGTTCGCAAAGTCACTGACGGTAGTTATGCGTCTTTTTCACTTGTGTACGAACGTGCGAGAGAGAGCGCTCTATATTAAACATTCTCTCTGAACAAAGAAAAAAAACGTAACAGACAGACAGAATTACTTTCGCATTTATAATATTAGTAGGGATTAAAGGGGTTGGCCAGAACTATGAATAAATAAATAGCCAGCAAATACATACAATTATGCGCCAGATATATAGAGGTGCAGAACTGGGCCCCAGATCGACTTCACACAACAGCTTTGCAAAAGTATCATAACAGAAGCTGTAGGAAGCATATTTCACGGTATCATATAATATAAGTATAGCACGCGTTGCACCTGAGCTTCAAAGTAATCCCTCAGGGCTCTTCTTACACTGGTGATGGAGCGTTTCACTTGTCCGTGACACAGTTTATCAGAGGATATCTGGTTAACTCCATGCAAAAAAAAGCATTTACTGGTTCTGTATATTGAAACATTCTTGAGGTAAAGCAGGTATGTAGGATGTTTGTCTTCTCTTTCTTCTAATTGTGTTCATTCGAACCAGTGTGGCGAATGGAGTAAAGTGCATCTAATAAGTGTTGACAGTCGCCAACACTAATCTGTTCTCTATATTTTGAAAACATCTGCGATAAACCCTTGAATGGTTTTAAGTGGTTCAGTTATTAAGATATATTAATACTCATAAGTTATAGACATTTAAATGAATAAATAAATATTGGTGGACATTGTATAATATGTATGTATTTACAAAAAAAAAGTATCTAAGTAGTATATCAGTCATGTGGTACCCATAACACAAGCTCTGCTTACTTTGGGGCCAGATGATGCTGTGTGAAATGTCCGGGATTATTATTATTATTATTGCACACAGCTCCATTTAAGCATAGCTTGTGACTTCGGCGACTTATCAGATGACTGATAGACTATTTTACTTATTGATAAACACAGATTTTACTTACGTATGTTTTTTTTGCTGGTGGTATTTACACTATTTCGTTCACGGGTCACAGTGGGCAACCCGTGAACGTAAACAGTGTCGGTGCCTCCATCGTCAAAGTACAACTCACGAAAGTAAGATAGAATACTTATACTATTTATGTCTGAATTTCAAAACACCACTTATACATTTGAGACTAATTCAAACTATTAAGACCCTGATATCCTTGAAATTTGTACACAGAATTAGAAAAGTGAGAAACCGTCATCAATTTATAAGTCTCGGTATTATTTATTATGAAATAAATAAGGTCAGACATTTTACACAGCATCGTCTTGCATCAAAGTAAACAGAGCTTGTGTTATGGCTACCACATGACTTATACCAATCCCTTAAAATAATACATAGGTACATAATTATATACATAACCCAGCCCAGAGACAATGCGAAGACCTCAGAACCCATAGGTTCAGTAAAATGGACTAGCTTCTCGTTGTACCCTGTGTCGGTGCCTCACGTCCCATTTCTTACGTCCCATTGACTCCTAGCCATTCATCGGCGCCTTTTCAAAGCAACTGGGATTTAAATGCTTCAGAGTGCAAATGAGTATAAATTCCTACCTATATGAAGTTTTATATGTCAAGTATATTGTGTTACCGACACTAAGAGCTTTATAATTAATCTTTAAATTTAAATAAAGACAATGGTATATATCCTGCTAATATTAAAAATTTCTTGATCAGGTTAAGCATCGCGAGATATTTTTCCTGTTTATAACATAGTCTGTCTGTTTCGCTGGGCTAACTAAAATATCATAAAATATTTTGTTTACACAAATGTTTGGATCTTATTTTGTTTAAACCAAGGTTTAAATTAGAGTAACATTTTTAAATGACACTTCTAAGTTTGCTAAATTGACGTGTTTTAGCTGATTTTAGACAGCATGTACGTTATTTCTAACTAGTGAGGTGAAAGGATAAAAATGACCTTTTTAGGTAGATATTACGACATTTCAGTTTCCTCACAATGATTTAATTCACAGTTTCACAGAGTACTGGATTACCGCATATATTTTTTCAAAAAAAAATGTGCACGACTTTAGTTCGACTACGAACTAAGGATTGGAAAGCAGGTATAATTAATAGATTTCATTTATTAAATAAGTCTATGTGATTATGGTTACCAATGAATGACCATAGTTATAATTTGATAATAACGCATGACGCAGTGGCGTCCTTTACCATGCACCAAGTATATAAGGTACCGTACAAGGATATCTGACCATAGAGTTTTCTCAGTAACACATGACTCACCAAATTTAAACTCAAAACGTGTGCCAACAAGGATACAATTTAAAAAAAATCGCCTTAAACAAGAACTTGATTAAAATGTCTTCAATGCAAATAATTAAAAGGTGCTCTAGCGACCAAATTATTCTTTAATCATGTTTATACTTCCCACAAAAAAATATACAATGAAAGTATCCTTTCCTACAATGAGCGTACCCTTCTGTGATTAGCTTCCTTAATCCTCGCTTTAAAAAGTGTTCGACAATAGACCAGTCTGCAAAAACGTTATGCCCGTCGATTTCAACAAATATTTTTATTACTGAACCAATGTTTGTTCTGCCCTCGTCAGCAAGGGTTGCTGCCAGAGAGTAGTGTCTAATGAGCTATAGACCGAGGCACATGGAAACAAAGTTCTCACTGGCTTCGTCTGGCTTAAAATCACTAGTGTGGCGTTTATGTATAGTCTGTCCTTGTCATTGTATGACAATGTATAAAGATGATAACTTATTTATATCATATAATGGTTAGTGGCAGGAGGAGGCGTTATTGTATGTAATACAGTTTCGTCCAGCAAATGTCATCGTTTTCCCAAAATATAGATTTGAACAAAAAACCCGGACTTAAAACAAATTTTTGGGTGTCCGTGGTATACACTCATGTATTCAGTACTTAAGCATATTCAAAAAAATGTAAAAGTTAAAAATAAAATTGAAGTTAAATCTAGTAAATCTGCCTATAGAATGACTAGCATTCTTTGTATAATTTATATAGTTCAATGAGTTTATACATGACTTTTCTTTAGTACGTAGTATCATTCTCTTAGATTATCCTGACGTTTACGTGTTTTTATAGTCTTAGCTTCATAAGCAAGGAACAAAACTTGCTTAGTGTTTACTGTTCATACATGACAACAGGATGGTTAATAATACTACTCTTATAGCTACTATTCAGAATATCTTCCTTTCATTTCGATCTAAACCATTTTTCATGGGATATGAATAGAACAGCTGAATCGAAAGCTGCTACTTTCTCTGTTGTTGGTACTATTGTAAGAATTATTGTTATACGTAATACCTACATAGAGAGTGCTATTGTATTAAATAAAAACAATAAAACAAACAAACAAATATACATACTCATATGTAATACCCAGGCCCGGTAGACTGGATACCTACTTAGATCCTTTTTTGCTCAATTCAACCTTCTTACATTATTTAAAAAATAAATTCCAGTTTTTAGTTCTCAATTCGAAATCTTAGGATAATTTAGGTCCTAACAATACTGACCTATATCTTCTAGGTGTGTACTGACTGATCAATGAATGACGAAAATTGTTGCTATGTTCGTATGAATGTGGAGGGCTTATAAGGGAAGAAAGAGACCAAAGAAAATATAGATGGATTGTGTGAAAGATAGGTAAGAAAGAACTGAATACAGCAATGACGAGTAACAGAGGAAAGTGAATAAAATTTATGTTGTGCCGAGCCCGCATAGAGTGTGGGCAAAGAGATGATGACTTCACTCCAGCTTCTTAAACAGATTTAGAGCAGAAACTAAGTGTGATCGTAAGCGTGACTTCCGGTTGTCAAAATTCAGTCTATTTTGACATACAGAAACATTAGCTTAACGTAAGTTATGTCTCCGGTCTTATTCATACCAATATAAAGGGAAAGGCTTGCTTGCTTCTTATCAAATCTCATATTTTTACGCACTGTCGAGTGTATTTAGTGTAAATGGCATAATATGTGGCATAGATGGCCCTATTTAGACCATATTTTAAATTTTTTTATTAGCTCCAAATGACCGTAGACCTTAATTGATATTCATTTTGATTCGATACTTCACGTTTTTTAGATATAGGGTCTTGACAGACAGACGAACAGCAAACGAAGAGTTTCTATATGAGTTCTGTTTAAGGATATTTAGTACATATTTCATAACTAGATATCACTGCTAAAAAGTGACATTGTCTAAATCGCGCTATCGATGCGTTTTGGTAACTTAGGGACTCAAACTTGTATTGAAGAAGTTTGGCTTCGCACTTCCACGGGGAATTTGATTGTTTTATTATACCCGAAGACTTAGGTAGTTTGTATCATCTAGGTATAGTTTATTTTTTCCTTTGAGATACGGAACGCTTAAAATTACTTATAACAAACGAGGACGCGTGCACCCATTATTCCAACAGTAAAACACAAAAGCACTCTAATGAGTTGTAGCAAAAGTATTCAGTTCTCACATCCCACATAAACTTGTCTACAAACATCCCAAGTTAGAAGTGCTTCTGCGAACTCCCGCAAAGGAAACGCGTAATGAAACAAATGCTATGCACATGCTGCTATCCATTTATAGCATTGCAATTCTGGGCACCACGCTGTACTCTCGACCAAGCAAATATAAATAATAATAAATAAAGCATTATTGGTGGATAATGCAAACAACATCGCCTAGCCCCAAACTATGCTTAGTTTGGGGCTTGTATTATGACCAGATGGCTGATAGAATATGTACTTATATATTTTGAAAGAAATACATATGATATCTTATAATACCCAGACACAAAACAATCACATATGTTCATCACAAAAATGTTTATAAAAAAAAAATCCCGACTCATATATCTCTATCTATCTAAAATCTACTCGTATTCATCCAATGATCCCAAGCACAGTACCACTGCTAATGTTGGTGAGAAGTTGAATATTCCACAGATTTCAGGTATTGCTGCAGCATAAGGTTAACACGTTCTTGCTGTATTGATGTAACAGAATAACAAATTTCCAATCAATTAGACCTGTGGACATGGTCACATCCCTACAAAAGCACTCTAACTAACTAGAAAACTAGAAAAGAGCAGATTTTCTTCAAAAAACATGATGGAATAATTCATCTTCCAAAAAAATTCAACAAATCCAAATTATTTCTTCTGACAGACAGATACGCTTGTTAACCTTATAACACCTTTCTGTTTGTTTCGGGGGTAAACGGTCCAACTGACAACTCTAGCCGTAGTTTTGACTGGTGGCTCATTGTGAGTAGAGTAGAGAATCATTCTATTTTATGTCTTATATACCTGATATAAATGTCAACTCTTCTTCCTAAATTCAGTTCCTAGAACAGCTTAACATCCTGTTAATACGCTCTATTAATCCAAGCACGTTACATTATATTATGTTACTTCCTAAAATATTATTTACCGTTCTGAGCACAGTTCTTAATTTATTTATAACACACATTTAACAATGAAAATTATTGTGTAGTTACGAAATACGGTTGACATCCATATAATTTTATCCACAAATAATTTTACCAAGCGCGCTTAAGACCATACACAGTGAAGGTAGTTGGAGCAAGAATGACTAAGGTCAGGTCCCAAACACCAAATTCATAACCATCTAGTTAACAAACTACAAGGATCTAGTATCGAACTTTCAAGTTGTTTTTATTGTTCACAAATCAGCATAGCGAAACTATAAAGATTCCTCGTTGACTTCGGAACCCTAAAAAATATTTAATTCTAGAGCAGGTCAGGCATCCCCAAACGGCCCACTAATCGGCGCGTCCGAATAACAAAACAAAAGAAACGGTAAATCCCACACACTGGGCGAAGAAAGACAATACATTGCGTCATGAAGTTGTTCTCCCGCCAGGCAGCGCCATTTCCCCTTCACCCTCACCCACGTGCGTATACCCTTACAAACCATTACATACCTTAGCATTGTGAAAACAAGACCCATATTCAAGCTTACAGGATGCAGATGCAGCATAACCTTACCAAAGGATATAATACTTTATCAGTTGATGATAAGATTCAGATTTGGGAGGAATGTCACAGATGCAACACAATATTAGTCACCATATCGCGTTACCATTAAACACATTTTGATTCGTTCCGCAGCCGCATTTTTCCTTATAACGATTGTGTTGCTGGCGTTTGAACTTTAGGATTTCAAGTAGACCATCCAAACGTCAGTTAAATCGAGTAGAGAGTTGCACCATTGTATATTGTATCTTATCATATTGACATAAATGTCATCCCACGACTCTTCACGATATAATTTTATAATAAAAAGTGTTTAAAACTATGAACGGAAATTGATGGAATAGTCTTTGAACCATATTGATTTATGACGTGTTCGAGCATGATATGATATATGTAACTATAATTCAGAATAAAATAAGATAGACAAATGGCTTGACAACGTTCAACAGAAAACGAAAACAACAGCCGTTTCTCCAATCATCTTAGTAAGCGAAGCCAAAACGAAATTTAGATGGTTATATTGCTCAAGACCCCACAGCAAGCTAATAAATTGGAAGCAGGCATGGCAGGCTTGAAATCATAGAGCCAACGTCATTATGCACCCCTACCATAACCGCTCCCCAAGGATTGGGTTGTATTGGTTCCTGATGAATGACCCAATAAATACCCATAAGGTATAACGTGACACGTACAAAACATTCCTTGGGTATAAAAGCATTATCCTGTTAAGTAATTTATTTCTTCTTCAGGTTAGTGTACAGTTATTTTATGGGGCCACTTAAACAGTCTATAATCCCACCGGTTATGGTACAAAAGAGGGTGACGGAACCATAATGCCATACCATAAACCGTATGGATGGAGTGGAACCTCAAACGCAGGCACCTGTTTCGTTTTAGCTCATAAATCTTATTTTTTAAAGGGATTTACGTGTTTAAGAGTCCCTTATCTATATATTCAAGGGCTCTTAGAATGTAGTGATTTAAATTGTAAATATTACGAAACTCACTTTTATTCTTTCTTAGATATAAATTGTTCCTTGTTACTAATTGTTTTAATTATTAAACAAATAAGTTCAATAAAGAAACTACCTATTATTAAAATGTAAGCTAACCTTTTTCTTATACAACTAACTGGATTTGAAAAAAATATCATAAATAATACAGTTGGTCCAGACGTCACCAGATAGATGCGTTCTCATACCAGCAGCTGACCAAAATAGAAGCCAGCATTCTGGTCACACATGGTCTCCAGCCCACCAGTCTCTCCGCTAGGTCCATCGTAAAATCTCCACCCCAAACGGTTTAAATATGTAACCTCGATTGATGTACATTTTGCGCCAATTGAGGGACTCCGCTCCGCGATATATTGTAGTAGTCATTTAAAATGAATTACACTTTAATTCATAACTACTAGCTAGACTTAAACTAACGTTTGATACAATGTTGTTTCTTCATAATATTCCGTTCGCAAGTACCTATTAAAAGTAAAATTACCCGCTTTTACTTCAACACCATTTCCGAAAGTGCTTCCAACTACAAAGGAAATTTCATTCACAATTAGATCAGCTTAAACTTGTGAGCTTAAAATATTACCCATTCCTAATTCCAAGCTATAAGTGGTGAGTCATCGGCCCCTGAGTCAGAGAAATATCATCCCGTTCTGTGCCTTTAGCATCAGTTACTTCAATATCGAGCTCATCGCCGCGAATATCAAAATAGTAGTCGATCTTATCAGCGAGGATCAGTATTTCATAAATTTATAGAATAATATTTTATATTACCTGATTCTGACGAGGACTTCAAAGGCGTAAATATGCCGGTCTCGATTGGGTCTACATTTTTAAGCCTTTTAGAGTCGAAAAACTGGGCCCATGGGAAATAGGATCACGTCGCGTTCTTAAAATTATTTTGGGGTCTGGCAGAAATATTGCGTGATCCAAGAGCTGGCTCCTATCTGGCCCAGCGTACTAGTATTGTCGATTATCATTGTCAACGTAGTAAAGCCGCCAGTGTCTTGGGGACGTAGCCCTCTGGCAGATCTGAATCAGTTAAGCTCTATATATCGTTTTAAACCGTTCATATTATTCTGTATGTTTCTGTTAGTAAACGTATATTTTACAAGTATATATTACTTTTTAGCTGTAATTAGACAACTTATAGAACTTACAGAAACAGAATTAACAAAACTGATCGCAGAAAAGTGTCCTAAGGCTGGCAGCGTTAATTGAATCAGGGATAAACACAACACTGGCTACCGATATACTGGCGACCTGTGACGTATATAAAGATGTGTGCAACTAAAAACAACTTACTATAATACATATTTAAGTTAACTTTCTATGTTATTAGTGTTGAGTTTTGCAGATTTGGAATTTAAAGTCGAAAGCTTTATACAAACGAATGCTAAGGGTTCTTCATTCACTGAGAGCAACGATGGAGCAGAGCTTGTTTTAACATCCCACGCGACCGGTCTAGGTAATCTAAATCTATATTTTACGTACAAGCTATCTATATTCTATAAAGAGACTACTTTAGTACACGTCCCTTGCAGTATTTTAGTACTTTAAATGCATAAAGAATTGCATGGCTTTACATAAGTTTGAGTACATATTTTACAATGATCGACAATATTTGAAGAACATTTTTATTTCACGTTACAAGTGAGTCGTAAAGATTTTTATATATTATTCCTTATCCATTGAAATGACCACAATAACGTCATGGATATCTATTTCCAAAAGCTCTTCGTAGATTAAGATATTGTGAGCGAAAGACCACCCGTTGCCTCGTTTACATACGACAGCACAATGTGGCATACCAATACGGCCATGATACTTTTGCCGTACAATAGTTACCTACTATACTACTGCTGGTGTGTTTAACCTGATGAAAATAACGTAGGTCATTGAAATTAGTTACATTATTGCTTATGTATAAATATGTGTATAATTAGGTTTTATATTCAGCTTTTCGAAATTTGATTAGTATTGCATCTGGAAACCATTGTTTTTGGCTAAACCCCTTTTTATTTTTAACCGACTTCAAAAAGGAGGAGGTTCTCAATTTACTTTTTTTTTGTTGCATCATAACTCCGTCATTTATGAACCGATTCCCGACTGGTCCGATTGGTTTCCATAGGAATGTCATCAAATCGTTTTAGAAGTTTGGTTTTTAAATCATAATAACTGGAAAAAATATGTATCCAAGTAAACGAAATTTCGTATTTTTATATAAATGAAGTCGATTATCTTTCTGGGTTTTTAATACGTAATTATCTTGCCAGAATTCATAGAATATCTACTCACTGGCAGAGAGATCTCTATTTCTATTATATATCAGTAGCACTCAGTGAAATGGACGTGACAATTTGTTTAGATCGCATTTCACTTCACAAGTTCCATTGACATGGTTTGAGTATAATGTTATCAGTAACGGACGCAGCAATACTACTCGCAAATTAGGTTAGATTGCAAACACTTATCTTGACTGCATTTACTTAGAAAGCTTGTTTCCTCGCAATAAGTGCTCCATAAACTCCTTGGTACTCTACTTCTATTCTCCTGTGCTCTAAGCGATGTGAATCTGGTAACCAGTTTACTGTGTAATTGCAGTCAACTGCATGTAACGGGACTATTCGCCATACAGTTGATAAGTGATACAAAATAGTAGAAAGCAGCCGATTAGAAAGGCGGGATACAAAGTTATATGGGCATTGATAAGGACATTGCAGTAATGTATATTTATTGAATACAATAAAACAGATTTATAATACATAACTCATTTTAAATTAATCAAAATGTGTCTCATAAATAAATTTAAGTAAATGATATTAACTATTAACTCCGAGACTAAAGTTTGCCACTAACTCATACGAAATAAGTAAATAATATACTTAGTATGCGAACAACTTTGATATTATGACCATAATGTAGTAGCTCTAATAAACCCAAAAGCTTCAGAATGAACAACAACAGACATTCAAATCAAGGTCTATCGAAATGCTGTTCTATTTTACAAAACATACGAAGCAACTACAGAATATCAGTATAACCATATAAACAGTTTTGTAACTTCATCCCCTTGCTTAGTCAACCAAGCATTGGAGGTACTGGCACTAAACCACAAACTGCGGTCAGCTTGACCCTTCCAATTTCGATAGCTGGATCATAATACCAGAGGTGTTGACACTCCCACTACGATTATTAAGTCAACACTCTAAATCCCGCTAGTAACAGTGTCTGTTTTTATATAATCAAAAAAACAAATTATATATATTATTATTAGATATCATAAAAGTATATTAGTATTTTTAAAACCGATTAGATACTATTAAATCTGAAGACAAAGAGATAGTGTTTTAAAAAAAATGACATTGCTACACGATGGTAACTCCTTATGCTTCTAGCCAACCGTGGCTACGGTTATTGCAACGCAACCAAAACAACATCAATACAAGTTAACCACAATACAATAAGTACATCCACAACTATCGTAGAAAAGCTACAATCAAAAATGATCTTAAAACTTCTAAAAAGTTAAGCTTACTTGTATAGCTCACTGTACCTAACTTACATCAAATACTATCGCATCCTAATAAACTTTGGTTGTCAACAGTCTATGACTTGTTTACTCTATTACGTGCTATTGACTTCTAATTGCAAGGGTCTAACCTCCCGTGCTTGAAACTTGACGACCTGTATGATAACATTTATACCTTGTCTATTTGCGATAGGGTTGCCTTTCGAATGGTATATTCAATTCACGGAGTTGATATCAGTTGTCTATTTTTTGACAGGAATTATTCGAAAATATAAGAACTCTATGTTTGGTTTGGGGCTAGATGGTTTTGTTTGGATTGTCTTCTATGTATTTATTTATATTATAAATAACTTTTATAAAATTTAGCTGGTCTTGAAAAAATCCAGTAATACATAAAAAGCGACCTATTGGTCGACAACTTCATAACAGTCGCTAAATATATTTTATACTGGAACCGGGCTTAGTTACGGTGATAAAAGCAGATGCAAATGTATACATATATTGAAGTAAAGATTTCCTGTAGTTTTTCTAAGCTTAATAATCACACGGGACGTTTAATTTTGGGCGCCACAATAAAAAGCGAGTCTTCCGTTCTCCCACTAACCCAAAGCTATTAGCATCTGCACGCGTTAACTAAAAGGCTAAAACAATGGCCGGATGCACGTACGCCAGGATATGTGCCCGACACATTCGCATCTCTCACTGACGTCAGTTATTCCAAATTAGGAATTTCAAGTCCATTCATCGACTTGGTTGCTAATTGCTAGAGGGAAAAGTCACATTATGATAAATAGAATGCTATTTTTAAAACACACAAGATTAAAACAACGCACGCATCCAATTCTTATCGTTGTTTAATATTGAAATCTTATTAAAATCCTAAATCATGATATAGTTAACAAGACTAGTATTATAATAATGTAATTGATACTGCTTGTAAAGATCCATTACATATGGGCTACCACATTGTAGACAGTTCCCATAATTATATTAATAGTAATCAAGTGCCTATAGTCAAATCTAACTACAATGTGTCTGCAGGAGATTTTGCTGTTCCACAGTTGTAAAAATATATTATGATCACTATGTCTGGTATCAGATTATTATCACATTCGGTTCCCTTTTTTCATTTTATAAAACTACGTAGAAACTACGATTACACAGGAAGCGCTATAGAAGTTTTCCACAGACAAAGTCTCGTCCGCTACGTTAAACATCGCATGGATCGCTAATCCGAGCGGAACATTGCAAAACGTCGGACAAACTGCTACTCTTTGTGTTACTCTAATGAGAGCCACGTGGCTGTCCCCTGCAATGCAGACTGCACAATAAAACAACGGAACAGTTGTGCACTCAGCTTTATTCCTGCAGGACTAACTGTCGCGTGACTCTAAATAGTTGCGGTTTTGGGTATACCGCAAGACGCGCTCCTAGTCCCGCTACTATTTATTCTATTTATTTGTGGATGGCGCTGGATGTTACCGAAATAAGCAATATTGTCTGCAGTCAGAACTTTTGCCTTATTTTTGTTATATTGTGAACTTGAACGCAATAAGCAGAATCATGTTATGCTAAGAGCTTTTCTTGGAATTTCGAGCTTCTGCATCACACTACTACATTAAGTGAAAGTTTTTGAGTTTACGATACCCAAAAAGATTCACTTAAAATTGTGTTTGTAGGTATTCATCATGACTTATTAATTATTTTGATCACATGTTTGTTACCTTGATTATTTCAAATGCTTTTGAATTTTACCTATGTTTAATAATACTCAGAAACAATGCGTGCAAAAGAAATTAGAACCACGGACTAAATTTCACAGCTATCAAAATACTCACATTTTTTGTATCATTGTATCTGAATGAATTCCTGAATCCAATTTGACAGGACTACCGTCAGGCAGCTGTAGAGTTAGGTTATCCCAACATCAACGACACACAACATGTTTTCGCTCACTTTCCTACAACTTTCTCGATCCCTTTCGATCTTTAGAACTTCACAAAAGACAACTTCCCTAATGGTCCTCATCAAACCGTTATTCAACATCTGTTTGAAGGCATCCTCGACATAAACACAAGAACTTTTGAATGGAGTGTTTGTTCGCGCGTTGTCGTCAAACAAAACAACATAAACATTGGGCGTTCGGGGCGTCGTCGCGGCGCGAGCTTTGTGGGGACCCACATGATCCACTCCGGCTATTAAGTGTATTGTTGCATCGAGTTCACTAACACGTTTCTATGGCATCCGACTCACCTAATTGCGCGAAGACCTTGGGCCTGACGTTTTCCTGCCAGGCGGCGGCGGCTGCGGCGAGGAGTGCCGCGAGGAGGGCACAGCGGAGCACGAGCATGGCACTAGTCACAGATCGACATCACTCGGTACACTCGCGTTGTAGGGTGCGGTTTTGAGAGGCGGGTGAGGCGCTCGGCGGCCGGCGGCGGACTGGCGCGGAGGGTGCCGGGGACCAGGCCGCGCCTGCGCCGCCGGCGCCCCGCGGTCTCGCATGCGTGGGGCTGCGGAGTGCGGACGTCGCACGTGACGCAGCCCTCCTCGCCCCAGCATCGCACCCTCGCAAGAACACACGATATCACGACTACCCTGCGACGTCATAATCGCGTTAAAAAAGCTGCATATCCTAATGAACGCCGTCACTAAACCTGCAATTAGACCCGACAGGGAGCCGCCGATGCTTTTGTTTATAAACGCATTTAGGAATATTAAAAATTCGTTAGCACGAGGGCGTGACAGTTCAGCGAATCGTAAGATCGTAATTACAACTTTGACTTTAACATAACAACGGGGATTCGGGACGTACGTAGATACTATGCGTTGCGCCCCATTAGGTACCGAAAATTTCCCTTCCGAAAAAAATGCGATCGTGCTTTTCCGACTAATTGAGGTACGCACGTAAATCTGCTAATGACCGACCAGCTACCTGTAGTTAAACTCATTATTTGCTTTGTTTAAACAAAGTGGCACTACACTGCTGCATTGTGTAATTAATTAACCTGAAAGGCCTTATTCTATCCCCACTAATAACGGCTCTATTAACAAAATTGGAAAAGCTAGTAACGAAGTAATATACAGATGTTGAACGATCGTATATTCTAATAACACACATCGTAAAATTAATCGGTTGTTGTAAACCCAACGCAATCGCATCAGAAAGCATGGAAAACAAAACTTTTATAAATTAACTTTTGCAAAGTTCTAATTCTCTTGCTACACTGTATTCAAATGGAACTCTATCGAAATTAAAAGTTTTGTGCTTACAACATTGGGGTGCTTTAAAAGCGTGCCTATTCATTATTATTAATTGGGAAAACTTGCTCCCTAGTATTTTTATTGGAGCAGTTGGGTCTTTGTCAAAGTTATTCGCGGGAATCATTCAGACTAGATGTATTGTAAGCTGACCCGTGTGAAACTAAATAGAATAAACTTATTTTACGAATTAAAATATATTTGTATGGAGGAATAATCTGCAATAATCTAAATCAATTTTATCGTATATTCCATGGTATATTATAAAGCGAGATGGAATTTTTGGTTAATGTGGTGCTTCATTTCTCAAGCATTTTAGCTTTTTTATTTCTTGCTGACAGACAAGCGTTAGCGCCCACCTTCTTACCTGATTGTGTAGTCGAAGATTTAACTCACAGATCCTTTATTTTTCAGACAAAATACATATTATAACTAGGTATGACATGACACATTATGAATGGCTTGTCAGCTCAATTGACAGTAACTTTGTCTTCTACGCTGTATGTTATAGAATAGAACAGAATATAATAAATATTTATTTGGTACATATACACACAAAAATAAAAAAAATAAAAATTGAAAAATACAGTAGAAACAGGCAGTTAGTAAAGTATATAAGAACAATGAGGTAAGAAGGTAAATAAAAAACAAAATTAAACAGAAAAATAAAAGAAAACACAGGGTACAAGAATTCAATAAAATAATAAAGTACAATAAGTATAGGTGCCTACTTTTGGTGTACCAATAGTAGGTACCTATACTTACTGTGGTTCGAATACATTTAGTCCTTTCCCTGTGTGTGGTATGTCCAAACAGGTCCAGTCTCAGCGTTGATACTACTCTCCTAAAAAAGTAGCGCTGGTTTTCAGACTAGACCTTGACCGGCGTGACTTCACGGGCAAAGAAACATAACGTAAATAATTAATATAGGTATAAAATTCGAAATAATTATATTAGGTTAAAAAGTATATGATATACATAGATTAAATTTGTGATCATCGCGATTTGTGTAAAAGTATGTAATAAAATTATTATTGTTTTACTAATCCCTATTATTTCTTACTAGCAACACAGAGCACTGAGCAAGCAAAGCAAATAGCAATTTTTATGGGTCCGATCCCTTTCCAGGACCAACATATGTGTGATGAACATGGTGTTTGTTCTGTCTGAGTATTATATAGTATTATAAGTATGTATTATATCTTCTTCACCTTCTTATTATATCTTCTTGTAGTTAGGAGGAACCGGCACCACGTCACTAACATGTATGAAGACTAGTCTAAGTGGTGCTTATGATTGTATTGAATAAAGAATGTTTTGATTTGATTATATTATCAGTCATCTGGTCACCATAATACTTATACTTAGTTTGGTTATGGTAGTTATACCTAGTTATAATATTGTGTGCATTGTCCACCAATATTATATATAATTATCTCTGGGACCATGAAGAACAGTAGATCGATTATGGAACTCAAATTACAATCAATGTCTATCAGTAATGATTGAAATTACGCCGAAAACTGATAGACATTGATTGTAATTAGAGTTCCATAATCGCCCTACAGGAGCCCAAAAATTTTCTAAAATTATTTCACGGCGTTTGGTGGACATCCCGTGCCCCAAGAACTGGCTTCAATTTAGCCCAGCGTGATCCCAGTGATGCCCAGGCAGTGATCTGCATTAGTTGAACTGCCTAAAGATCGTTTAAAACAGTGTTCAGACAGCTCAACTGTTTTGCAATATCTATATCTGTAAAAGGCGATGTGTGTATATATATGTATGTTCCCTATAGACCCCGAAACGGCTGGACCGATTTTGATGAAATTTTTAAGAAATCTTCAGATTGGCTTAGGGTAATCCTGTGAAGTTGGTAGCGATCAGATCAACAGAACTTTTTTATTTATTGTATCAATTAAATTTGGTATGGATATACCTTTTATCTTAGGACATAGGCTACTTTTTATGGTATGTACTATGCGTGCGAAACCGCGGGCAGAAGCTAGTATTTTATATTTATTCTGTAATTTATTTCTATAAATAAATGTATAAAGTCAATCATGGACGTAGTTTTATGTAACGTTTTTTAGGAACCATTTCTCACATCTGCAAAAGCTCGACTAAATTAAGAATGCCAAGTTTGAAGTCAACGAACCTATTGAAAGTAGATAAAGTAAGCATGCTTAAATTGCCTGCAGTAGACTAAAAAAATATAGAGTTGTCGAAGCTTTATGCTTGAGCTACGTAGCTCAATTTATTGATGCAGTATGTGTTTTATTTCTTGATTTTACTTGAGCGTGTTGAAGAAAGACTAGATTGTCTAAAACTGTTTTACACAATTACATATGTGACGACCTGGACCGACTGGATTATCTATCTTATTAATTATAATTATCCACTTATTAAAATAGGATCGTTTACAATAGATAGATAGAGATAGATTAAGGGTCTCTCTTAAAAACACAGTACCTGAATGACCGAGCATTGCTCGGATAAAACACGGATAAAACGACTTTAAAAATGAAACCTAGCTAGATCGATTTATCGCATCCGAAACCCCTTGCATTATAAATTTCATGAAAATATAAACCCAGACCGAGATTGAAACTTCAGCCGATGTGACACTGAGCTCTTGCATGACTCTCTTTCTAAAGCTTCATGGGATTGTGTGTTACTCTCTGATAATATATTTTTTTCAACTGATGCTTCCTATGCCCCTATCTATAAAATCTTTGATAATTGTTTACATAAAAAGAGTCGCAAGAAAACTTTAAACTAAGCGTTACCCTATTTGGTTTACCCCTGATATTATTACTGATTTAAAACGGAGTATGAAACTCCATGCTAACTGGAAGAAAACTAAATCAAACGAGGCTTACATTTTATTTTCTGATATGAGAGCTTCTTTAAAAGCAAGAGCAGCTAGTGCTTATGATTCGTATATGAGAGGCATTGAAGGTAACATAGCAGTAAACCCTCGCTCATTTTGGAGGCATGTCTCTAGTTTTAGGGCAAAGGGTGGCTTTGAGCCAAATGTTATTTTTAAGGGCGAATCGTATTCGGGTGTTGCAGTGGCTGAATCCTTTGCCAAATTTTTTGAAAATATGTTTCTGCCTGATATTCCAACGCTTAATGTTGACAATACTAATCGCTATGATAAAAACTGCAGTAGTAACTATGTTAATGTCTTTAATTTCACGTGCAACGATGTTCTGGAAGGAATCAAAAAATTCAAACCTAAAGGTTCTATAGGTCCAGATGGTATACCACGGGCTGTTCTAAAATCAGTATATAAATGCTTTGTTCCACCACTGTACCACATATTTAATTTGGCCTGAAAGACAGGCATCTACCCTGCGCAGTGGAAGATATCAAGAGTAACACCGATCCCAAAAACCTGAAACAAGTTAGTTGTCGAGGAACATCGCCCTATAGCCATACTGTCCTCACCTGCTAAGGTATTTGAAAATGTCCTGCACAAAATCATTTACGCCTAAGTCAAGACATTTTTAAGCAACGCTCAGCATGGTTTCAGAGTTAAAAGATCGGTCAACTCAAACCTTTTGACTCTTGTGGATTACATCTCTACAAAATTAGACCTTGGCTATCAAGTGGATGTGCTCTACTTTGATTTTCGAAAAGCGTTTGACAGGGTCAATAATGACATACTGCTGGTGAAACTAAGCGCCTTAGGCTTTGCGCCAAATCTTCTTCGGTTACTCGCGGACTATCTGCGAGATCGCCAACAGTATGTCAGACTCGGGATCTAGGAGTCGGCCCCTTATCATACGCGGTCGGGAGTGAGCCAAGGCTCTATCCTAGGGCCTTTACTTTTCATTTTGATGGTTAATGATCTGCCGGTTGTTGTAAAGCATGCGGAGTGTTTGTTGTATGCGGATGACCTGAAGCTCTACAGGGTCATACACTCCGTAGCGGATTGTAAGTTGCTTCAGGGGGAGTGTGATGCGTGTTGTCGTTGGAGCCTCGATAATAAAATGGAGTTTATCCCTCCAAATGCTCCGTAATGACTTTCGGTCGTAAGAAGCAGCTGGTATCCTTTGATTACACAATCAATGGTAACAAGATCCCCAGGGTCACGGTAGTTAAGGATTTAGGAGTTACTTTTGACCGAAGGCTCACGTTTCACGATCACATATCTACGGTCGTCAAGGAGTCCTTTCAGAGACTTGGCTTTGTTCTGAGAAACTCCCGAGACTTTTGCTGTGACAGGGTTGTGCGGCTTTTGTATGGGGCTCTGGTGCATAGCAAGCTTGAGGCAAGTAGCTGCATCTGGAGTCCCTATGAAAGTACGTACGCTTTGTTACTGGAGAAGGTACAAAAGGCATTTGTCAGGTTTCTTTACAAAAGAGCGTTTGGATATTATCCATTTATGTATCCAACCAGGTTTCTTCAAGGATGTCTTGGCTACAACTCTTTGCAAACCAGAAGAGCGTATGATCAGATTGCAACGGCATGCAAGGTGCTCCGTGGTACGATTGACGCTCCTGACTTGCACAACAACCTCGTTCGACTCCATCTTCCTAATAGTTACACTCGAATTAGAAGTCATAAACTTTTCTCTGTGCCTTTTAGTCGAACAGTTGCTCGCGCCAATTCTCCACTCGCTCGCACCCTCACCGCGCTCAATAGACTACTTGCCCAAAACTCGGACTGTGATATCTTTACCGATGAGTGGAAGAAGATTATGTTGGTATGCCTGAGATTTTGTGAGACTGATGCATGAACATGCAATTGTATTCAATGATTAATTACTATTTAGACATTATAATAATAATAATATTTACTTTTTGCTATATCATATTTTTATATTTTGTTTTTTGTTTGCTTTCTTTTTGTTGTTAATTGTTATTATTAATTAGTGTAACTGGTGCTTAACCATGCTGATTAAATAAATAAATAAACACACTACAGAGTCACGCTAACTAACTTTGACATTATAGAATTATACAAGTTGCAAACTTAGTTTAGAGGCACATTGAATGTAATACTTTATTTTCTTTTTTAACCGTATTTATCAAAAAGGAGGAGGTTCTCAATTCGTCGGAAAAATCTTTTTTGTTTCAAATATCCCATATAAATTTTATCAAAATCGGTCGAGCTGAAAAATTAACGAAAATCTAAGAATTGTATAAGTACTTCGATGATGTTTTCATGTACTTTGATACCTCGCTGTCTCATTGAAGCTGTGAGTTTATTTGCCCTACCCATATTGTATATATACAAAATACATTTACTTTCCACTAAAAATGTATGATAGGCTCAAATTTCATTCAATGAAGTCGGTTTTCTTTTTAGTTTTTAAAACGTAATTATTGACTGTAAAATATGACTGTTATAATCTATATGTATGTACTCTAAAACTAAGAAAGGCTTATGCTATTCATTTAATTATTATTATGTAGTAATCTAAGTTTAACTGTATGTGGCGCAAATAAACTTATTATTATTAAAATAGGTAACACTTTATTGTACTCAAAGAGAACTCAGAAGCAACAATAAAATAAAGTTGTGCAATAGGCGGCTTTATCACTAAAAGCGATCTATTCCACCTTACGCTATAAAATAATAGGTAATAACAATATTAATAATGCCGGACATTTCACTCAGCATCATCTGGCGCCAAAGTAAGCAGTGCTTTTGTTTTGGTTCTACATGACAGATATACTTTTTTTTTTAATTCATACATATACCTAGAAACACCCAGACCCGAAACAAATACTTGCTGACTTTATAGGAGTCTGGAATTATTCATCTAGATATTTTATTTGCCATCGTCTTGCTATGAATAATAACGAACGAATTGAGTAAATAATATAATAAAAAGAATACGAAAACATATAAATTAATTAACTACCTACCTATGTGGCGCAATGGGCCAAAGCCCGGCTGAGGCGCAGAAGGTTGCGGGTTCGTTTCCCGCCGCGGGACAAATGTTTGTATGATCTGCAACTATTTGTCTCGGTTCTGGGTATTTCTATGTATAATATGTATGTATTTACAAAAAAAAAGTATATAAATAGTATATCAGTCATGTGCTACCCATAACACAAGCTCTGCTTACTTTGGGGCCAGATGATGGTGCGTAAAATGTCCGGCATTATTTATTTATTTAAAAATATATATGCTATCAATCATCTAGTCACCATAATATAAAGCTATGCTATATTATACGTATTATTTAATTCGATTCAATTTATTTTTACATAACAGCACATACCTTAACACAAGCACCAAGTTTGGTGCACCCACGCGGATATCGCAGGCTCCATGGCATGCATGAGAGTCCTGGGTGCACCAAAGGTTTTTAGCGATTAGCTAATCTTTGTGCAGCACTTGTAAATGGCGATTATGTTATACGAGCTGGTGCCCGCGACTTCGTCTGTGCAGGATTAGTACCTACTTCGTGTAATTCTAACGGTTTTTGCAGCGCACGCCAGAATAGCTTGCAGATGGCTGATTTTTTTCATAGTTACTTGACACTTACCGTTATATTTTGGACAATTCACACAATATCTTTATAAATTATGGCCTATGTGTTATTCTGATGTATAAGCTATATTATTGTAAGGTTTTATTAAAATCCATTCAATATTATAGTAAGAAGTAAGATTAGATTAATAAACTCGACATAAAATACAGCTTATGTCTTTGTAATAGGTAAGAATAGTACGTTACACGAAACGTTATTGAGAAACACGAATTATTGCTCACGTATTATTTCGTCGATGAAGGCACCGATACTGATTCTGAAATGTGTTAGTACTTACAACTCACGTAAGTTTTATTATAATAGTTTTAAGATAATACTCTTGCTAACTCCTCTGGAATTATCCACCCTTGATTTGTTCTCTTGCAAGACGGCTAAAGTCGATACAGAACGTGTAATAGACACACGTTCGGCCTTCCCGTATAATAATCCAATTAGAAGGAAATTTAAGGCGTGCTCGAAGACACTGCAATGGGAACGAGATAATACTCGTAGAATGGAGTTTTTCTTGGAATTCACGTGAATTTCACTAATTCTACGAACTACAAAGTGCCAGCATAGTTGAATAGTTGAATATATAAGTATAGTGGTCTAAGACCTACTTGGAAAATGATACCGGTTTCATTTCATTGCAATTAAATGATAGAGATTGACTAATGACAGAAATCTATTACAGAAATACGTATTAATCCCTTCTAATAAATACGAAAGTAACTCTGTCTGTCTGTCACGTTTTCACGCCTAATAGCTGAACCGATTTAAAATAAATTTTGGTATAGAGATGGATGGGGATGGATGGAGTTATTTTTTATGTAGGTACCACTTGCGCGAAGTCGCGGGCAGCGCCTAGTATATAATATAATGTGAAATGGTCTTGCGAAGAAAACATTGCGTTCTTATATTATTTATTTTTCTTGAGTTATTTCCTGTTTTATTAGTCATTTTCGTGTTTTATTTATATAGCTAGAGTTATTGAGTTATAGTATAGTTATAGACTCGGGTGTGAATAATTTGTTTTTTTTTAATTATTCACACCCGAGACCCGAGCATTTGTTTCTCTGTGATTCGTGCAAAAATGATTTGTGGTTATTTTTACAAAAAGAACCATTTTAAAAATAAAATAAAAAATGACGAACGACAAGATACGACTTTTTGACATACTATACACAATATAAACACTAGCAAAATTGACATTATTATGTTACATGTTTCGTTTCGCTTCGTTAATGACGAAGAAGAAGAAGAATACATGTAAAACGGTTGATCTCTCTATGGACAGTTTAAAACGATCTATAGTTAGCTCAACTGCTCCAGGTTACTACCATAGAAGCGTCTCTAAGACATTGGCAGCATTGCCACGCTGAATGGCAATGCTAATACGCTGGGCCAGATAGGAGCCACCTTGAGTCACGCGATGTTTCTACCAGATGCCATGAAATAATTTTGACAACGCGATGGGCTCAAATATGTAGGCCTTATACAGACCGGCCTTTTTGCGCCTTTTGAGGTCCTCGCCACTAATGTCTAATTTGAGCGTACTTAATGAAATTATCGCGCACACACAGGGTACAATATTACCCATACCTGCAGAAATTATGTAAGACCTAAGCTGAATGTCCATCAATGTATTTTGAAGGATGAATAAATGAAATGAAATATCATGATAGTAGACTATTTCAAAAGTTTTCTCTGAGCGAAGAACCTCTCAAACAAAGACTTTCAGGACAAGGACGGCATTGCCTTCAAGATATATTAATTAAGGGAATAAATTATAAATAACGAGCGTGGCTGCCCCCTATTGAGTTCGCTTACAAGTGCTGTTAGACGCACTGGTGCTGAAAACGCAGCGTTTCTTCGGACGCTTATTTTGCAAAGAACTATTATGAATAACCAATGATTTAAAACAATCGACGATCTTGAGCACTGGCATATACAAAAAGTATTCTGTCGCGTCACACTGATAGTTTCTCGCCCTAGGATTATATATAAGACTAATTATAACACTAATTTGATGGTTTCACCTACTGTCAACTATGAGTCATAGTTGCGAACGCGGACATCTGACACGATGGTCAGCTTAACAGATGTCAGCCCTAAAACTGTAAACAAACAAAGATTGAACAACTTTCCACAAATTAAACACCATCAACTCCGATAACTTATTACCTGAGCTCATCCTCAGAAAGTGAGATGAATATCTCACGCAGATGACGTCATCATCACACACCAATACGGCACATTTCGGGTGCGATTATGACGTAACTTCTCATTTTTTGAACAAAAGCTAGACGGCGTCAGCGCAATGCGCATTATTACTTCCCACATGATAAAACACAAATCCGCCGCGTCAATAAATACCAGTGTAAGATAAGACGTTGTAATTTGTACCTGGACCCAGCAATCCGCTGGTCCAAATGTCGAAGCCGAGGGTTCTCCCCTAAACGGAACATCCAAAACTTATTGCCTGCTGGTTCCTTGCACATTCACGTGTAAAGCCGGTTGCCCTGACTATTGACCGGTAGACCTTGTAAAATACACACAGGATTCTATCATCATACATAATCTTAATTAAGGAGGTATAAGGTATCATTTTTACAAAATAGAAGAGTGCAATCTGATAACAAGTATTAATGAAAACCATTACCATTGAAAAACATCTACGCATAACTAGAACATTCCAGAGACTAAACACGATACACCAGCGCTGTATGTTGGTGAGGATTTGGGTATCCTGCAAATTCCAGGTGATGCGGCAGCATCAGATCAAGGTTACCATATTCTTGCAATATAATTGAAGGACCAGAATACCAAATTTCAATGATGCTCACATCCCTTCATCAACTAGAAGAATGCTGCTGATCTTCAAATAGTTATAATTACGTTTTATAATTTAAAAAGAAAACCGACTCCATTGGACACAATTTGAGACCATAAAATTATTTTATTTTGAAAATTTTAGTGGAAAGTAAAATTAAATGTATTTTGTTTATATATAATATGGGTAGACCAACATAACGCACTGCTCTGCATTGCACGTAACAAAAATATCATCGATTTATACATTTTTTTTTTGATGATAGTTTAAAAACCCCTCGGCTTATTTCGATAAAATTTAAATGGCAGGTGGTGCCATTTAAATTTTATCGATCGGGCGGTATACCCTTTTAAAGAAAAAAAAATAACTAAAAATAAAAAAAAATATCCAAATCGGTTCGATCTTTGAGTAATCAGTGAACAAACATAAAAAAAAGATCCCGACGAATTGAGAACCTCCTACTTTCTAATGAAGTCGGTTAAAAAGAGATTTCATTGAATCATAACTAAGAACAATTGGGATCAATACACCTTTAAAACAAAAAAACTATATCAAAAACAGTTCATCCGTTATAAAGCTGCGATGCTACAGACACGTATACACAGACACACGTTAAGCCTCTAACAACCCCGATGCTTCGAGGGTTAAATAAAGCAGTTGTTGTATCACGGGCAGTATATTGCCTAACTAAACTAAAGCTTACTTTCCGGCTTGATTGTCAGCACCCTTAGCACGGCGATTAAGATACATTCTGTAGCAAAAAAACGTGTGTGCCTCGGGACCCCCAATAGAAGTGATAACTTAAACTAATCTAACTAGCGCTGTGGGTTAGAGTAAGAGGGGAGGAGCCTGCCTACCGCTGCCGTATGAGTGAAAGAAAGGGAAGTCAGACAGACTGGCGCCATAACGCATTACGTAACGAAGCGGTTTACCCTACCATAAGAAGTTATCACTTCAAAAACTCAACAAAATATGTAACCTTCTATACGTAAATGTAATTTTGGTTTAGTTTCGCGGAATAATTGTCTACAGGGCTTATCCTACACTCAGACAATGGATGCTGATAGAAAATGCTCATTACAAAACTCCATAATTTCAGGTTATTTGTAGTTTCACTTTGATACAACTGTGATAAAACTTTGTCACTACTTACTTATTGATAGCACCAACTATTGATTGATTAATGAAATAAAAATATCTCCAAAGCATATTAAAGACATCAAATTATTTAGATGACTAAAAGGCTTGGGATAAATCTGCCTGGATACATCGACTCGGCATTCGTAACCAAAAAGAGTTTCATGGCGGATTCTTTTTGAACTGGGGTTAGGAGGAGCCCCATCTAGATTCACTTAGTAGGTATATATTCTTTGTTTTATTTATGTTATGTATGTTTTAAATTATTATTATGATATATATGGCTCAAATTTGTACATATACTCATGAAGGCTGAAATAAATGAAATTGAATTGAATTGAATATAAGAAGACGAAAATAATCCTTGTGATTTTATTGAATAACTTTTTTTTCTTTTTATTTCTTAAGACGAGACGTCTCTTTATAACAATGCTAATTAAAAACAACAATAGAACAAGATACATCTTCAGAATAAATCTCGAAGTGGTGACATAAAAATCCTATACAGCAACAATAATACAAAGAGTTAGTGTGACAGGACAAAGCGGGCTATAACGTAGCTTCATGTCCAACTTGATTTGTGTTGCAAACATCCCACTCGTCTCTTTGACCGGTGAAGGCTTGGAGATGTATGATATTTATAAATTCGATTTTTATCTTGCGTGTACCTTCATTTTTTTGTTAATTTTTATGATTTGGTCATCTCTTTTTGCAGCTTCAAAATTTTAAAACATTCGTGAGTTGCATGCACGTATTTTTTTGTCGATGAAGATACAGACACTGATTCAATTCGTCTAGATCATCTTCATCAGGGTGAGTTTGATGGCTTGCTTTCATTCGTGCTCGTGATTTGCACTGAATCCACAAAATAATACGAGAGTAACTGGCCTGTTACCTCAGGTGGTAGTAGCTCTGCCTTCTGCACTGTAGGTTGATGATTCGATTACCTCCCAGGATAAACATTTATGTGATGAATATAGGTATTTGTTTTGTGTCTGGGTGTTATAAAATATCAATCAATAAACAAAATAAAGCCGGACATTTGACACAGCATCATCCAGCTCCAAATTAAGCAGAGCTTGTGTTATGGGTACCACATGACTGATATACTGCTTACACGCTTTTTTTAAACATACATATTATATATAGAATAATACACAAACCCGAGACAAATACTTGCAGATAATACAAACATTTGTCCCGCGGCAGGAATCGTACCCGCAGCCCTCTGTCTCAGGCAGGTCTTCACCCACTGTGCCACAGAGGTCGTTATTAGTCTGTATTTAAAAATACTTAAGTATTTTTGAGTCATCTGGTCACCATAATACAAGCTATGACGTTAAAAATCCGGTTGGTTAATACAACTAGGTAGACCTAATACATAAATATATTTTTATTTTTATTTTTACCTCACACTCTGTCTCTTACTATCTTACAGAGAAAGGGATGACATTTGTTTTGTCATGTACAGATGTTTTTTTTACAAAAAATAATTTTATTTTATAAGTTTTTTTACTTTTACCATCCGCTGTACTCCATAAAGATCAGTTGAGGATCATCAAAAATGGCTCAGCACCCGCATCCGACTGTAAAATCGAGTTGGTAATTTTCGCTGAATTATAATTACCTTTAACACTTGAATGAGGATTTCTACGTGGAACTGATCCCAGATGAGTGCTGCTTGGAGACTGATAATGGAGACGACTGCGATAGTCTTTAAATTATTAGGGATTAGTCCCCCTGCTGACTAACAGAAGAGTTAGCAATAGAGAAGGAAAACTTGAAACAAGCCCAGCTCGGTGCCAGCCGTTATGCATCTGCAACCGAACCGACGCCGCATGTACTGATTCGTCTTTCCTGCGGGTCCTGTCGGCAAGGTTGAGAGCTTACATTAAGGCTTACCTAAGTGCACGAAAGGAGCCTCTGAGGCGCACTTTAATCCTTTCACCACACTATTTAGAAATAACTAGTGACACGAAAAGAAGACAGAGAAAAAACTTGTAAAAGAAATGGCTGACTTATACGTATTCACCTATTTTTAAAAATACTACATATTTTTAATAGGTAAATTCAGGTACGTTCTTATACCGAAAGAAACGAATAATAATAATATCGTACACATTATACGAGGTCTATAAATGTTTTGTAAATATATTGCTGTTGTTTAGTTATTTATCATAGAAAAAAGTTTTTTATTACTTCGCAACTTTGTCGTCGACTCTTTGTGGAAATATAGAATGCTGCCCAACCGTACAATAAATACTTTCTAGAATTTTCTAGAAAGGTTCATTCCTTTTAACAGAAAAACTAATCTAGGCTTAAGAAACTTAGATAGGTACCTAAGTGAACGTATCAATTGACTTATTATCGTGCCATTACTTTTTTAAACCTAGTGTTCAAAAAGGATTAAAATACGCCTCATATACATCTTTCGTGCACGTGCACGTATTTTCAAACCTTGTAGGTTTTACGACATGTCGATTATCTCACGATGTTATCTTCACCATTTGAAAGTACTGTGCTCCAGTACTATACAGTTTTTAAACCGAAAAAATCATTGGTGCACGATCGGATTTGAACCCATGACCGTAGAATCGGAAAGCGGGGCCACTACTAAAGCGTTAGTGCTAACTATTAACTAAATACTAACTGCATAAATAACTAAATACCTACCTGCAAATAAATACAGGTTTTTTCTAATCTATCAATTTATTTTGTAACCGTCTATTCCCATCGCCTATTTTAATAACTGTAGTCAGCGATAACAAAGTGTAGATTGGCCTATGACACTAAACAGAATTCATTCATGAATATCGACGCATTCGATCTGCTCTTATATTTATAATTTATGTGTAGAAAAGGCCCGGCTGAGACACAGAAGACTGCTGTTTGTATTTACAAAAATATATAAGTATATCAGTCATGTGGTACCCATAACACAAGCTCTGCTTACTTTAGGCCCAGATATCTGTTTGAAATGACCGGCATTATTTTTTATTTATTTATTATCCATGCCTTTACGTATACAGAAAAGCAGTTCATTTAAATATGAAGTGAAACATGCATGTTACCAGTTACCAATATGTCTATTGCAGTCTGAATTGACTAGCATAGTGTCGTAATGGAGACTGGCGACCCGATGTGAAAAAGAAACGATAGATGCAGCCAATCAATCTACATTTACAATCATACGAGCATCGACGCTTAGAGGAACCGGGCGTTCTTGGTCCTTGGGACACAACCCTGAAATAGTTTAACAAGTAGGAACGCTTACTTATTGCTGATATATATACAAATATAAAGAGAAAATATTTGTTTTTGTTAATATTTGTTTGTAATTGATAAACTCAAAACTATTTAAATGATTTAAATCATTCAGTTACCTTTAGACAGTTATATTATCAGCAAGTAACATAATCTTTTTTATATTTAAAAAGAGATAGAGATCTCTACGAAAATGGCAATACTGTAACAAAAGGTATCAACAATTTACATATAATATTAACTATTTGACGTATACTGCTAGTTTTAGAAGACCTAACATCTTATGTGTTCCAATAGTTAAAGCAAATTATAGGCAAAATGCTTGTATTATTCGAGTAAGCGCCTTATTTATTACCTTAGCAAACGCAGATATTGTTATATTTAATGACGGCAACGGCTCTGTGAGATTTTTTTTATAGTAAAGGTACTCATTTCGTTATTTTTTCATGTTGTTAAATCTATTTTTAATTATTTCTTAATAAATTCTCTTTTTTAACTTTGTATTGTTTAGATTTCAACTTGGACTATATTTTTCATGTATATTATTTTTTACATCTCTCAGTGTGAACTTGTAATTGGTTCAGCATACAATACATGTTCTATAAATAAATAAATAAATAAATGTTGTCTAGTTGCAACATGGCCGCCGTCGTAACAAACCGTATTGTACTTACGCAAAACCAAATTATTTAGGAATAATCTGGTGCTGTTGATGTTATTGAGACAAGTTCTTTAAGTAATTTAGTGATAATCCCGTGTTGGAGAATTTTCCTGGTTGGCGTTTTACTAGTATTTCGAAATACGTAATTATTATTGACGAAGGTATGTTAGTTTTTATTTATTATTCCAAAATAGTTCCGTATTGTTTGGCATAAGTGAACATTTCTCAAATAACGCCCTATTGATGGCACATTTAAAATTTGCCATAGTTTATTCAAAAATCATTTAAAATGAATTCTGAATACTTTGAATTTTTACTATAGCTGTATATTAAAAGAAAAGTATTTTTAAGCAGTATATTTAATATTATAATAGGACAAAATGAAACATGTTTTTCAGATAATGCTCTATTTTTGAATTATTTTAGATTTCACCCATTTTATGGCAGATGTTAAAGGGTTGCGACCTGCTGATGCTCTAAAAGGCAATTGGAGCAACCATAGAGGACAGGTCAACTCTTCAAGATATCAATACGGAAAATAATGCTAAACATTCCAATGTGGCGGCATCAGTCATTGCATCACCAGCGGTTGAAGCATTAGTCGTTGCAGAATCAGAAAATGTTTCGTCAGAAAATAGGAAGGTAACAGAAATACCGGTTCGCACATTACTTGGTCCAAGTGATAAAAGCGATATAGATACAGCGATACAGATCCCACTTTCTCTCGCCCTGCTAAATAAAAAACTCGACCTCTTGAAGTCGCAAGAAGAATTTCTACTACTTCCTGCTCGAGCTCCTCATCAGAGTCGAGTCACCATCAAGCTCCAGTAGCAGCAGCAGCTCACTCAGCAACACCACTCTAACACAACCCTCTGCTGCACTGATACAATCTTCAGTTGCCAGTGCCACTGAGACCACCAGCGATCTACAGCTTAAAAGAAAAAAGACCCAAAATCTTAGTCGCCTGAAACATTGAAACATTGCTAAGCGATTGCGGAATATAGATAAGGCGTATGTTTCTGTATCAATCTTCTCCAAACAGATCGCTGGACATCAGATGCGTCACCTTGTGGCGATAAATGTAAATTGAAATGCAGAACACAAATAGATGAAACCCCCTATGGGTTTATTTTTAGGGTATTTTTAACAAATTTTGGGAGTTGGGTGACCTAGAAAAGCAAAGAGAGTACATCGTTGGGAATATACAAGAAGTCAAGCCAAAGTATAAGCACATAACACCTTAAAATTTAAGGGCTCCCAATTCTGGCTACTACTTTCAAATAGATAAATCAAGGATTAGAGATTTATACCTCATATTTTATCATTATAGCGTTGTGATTATTTAATTGTTTTATAATTTATGTAATTATAAAAGACTTGCTACTTTTAAAGGCTGGATACCTAAACACTAATTTTACGAAAAGATGGTACAGAACTGAATAAAAAGTTATAACGAAGTTTAAAGTGTCATCTTAGAAAAAAGATTTAAAGGCGCTGTATCTTGATTTTTGTATTGATTTCTTATTAAGGTACATGTTGATTCTGTGAGATTTAAGTCAATTAATATTTTATTGCTTAAGTTAACATTTAAATAGAAATAAAAGATTATCGTAGATTACCAAGACAGTACAGATGGTAAAGCATTTTTTTACCTAAGTACGAGTATTACTCGTACATTGAACACAGTCAGTATTATATAGTAACTACTTATCGCGTGGTGAAACTTAGTGTTTCCGTAATAATTTTGTCAACTCTGTTTTACTTTTCTATCTAGGTTGTTTTTATTTATTTCGTATCTGCCTGTGTTGTTTCATGTTGTAATAGTCGCTATTTCCAAAACCACACTACGGTTTTTGGATGATGATGTTGATTTTGTTGAACAAGCTTTAATAAAAGTGCTGAGTTTTGTAGTTTTTTCGTCTTTTATGTTACTAACCACAGGAAAATTCCTGAAAACAAATCAAATAGGTCTTTATTGTATATTTACACATAACCAATAGATGGTAAAATAATAGGGCACTATTTCAGAATCATTCAACAAAAAGAACGTATCTAAAAATAGTTCATTTTTATGTCATGAGATAATTAAACAATAGAGTTAAAACGAAAAGTGTATATAATTATCGCTTGCTCGTTTATTTAGGAAAATAAACAATAAAATATTGATTCACTTTGGATACGTTACATGAAACATTCACAACTTTGGCAATATCTTCGATACAAAATCAGATAACGGTTTTTCGTCGATTCTGAAAAAAGTAGTTTTTCGACTTAGCGCTGTCTTGTTCTAGGGGTGCGATATATATCTCTATATTTCGCCCAATAGCAAAGTCTTCCCCCGCGAAAGTGTTTGAGAACATCCTTCATAAGTATATTTATGCGCAGGTTAACAAGTTCTTGTGCAACGGACAGCACGGCTTTAGAAGCAAACGATCTGTAAACACAAATTTGTTGACGCTCGTTGATTTCATTTTTTTATATATGGATCGGGGTTACCAAGTTGATGTTAATATTTGATTTCTGGAAGGCGTTTGATACATTCTGCTTTCAGCTGACTGTCATAGGCTTCGCCCCGGGTCTTCTCCAGCTTCTGGCGGATTACCTCCGTGATCGTCAGCAGTTTGTCAGTATTAGCCTATACGAATCTCAACCTTATCCCCGGAACACGCGTTCCGGGGTCAGTCAGGGCTTGATTCTTGGCCGTTGAGTCGCCAAACAAGTTCAGTTTTTTCGGCGGTGTTTTTTTTTTAAGTATATTCAATAAGAGCTGTAAGAGCTGTAAGTTATCCAAAAATTCTAATAAAATAATTAAAAAAAACACCAATAATGTACGTAGTATTTATGCATACACTAACCCTCTTGGTACTAACATACATTAATCTTCTTTTTACCATCGTGTATCGTTATTTTGAACCAGTTCTAACTTGGATTAAAGTGCGCCTTTCACCACACTGCACAGTGCACCTTTCATGCACTTGGCACATGTCTTCGAACTTTTTAGGATGTTTTTCTATGATAATATAACATGTATGTATTTCCAAAAAAAAGTATAATAAGTAGTTTAACTTATTAAATTTAACATAATTATATTTATATATTTTAGTTTTTACTGCACTTATTGTAAATAGACATAAATTGCAATTATGATGGCACACGACGACAGTGCGCCAGCACAGTGCCGATGCTCATACCAACGCGGCGTCACGGAAGACCAGCGTTATAAAAGCGTTCTAAACGTCATTTATAACACATGCTGAGTGACGATCAATTTTGCTGTCAATTTACTTACTTGTGAGTTCATAAGTACTTATATGATATCATTAGACACAAAATAAACTTTTCTTTCTTTCTTTCTTTATATCAGTCATGTGGTTCGTACAAACTCTGCGTACCTTGCGGCTAGATGATACGGTGTGAAATATCCGGCATTATTATTATGTTTATTATTTAAGATTTGTCAAATAACAAAAGTATCAAGATCACTTTTTCCCTATTAAACGTTCGTCAGTCGTTGCTCTTGAATAGTTTAGAAAAGGCTTCATTTGATATCAGAGGGTAACATTGAATAGTACTAATTCTAGAAAACCCAATAGCGCGGAGCAACTTTACAGTATTTATTTAGTTTTTGATGTATTTCCTCTCGCTTTCTTGCAATCTGTGGAGCAGGAAGCCGGGAAAGCGCGCGCTATTTGAGTTTGACCAAAGAGTGCACTCGGTATTTGATTTGACCAATGCTCGCGATAGAGTTGCCGTCAGATTATATCAACCCATTATCCGAGAACTTGTCTGCGTGTGTGTACGCTCACACACATGTGTGTGTTTGCGTCTGTGTGTCGAGAAAGAGAAAGGGACATAAAGAAGGAAAACGCATCAGCTATGCGCTTAATCTATAGTGTTTTGTATAAAATGTGCTGTTAAATAAACTAATTCAGGATATATATGTTAACTAGCTGTTACCCGCGACTTCGTACTCTTATAATAAGAATAAAAATAAGAAGTAATTTATTGCAAAAAACTTAGGTGTATGGATACATAGTGCTTAAATTATATATTAATTAGGTCACTTAGGTCACGCGTATGATTAAAACCTTTTTTTTATTTTTGGGCGGAATGCATTCTGTCCATCTAAAGAACATCAGTTCTCATAAGTTTAATCCCCTATTTTATCCCCTTCGGGAACTATTTAGTAAAAACGTTGAAACACATATTTCTTACTTTCTTACCAAAAGCCTAAATATTAATTTTCAGATCCCTAACTTAAGGAAATATGAGTTGCCCAAACAAACTTTCATCCCCTATTTTACCCCTTCAAGGTGGTTTTTTGAGACAAAAAGTAGCCTATATTCTTCCCCCGAATGCAAAAGAATTCATCTTCTTAACAAATTTCACTTCACCATTCAGCCGTTTAGCCGTTAAAGCGTAACAAACAGAAAGACAGAGACACTTTCGCATTTATAATATTAAGTATAGATCTTGCTTATAACAAGGCGACATGTCAGATGTTACACATCATATGCAACTACTTTCTCATTCACTCATGTACTTTCACTCACCCTGTGTATAAAAATAAATAACTAACCCTAATCTTTGAAATATTTGAAGGCGTGAGTTAATGAATGTGTTGTGTATTTTTTTTTGTTTTTGTCTTTTATAGCCTACATGAAAGTGTAATGTCATGTATTACCTGTTGGTTGGGAGTTAGATTCCCTTTCAGTTCAAACCTCATCACGTACCAGACCGTTCGGCTCGAGAACTGCTGGTATGTTGGCGCAGGTTTGTGCCCAACCAATGACATCGTTAGAAATAGTAAATAAAAAGTTTATTTTGAAACGATGGTACATATCTGAGTATAAAGCTGTCAGCGGTTTTCTTGCACATGTATGTCTAAATTTCAATACTTCGTTTAATATTTCAAGAAATAACATTTAGCTTTTTTAAATTAATTAGTTTATGCTTTAACATTTATAAAATTGTATAAATACTTTTTCTTTAGTATTTACCTATTTATGTGTATCTATTGTTTATTTATCATAGTTGTTTTCGTTATATTGCTTTATATTCTGCTATATATAGTTTAGCTTTGAGTTTTAAAAAAAAAAATTTTGGTTACTGGTCATGTGGTATCATCATCACCCATAACACAAGGTTTGCTTGTTATTCTGCGTACTTACCTCCCTAACAGTGCTGTGTGCTACAACAGCAAAAATATCTCGACTCAGCGTAATGCTTACGAAACACAATAATAAAAAATACATAAATAAATAAGACGACCTCTGTGGCGCACTGGGCTTTGGTCCGGCTGAGACACAAAAGGTTGCGGGTTCGATTTCCGCCGCGGGACAAATGTTTGCATGATCTGCAAGTATTTGTCTCGGGTCTGGGTATTTCTATTTATAATATGTATGTATTTACAAAAAAAAAGTATATAAGTAGTATATCAGTCATGTGGTACCCATAACACATAAGCTCTGCTTACTTTGGGGCCAGATGATGCTGTGTGAAATATCTGGTATTATTATTATGTACATAAACTAAATGGTTATTTTCAGATCTCCAGTTATTAAAATCTTTTTAAAAGAGTCTAAGGGGGGTAGTCAGAGGCATGTAATAAACATATATATATATATGTACTAGCTGGCCATGCGTGTCTGTGGGTCAAAGTTCACCAATACGCTTACCAACTTAAAAGCAAAAATTTTGAAGTTAACTTCCGCTGCCAACTGTTAGAAACTCATATATCGATGTCTATCCATGTCTATAATCAAAATTAAGAATAGGATTATTCTTAAGTTTGACCAAAATTACACAAATAACATACTATAAAAAACTAGTTCAACGGACCCAGAGGACCCAGATCCGAGATCCAGGGAACCGGAGGACGCTGTCTCTCCTGGAAGAGGCAGTGTCCTCAAGACACTGGAGCCATCTCTTGGGGTCTCGCGATGTTTACATTAGACGCTGGCACATCCACCTCCCATCTCCCATCTCCCATCTCTCTTGTCCCATCTCTCTTCTCCCAACTCCCAACTCCCAACTCCCAACTCCCAACTCCCAACTCCCAACTCCCAACTCCCAACTCCCAACTCCCAACTCCCAACTCCCAACTCCCGACTCCCAACTCCCATCTCCCAACTCCCAACTCCCATCTCCCATCTCCCATCTCACATCTCCCATCTCCCAACTCCCAACTCCCAACTCCCGACTCCCGACTCCCGACTCCCGACTCCCGACTCCCGACTCCCGACTCCCGACTCCCGACTCCCGACTCCCGACTCCCGACTCCCGACTCCCGACTCCCGACTCCCGACACCCGACTCCCATCTCCCATCTCCCATCTCCCATCTCCCATCTCCCATCTCCCATCTCCCAACTCCCATCTCCCATCTCCCAACTCCCAACTCCCGACTCCCGACTCCCGACTCCCGACTCCCGACTCCCGACTCCCGACTCCCGACTCCCGACACCCGACTCCTATCTCCCATCTCCCATCTCCCATCTCCCATCTCCCATCTCCCAACTCCCATCTCCCATCTCCCAACTCCCAACTCCCAACTCCCATCTCCCATCTCCCATCTCCCAACTCCCATCTCCCATCTCCCATCTCCCATCTCCCAACTCCCATCTCCCATCTCCCAACTCCCAACTCCCGACTCCCATCTCCCATCTCCCATCTCCCATCTCCCATCTCCCAACTCCCAACTCCCAACTCCCAACTCCCATCTCCCATCTCCCATCTCACATCTCCCATCTCCCATCTCCCATCTCCCAACTCCCATCTCCCATCTCCCAACTCCCAACTCCCGACTCCCATCTCCCATCTCCCATCTCCCATCTCCCATCTCCCATCTCCCATCTCTCAACTCCCAACTCCCAACTCCCAACTCCCATCTCCCATCTCCCATCTCACATCTCCCATCTCCCATCTCCCATCTCCCAACTCCCATCTCCCATCTCCCATCTCCCAACTCCCATCTCCCATCTCCCATCTCCCATCTCTCAACTCCCAACTCCCAACTCCCAACTCCCATCTCCCATCTCCCATCTCCCATCTCCCATCTCTCTTGTCCCATCTCTCTTCTCCCAACTCCCAACTCCCAACTCCCGACTCCCGACTCCCGACTCCCGACTCCCGACTCCCGACTCCCGACTCCCGACTCCCGACTCCCTATTCCCGACTCCCGACTCCCGACACCCGACTCCCATCTCCCATCTCCCATCTCCCATCTCCCATCTCCCAACTCCTATCTCCCATCTCCCAACTCCCAACTCCCAACTCCCGACTCCCGACTCCCGACTCCCGACTCCCGACTCCCGACTCCCGACACCCGACTCCTATCTCCCATCTCCCATCTCCCATCTCCCATCTCCCATCTCCCATCTCCCAACTCCCATCTCCCATCTCCCATCTCCCATCTCCCAACTCCCATCTCCCATCTCCCAACTCCCAACTCCCGACTCCCATCTCCCATCTCCCATCTCCCATCTCCCATCTCCCATCTCTCAACTCCCAACTCCCAACTCCAAACTCCCAACTCCCATCTCCCATCTCACATCTCCCATCTCCCATCTCCCATGTCCCATCTCTCTTCTCCCAACTCCCAACTCCCAACTCCCAACTCCCAACTCCCAACTCCCAACTCCCAACTCCCAACTCCCGACTCCCGACTCCCAACTCCCAACTCCCGACTCCCAACCCCCGACTACCAACTCCCGACTCCCAACTCCCAACTCCCGACTCCCGACTCCCGACTCCCAACTCCCAACTCCCAACTCCCAACTCCCAACTCCCAACTCCCGACTCCCGACTCCCGACTCCCGACTCCCGACTCCCGACTCCCGACACCCGACTCCTATCTCCCATCTCCCATCTCCCATCTCCCAATTCCCAACTCCCAACTCCCAATTCAGAACTCCCAACTACTATCTCCCAACTCCCAACTCCCAACTCCCAACTCCCAACTCCCAACTCCCAACTCCCAACTCCAAACTCCCGACTCCCGACTCCAGACTCCCGACTCCCGACTCCCGACTCCCGACTCCCGACACCCGACTCCTATCTCCCATCTCCCATCTCCCATCTCCCAATTCCCAACTCCCAACTCCCAATTCCCAACTCCCAACTACTATCTCCCAACTCCCAACTCCCAACTCCCAACTCCCAACTCCCAACTCCCAACTCCCGACTCCCGACTCCCGACTCCCGACTCCCGACTCCCGACTCCCGACTCCCGACACCCGACTCCTATCTCCCATCTCCCATCTCCCATCTCCCATCTCCCATCTCCCATCTCCCAACTCCCAACTCCCAACTCCCAACTCCCATCTCCCATCTCCCATCTCACATCTCCCATCTCCCATCTCCCATCTCCCAACTCCCATCTCCCATCTCCCAACTCCCAACTCCCATCTCCCATCTCCCATCTCCCAACTCCCATCTCCCATCTCCCATCTCCCATCTCCCATCTCCCAACTCCTAACTCCCGACTCCCGACTCCCGACTCCCGACTCCCAACTCCCATCTCCCATCTCCCATCTCCCATCTCCTATCTCACATCTTTATCTTCCAACTCCCAACTCCCAACTCCCGACTCCCAACTCCCGACTCCCAACTCCCGACTCCCAACTCCCAACTCCCAACTCCCAACTCCCAACTCCCAACTCCCAACTCCCAACTCCCAACTCCCAATTCCCAACTCCCAACTACCATCTCCCATCTCCCAACTCCCAACTCCCATCTCCCATCTCCCAACTCCTAACTCCCGACTCCCGACTCCCGACTCCCGACTCCCAACTCCCATCTCCCATCTCCCATCTCCTATCTCACATCTTTATCTTCCAACTCCCAACTCCCAACTCCCGACTCCCAACTCCCGACTCCCAACTCCCGACTCCCAACTCCCAACTCCCAACTCCCAACTCCCAACTCCCAACTCCCAACTCCCAACTCCCAACTCCCAATTCCCAACTCCCAACTACCATCTCCTATCTCCCAACTCCCAACTCCCAACTCCCAACTCCCAACTCCCAACTCCCAACTCCCAACTCCCAACTCCCAACTCCCAACTCCCAACTCCCAACTCCCAACTCCCGACTCCCGACTCCCGACTCCCAACTACCATCTCCCAACTCCCAACTACCATCTCCCATCTCCCAACTCCCAACTCCCAACTCCCAACTCCCAACTCCCAACTCCCGACTCCCGACTCCCGACTCCCAACTACCATCTCCCAACTCCCAACTACCATCTCCCATCTCCCAACTCCCAACTCCCAACTCCCATCTCCCATCTCCCATCTCCCATCTCCCATCTCCCATCTCACATCTTTATCTCCCAACTCCCAACTCCCAACTCCCGACTCCCAACTCCCGACTCCCAACTCCCGACTCCCAACTCCCGACTCCCAACTCCCAACTCCCAATTCCCAACTCCCAACTCCCAACTCCCAACTCCCAACTCCCAACTCCCAACTCCCAACTCCCAACTCCCATCTCCCATCTCCCAACTCCCATCTCCCATCTCCCATCTCCCAACTCCCGACTCCCGACTCCCGACTCCCGACTCCCGACTCCCGACTCCCGACTCCCGACTCCCAACTCCCATCTCCCATCTCCCATCTCCCATCTCCCATCTCCCATCTCCCATCTCCCATCTCCCATCTCCCATCTCCCATCTCCCATCTCCCATCTCCCATCTCCCATCTCCCATCTCCCTACTCCCAACTCCCGACTCCCGACTCCCGACTCCCGACTCCCGACTCCCGACTCCCGACTCCCGACTCCCGACTCCCGACTCCCGACTCCCGACTCCCAACTCCCGACTCCCAACTCCTAACTCCCATCTCCCATCTCCCATCTCCCATCTCCCAACTCCCAACTCCCAACTCCCGACTCCCAACTCCCAACTACCATCTCCCATCTCCCAACTCCCAACTCCCAACTCCCAACTCCCAACTCCCAACTCCCAACTCCCAACTCCCAACTCCCATCTCCCATCTCCCAACTCCCAACTCCCATCTCCCATCTCCCATCTCCCATCTCCCATCTCCTATGTTCAACAAGCGAAAACTCCCTGGCTCAATAACAACACCAATCTTCCTTATGGGATTTGAAATAGCAACGGTGAACGACATCGCACCATCAATCTGGTAGAGGCATGGCATAAGACGCTGAACGGAGAGTTAAAAAAGAAACCGCGGCTCATTGAACTGATACATAGTGCTACGCAGACAAGCAGATTTATTATGAAAAATATCTTGATAAATATACAAGATAAACAGAAGACAAAACTCAATAAAAAAAGACAAAAATTAAAAAAAAATGAGTGATTACGAAAATAAAACAAGAAGCATTTCCCATTGCGTTTATTTGCTAACGCACATTATATATAAGGACATAACTGTCCTTAAATATTTTTAGAAGTCGTACCTTACCTAACTTACTTACTTAGAAGATTCTCGTACTAACTCTACCTAAACTTTGCATGGATGTGAGTGGGAACTAATGTATAAGCGAAAATATTTTTCAAAATTATTATTAAAATGCTCGTTGGATGTGGTTGGGAACTAATATATGAAAGTTTTCTTTTCCAAGAACAATGGGTTTGGATGTGGTGGGAAGTAGCCATACATTATATACATGTAATTCCAACGGTTTTTGCAGCGCACGCCAGAATACCTCGCAGATTGCTTAATTTTTTCCTACTTACTTGTCACTTATCGTTATATTTTGGAAAACTCACTCCTTATTAATTATAATATTCTGTATACATCAGAATAATATTATTTATAAGGAATGAGTTATCCAAAATATAACGATAAGTGACAAGTAAGTAAGTAGCTATATTATTGTAAAGTTTCATTAAAATCCATTCAGTAGTTTTTTGCGTGAAAGAGTAACAAACAACATACATACATCCATACATACAAACTTTTGCGTTTTTAATATTAATAAGGATTATTTATTATCGTATTGCCATAACGAAGTCAACCTCGTTATAAAAACTTACAAAACCTTCCGCAAACATCTAAGAAACCCTAGAATTAACTCGTTCCCGGGAGCTCAAGTCGATCCCAGATAGTTCCCGTTCAAATTTATAGCTTTAAAATTGAATTGACGGCAGTCGGCTGCATACCAAGGCGCTGTGAAAATTATCTGGGAAGTGCAACAGGGATTAAGTGGTGCCTCACCGGCTGTGCTATCGATCGGCCTAGTTCAAAGAAATAAACGATAGGTGTTTATCAGGTCAGAGTTACAAGGGGTGGAACTTTATGGAATAGAAAAGCTTGTGAGAGTTTATTATCATTATATAGTATAAAACAAAGTCGCCTCCCGCTGACTGTCTGTCCCGATGTATGCTTAGATCTTTAAAACTATGCAACGGATTTTGATGCGGTGTTTTTAAGAGGAAGGTATAAAAAAAAATATCTTCTCTACTATATTATGTATAAAACATGCATAATAAAGTAGAGAAACACTGATAATTTTAGAGGTTTCTAATGTGGTGTCGTAAATAAACACATTTTTTTGCGCTTACATTGCAAACGCTGTCTGAACCCTACGAGATAGATCAAAATAATGTACTACAGTATTGTACATCTTAAAAAGGTTTTAGTCCGCAATGGTATATGTATATCTAAGTCTATGTTATTCTCTTAGATAACGTTGTATTTGTATTTTTTCTAGTCATAACTTAGGGATATATAATTGTTGTACGTTGTTGTCTCTAAGACATTCTGTAGTATATTTAGTATCAGCATTGCACCCGTGCGAAGCCGGGGCGGGTCGCTAGTTACTTATAAAGTCGTAAGCCTTTCTTACTGGCGACTCAAACTCAATCTCAAATAAGTTTGTATTCAACAAACGTTATACTTACTAGGTGAATTTAGATGCCAATTCCGCCTAACCCAAGCCCGAGAAGAATTAACAAGAAACTCGTCCTTGAACTAGCGTTTTTTGTATGATTCTTCTACGCTATAGCTTAACTACGAAAAACTAACACAAGGTAACAGTAGGTTATGCATTGCAAATTTGTCAGTTAACTGTCAGAGGTCTGAGCAACATGGTTAGGCCATGCATTCTTATCAACAAAATAGTGATATCACTACATAGTATAAAACAAAGTCACTTCCCGCTGTCTGTCTGTCCCTATGTTAGATTAGATATTTAAAACTACGCGACGGATTTTAATGCGGTTTTTTTTATTAAACAGAGTGATTCAAGAGGAAGGTTTATATGTATAATGCATGCATAATATATTACAGAAAGAAACACTCATAATTTTAGAGGTTTCTAATGTGATGTCGTAAATAAATACATTTGTATTTAGTATCAGCTATGCACCCGTGCGAAGCCGGGGCGGGTATATTAAGAATACGCTTACTTCGCAAGACTACCCTTTTGTAATACTTCTGGAAGTTTATTATAGAAACGCACCATATTCCCCATAAAGGATCTGTTTAATTTTTCTAGTCTTAACTTAGGGATATATAATTTATTTCTGTTCTTGGTTCCTTGGAGTTCCTGAATCGGAGTTTGAAAACTATAGGTGTGTTTGTGGAGAATATTAAAGAAATAAAGTATAAATTAGGTTTGATAGATTTACAAAAATTTACAGTATACCATGCAGTCCATACTAATATTATCAAGTGTCTCTGTTTTTTCTGTCTTTTAGCCTGTCTGTCTGGTCTGTAGGTTTTTATGGAGATAAATTGTATGTTGGAGACGGATATAGGTTACTTTTTATGTAGGTGTCAGTACAACGCGTGCAAAGCCGCGAGCAGCAGCCAGTACTAAATATAAAGAACATGTAATATAGTTGAGCTATCTATGGACCATTTAAATAATTATTATTAACTAGGTGCTGCCCGCAGCTTCGCGCGCGTGAAACCTACATAAAAAGTAGCCTATGTCCTTCTCCAAGGTCCCATCTATCTCTATACCAAAATTCATCAAAATCGATTCAGCGGTTTATACGTGAAAACGTGACAGACAGAGTTACTTTCGCATTTATAAAATTAGTAGGGATTAAGAATTGAAAATAGAAAGGCAAATAAAAAATACCCGAGTCTAGAAAAATATCAAATCATTTTTATTTTGTTATTTTAATGGTTCTAACGTTCTAACGTAAAATAACACAGTATGTACCTCTCATACCTGTTCGTAGCCGCTTTTTATTTTATTTATATATCTTCAAATAAAGCCGAGATAATTTATTTACTGCCCAAATGTCCCTCAGCTATCTTTATCTTGCCGAAATAAATGAGCATCAAATTACGCCATTACGGCCCAGACAATTAGGTCACCGGCTTGTCATTCTAATGACAACCTTCAAGTTAGCGAAAAATAGGTATTTACTTAAATATTTTTGTTGAACGTTTTAGGGTAAGTACTTACTAGTTGGTAGGACACGTCACAGAGTTTTTTTTACAGATAACACGGTAAGCTACCCCGGCCAGACACTATATACTGGCACTGAGCCATCGTGACACTGTTAAAATCAAAACTTAGGAGGCTTGGGATCCAACTATGATATATTTTTTTTAAACAGCTGTCGCCCTTCTTCCGCGTACAGAGACATTTAAATATGCTTCTCACTGAACATCCTCAGGCGGATCTGTTTGCGGATGACTGGAAGACGATAGAGAGACTGTGCCTTACCTACTGTGAGAATGTTTTGTATAAATAATAGCTATACTCATAATATTATTTAGTGTAGGTATCAGTTTATTATTAGATTGTTTTTATTCTATAGAAGTAACATTTACCTACTTTTATTTTTCTCTGTAAGTACTTTACCTAACTTTTTTTTTTTCCCCATGCTGTTCTATTTTTCTTTTTTTACTCATTAGATAGTATCTGTTATGTTAAAATAAGGTGTACGTTTAAAAATAAACCGAATTTGAATTTGAAAAAAAATAATAATTTGAAATTTGAATCTTCTTATCACAAACTCTGAGTGGTGAAATGATAGGAACGGACATTTTATGCACTTGACACAGTTTTCGATTTCTTTAGGTTTGATAATGTCGGTTTCCTCACGAGGTTTTCCAAGTTTGAGATATATAAATATATCTGGTATAGCACCTTGCGCAAATACATTTTCGACCATAAAAATCTATTGGCGGAAGATTGAATTAACACGCCTTAGGACCTTAGGACCGCAAGCCGGGGCCACTATCACTGAACCACCAGTGCTGTCTGACATTATATAAGTAAGTACAACTGATGCCATAAATGTATAGTTTTTTTCAAGAACAACCTTAAACACACACAACTACACACTTTCAAAATTTTCAACACTTTCAAACACATCTAATTTTATTGCTGAAGGTACCGACACTGCTTCGACTCACCTAGAGAATCTTCATCAAGGTGAGTTTGACCCGCTGTCCGTTCGCTTCCGTTCGCTTTCACGAATCGCAATGAAACTATAAAACAGCCAACAAACTTTACAGTAAGCCAAGTCATACAAGCTTACCTATCCCTAATTCCAAACGCCGTGCCAATATTCCTATCACGAGCTGCTCCACACCCGTAACCAGTTGTAATTCGACAGAATCAAATTAACGTGTCAGCTCTCTCGTTTTTCTTCAGAAACTTGTGTTTTAGCGAGATAACTTTGTTAATTAAATTTTGCATTTTTTTCCGCCCCCTCCGTCCCCTTTTCATAAAGTAGTCTTATCATAGAAACGTAACTTGGCAAGTTTAATAATGGAGAGTTTTATGTTTGCTTTCAACAATCTCTACAAAACATGAAATTTGGAATATTACGAAGTTCAATGTTCATTTTGCATAAGCCAATGCGTCAACATGAATCAATTTACGGCAAAGGTGACTTGTAGAAATTATATAGAGATTCCAGCACACATACCTCGATACGATACGGAGCAATTTAGGAAAACTAGCCTTCTTTTTGTATTGTTTATAGTATGTCTCAAAGTCGTATCTTGTCGTTCGTCATTCATTGTTATTTTATATAAAATGTTGGCAATCATAAAAAATTACTACAGATTATTTTTACTCGAATCACAAAGAAACGCAAAGCTTTTATTTTAATTATTCACACCCGAGTCAATAACTCAAGCTTAATTTAAATAAAATTACTAATAAATGTAAAAAAAACTCATAAAATAATATATATAAAAATAAAAAGCGCAATGTTTGCTTCGCAAGACGACCAAGAATAATCAAAACCTAGATTATGTTTTTTTTTGACAGTTTTAATGAATAAATTCGAGAATTAACATTTTTGACGTGATTACGTCTTATAAATCTTATAAAATTGTCACGTTCCGCCTGAGCCGAGCGTGCAAGCGAAGGCGCGGAACAAGCGTTCGGTTTGTGAGGCATAGGTTAAAAGTATGCAATTTTTCATCAATGTTTTCTTATGACGTTATCACGTAATATTATTTTCAGTAAACCGACTTTACAGACAATATTTTTTTTTTAAATCGCCCTGTCGAAGTCGCGAACGGTACAGCTAGTATATTATGAGATAGAGGATTGGAGTTTCATCTCTAGTAAGCAATATTATAGACACGAGTATACCTATTCTGAGATTTTCACAAGATCCGTCCAACTCACCTGAGTTGAATTTATACTTTCTCATGAACTGCATTGGAAGAATTAAAAATACAAGATACTGGTGCAGTTGGAATGGAATCTAAAGTTTTAAATGAGCTGCTTTATTTTTATGAGATCAATTTTTCTTGAATTTCCATTGGCTTTTACCTGAAGTGTAACTATTACTAGAAATATTATCTTTGATGATGTTGAGTCTAGTTTTTATCGTTATTAAAGGTCGTATTCCAGAACAAAACTCAAACTCAGGTTGAAAACTAAGCATAAAATAAATGAATTAACGAATAAAAATTCTTTATTGGTGGCATTTCGGTTGGTTCATTTCTAAAATTAGGAAATGTCTAAAATATATTTTAGTTAGTAATTAAATTATATAAAATTAAATTAGGATAAGTTGGTAACAGCAGAATGGCCTCAATTCTGTTGGCACCAACCTAACTAATTTTAGCTAAAATTAGGTTTAGAAGTTTCAAATGAAACTTGGTATTCTGCTGTTACCAACTTATCCTAATTTAATTTTAAATAATTTAATTAAGCGTTCCTAATTTAGTTAGATGGTAGGTACCAACCGAATCGGTTTTACAAATGCTCCTACTAACTAAAGTAAATTTTAGACAATTCCTAATTTTAGGAAAGAACCAACCGAATTGCCACCAATACCAAGGTTTAATTTGACATTCTAAACCTAATTTTAGCTAAAATTAGTTAGGTTGGTGCCACCGAATTGAGGCCATTGTACACCTTAAAACTAAATATAACAATTTGAAAACTAAATATACTTATGAAAAAATATTAACAAAGGTCGGTCCTATCGCTAAGGAAGCGATTTCTTCCAGACAACCTTTGGTTAAAGAGGAAGAGCAGATTAGAAGAGCATAGATTAGGGATTTATATTATAATAACACATTAGATAATGAATTGTTTAAACAAATAAATAATGCCGGACATTTCATACAATTTAATCTAGACCCAAAGTAAGCGAGCTTGTGTTTTGGGTACAACATGGTTGATGATATATATGTATGAAACATATATGTAAATAAATACATATTATACATAGAAAAACATTCAGACCCGAGACTTATACTTGCAGATTATACAAACATTTGTCCCGTGGCGGGAATTCAGCCCGCATACTTCTGCGTTAGGCAGGCCTTGGCTCACTGCGACACAGAGGTTGTCATCTACAGCCATCTCTATTTATGTACCTACATAAATATATAAGAAAACTCGTGCAGCCAATCGATGACCACAAAAATAGAACAAGACAAATTAAACAAATTAGGTTAGACTGATTAACACAGACTGGTTTTATATAGTGTAATTAATAATATAATTATATAATGTATCGGTATATTATTTTAAATTTTAAATTGGATTTAATTTATATTTATTTATTTTGTTTATATTATATAAATAGTTGTGACGTAGCTTCTCTGGCATCTACTGAAAACCAGTGCTGTGTGGGCACTCAAGTGTGCATGCAGCACAATGATATGAAAAATAATAATTTGACGCGACACAACACAAAATTAAATTAGACGTTATGGTGGTACACATACAATATAAAAAAATGGGTACCTACGCTACAAAAAGCGATAGGTGACCAGTGTTAAACACTTGTAATCGTAAAGATAGCCATTTACAGAAAGATGTCTTACGCACCTTACAACATAGTTTGGTAAAAATTATCTTGTCGCGCCAAAAGAATCAGCTCAGCTTAGAAGAGGCTGAAAGGAGGCCATGTTTTTCCTAGATCCTGCTTCGCACAAATATCATATTTTATATGTAGAACTAATTTGGTCTTAGGTATTATGTATGTAGTATTTTTCAGTATAAATAAAAGTATTTTCTTTCCTTCTTTTCTAAACTTAAAATGACTTAGTGTCAAAAGTACTCGATTTATCTTAGTCAATGCAGTTGAAATACAAACCTCGTTACAGAAATAATTACAGATATATGTACAGAATAATATACAATAATGTAAAATACATATAAAACAGTTGAGCTATCTAAGGACCGTTTAAAACGATCTCAACTGATATAGATCACTGTAAGAGGGCAGCGTTCCCAAGACACTGGCGGCATTGCCACGTTGAATGGCAATGCTAACCTTAATCCTCTTTACATGACTCTCGATACGATATTCCAATACTATTTATAAAATGACGGTGCCAGCCGTTATCTTATCGAACCTGCAACCGAACCGACACCGCATCTACTGATTCGTCTTTCCTGCGGGTCCTGTCGGCAAGGTCGAGAGGTGTGGGTACCTGGGAAGGCCTGCGCTATCAAACAGAATCCCAGGCAGAGTGACGTCAGTGGAGAGAAAAATTCACCCATCTTAGCTTGCTGGAGTGGATCCATAAACGAAAGTTTTCAATAACAAATAACTGCTCTCTAACTTGACTGACGCCACCTAAATCATCTTCAACAGATGAACGAAGGCCAATGATGATGATAAGTACCTACACCTTGTTTACTGGCCACTTCGAAAACTGACCACTCACCCACGTCAACAGCCTTACTGCCACACTGCCATTAAGCTACTTAAGTCGCTCCTTACATATTTTCTTTGTCTAATCTTCATTAAGTGTCTTTATTAATCTTTATTCATCAAATTAATCTTTATTAAGTAGCGACTTAAGTAACCGTTAATAAATCTGACTATGACGATGACTTTACATTTTCAGACGGTTTCCTTCGAGATCATATTTGCATCCAAGTCAATTTCGATAAAATATATTGTTTCTTATATATAAATGTTCTGATAGGTACTAAATTAAGACAGATTAGTTTACCTTCCAAATCTTTCGTGAGTTGTACCATAAATTTTTCTTTCAACTACGTAGTAATGTTATTATTAATCACTATAAAACCTATCACAATGGACGTATTTTAGCTTAGAACCGTGCAGTAATGATAAATGAAATCTCATTATTGCACTGTTTTTTAGTTTTATTTAGATATAAATTTACCACAGAGGTTTAATATCTCCCATTAAGTTTAATATAAAATGTTTGCATTAGATTAAAAAGATACTGGCTGATAATAAAATCGGCTGAATAAAACCGACATGGTGAAAAAAAACAAATGGCGCGCATTTTCATTGTACAACTTTGTTTCTTCATATTTTTAGTTTGAGTAGGTATATTTTATCACAGTAGGTAGATTGGTAGTTGAAAGAAAAGTAAATTACGCACCTTGCTAAAGAGAGTAATTAATGCACTCGTGTTAATTCAGTGCCCTCGCTTGCGCTCGGTGCAACAATCTACTATCTGTCAAAAAAGTATCAGAGATTGATGATTTGTTTATGGTTCCAAATTCAATTTTTTTTTGTTGTTAGATTGGCACAACTGTTTTCCATTTTGGCGCGGAGTTTGAGTTGCATCTGTTGTTTAGATTAAATACAGTGCTGTTTTTAGTTACTTCATATCTAGTGTGTATTGCGAATTTCATAATGGTCAAAAAAATCGAATCAAGAGTTTTTAAGTCTTAAATTTAGCATTGCTAATGGAATTTCGTGTTCAGAGTCCCTGAAAATATTACTGAAGGCTTACGATGAATCGACTTTATCAAAAATACGTACTTATGAGTGGTACAAAGCGTTCAAAAGCGGTCGAGATGTTATGGAAGATTTGCTTCGCTCTGATAGGCCATCAACGTCTTCAACTGAAGTGTAGAAATAGTGACCGAAAATCCTCCGGAAAAAGCGTTTAAAAAATGTTTTGTTGATTGGATTATTCGTTGGCGTAAGTGTATCGTTTCTGAAGGAGCATACTTTGAAGGCGATAAAATAAATATGGATGAATAACTAACATTTAGTGTATTATTGATCGTTCCCGGTACTTTCTTGACAGAGTGGTATATACATTTTACTCATGTATTATTGTGCCGATGAAGGCACCGACACTGGTTCAATTCATCTAGAAAATCATCAGGGTGAATATGCTCCGCGGCCCGCTAGCGTTTTCGGTTTGCACAGCCATCGAATAGGAACAAAAGGAGCCCTTACAAAAACATTTCATAATGGACATTCTGGAAAGTTCCACTAGTGTACTTAATTAAGCACAGAGTACCTGCGACTGTTGCATAATACTTGTGGAAATTTATTCCCAACTTTTTCAGCACACTAATTAGCCTCGCATTATCCAGAGCATAGAATCAAGATAATTAAACAGATAAAGCTGAATAACTTCCGGAATAGTTACCGAATAGAGAGCTCGCTCCGAAGGGGTTAATAAGAGAGGATGCCGTTAATTTCACTCGGCTAAGAGAGCCTTACCTTCGCGATATCGCGTCGAGTTTCAGATTGCTAAAGGTGAGGGCATGTGGATAGACGGAGCGAGCTTGTACACGGTTAAATTAACGAAGTAACATTAACTATAAAAAAAAAGTGAGCGTATCGGGACAGCATATGCGTATTTTTTGTAACTTTAACCCACAGCGCTAGTTATAACTAGAAGTGAGAGAGGAGGAGCCTGCCTAACGCTGCCGTATGCGTGAGAGAAAGTAAAGCCAGACAGACAGGCGCCGTAACGCGTTACGCAACGAAGCGGTTTATCCTCTCATAAGAGGTGGATGGCACTATTATAAACAGTGACTAACTTTTGACAGAAGTTGGAAACAACCTGTTTTTTTTGTTGTACGAAACCTTATAACCTATTTTATAAAGAAACTAGCGACCCGCCCCGGCTTCGCACGGGTGCAATGCTTATACTAAATATACTACAGAATATCTAATGTGATTTGAAACCTCTAAAATTATCAGTGTTTCGCTACTATAATATGCATGTATTGTACATAATAAACCTTTCACATTAATCACTCTTTCTATTAAAAAAACCGCATCAAAATCCGTTGCGTAGTTTTAAAGATCTAAGCATACATAGGGACAGACAGACAGAGGGAAGCGACTTGTTTTATACTATGTTGCGGTTAATTTTAAATGTTGGTTTTAGTCATGTTCTCTCACTCGCACATTACTAATAGCTATAATGTGCGAGTGAGAGAACATAGCCGTTTAAGATTCACTTCCTTACTTACTAAATAGGATAGGTTACTATTGTTCTATTTACATCTCAAAACGTTTTCGTCGACGATTACGCCACCGATACTACTATAGTATTATCAAACAAAGTTTTCGTTACAGTTTAAAAATGTTTTAAGACGTAAGCAAATAGCGGAGGAAAAACTACACTGCAATTTAAAAAAAAAACTGTTTTTTTTACAGTCAACGATTACAAAACCCTACTAATGACTACTTACGATAAAAAACTCCTAACGATAGCGTTTTCTGCATTTGTGCTGAAATTGGTGGTCATTAAAAACGCTTACGTTTCCGCTAATACCCTGTACCTTATACCTTATACCCAGTGGTAAACAAAAGACTAAACTACTTAACCTAATTAACGGGAAAAATCTAAGCAAAGGGGAACTGGGTTCTTTTCGTCGATTTGGTTAAACACCTACCTCTGCTTTTTAATTAAGAAAGCTCCGATGACACATTTATTAACTTATGTATGTATGTATGTACCTTTCTATATATACTAGTGATCGCCCATTGGTCGAAATTCGACCATTATTAAATGTAATGTATTTTTTATGTCTAATTTTGAGAAAATTAGCATTCTGCACTCCTCTATATGTATAAACTATAAGTGTGCGAAATTTCATACTCCTCCGTCCGCGCAATTTTCGTAAAATGGGGTGCAAAGTTTTTGCTTCACGTATTAATATATAGATAAACTATGTATACAGTTTGACGATTAATTGTAACTGTGTAACACGCAATAGTCGCAAAAGTTTATCAAAAAATTGAGGTTCAAATTTGAAACTAATAACGAATAGTTAGTAGGTAAATGGTAATTTGGAGATGTTAAAAATTGACTAAGCGCATGTTACCGCGCAGTGAAGGGTTCCGAAGTCAGGACAAGACTAGTTGTCAGGTGCCAAGCCGATTCAATACCATCTAGTTAGGTATACAAAAATATTGTTGTGTGTAAGTCGGTTTACAGACGATAATCTCACGTGATAACGTCATAAGAAAACATTGATGAAAAATTGCATACATTTAACCTATTAACATGCGTCACAAGCCGAACGCTTAGGCCGATTGTGCCTCTCTATCGCTTGTTCTGAGCTCTCGCTTGCACGCTCGGCTCAGGCGGCACGTGACAATTTTTCGTGCGTGCAGGCGGAGTTTATCGATTTATAAGACGTTATCACGTCAAAAATTGGGACAATGCTAACAAAAATACTTTAAAGCTTAATATTTATCAACCGAATATATGTATCGAAAAACTATTCAAGAAAATTCCTAGTATCTTTAATACCTGAGTAACGATATGCTACACGATAGGATAGTAACATAAAAACAAATTAACCCTACTTTACATCTAGGGGAGGTATCCCTAAACATGTTTCAATGTTTTTTTCAACATTTTGTAAGGGCCACTAATACCTATTACGGTTCAAAAACTCCTCACGATTAAACTTATAGTCTGCGAGGAAGAGCTCTAACAGGGGCGGACACAGACAGAAATAGCAAAACTATAAGGGTGCCTTTTGGACTTTGGAATTAAAATCAAGCTTCTAAGTTATCACAATCAGATAATACGATAATTTAGCCTGCTCATGTTGACGATGTTCAGTTTATCAAAACCAATGTGGCACGACATAGAATCATGTAATTTGGCAAGAAGCAAGATCTCACAGCACAAGTAAATAAAAAAAACCCGAGTGCAGTTAAGTTTTAGTTATACTAAGTATTTGTAAAAAAATCTATATGACATACATGACTGTGACGTGTATAGATGTATAAGATTTTTTTTTTAAAGTCAAAGTCCAAAGATACTTTATTCAATACAATCACAGGGATCACTTTGAAACGTCTTACATACTAGGTGAATTTAGGTGCCAATTCATCTAACTAACTAACTCAAGCCCAAGAAGAATTGGCAAGAAACTCGTCTTGGTCCTAGCGCTTTTTTACATGATCCATCTTAACTAAAAAATACTAATACAAGAGAGTTTATAAATTTAAAGTGTGTCGGTTAACTGTCTGAGGGCAGAGCGACATGAGGCCATGCATTCTTATCAATAATATAGTCATTTATGTTATAAGCTTTCTTCAAAAGACTATCTTTTATGTATGCTTTAAATTTCTTAATAGGTAGTTTAGTAGCATTTTCAGGAAGCTTATTATAGAAGCGCACCGTGTTCCCCATAAATGACTTATTTACTTTTTCTAGTCGAAACCTAGGGATGTTAATTTGTGTCTATTCCTGATATTGATTCTATGAAGGTCATTATTTTGCTGAATCTCTATTTTTATGTGTGTATAACATATTTTCATATATATATTGTGAAGCTATTGTGAGAATAATAATTTCTTTGAATATTTCTCTCTAAGATTCTCGTGGTTTCATACTATAAATGGAACGTATTGCCCTTTTTTATACGCTTTATATTAGCTTCACTTGTATGTATGTTCTTCGTTCATGTTCATCGTCATTGGGAGTTCACGGATGGTGTCTAGAATTGACTGGTCTAGCCTTCCACACATTATTTTTGATGGAGTTCACATAGTGCACATCAGCAAAGTGAGACGGTGAAAAATTTAAGTGTTCTTATGGACAGAAACCTGTCATGGGAACCACAGCTAACTGAAGTCAGCCGTAAAACTTTTGCATCAGCTGGTTCTATTCGGAGGCTGCGCAACTTCCTTCCAACAGCCACTAAAATTTCGCTAGCACAGTCACTTCTTCTTCCAATACTTGACTATGCCGATGCCTCTTATCTGGACCTAACTGAACAGCAACTTGACAAGCTTGAGCGCCTTCAAAATCTCTCCATTCGATTTGTTTTTGGCTTGCGCAAGTACGATCATGTCTCGGACTTCCGCAAAAAGCTAAAATGGTTGCCAATCCACCTTCGTCGGTATACGCACTTTCTAAATTTATTATATTAAGCTTTTAAGTATTTTTGTATCCTTTTCAATCCCACGACACCCTTCTATCTCAAAGAACGATTCCAATTTCTACACCTCTCCCACTCTCGATCCTTACGCTCCTCTGACACTCTTCTTCTCGCAATACCTGTCCACACTTCCTCCTACTATGCTAATTCCTTCACAGTACAAGCTGTTCAACTATGGAACGCGCTGCCTGAGGCTATTAGACGCGCCAAATCACTTGATTGTTTTAAAACTATGGTCAGGGAACACTATTTGTCCTGTCATTAACTGTTGCTTGATTCTTTATGTCATTTTAGATTATGGTTTGTTTATATATGTATTGGTTTATTTAGTTTATTTTATAACGTTGTATTTAATATACTGTAATGTATGTATGTATTGTATATATTTTTGTATAAGTATCTATCTTTTTATATCCTGTAAATTTGTATGTACACATTATTTTGATTATAAATCTCCTAATATTGTTATCATCACCCTTTTTTAAGCTACATTCTGTTCAATCCATCCTAAGGTTGTCTGGCAGAGATCGCTACATAGCGATAAGACCGCCCATTGTACTACCGACTAGCAAAACATTGTTATTTTTGTTTCTACTTGTATATTTGGTGTGCAATAAAGTCTTATCTATCTATCTATCTATGTTTGTATGTTTGTATGTTTATATGATTGTATGTAACCGACTCCTTAGGACGCGATTTTCACACACTTTAAACGGCCAGATTTCATTCAAATTTTGCACATCTGTCAAAGACCGATGACAATGCAATAATTAGAAAAAAAAATAAAAAAAAAAACATTATACATTATAATAAAAAATTAAAATATCCGGTTATCCTAAAACTAAAAAGTAGAAAATAAATAATAGTTTAAAAAAACTAAAAAACACGCTTTATATAGAAAACCAAACTAAAAAATAGAAAATAAGTTTTAATAATGTAAGTAAGAAAAAAATGTTTTATTTTAAATAAAAGCGTGGGGTCCTTTTTAAGATATTATCGAAATGATAATCCTTCTTCTCATATCTGTCAATGAAATATTTATAACTATTGACACCATGCACCCCACGCTTTTTTTTAAATAAAACTTTTTTTTCTTACTTACACTTATTAAAACTTATTTTCTATTTTTTAGTTTGGTTTTCTATATAAAGCGTGTTTTTTATTTTTTTTAACTATTATTTATTAACTACAATGTTAATTGTCCTGCAATCCAAATTATCTTTTCGTTGCAACAATATTCGGTGCTTTAATAGTTTGATACGGTGTAGTTGCCCTGAATTAGACCGATGGTAAAATAACCATGGTGATGAAAAAGTAACGTAGGCACATAAGTACGGTAACCCTCTCACGCATGACTTTCGCTATTGGCTATTTTATTTTAAATATGAGTGGTCAATTAAAAAAAAAATAAAAAAAAAAAAGTATGAGAAAAAATTCTGGATGTACACACACACACACACACACACAAACACACAGACCCACCATACAACAACACTTACTCACTCACACCACACACACATACACATACTCACATTACACTAAAATATTTCATTCTTTCGCATATACCTACTCACATACCTACAAACACTTGAAGAGGATTGGCTGTAATTAAATAACACTCTTAGTTACACTTTTTATAATATATATTAATTTTATTTTATTTCTTTATTTTTTCTCTTTTATTATTAAGATTAAGATTATTTTTCTTTTAATTTCATCTGTTTAAAACAGCACACAATATATATTCGTGCGAATATACTGATAAGTTTGATAGGTCTTATTGATAAGTTTGTTTTTCCCACATTTTGTAAAAAGCCGAAGCAGAGATCCCTCACGTCTATTTACAAGTAGATAATATTTAGTTAGAGTGAGGAGTCAAAGTCAAGATTTTACAGGTTAAGATGACAAACCTTTCTTGTGTCTATTTAAATCTAAAATACTTGTAAGACATTGTGTAACTACTTTTTGGAAATAAATATATATTATTATTATTATTACTATTAATTCAAACAATACCATCTAGCCCCAAACTAAGCATAGCTTGTACTATGGTGACCAGATGACTAATAGAATCCTTTTTTAAAAACACCCAGACACAGAAAAAAACACCTATTTTCATAAAATAAATGTTTATCTTGGGAGAGAATCGAACCCTCAACCTACAGCGCAGAAGGCAGAGCTACTAACAACTGTGCTGACATGCAAGTCACCAACACCAACCAATTTTATGTTTATAGTCGATCACAATCCTATTTTTACAGAGTACATACAGTAGGATTTCAAATAGATTGCTTTTACTTTATATTTTAAGAAGTGGGTCAGTCAAGCAATGTAGTTACAAAAAACACTTCAGTAATGTCGACATTCTGCTTCCGCTCCACGATGTTACAGAAAATTGCTTCACAAAACACCAGGAAGTTATAATAAGATCTTCCAGACTCCAGATAAGAGATCTTTAATCAAATCCGTGCGGATCACAAAGGCCCAAGAAAGTCATTGAGAGCGAAACCACAGGTCAATGAACAGGAACCCTAAACCGTGTTACACAGAGTACCGCGTAAGGTGGATTTAAACAGGGGCTCATATACATAGAAATGTTCCTTACCTAATTTTGCACACACTCACACTCTCCTTAAAGGTTAGAATTATACGAGATTGTAATTTCACTGGCGGGTTTTAGCTTACTTTTTACGCGTGTGCGGCATTTCTTGTTCCGCAGCAACGTTTAGCGCGGTCACCGTTTAAATAAATACCGGCTTGTAGCAATAAGTACCGATGACACTATGTTCTCTTCTCAGACCTGTTATGTGAATAAATTCTGCGTTCTAGCCATCAGAGCACTGTCAAAAACAACAGGACACAATACAACAACACAACAGGACAAGCAGACGTACCGCTCAATACCATCCATATCTTGTCAGTCTACCACCCTTACGATAAAAGCGCTTTGCTTCCACATTTATACAGCCAAGGTTTGGAATGCTGTGCCGTCGTCACTTTTTCGTAAAAACTACAATCTGGGTCTCTTCAAGTCTCGAGTAAATAGTATCTTATATAATGACGACCTCTGTGGCGCAGTTGGGTAAGGCCCGGCTGAGACGCAAAAAGGTTGCGGGTTCGATTCCCGCCGCGGGACAAATGTTTGTATGATCTGCAAGTATTTGTTTCGGGTCTGGGTACTTCTATGTATAATATGTATGTATTTACAAAAAAAATATTATATAAGTTATAAGTAAGCAAAGCTTGTGTTATATTATATATAACACAAGCTTTGCTTACTTTGGGACCAGATGATGGTGCGTGAAATATTCGGGATCGGGATATATTATTTATAATAGTATCTTGTAGACCTGCGTGCCACATGGTCGCTTAACATCAGGCGAGATCGTGGTCAAACGTAGGTCTATCGAAGATTTAAAAAAAAAGTGTGCGTCTCGGGACGCCCGACAGGAGTGATAACTTAAACTAATCAAACTAGCGCTGTGGGTTAAAGTGAGAGAGGAGGAGTATGCGTGCCTACCGCTGCCGTATGCGTGAGAGAAAGGAAAGCCAGACAGACTGGTGCCGTAACGCGTTACGTTACAAAGCGACTGGATTCGAACCCACGACCTTAGGATCGGATGGCACTACCACTAGACAACCTCTGATCTGTAACCAATTTTCACTCTAAACTAATGTTACGTTAGTTTGTAGTTTCAGAATATGTAAACAATCTATATTGACTTACTGTTTTAACTGTACCTTGTGCGTACAGGAGATACTTCAAAGTGCCTCGTTTACGGCAAACAGTCTAGATAGAGCCAAATAATGGTTACTCATTAGCTTACATCAATTAACTCCAACAGAGTTGAAAATTTAGTTACTACTCTGAAATGAACCTGTGACTATAATATTTTGAAGTGAAAACGTCTTTTAGCGCGGTTCGCATATTTTTAGATGAGGTAAAAGCTCTGGATTCGCGACACCGTTACCGTCTGGGGCGAAACGCAGCCGGCTGCTGCGCTCGCCCCATTTGATTATAAACCTTAATTCACATGTTTACAGTCTACTTTTGTATGGAGAAGTTTACTGAGTTAGGTTCTTTGATATATTATCAACATTCTGAACAAAAAATATTGCATCATCTGTGTTCGTTCAGTATTTGATTGGCAGTCATCATAATTACTGATTTTGAAGTGATTTATTACTAAACTACTAAACGCGCCAAAATAAGTTTTCACTTCTGTCGGCACTCCCGGAATGCAACCCGATTTTTTTTAATGTTTAACATTTCACGCAGCATCATCTAGGCCGAAATTAAGCAGAGCTTTTTTTACGGGAACCATTATGACTGTTAAACTATTTATACTTTTTTTTGATAGATACATAGGTGGATACATTTTTTGTTGACTAAGGTCCGGCTGAGACGCAGAATATTGCGGGTTCGACTCCCGCCGCGTCAATTTGTATGACCTGCGAGTATTTGTCTTGGGTCTGAGTGTTTACATGTACAATATGTTAGTATTTACAATAAAGTAGGTTTATATGTAGTATATCAGTCATGTGTTAACCATAACACAAGCTCTTCTTACTTTGGGGCCAGATGATGTAAGAAATGTCCGGCATTATTACATTATGATAATACCGGACTGGCCTGTCAGCTCTGTTGGTAGTAGTTCTGCCTTCTGCGCTGTAGGTTGAGGGTTCGATTCCCTCCCAGGATAAACATTTGTGTGAAGAACATAGGTGTTTGTGTGTCTGGGTGTTTTAAAATATCACAACTATATAAGTATTCTATCAGTCATGTAGTCACCATATTACAAGCTATGCTTAGTTTGGGACTAGATGGTGTTGTGTGCATTGTCCACCAATATCTATTTATTATTTATATATTAATTATTACAGGTACATATTTATACAGAAAAACACCCACATTATTAGTCAGTGAAGAGATTGTTCCACCGAGTTAAATAAAAATAGAGGAGCAAACCACTTCTATTACGCGTCAAAAAAGTGTAGTGTGAATTCTGACGACATAACTCTGAATTTATCATGTTTTAACGAATGATGAACAATAAATAAGTAAGTTTTTCTTGTGAAAAGTAACACTGCTTGCTTTTTATGTTTTCGTACGCAATTACACTCTTTCAATAAATGTTTTACCATTTTATTGATAATAAATTTTGTTCGACGTCAACATTATGACAAATTGAATGATAGAAGCGAGTAGGTTATTTGACCTCTTTACCTGCGCGACCTATTGCAATTCTATTTATATAAATCTATGGATTATTTAGCTCGGACTAATATACCCAAGTGACGTCTTCAATATTGGAATAAATCTTTCTTCACACTAGCCAAACCTTTCCAGCCAGCAGACTTTTTTTTAATTCAACTGTATTAAATAAATAAATAAATACGAGTGGACAATGCACACAACACCATCTAGCCCCAAACTTAGCAAAGCTTTTATTATGATAACCAGATGACTGATATAATACTTATATATTTTTAAATACATACATATTTATGATACTTTATAACACCCAGACACAGAATAAAGACCTGTGTTCATCACACAAATGTTTATCCTGGGAGGGAATCGAACCCTCAACGTACAGCGCAAAAGTCAGAGCTACTACCAACTGAGCTGATAGACCAGTCAAAGTAAAGTCAGTCGAATTTGTCTTAGGCTATTTTATTTTATATGCTTATTATTCTTCGTAAATGGCATGTGTCATAATAAATGAAGTAAATGAAATTGAATTGAATTGAATTAAATTGAATTGAATGATAATATAGATTTTGCTAGTGTCAAGTGTTTATATTGTTTATAGTATGTCACAAAGTCGTATCCTGTCGTTCGTCATTTGTTATTTTACATAAAATGGTGCTTTTTATACAAAGCTGACCCGGCAAACTTCGTACCGCCTCAGAATAATAAATAAAAAATAATAAAAAAGCAAGCATTTTTTCATATTAACTCACCTTTTAAACCCTTCCTGGACTTCCACAAATAATTGAAAATCAAAATTAGCCAAATCAGACCAGCCGTTCTCGAGTTTTAGCGAGACTAACGAACAGCAATTGATTTTTATTATATAGATAACTATGGATTATTTTTGCTCAAAATATCACAAAGAAACACAAAACTAATATTCCAATTATTCACACCCGAGTCAATAACTCTAACTCTATTTATATAAATGCACCAAAATTACCAATAAAACCGGAAATAACTCTAGAAATTATAAAAGAGCGCAATGTTTGCTTCGCAATACGACCAAAGATAATTATATGTTATATTCAATTATTTCGTAAATAATAATATTTATTTGTTACTTTCTTCTTTTTTTCCTAAACTCTGTTACTGTTATGATGACAAAATAGCCAATGAGTCAAATGACCATAATAATTTAAAAGATATAAAAAAATCTTTCAAAAAAACCGCATTCTGCACTCTTTCTTTATAACATTGGAACATTATTAGATCCTACAACATTCCGAGTTGCAATTTGTCTGCGGTTGGGTGCGCGGTGCGGCTTGGTCAGCTTGGTCTCCATGGGTTATCGTGTCATAGGGCCGCCGGTAGGATTGCCCGCCACGCCAGTCTTAACGATATCATTTGTCGGGCACTCACCAGCGTCAACGTACCAGCTGTTCTCGAACCCAACGGTCTAATACGTGATGATGGTAAGAGGCCTGATGGTATGACTCTTGTCCCTTGGGAGATGGTGGCCATTAGTGTGGGATGCCACTTGCGTAGACACCCTGGCCGCATCCCATCTGTCGGGGACTTCCGTTAGGGCTGGTGCGGCGGCTGAATGTGCCGAGGACCTCAAAAACCGAAAATATGCTGGTTTGGATAAGGCCTACATATTTGAGCCTTTTGGAGTCGTGACCCTGGGCCCATGGGGAACAGGAGCCCACCGCGTATTCAAAATTATTTCACGGCGTCTGGTAGATACGTTGCATGACCCAAGAGCTGGCTCAGCGTATTAGCATTGCCATTCAACGTGGTAATGCCGCCAGTATCTTGGGAACGCTGCTCTCTGGCAGTGATCTGGATCAGTTGAGCTATCTATAGATCGTTTTAAACGGTCCTTAGATAGCTCAACTGTTTCACGTGTATTTTATATTAATGTATATTATTTTGTCAATCAATCATTCAAGTCCATGCACCCATAGAACAAGATACAAAGATGGCCAAAGATAAATTCTACAAATATCTGACAGACTTCATGCAAAAGACGAACAAAAACATAATCCTGATGGGAGACCTAAATGCGAAGATAGGCAATAAATCAAATAAAGATGAATTTGTTATGGGAGATCACAGCAGAGGAGAAAGAAATGACAACGGCCAGCGCCTTGTGGAGTTTTCCTTTACAAATAATCTTAAAATAATGAATAGCTTCTTTAAAAAACGAAAGTCAAGAAAGTGGACATGGATATCACCAAACGGAAGACATAGAAATGAAACCGATTTCATTCTGACATGAGACAAAAGTATATTCAGTGACGTCAATGTAGTGAATAAGCTAAATTTTAATACAGATCATAGAATGGTAAGTTATGCAATATAAAAAATATAAATCAAGAAAACATATTATGGCTTCCACTAAAAATATGATGACAAGACCACCAATACCACAAAATTTACTAAACGAACTAAGAAATACATTAAAAGAAATCGAAAGACAGAAAACAATGCAAGAAAGGTATTATTTTCTGGAAAAGACACTGATGAACGTAAAAAAATTGCATACAGGAAAAGAAAAGAAAAACAAATTGGGAGGAGAAACGATAAAATTAATGAACGAGAGAAACATATTGTTAGAGAATCGGAATGATAATCGTGAAAACATCACGAATATTAGCAAAAAAATCCAAGCATCAATACGAAAACACAGGAAAACAGAGAGACTAGAAATATTAAGAGAGCACATAGAGAAAACAGGTGGAATTAAAAAAAGTTTAAAACTACTGAAAGAATATAGACAATGGGTACCAAACATGAAAGTAAAAAATAAGAAGGAAAATGACAAATTGATAACAAAAAGATCATCGATAGCTAAAGTAGCGAGAGAATTCTATAAGAGACTATACACCAAGACAGACAAATCAACATCCCCAGAAACAGAGAAGTATACTTATATAGAAGAAATGCCTTGCATACTAGAAACGGAAGTTGTAAGAGCAATAAAAACGCAAAAGAGCGGCAAAGCACCTGGGGAGGATAACATTTCGAACGAGCTATTGAAAGACACTATAACAGAAATGTCAAAACCTGAGACGCAACTTTTTAACGAAATATTAGCTACTGAACAAATTTCAACACAATGGACGAAGTCCACTTTGTTCCACATCGTTCTTTTACATAAAAAGGGCGATAAAAATGAAATAAATAACTACAGACCTATATGTCTAAAGTCCAATTTATTCAAAGTGTTTTCTAAAATAATTCTTAGCCGAATATCGAAACACATAGAAGAAAACCAACCTAGAGAACAAGCGGGCTTTCGCGCCGATTAATCTACCATCGATCATATTCACGTAGTAAAACAGATAATCGAAAAACTTAATGAGTATGGCCAACACTACCACATTGCATTCGTCGATTACAATAAGGCTTTCGATTCTTTGAATCATAACTATATCCGGAAGACGTTGGAAAACCAAGGCATAGAAAGCAAATATATAAAAATTATAAAAGAAATATACAAACATTCCACAGCAAAGGTCCAACTAGAATAGCAAGGAGAAGAATTTAGTATCCAGAGAGGCGTTAGGCAAGGCGACCTACTCTCCCCAAAACTTTTCATGCTAGAAAATGTATTCCAAAATATAGACTGGGACGATTTCGGAATAAATATAAATGGAACAAACCTAAATCACCTAAGATTCGCCGACGATATTGTGCTATTCGCAGAGAGATCAGACATACTACAAACTATGTTACATCAATTAAACAATGAAAGCAGGAAAGCAGGTTTATCAATGAATCCAGCGAAGACTAAAGTAATGACGAATTTCATAAAATCATAATGTGATGTTTTTCATAATGTTTCAAATGTGTCATAGTCACATTATGAGAACTCTGGACGAAAATGGACAAAAAATGTAATGGAATGGTATCCTAGAAATCCTCATCTCACTGCACCACAGAGGTCGTCCCCGCGAAGATTAAAATACAGTATATATATAATATATACAATATAGTATATGTTACCTACTTTTATCTCAGAAAAAGGCGTGCCAAACCGCAGACAGAAGCTTGTATTTTATTCACCTACCGCCTTCGAATTTTCAATGGCATCAATGATCAATGACAGAAGTATACGAGAAAAAAAAAAGAGAAAAAAATGTTTATTAACCAAAAACGAGAAACTTATTTACTAATACATAGCTTAATATTGTAACGCCCCCCTACCTACTACTACCTCTCGATGCACCTAACTTTTTTTTCGCCTTCTCTACTAGTTAAAGTACCTAAATTAACCCCAAATAACTAAATGGTATTATATAATATAATTTAAATCCCTAAACATACTTTGATCTATTATTAATTTGGCCAACGATTCGTCTAGTGGTCGTGATTAAAATCCTACGTTGTGTTTCGAATATAGTAACTCTGATTCTTTAAGAGAATTATGTTGAGATATGTATTTACAATATGATAAACTTTATTATTAGAAGTAATCATTATCTATAATGAAGAATATTTTTGATTTGCCTACGCTGTGGTTCGATATTTAATTTTAAAATTATATTAATTATTGTCCTTTAGTGATATTATAAACAGCATAAAGTAAATAAGTGTTATATCTAATCTAATATTACTGTGAAACCTTATTATAACGGTTTAAGTTATTTCAATATTTTAATACAATATTAGTTCTTGTCATGAAATGTTACTTTGTATAATATCAAGCTCCGCACGCGTGATATCTACATAAACAGCAGCCTAAATCATTCCCCAAAGTCGATCTATCTTTTTATCAAAATCCATCAACATCAGTTCAGCCGCGAAACGTTACAAACAGACAGACATAGTCACTTTCTCGATAATATAATATAGATAATAGTTTTGGTAGTTTCAATAGTTAAGCAAGGTAACCATTCTTGTTCTATATTAATACTTCCTAATAGCAGCTTATGTCATTCTAGTCCTACATTGATAGATAGATAGATAGATAAACACTTTATTGTACACAAGAGAATATACAAAAAAAAATAATGATTAGCAGTACAGTTGTACAATGGGCGGCCTTATCGCTAAAAGCGATCTCTTCCAGGCAACCTTTGGATGGACAGGATAGACAAAAACCAAAAAGTCGGCGGTGTACAAAAAAAAAGTTACCTATACTTAATCTAATACATAAAAATACAAAATATAACAATAACAATAAAAATGCCTATAATTCATAACTATAAAAATTACAAAAATTACACAAAGACAGATGACATACATAACCACCATCAAACAACTTTCTATAGTGATAGAAGCTAACAACCAGTTAGCAGTTTCCAGATAAAGACAGATAAAGGTTATGGACTTTGATTTTAAATATATGAATAGATTTAGATAAGCGAATAGATAAAGGTAAGGAGTTCCATAAGTGTACAGCTTGAACAGTGAAGGATTCACCATACATAGCTGAACTATGAACAGGAGTAAGGAGTTGGAGAGTGTCAGACGAACGCAGATCACGATCGTTTGACTGGTGCAGAAAAATAAACCGTTCCTTTAAATAGTGGGGAGATGAAGACAGATAAAGGATGTTGTATAACAGCGTCAGGATATGAGCATTCCGGCGAAAACGAATAGGGAGCCACTTGAGCTTCATGCGAAATTCTGAAACATGGTCATATTTGCGCAAGCCAAATATAAACCGAATGCAGAGGTTTTGAAGACGCTCAAGTTTGTTAAGATGGACTTCGGATAGATCAAGATAGCTGGCGTCTGCATAATCTAATATTGGATGGAGCAGGGATTGTGCAAGCATAACTTTGGTAGCGGTTGGCAGAAAATTACGAAGTCTTCGTAAAGACGCAGATGATGCGAACATTTTTCGACTAATTTCATTAATCCACGGCTGCCATGTCAACTTAGTGTCCATTATAATACCTAAATTTTTAACTGACTGACTGATCGGAATAAGTGTACCATTAAATAATATAGGTGAGAGAAGATTAAGATTAAGTTTAGCGATTTGCCTAGAACTACCAATTATGATGGCCTGAGTTTTGCTTGGGTTGACAGTAAGTCCGTAAGACTTACTCCATTCACAAACTCTGCCTAGATCAGAGTTAATTAGACTAATGGCTCCATTGACATTATCTACAGTAGTATGACAGTATATTTGAAGATCATCTGCATACAGGTGGTAGGAAGATGAAAGATTTAACGTTATGGAATTAATAAAAATAGTAAAGAGAAGAGGAGAGAGGACGCCGCCTTGGGGGACGCCAGCAGTGAGGTTACACCATGTAGAGAATGTGTCCTCAACACGAATGCGCTGCTGCCGATCGAATAAGTAGCTACGGAACCAGTCAACTGCCGGCGGAGATATATTAAGAGAGCTAAGCACACCCAAAAGAAGGTCAAAATCAACATTACAAAAAGCACTGCTGAAGTCGAGGAGTGTAAATATAGTGACCTTTCCACTGTCCATTCCGAAACGAATGTCATCGGTAATTTTTACTAAAGCCGTATCGGTACTGTGGCCTGGACGGAACCCAGATTGGTAAGAGTTGAGAAAGGAGTTCTTAGAAACAAAAATACTTAGTTGTTGGTGGATAAGACGTTCAAGAACTTTTGAAAGGAAAGAGAGGATAGATATAGGTCGATATTCAGAGAAAGATGAAGGATTAGATTTTTTAGGTAAGGGAATAATTTGAGCTTCTTTCCAGGCCAATGGAAAGGTGCTTGATGTTATGGAGGCATTAAAAATAAACGTAATGACGTGTATAATGTCGTCAAGGATGGGAACAATCATGTTACGGCTTATGCTGTCACTACCTACAGCGCTTGATGTGATAGCTGCTATGCTCTTCCTAACATCACCATCGACAAATTGACAGAAATGAAAAGAGGGAATGTCTGGAATTGGCAGGGAAGAAAGATAGTTTAGAGTGTTATGTTTAGAAAAAACATCAATAGGAGAGGAATTTGAAAAATACTGATTTAGACGATTTAAATCTAAACTAGGAGAGATTTCTTGTTTAGAACTGCCAATTCCTAAAGTTCTTAGAAATTTCCATATTTTGGATGGATCACTATCGCCTACAGAGTCATGAATGTGTCGGCGTTGCGCGTCTCTACATAACCTGTTGCAGATATTTCGACGATCGTGGTATTTAGCTATATTTTCATCAGTGGGCTTGCACCTCATGCGTACCTTAGCAAGATCTCTCTTATGCATAGCCGAGCGGATTTCATCAGTAAGCCATGGAGCTGGCAAATGTTTGATCTTAATGGCGCGCATGGGGGCATGCGCGTCATAAAGTTTTGTGAGTTGATAGTTGAAATACTCCACCATGTCATCAACACTACCACTATCGAATAGCTCAGCCCAGTCGATCTGTTGAGCATCCTTGCGAAGGCTCTCGAGGTTCATTCTACCAAAGTTACGCTGCAGGATAATTTTGGGCTTGGCTTTTGGAGGGCGAACTTTGTAGGATAGGAAGACCAAATCGTGATAGGAAAAAGAGGGAGCTGCAGTTTGACCGTGCTTAGCGACATTATTTGAAGAGGACACGAGGATGAGGTCTAGAAGAGATGGGATACAATGTGGAAAAAAGTGAGTAGCTGTTAGAGGAAGTAAGGTCAGATTGCTGGCTTTAGTGACATTTTCAAATTGAATGGAGCGGTAGTCCTGCTTGAGAAGGCAGGTATTAAAGTCACCCATAATAATGGTGTGACTATAAGCGGGTGTAATGTCTTCCAAGAGTCTTTCGAAGGATGAAAAAAAGTTATTATTAGAGTTGTGGCTATAATATACTCCAAGTAAAACCTTCGTGCGGCACATAATAATTTCAATAAAGATGTGTTCGCCCATTCCAGATGATGGAGGTTGAGGAGACATGCTAACTAAAGAGAAAGGAATATGAGCTCATAAATAGATCGCAACTCCTCCAGCGCGTCCATCATTGCGGTCGTTCCTAATGAGTACGAAACCGGGAAGTGAGTAGGAAGTAGTGGGTAGACATGGTTTTAACCATGACTCGGAGACTAAAACAGCGTGGATATTATTATGAACAAGAGCCAGCATATCAGGATAATGAGCCGGAATACTCTGCGCATTAATGTGTATGACATTAAAATTCTTTGCAACTTCGGAAAACTGGGTCTCAAGAGTTTGGGACAGGGAAGGAATACTGCAGAAACTCTGGTCACCGCTACTGTCGTCGTCACTGGTTGAAAAAGATAGAAAGTGTTCGCTATCATCACCACTTGATGACATGTAGGAACCTATTAGTACCTAAATCTAAAAGTAAATAGTAATATACCTATGGACCTACTCACTAAAATAAATACTAACTATAAATAAGTAACCTATTATGCAATATCTTAATTCGATATTGTTTTATATCAGCGCACCTGCCAACCGTGTTGGAAGAGAATCAATGAATACTATGTAACTATAAGTATAAATTACACAGTTAAACAAAAAGAAAACAAAAGTAATACCTACATAAAATAAAAAAAAACAAATCAAAATAAAAAGAAAACAATTGCAAAATTACAATAGGCAAATAAGTTAAAGCTAAAGATAGACAAAACCTGAACGCGGAACATAACAGTCATATCTGTCAGAACAAATTCTGACACTGACAGCCAAGTAGCACGACATAAAAATAACAAAACAAAATATTTTTCAATACGAAATAAAAAAAGACAAAAGTGAGTTTACGACGGTAGAAAAATATAGTAATAAAGACATAAAATCTGTAAGAGGAAAGTGGGTGTTTTGAAAATGTGTGTGGGACATAGAACAGATCACTTCCTGGACGTCACAGCACGCTTGGACTTGGTTGCCGCAGTTGGCTTTGCAGTTACTGTAGCTGACGTCGAAGCAGTCACTGCCGCCGATGCCACCGCCTGCGAGCTTGATAAATTATCAAGGTCGGCGATACATCTAACGCGATGCCTGGCGTCATCTGGTCCAACCACGTAGACGTTGCCCTCCCGAGTCCAGCTTTTGGAAATTCCAAAACGATGTCTAGCCTGCATGAACACTTCATGGCGAGCCCTAGTCAGAAACTCCGAAATAGTTAGACCGGAATTCTTTAGTTGTGTCTTGGCAAACCATATCTTGTCACGAACAAACACATCTCGCAGCCTCACAAGAACCGGTCTAGAACGGTCAGATGTCATGCGGCCCATCCTATGGCATCGATTTATGTCAGCAGCCTCAAAACCAGCCAATTTCAGCCGACCCACTACAAGTTTAACAGTGACAGTGGCAGTTGTGTCTTCATTCTGCTCTTCGGGTAGTCCATGCAGAAGCAGATGCTTGCGACGGCTCAGCATCTCAAGTTGATCAACGGCTTGGGCAGTAGCCTGTATTTGGTCCTGGAGTGCTCTAAGAGCCGTCAAGACAAAAGTCTTGAAGCCTGAGAACTCTCTGGCCAGAGCGGCCAGAGAGTCTGAAGCCGGAGACTGCTTTTTCAGCTTACCTTCATAAGCAGCCATCTGTTCCGAGAAAAGGGCCTGCATTTGAGCCATAGTGCCTTGAATTTCCTTTATCCAAATGGAGGATCATTTGAGTGACAGGAACAATGTGTTTTATTTAGAGGTTGTGTCTTGTGATAAAGTTAAGTGCTGAAGGAGATAACACTTTATGGCAGGTACTGTACTTTAAGCCTTAGACTTGTACATAAATAACTATTTTAAATAAACAAATACTGTATTTTAAAAATCATTGATATATTTTTATTTCGGCTTAGATCACTAGCCCCTTCTCGCTAGCGATAGTAGGTTTCTTTCCATGTGAGTTGGACAGCCTTCCTCCGCAATGGACAATTTCATGTCCCAAGGGAACTCTAATTTTAATTTAGACAGCAAACAAAACAGTTACTTCAGTAATTAGTATGTCTGTCATAGTTCAGCAAAGGGGTATCAGAGGACTTAATCTTTTATCAAATCGTCCAATGTAGTAGGTCAGTCAAACACATTCAAGGGCATTTACTTTACTTACATACCATCCATCCACTGGTTAACCTTCTAGTATCGCATCTTAGAATGCAACTGGATACATAGAAGAGCCCTGCCTAACCCCGATACTACTTGGCGAAGTTCCCTAATCCTACAACGCAAGAATCTTACCCTACTCGACCATAATACAGATTATTATCTAATACAATATGTTGTGATTTTATTTGTTAGGTCCGTAGAGTAAAGAAGATTGATAATGTGTGATAGATATACCAATTATATGAATAGTTTAACTTTAATTTCTTAATAATATCAAATTTGGATAGCTTAATTCTGAGCCTTGAGAGATATTTCTCTATACTATTACTAGGTAAAAGTCTGAATTAGATAAAATTATATCAACAGTAATATTCGTACTGACTCTTCGTCGATAGCAGCTTTAGTCTTTCCATAGATTCAAGCAAGCTAGAAGGTATTTCGCCTCAAGAGTTTGATAGAACTTATCTAATATGATTATTAATAAATCAACAGTAGGACTCATCCATAAGATCTTCATTAAATATGTACTACAATGTACAAATAATGAACATTTTAATTTAAGGTGTAGGTAATCATTATTCCATTTCATAAGAATTTATAATTACCCTCAACTAGACATTTATTATCTAGTGCAATGTTTCAGCTAAATCTTTAGTCAATGATAGTTTCCCTACTGATTTGCGCACCGATTTAGTATTCAGATAAACTACGCAATCCTACGAAATCCATAAGTAGATTTATACTACTGTATAGGTATGGATAATAGTAATTCGACAACCTGTTCAAACTTGTCGAAACGTGTTGTCAGATAAACTACGCAATCCTACGAAATCCATAAGTAGATTTATACTACTGTATAGGTACAGATAATAGTAATTCGACAACCTGTTCAAACTTGTCGAAACGTGTTGTGTACCTGATGTCCTACCTAACCTAATCCGGTGTGTGAATCCGCAATTCTGGAAGCAAGCTTCGTACATTTAATTGTGTATGTCACTCATCAGGGTGCAATGATGAGCTACCTAGCTGCTAATTGGGGGACAGCGAGTTGTAAACATCGACTTTGTACCTAACCCCTAGTACGTCCCTACAATCTACTTCCGACAGACCGAAGTCCTGGGATGTCATCAGTAGATTAAAGGCAATATAATGTGCAAATATATAAATAAATAAAGATAGACTATGTCGATTGCTTCTGTTAAGACCGGTTCTACCTTCCTTACACAGAATGCAACCAATCATAGGGAACCATTAAGCCGATCCTCAGGAGAGGTAAAATCTGGCTCCAGGCTCGTTCCGAGAGGTCCTGAGGGAATTCCTAACAGGGTGGGAAAGCCAGACTTGAGTATAACACCGCTAGGTTTCCATTTGACCCACAGACCATGCCGTGTAAGAGCCTCATACAATCACTTTGGCGAATCTTGTCTTCTTTCCGACTTACCGACCGGATAAACTATTACGTAACTCACACAATAAAATTATGACAGAAACAACACACGACAAGACACCATGTAATTGTAGGAAACCATCGAGAGAAAATCTACCGCAAGCGTTCAGCTCGACCAGCCTTACGCCCCTCCTAATCCAGAATGCCCAAAATCCGCCATCTTCTTTTTCACCTTTTTTTTTCTTTTTCTTGCCATTTTCAAACACATTTGAAATTTCGATTCTATTTCAATTTACGTACCAACCTCCGTGGTATAGCTAAATAACCTCTTTACTAAATCAAGCCCTAAATTAATTAAAATTTCAATTTATTCCCATCTTTATGTAGTTATTTCATGATTTATATATTATATCGTTATCTATATTATATCGTTATCGTTAACATAAATAGATTTTAATTTATGTATTCTAGTTTTAATATTGTTTTTATATAGCTATTTAATTGTTTACTCTTTGGAATTCAACCTCCTTAGAGATCTTCCCGTCCCAAATCATTCTATCAATAATATATTAATAGAAGGATAGATTATTCCATCTTATAGAATCAAATTCTATTTAATCTTACTAATTCAAATCCAGTATTATTTATTATTATACTCTATGCGTCGTAAGATATTTCTAAACCATAGTCTATAAACTTAGTATTAATTACTTTTTGCTAGCTTTCACTCACGGACCTTGACAATGACATACATCTGCCATAATCCGTCTATGGTATAGTTTGTTATGACCGATGCTTTGTTTATTTACATTGTAATGAATTACGCACTATTTTATTCAATAATTAAAGTTAAGTCAATAAGTAAATTATTTAGTTGAGTCACAGGTGTATTTTGCATTTTAGTTAAAATATGTACCGATGATCCCCACACTAGGCTATGCCTGTATCGTGGGGGCCATTCGAAGATTACAATGTATGCGTGGTGCAAACTTGTAAATTTATGGAAAAATATGCTTAAATAAATGCGGAAAAGTTAACTAGAGTATGAGCGTTCATGTGTAAAGGTGTGTGTGTGAATGTGTGTGTCCGTGTGTGTGAGTGTGTGAGTGTGTGATTTTGTGTGTGCGTATGGTGCTGAATACCACGGCAAGTAGGTGTGTTAGTGACTAATAAATGTATTATATTTTAAAAGCGAGAGTGCGCAGTGAGACAGAGTCTGTGTTGAGAAAAACGTTATGAAACAACTTTTAGTAAATCTTCAGTTTGGCTGTAGGTTAGAGAAAGAAGGAATTTGAAGGTGATCACTTTTGTTTCTCTAGCAGAGCTGTTTTTAATGTCACAAGATTTGGCAATTTTATTGCAAAGGAAAGGATGCAAAAATGTATTTTGAAAAACAAAAATTGGCTCGCATAGAGAAGCATACACAAGTTGAAGAATATTTTTGTTAGCCGATTTGCGTAGTCGACGCATTATGAAAATTAATCTTCTAACTCTAAGAGATGCGGCCACGATATGCTCCTTAAAAGAGAGATGTTCATCAATTTCCACCCCCAAATAGCGGATTGACGCAACACGTGCTATTGTTTCACAACTACATTTGGAGAGCTTGCAAGAGTGTATTTTGAGTTGGTATTCTATGTTTGGTTCGGAAGCCTGAGTTTTGTGAAAACATAGGTATTAAGTACTTTTTAAGATTAAGCGTAAGGAGATTTGTGTCTAGCCAATGTCTAATGTTAGCCATTCCCGATTTCGCTCTTTGGTAAACTGACTTCCAAGAATCACCGTGGAAGAGGGCGACTGTGTCATCAGCATAACAAATGAGGTCAGTGTCGGGAGGAGTAATATCGTGAATTTCATTTATATATAAGATAAAAAGGGTTGGCTCCAAAACGTATTGGGAGATATACCTACTCACACACACACAAACACGTCACTATGGTTGTATTTAGGTATTGTGGTACCGCGTCCCGCGCCTCTCGCACGCCCCGCGCGCGCTTACATCATTAAAACAGAAATAGAGATCTTCGGAGCGATTTTTGCACGCGCCTCGAATAGAAGTTGCGAGCGAGCTTCAACGGCTTCTTGATATATATATATATATCGTCATAAATCTACAATTTGTCTATTCTAAACGTCATCGCGGAACGGTCGCTTAGAGTTAAATAATAAAATAAATAAACCTGTACTTGACACACATCTTCATCAGGCCCCAAAGTAAGCAGAGCTTGTGTTATGGGTACCACATGATTGTGGCACACAGATACTCTGTCTCCTCACATTGTTTTTAGGGTTCCGAAGTCCACAAGGAACCCTAATTGATCGTGATCGCTATATATATTGATATAGTGTAAAGACCGTTAGATAGTTTATAAGCATCTACAATAAACAAATAAGACAAGATAAGATAAGATAAGATAAGATAAGATAAGATAAGATAAGATAAGATAAGATGAGGTGAGGTGAGGTGAGGTGAGGTGAGGTGAGATGAGATGAGATGAGATGAGATGAGATGAGATGAGATAAGATTTATTTACCAAATAAATTTCACATACATTTTACACGTTACTGGTGATCCCCGCACTAGGCCAGGCCTGTATCGCGGGAGATCGGTCAAGCAAAACGTAATTACTTGTCACAGAAGTACACAATTACAGGGCAGATAAACAATAAAGCAATTATTGCAGAAAACTAAAGAAAACTTTAAAAAATAAAAATTTTACTAAGTAAACATTACTACGTGCAAAAACCAAAACTACGATAACATTACATACAACACAAATATGTGCAAATATGAGTGGAGTAGGGGGAATGAAAACGAGGGACTTTAGAAGGGCATACGTGAGTGAGTGAGTGTCAAAATAAGTAATATACTAAGAGGGAAATGGGAATGGGTTGTTAGCAAGAGACTATGAAAAAGTAATGTCAGGTTTGGATTTCCAGAAGGCTTTCTGTTCCGTTATAATCCAATGTCAGGAGCCACCTCCTTATTCTCTCTTTAACTCCATAAAGTAAACAGGATAATTGACAGTGTTTACTGGCACAACGATATAAAAAGAGGAAGGAAAAATATCTAAAGCGTCTAGCAAATTCAGTTTTAACAGCTGGTACATTTATCCTAATCCGCCGATTTTCACTTGGTGGGATAACAAGATTATTATTTATATTGCCATGATTATTATTGTTATTATTATTATTATCAATATTGCTGTTATTATCATTACTATTATTTTTCAAAGTAGAAGAATTAAGATAAACTATTTTGTGGTGAGCCAATATCATTCTCTGAAGGTAATGCTGCCGTACACTGAACATTTGGGTATCCAAATAAAGGGAAACAGTTGGGTACCGAAACGGCAACCTAAACATAGCTTTAAGCACGGAACGTTGGGCTCTCTCAAGGGTGATCATATGAGTCTTCGCAGCTCCACCCCAGACCGTGATGCAATAGCACAAAATTGATTGGCATAAGGCTGTGTAAACGAGCATTAAAGTCTCCTTGTCTGACCCATCACGTAGAAGCTTCATAACGTGAATTAATTTCCTAACGCGACCAGAGAGAGCATAAATATGAGGCTTAAATTATAATTTCTCGTCTAATAAAACACCAAGATAACGGAGACAATCGGACCGTTCAATGGTTGGGCAACAGCAATCATTATATAAAGAGCCAAATCGACTGCACGTATGTATCCGTAGAGAAGTCGTGTTAGTTGGAACGGACTTTTTAGTTTTATGAAAACAAAGAAATTTAGTTTCGCAAGGGTTCAGAGACAGCAAGTTGGCATCCAGCCATGCAGCAACACGCGCCAGATCCTCCTCTGCACGTTAAGAAGCCTCTTCCCACGTACTTCCCATGAATAAAAATAGCTGTATCGTCAGCATAGCATACTATTTGAGTCTCGTCTGAGTTGTCAAATAAAGAGATAACATCATTAATGTAAAGAGAGAATTAGGTTGGCCCCAGAATACTACTACCCTGGGGTACACCAAAGCAGACACTCTGAATATTGCTAGACTGGCCAGCAACAGAAACGCTCTGTGCTCTTTTCGACATGTAGCTAGAAAACCAATCCAGAGCAATACCCCTAATGCCCAGACACTCTAGTTTCCTCAGGAGGATTTTTGGGGACACAGTGTCGAAAGCTTTTGCTAAGTCCAAGAAGACACCAATACACTTTCTACCATTATCTAGTGCCGACACTGCACTATCGACCTGTAAATGAATGGCATCCTCCGTAGACCTACATTTCCGGAAACCAAACTGACGTGGAGATAACATTTTATGGATTTCAAGATATTTGGCCAGCCTCCTATTAACTAACTTTTCCAATAATTTAGAGAATACTGGTAGTAGGGATATGGGGCGATAGTTTGAGGGAGCAGATTTATTACCTCCTTTGTGTATTGGAATTATGGACGCAATTTTCCAACAATCAGGAAAAATTCCAAATGATAAGCTAAGATTCATGACATTAGTTAAAGGTTCAATAAAGAGATGATAATATTTTTTTATAATAGCGTTGGTTAGACCATCTCTACCAGATGCACAGCTATTTTTAAGTGCTTTGATTAGGTCAGAAATTTCTAAGCAGTCTGTGGGAGTCATGAAGAAGGAGCACGGGGAATAAAAGGGAATTGAAACCTTTGCAGCAAGCTCATTTTGAGTTCTCTGTTCCCTATTATGTTTATTCTTTAAGTCTTTCATTAAAATATTAAATACGTTACGATAACTTTTATACCGAAGCTGTAACTCTTTATCAAGAGGATGTCTTCGTGCCTCTAGGTGAAGGGCGTCTCTGTACTTCATTGATTTTATAAGTCCAGAAGTAATCCACTGTTTGAGAATTAGTTTACGTCCACTAGTTTATTTTTCACTCGTATTATCCTTAACAATATTTTCAACCGACCAGTCTATTTTAGTAAGTTCTAAAGAAACGGCGTTATAATCAATAACTGTTTTTAACTTTCGCCGTGTAGCAATGGGTGTAGTCCTTAGTCCAGCCAAGACTAAGTGATGGTCTGTGGTACTTGATTTGCAAACAATACTGACCGCCTGCGACTTAGTGCTGGTCAAGATGTGGTCCAGGCAAGACTGGCCTCTGGTAGGAGCATTTATTAAATTTTTAAGACCTCACTCTGCTATAAAACATATTTATATTTATATCACCCATTATAACAATGTTAGGTTTAATTGAAGAGTGGACACTGAGAAAATTATCAAGGGAATTTATGAAGTTGTTAATATATTTAAAAGAAGGTGATCTATATAAACCAAGAATGTGTATTGAGTTTGGTATTTTGAGTAGGAGGGAATCAACTTCTGATAGACTTGTTTCAAAAACAGTGACATTCCAGTCCGAACGAATGAAGGCAACAACACCACCAGCCTTGTTATTTATGTGAGAGGAACTAAAGTGAGAATACCCAAGGAGAGATCTGATTGTCGGACATGACCCAAGATGACACTCTGTAAGTACTATAACGTCCAGTTTTACCGAGAGTCTTTCCAATAAAATGGTAAACTCATCAAAGTTTTTTTGTAGACTTCTTATATTATAGGTCAACATTTTTAAGTTGAATTGCTCAGTAAAAACTAATTTACATGATTCAGGAGTATCAAGTAGGCGGCAGTCAACAGTTAGAGTTTCATCGAAATCCGAAATTAAGTCTGTTATGGAGGCCATAAATTACAAATGTGGATTATTTTTGGTAATTTGAAGTAAGATTTGGACTGCGCGCAATCTACCTTAGGGTAGAGTTAGTTGATATTAAAGAAAACCATGAGCTCAGGGGCAAGAGTATAGGATATGTAGGCAATCGAGTATGATAGAGTTATTCTGCAAGTAGCATTGTTTACAAGATTATCTAAACGGTAAAAATACAATAATATCCGGGATAAAATTAGGAAAATAGCTATAAGTAAACCGAGAGAGACACAGCTAAAATTAAATAACTCCATCACTGAGCCGAGCCGCTCGTCCAAGTCTATAATGTTACGGATACGAAATGCTGGGTTGCCTTCCGCCGATTTTCGAGCTTTCACACCCCTCAAAAAGTCATCCCGTTTATCCCTTCTCAAAAAACGCATTACGACTGGTCGGGTGAAACTAGAAGTGGAGTCGGATGCTGGCGTAGCTGGAGCACACTTATTGCCGGCACGCAAAACCCAGTCCAGGTCAGGCCACTAAGGCTATGTGATGTAGGTTTTCATTAGTTGACTCCGGAATTCCTATAATCTCTACCTCATTACGTAGGTAAGCCTGCGCTTGAGTATTTAATTGGTCGTCTAACCTTTGAATATGACCCTTTAAAATAGCTGTATCCGTGGTGTAGCGATCTTCCAGCTGTGTGACTCGTTCATCCGACATGGTAACGCGGGCTACTAAATGCACAATTTGCTCATTTAGAGAGCCCATAGCCGAAGAGACATTCTCAAGTTTTACCTTGAAAGTAGATACTTCCTCTCGTAACAGACGAATCTCACTTGTAAGGGCATGCAAGTCCGAAGAAGGTAAATCCATATTAGTTACTTTGATCGAACTTTCCGGTACTGGCAAAGGCGACGCTGGTATTTTATTTATGTCACAAATGTTATTTATCATGTAAACTACATAGTATAAAACAAAGTCGCTTCCCGCTGTCTGTCTGTCCCTATGTATGCTTAGGTCTTTAAAACTAAGTAAAGGAATTTGATGCGGTTTTTGTTAATAGATAGAGTGATTCAAGAAGAAGGTTTATATGTATAATAAATGCATAATATAGTAGAGAAACTCGCTAGTCTACAATAAACAAATGTTATTTTCTTTCAACTACGCAGATGTGTTATCATTAATCACTACAAAACCGATCACAAAGGACGTATTTTTTGCTTAGAGCCAAAACAGTGCAGTAATGTTATATGAAATCTCATTATTGCACTGTTTTTTACTTTTTATTTTTGATATAAATTTTCCACAGAGGTTTAATATTTCCCATTAAGTTTATTATAAAATGTTTGCTTTCGATCAAAAAGATACTGGCTGATAATAAAAATCGGCTCAATTAAACCGACTTGGTGAAAAAAACAAATGGCGCCCATTTTGTACCATTGTAAAACTTTGATTCTTCATATTTTTAGTTTGAATAAGTATATCACAGTAGGTAGATTGGTAGTTGAAAGAAAAGTAAATTACGAACCTCGCTAAAGAGAGTATTTAATTCACACGTGTTAATTCAGTGCCCTCGCTTGCGCTCGGGCACCAACATAACACTCGTGCATTAATAACTCACTTTGCGCTCGGTGCAACAATCTACTATTATCATGTAAATTTAAATTTGTTATTTTGCTGTAAATAAATATTTTTCATATATTTCATCCCTTATTTTCGCTGTTTCGCTAAGTCCATCTGATTCTGTCGGTCTGTTTGTTTGCCCGCTCCTAATCAGAGCTCTTGTACGCAGAGTATTTGTTTAATCGTGATGCAATTTTTCATGATAATACTTATTTTATTAGTTGCACCTACAAAGTAATGAAATAAAAACATATCAAATAGGTTTATAGGAATACTTTTCCTACATGTACAAGTGAGGTAGTTTTTTTAATTGTTTTACTGCCTATCGTGTGGTATATCGCTGTATTGGTCTTGCAAAGATACTAAGAGGTTTCTTTAACTGTTGTTTTAATTTATATTTGATAAAGTTCAGTGTTTTACAAAATAGTTGGATGATAATGAAATTACATTAAATATTATCACGGGTAGTTTACTAGACAGTGAGTAACAGCTTGATTTATAAACGTTAAAACAATTGAAAAAGCGCCGTACTTTTTTGCTATGATAATTAAATGGTGTTGGATTTGTTTGGGAACTGAGCACTAGCCATTTTAATCCTTACACACTTTGGAAGCCTTTACTGTGCGTGGCCAAATTAGCTTGCCAATTTTTTTGAGACTAACGTAAATGGTCTTTTTGTCGTACTGTCTCAATCATTTGGTCATTTGTGTTGATATGTGTATCATAGCGAGTAGATAATATAAGAATTGACGTATTAATAAACAACTTATGTAGGTACCTGTACACCTGATCTGCTTCCGAAGGATCTTCGACTTCTTTGGGCACATGGCCAGAAGGAAGAACGACAGCCTAGAAAAGCTCCTAGTGACAGGAAAGATACAAGAAAGGCGACCAAGGGGAAGGAGTCCATTGCGGTAGACAGACCAGATACGGGACAACACCAACAAGAACGGAAAGTGGAAAGCAATAGTTCAAGGAATGATTCGCGGAAGTCACGACCCTCATCAATGAGAAATACGACACAAGGAGGAGGTACCTGTACATTTTGATAAACACGGGTCTTATTCACGTATTATTTTGTCGATAGGGGCATCGAGTTTGTTTCGATTAATTTAGAGAATCTTCATCAGGGTGAGTTTGATCCGCGATCCGCTCGTTGCCGCTCGAGGTTTTAAAGGGAAATTATGTACCTGTATTGCAATGAGCAATGGTCACCGTGCTAATAATTAAAGCGACACTAAGTCACTTTTTAACCACAAAAGTCCGATCTAGAGGATCGATTCTAGATGGACGATTTTTTATTCCAAGAGCAATGGCTGACGCAGATTCCTTTCTACGCCATTTAACATTGAATAATGACCTACTCCTTTACTATGCTGCTAGGTCCTTATAATAACATTTCCGCCATTTTCCGTCGTGTCTATTGCTGGATAAACTTTTTCGTATTCCGCTAAAGTGTGCGTACATAAATTTATCCCTGAAAATAAAGCTTTCACGTAGGATACCGGTTCGTAAATTTTTTGGCTTATTTCATGTAACTTGTGAGAGAAAAGTTGTAGCTACTGCTCGTGTATCTTGTCCTTTCATTTAAAGCAACCAACGGTTAGTGCGTTCAGTAAATGGATGGGAGGCTGCTAGTAGCATTTTCATCTAAATACTTACTTTCTTCTCAGTTCAGCTGGTAGTAACTCTGCCTTCTGCACTAATAGGTTAAGGGTTGAATTCTCACCCAGGACCAAAAATTGTGTGATGGGCACATTAGTTTGTTTAATTGCTTATTCTATATATGGCCCAGTGGGCGAAGGCACGCCTGAGACGAAGAAAAAAGGTAGCGGGTTCGATTTCCGATTCGGGAATGTTTATATGATCAAATGTTTTTATGACCTGCAAGTATGTCTCGGGTCTGGGTATTTTTCTATATATTATGACAACTACAACAAAAAACTTTAGGGCTCGATGATGCTGTGTGAAACGTTTTGTATTATTTATTATTATTCAATATTTATTTAACATACATAAATCACATAGTATTTATTATTGAACACATAAAGATATAGAAAAGAATTAATATAGAAAATAATTTTAATATCAGTGTACCTAGAGGAAAACACATGGAAACTTGTTGGCGATCAACTCAAAAACGGTTCGATAGCGTCAGAACTGATGCTAAGGGCCCAGTTTTCGTCGTAAATGCGGCATCATTCCTATAAAATGTTAACGGCCTACATTTATTATTTATCACCGAATTTTATTGTCAGCGCCGTGCGTGTGGAATCGAAGCCTTTTGTCTATGAGGCCTCAGGTACTCTTTGTGCTTAGTTGCTGTGAATAAGTTATGGTGAGGCATTAGCTGGTAAAGTGTAGGTCCTACCACATCGCACAACACCACAACAACTGAAAATATCTTGCAATAATAATAATTAACAAATATTGGATAATAATATATACTAGTGCTCGCCCTCTGGTCGGAATTCTACCATAATTAATTAATAATTAATGTATTTTTTATGCACAATTAAAAAAATATATTAGCATTCTGCACTCCTTCTCTATATAAACTATAAGTGTGTAAAGTTTAATACGCCTTCGTCCGCGCAATTTTCGTAAAAAGGGGTACAAGTTTTTGCTTCACGTATTAATATAATAATGCTGAGATCGAGAACGGATGACTTGTTTATGGTCCCAAATTATTATTTTTTTTAGATTGGCACAACTTATTTTTATTTGAATCTGTTATTTAGATTAAAATACAGTGCTGTTTTTAGTTAGATCAAATCTAGTGTCTATTGTGAATTTCATAATAAACAAAAACATCAAACAACGAGTTTGTATTAAATTTTGCATCGCCAATGGAATTTCGTTTGAAAAGTGGAAAGAAAATTCTTGGATTTTTGCACCACGACAATGCGCCTTCGCACAAGGCCACCATTGTGAACGAATTTTAGACCAAAAACAAATACCTACCTTCGAGCCACCTTATTCACCAGATATGGCTCCAGCCGACTTCTTTCGTTTTCCTAAACTCAAATTAGCACTTCATAGCACCCATTTTCATTCGGTAGAAGACATAAATGAGAAATCGCGGCGAGAACTGAACTCAATTCCGGAAAAAGCGTTTAAAGTATGTGTTGATGATTAGATTATTCATTGGCGTAAATGTATCGTTTCTGAAGGAGGATATTTTGAAGGCGATAAAATAAATTTGGATGAATAATTAACATTTCGTGTATTATTGATCGTCACAACATCATCTAGCTCCAAACTAAGCATAGTTTGTATTATGGTGACGAGATGACTGATAGAATACTTATAAAGTTTTAAATACATACTTATGATACTTTATAATACCCAGACACAGAACAAACATAAATATATTCATCACACATTGTCCGGGAATCGAGTCTGAATGTTTTACACGCTAAGCGCTGTGGTAGGTGTAGTCTCTCTGAGTTGTTTGTGATGGGTAACCGTCAGACAGGTAGATATCGGTTGACCACATTATGATATGCAACCGTAAAGCATTCTGCATACCAAAACCACCGGCTACGCAGCATAGCCCGGCGAATTGTCGACGGCATTATTTTAAAGAAAATTCTCTTTTGATGTGTTGTCCATTAAGTTGCAGTAACTCCTTGCATGGCCCGATGTAAACACACACAATAATTATACTATAGTAAGTTACTAACACCACTGACCCTTTCACTTTCATAAAATTCGTGAGTTATACTATACATAAACACGGGATCTACTTACGTATTATTTAGTTAACGTATGGAGCGGTAACGGCGGATTAAACTCACCCTAATGAAGATTCTCTAGATGAATCAAAGCAGTGTGCATGAGTAAACATGTGGTAAATGATATCTTAAAAGAAAGAATGGAAAATCGTTTATTTAAACCACCACCATTGACATTGTTTTTTTTTTATTTGACGTCTCATTTAAGGTCTCATTTATTGTTCACTAGTTGCTGCCTGTGGCTTCGCACGCGTGGTACCTACATAAAAAGTAGCCTATGTTTTTCTGCAAAGTTCCATCCATCTCTATACCAAAATTCATTAAAATCGGTCCAGCGGTTTAGGCGTGAAAACGTGACAGACAGACAGACTTGAGTTAGTTTGAGCTACTTTCACATTTATAATATTAGTAAGGATTTTATTATTTTTGGACGGTCGAAGCAATTATTGCAAAAAATTGTGCTATTATTGTATTTATTTTTCTTCTTAAATTAATGGAGTCAATATGTATACTGATATACAAGTTTCTTGCCGGATTCTTCTTGAACTGGGGTTAGGAGGAACCGGCACCTAGATTCACTAGCATGTAAGAAGACGATTCAAAGTGGTCCTTGTGATTTTATTGAATAAAGAGATTTTGAATTTTGAATTTTTTTGAATTATGTATACTGTACACTGACTCTGACTTGAAATTGTGCGGATATAATCTTTATTTATTTATTTAATTTATATTATTCAGGTTGTCATGATGTAGCTCATTTGACATCTACTGAAAACCAGCGATGGGTGGGCGTTCAAGTGTGTATCCAGCACCAGAACAAACCGGAAAGGATATTTGATTTAGACAAATATATTATGTTGTTTTAATATAAGTTAAAATAACACATAGTTTCTTAGGTTATTGTATAAGTAGTGGTTTTTAGAGTAAATCATTTTTTTTAAATTCTTTTTTTTGTTGTACCATATTACAAATTAAATCAAATAGTATTGAATGTAGGGTTTCACTTAAACACATTACAAGGACTGGAATGTTCGAAAGGTTTGAAAAGGGTAGGTACTTATGTGATTATTGGTTGATGGATTTCGAAAAGATAGCCTTTTGGGTGTTATTGTGTAGCTATCGGTTTAATTTGGCCATAAAATTGGATACTGATTTATTTTTATTGGATATTGGATAGATCTTCACAAAATGTAGAGAATAATATTATTTTTCTCTGATTTTTTTGTTTCCTCAGTTACTTCTTAGTTAGGAGACATGTAGGGTTATTACGTTCAAATAGCATTAGCGACAGCAATATCTAAAAAAATATATCGCAACTTATCTAATAAAACTCTTATAACGGAAGCTAACAGTCGCCATTTACTCGCCTTTTTACCACTTATTGGCAAAATACGCTTATAGCAGAGATATTAGTACATAAGGTGTGTTAGACAGCAATTATCTCGCAATTCACGCCTATTGCAGGTTGTCACGAGTTACGTAATAAGGGGTCAGTTACTTATCTTAACTTACGTACTTATTAAGACGGTTCCCTCAGATGAACAGATGAACATTTGTATGAAAAAAATGAGTAATTTTTTTCTGCTGTTTAGTGGCTATCTGTTCGTTCGAATAATAGTTATAAATAATAATAATAATTATACCTGGCATTCGACACAGCATCATCTGGCCCCAAAGTAAGCAGAGCTTGTGTTATGGGTACCACATGACTGATATACTACTTATATACATTTTTTTTGTAAATACATACATATTATACATAGAAACATCCAGACCCGAAACATATACTTGCAGATCATACAAACATTTGTCCCGCGGCGGGAATCGAACCCGCAACCTTTTTGCGTAACAGCCGGACCTTAAGCCCACTGCGCCACAGAGGTCGTCAATATGATATATGATATGAATTATAAATAGTTTTCTCTCACTTCTCACAACTTGCAGCTTGCACTAATAGACGGAAAGCCAGCTAATTAAAACATTACCCGGTAATCTTTTTCAGAATTAATATTGGAATGGTTTTTTGATAAAAAAAATTTAAGTGCCGTGAATACGCTTCAAAATCATTTATCATTTAGTCGCCTTAAGTCTACTAACATTTAAATTATATTAGTTTTGTTCGAGTAAGAGGACACAACTACTGTTGCAACAGCTTATCAAAAAATGACATACAACTTTCAGATACTTTACAATCTTGTCAACTATATCCAAATCGCTACCCCTACCGCCATCTATCGGCTATCGCCAAAAGCTCGAAGATCCAAAGTATTTCAAAACAAACACTGCGTTTCAACTGTACCAACACAGATAAGCAGAAAACCACTTCTGATTATTTTATTCCCAAATTCCCTAGACGAGATGCATCAGCGGGGCTATAAAAATAAATTATAATGTTAAACGCACGCCCGTAATCGTAGGGGTGATTTGTTCCGGTACGTCGTTTCTTTTTATTACAACTGATTTTATGCTAATATTTAATTTATGGAGAAATAAGCATCGCTCGTTTGACCTGTCACTGGTTATTTCTTGATTGCTGTGTAAGTTCAGCTGTTTTTGAATCAAGGTAAACAAGTAGAAAAAGTTTTCCTTTAGTGCCGTGATTCACAAATTCAAATATTTTATCAATACAATCACAAGGATCACTTTGAAACTTCTTACATACTAGATGAATTTAGATCTCAATTCTGCCTAACCCAAGTCCGAGAAGAACTGGCAAGAAACTCGTCCTGGTCCAAGCGCTTTTTTGTATGATCCATCTTATGTTTGCTTACATAAAGGGTAGTTTTTTCAAGAAAGCGTATTATAAAATAAATAACTATATTATTGATAAGAATTCATGGCCTCATGTCGCTCTTCCCTAAGCGACACATTTGAAATGTATAAACTCTTTTGTATTCGTTTTTCGTAGTTAAGGTAGTTATAAGATGGATCATGCAAAAAAGCGCTAGGACCAGGACCAGTTTATTGCCAATTCTTCTCGGACTTGGGTTAGGGGGAATTGGCGCCTAAATTCACCTAGTATGTAAGACGTTTCAAAGTGATCCTTGTGATTGTATTAAATAAAGTATCTTTTGACTTTGACTTTGACGTTAAAACTACCTTAACTATGAAAAGTTAATACAAGACAGTAGTTCATACAAATCTGTCAGTTAACTGTCTGAGGGCAGAGCAACATGAGGCCATTCATATCAACAATATAGTCATGTATATTATAATACGCTTTCTTCAAAAGACTACCCTTTATGTAAGCTTTACACCAATGTGTTATTCGTAAATATTATAAAATATATATATATATATATATATATATATATATATATAAATATTGGTGGATAATACACACAACACCATCTGGCCCCAAACTAAGCACAGCTGCTCTATGGACCAGATAACTGATAGAATACTTATATATTTTTAAATACATACATAAGATACTTAAGAACACCCAGGCACAGAACAAAAACATATGTTCATCATACAAATGTTTATCCTGGGAGAGGATCGAACCCTCAATCTACAGCGCAGAAGGTAGAGCTACTACCAACTGAGCTGACAGGTGATATTAGGACAATAATTCCTGTTATCACTAATCCTATTCACCCGCCTCTGTTTCAAATTAAAATTATTTTTTTTGATAACTTCCATTTATATTGATTATTTACTGTTGAAAGTGTTACCCACATACATAATGTTTATTTTAGTTTTTTCCAACAGTAAACCGAAGGTACCATGTGATATTCCATAAAACTTTTTAAACTTGTCGGGATACTTTCATAAGTCACGTGTAGCTCTGATTGCTCGCTGACAGGTAAGACACTAGGCAAGCCTGTATCGTGAAGACCAGGTTTATCATATGTATATTATGTAATCTGAATCTCGGAAACAGCTCCAACGTTTTCCATGAAATTTAGTATGTAGGTGGTTTCGGGGACGATAAATTGATCTAGGTTTCATTTTTAGAAAACGTCGTTTTATCCGTGTTTTATACGGGTAAAACGACGTTTAATTAGGGTCATTCGGGTAGGTACTTAATCTTTATCCCACAATTTTTTTTCATAATCAAGAATTATTGTATGTATATGTAACATGTAAATTACAATTCTTAACTGCACCCGTGCAAAGCTAGGGCAAGCTACCTAGTACTTGCATATTTAATACATACGATACTTTATGACACCCAGACAGAACAAACACCTGTGTTCATCACACAAATTGTTGTCCTCAGAGTGAGTGAAGTGAGTGAAACCCCAACCTACCTTTTACTACTAATTAATTAAAAGTAAGTAGCATAAAGCAAAAAAACGTATTACCAACCGTTAAGTTATATAAAGTTACGTAACGTTACTACATAGTGCGTAATGTCAGCCCATAAACTGACAGAAGTGATCCTACTAATATTATAAATCTTTTAATCTATCGCGAGTTCGCGAGATATTATAAAAAAATCTTGTGGTGCCATCTAGTACATTATTTAGTACTAGACAAGTTCCACTTCCTGTTTTCGGCGATCAAGCTGTTGGAAAGATCAAAATTTATAAAGATGACGTTAGCTTGTGATAAGTCACGTGATTTAATCGTGACTGCTGGCTGTCATATCTATAATGTTAGATTTTTCTGCAGACATGAACGCTAACTGAAATTTGTCTATTGTCTGGTCTAGATTATCAGTTTTCTGAAAACGGGGTTAGAGGCATAATCAACACGAACCTAAATAAATAAATTAATAATGCTGTACATTTCACACAGCATCGTCTAGCCTCAAAGTATGCAGGGCTTGTGTTATGGGAACCACATGACTGATACTACTTATATCCTTTTTTGACGTGATAACGTCTTATAAATCGATGAACCCCAGCTGCACGCACCAAAAAGTGTCACATTCTGCCTAAGCCAAGCGTGAAAGTGAGAGCACTGAACAAGCGATAGAGAGGCACGATCGGCCAAAGCGTTCGGCTTGTGGCATCTTAAAAAGTTAAAAGTATGAAATTTTTCATCAATGTTTTCTTATGACGTTATCACGTAAAATTATTGTCCGTATACCGACTTTACAGATTACCATTTTTTTTAATACATACCTACATATAACACGTATGTATATGAATAATATACGTCTCAGGCGGACCTTAACCCACTGCGCCACAAAGGTCATCAAATATTTCGTATTCGTTTGAATATTTCTTCAATTCAAATTCCAGACGTTCGTTGGTACATGCCTTTTGGTACCAAATTAAGAGAAAGCTCTCTCAAATCGTTTAACACAATGCATTCCTCGAGAATTCATAATGTTATGCATTCTCGCAATAAATTCCCCCATTCCACCGAAATGGTAGTGAAGTGGTGTCACGAGACGAATTATTCGCGAAACTCAGCACTACATTTACACCTGAAGGACCAGTTTTCAATGACCTATCCTCTTTCTTTAAGTTCGGCAGCAGGTGTGTGGTATGGGGGGTTTGGTTTGTCTGGTCATGTTGTTCAGTTCAGACGGTTGTTAAGTACATGATATTCGCTATCGTCTACGTTCTTTGGGGGCTAGAAGACATCGACATTGCGTCTTAGGTATACCCAATACACGGTCAGTGATAGAGGTACTTTTAGCTTGGTAGCTCGTTTGAATAATTAATGTATTTTCAGCCAAATTACATAATAACATATTCTTTGTGCCGAGTCGAGTTGAATAATTCATTTAATAACCGCAGACAAACGACCGTGGTGACACATCGTCCACATTCGTAGTCTATATTATACATATATGTTGGTGCGTACTTTTTGTGTCTCTCTGTTCCCCTGGTCGTGCTATAGCTCTGGCATGGCACTAGCTAAGCGAGTTAGCCGCGGCAGCGGCCGCCGGAGCGTCAGGGAACTGTAATTCATCTGTCCAGATACTCAGGACGCAAAATAATTAATAATCACTTTATTTATGTTAGTGAGGTAGGTACGGTGCTGAGAGATGTTAACTAAGTGTAATGTTTAATTTGAGTTAATATATAGTATTTATGTTTATATACCTACATATAAAATAATAATGTGTCTTAGACAGGGTAAATTTTCTTCTTTTTAACACAAACAAAAAAAAGCACACACACTCACATACACACACACTCACTCACACACACACACACACACACATTCACATAATTACATACTAGCATCACACCTTGATTACTGTCGGTTTTTTGTTATATTGTAAAGCAGTTATTGGCTGTTGGTTGTAAACTTAAGTTTTGTATATATTATTTTAAGAGCTGTGCATTTTGTGCAACGAATAAATAAATAAATAGTTAGACAAACGTAGAATTTACCAATGATTTACAGTACTGTTGTGATTTTTTTGCCATCGATGTTACGACGACAAAAAACAAAAAAAAATAGTTTGATGGTAAAGTGCTACAACAACGGCTGGCAACTGGCCGGTTTTAATATCTTTTGAAATATTAGGGTTGAATTGGATTACTGAATAAACTCGATGAATTGGTCTGCGTGTTGAAAGTGATCTTGAGAAGGTCGCACATCGTTGGTCATATTAAACTCACGTATGATTAGATTTCGTCTGCTCACTCAATGGTTTTGGTTAAGTAGGTCTAGTTTGATCTACGAACTTAATGTATTGGGTAAACTTCAAAATTACTCTATCATCATCTTCTTCACCTTACATCATGCTCGTAGGATCAGCACATGTTTCTTTATTCCATTTCTCTCTATTATCAGTCATCTTAGGACTCGCGCTCACTTCGTATTTCACACAATCCATTATTTTCTTCAGCCTACCACTACTTCTGTTAAGTTAGTTAACTCACCTTTAAACATACTGATTTGAGACAATCAATGTTTAAAACGGTTATAATAAACTGTCAGTAAGTAAATAGTAAATTTATATTAAATAAAATACATTAACGAGTATCACACCCACATGGTAGATAACACCTAGGTATAGCAAATGCTTATTAACCGACTTAAAAAAAGGAGGAGATTCTCAATTCAGTTGTTTTTTTATGTTTGTTACCTCATAACTCCGATATTTGTGAACCGATTTGAAAAAATATTTTTTATGGAAAGGATAAGCTTTCCGATTAATTCCATATAAATTTCATCCAAACTCATTAGTTTGGTATTTAAATCAAAATAGCTGGAAAAATACTTAATCCAGAAAACGAAATTTCGTATTTTTATATTAATATTAAGTTACGTTTTGTTTACTTTTACAAAACCTATAATAACGACCTGTGTGCAAAAACCGGTGTGCTACACGCTCAGATTAAACGCAAACTCACGAAAAAGAAGATTTTCATTTAGCCTGAAATATACCCCACGCACTGAGAAGCCTTTAGAATATTTATTGCCCGATAAAGAAACATGAGTGGAGAAAATATAAAGTAGCTACGAGGCATTCAAATTAGAGGCTTTATTCAGAAATAAGAATATCCAAGTGTCTCCCAACTTTGCAATAACATAAAATACAATCAGAGTTTATGTAAGAACTGTATATATACGTGGGTAGGTATTTATGTTATCAGATGTTATGTTTGTTAGATTTGTCGATTGGCAAATTGAAATACGTAATAAAACAGAAACTGTCAATTAAAGCATATTACAAAATATCTGATTATTTAGATGACAAAAAAGCTTGGGATGAATCTGCTCCAACTCGACTCAGCATTCGTAAGAAAATTGGCAAGGACCATGTGATCAGGAAAAAGTGTTAAGACTAGACGAGTTACTTGCCGGATTCTTCTTGAACTGGAGGAAGGAGGAACTGGCACCTAAATTCACTAGCATGTAAGAAGACGATTCAAAGTGATCCTTGTGATTTTATTGAATTGAATTAAATTGAATAGCCCAATGCCTATAAAGCCTATGAAAGATAAAATAGGCAAATGTTCATATTAACAGCGATTTTGTATGGAAAAACATTCATGACTTAGTTGCTTGTTAGGTACTATACGTTCTTACGTAATCAATGCAATCGACCAATCATTGATTGTGGATTTAGACACCATGGTAATATTCCAAGTCATAAATCATTATGCATTCCCAGAACCGAACCCATCCAGCCCTTGCCACGGGATGGAACCACAAAAATATTTTATCACTACGAACAGTGAACAAATAACTCTCACATTCATCACTTATCTATTTTTAAAATCTGTATTTAAGCAGGCTTTGTTATTTTAAATTAGTTCGTGTGTCAGGTCCCTGCGTCAACCACGGTCTGTGTCGAAAACCAGCGCTGCAGTTTACTGCAGCATTAAGCTGAACACTGACCCTTTTTGATGTGCTGTACACAGTCAGTGCGACACATATATATGCTCTTTTATTGTTTTATTTTTGTCTGTGTGTGTATAGTTTATCAAAATAAACTTTTTACTTACTTACTTACTTACATTTTATAATATTAACGGATTATCTAATACCACCATAATTGCTGGTAAATTTATTTAATAAGTAGTGATGTAAAACAACAAATTCTCGGACTGAAATTAGGAGTTTTTAACGCTGGAGAATAATTAAATTATTTGTACTAAAATCTCTGCTTGAGACCATCGCGCATCGCCTAGACAGCGATTTAGCCCGGCCATTTGAATTCTCTGATTGTACGCTAGATAAAATAACCTTACTAATGTTATACCGATTGTACCGATTGTAGACTTGCCTACCAAACTCTTGGTAGTTACCCAGATCCTTGAATAATATGAATGAATGTCACCTACCGAAGGACATGTTTTATTCCGAGAACGATATTTTAATTCACCTCGTAGCTCAGTAGCAAAGCCTTCCTAAAAAAAACGCTGCTATCACACAAAAAAATATGATGACAGTGAACATAATTATAATTACCTATGTTTTTTGTGTCTGTGTGTTATCATTTAGATGATAATGTGTTGTTTAAATCTGTTGCTTTCTTTATTCGTTGACATTGACTGGACATGACTCAGTTGGTAGTAGCTCTGCCTTCTGCGCTGTAGGTTGAGGATTCGATTCCTTCCCTAGTAAACATTTGTATGATGAACTTGTTTGTTCTGTATGGGTGTTATAAAGTATCATAAGTATGCATTTAAAAATATCTAAGTATATTCTATCAGTCATCTGGTTTCCATAATACAAGCTATGCTAGTTTGGGGCTAGATGATGTGTGCATTGCCCATTTTGTTTTTTATTTATATATATAATGGTCTTACTCGTACTTATAAACGCCTCTCATATTGAACACTGCCTAAACACTGCTTAAGATTCGCCCTGTCACTATTTGCCACTATCTTATATAATTACGTTTTAAAACTAAATAGAAACCTACTTCATTGAATGAAATTTGAACCTTTAATACATTTTTAGTGGAAAGTAGATGTATTTTGTACATATATAATATGGGTAGGCCAAATAAACGCAGCGCTCCAATGAGACAGCGAGGTATCGAAGTATATGAAAACATCATCGATGTATACAATTTTTAGATTTTCGTTGATTTTTCAGCTCGACCGATTTTGATAAAATGTATATATATAATGTATGTATATGTATATAAATGTATTCTGACGAATCGAGAACCTCCTCCTTTTTGATAAAGTCGGTTAAAAAAGGGATGCCACTATTTTAAACAGTGATTAACTTTTGACAGAAGCTGTCTTTCAACTTCTGTTATATTAGTAGTAAGGCTGAAGAATTACATGGACAGAGCAGACTTTAGCGCCACGCAAGCGAATTATGTCATTATAGGATAGAGGTTAAGGCTTAATTTGCGACTAGGTGGTGCTGTGTGAATTGTCTAATATATAAAGTTATAGATTCATACATATTGATTAACACGGGTTTTACTCACGTATTATTCTATCGATGGAGGCACCGACGCTGTTTCAATTAATCTAGAAAATCTTCATCAGTGTGAGTTTGATACGCGGTCCTCTCTATGCCGCTCGAGTTCACGGTTCGCACACTGCGAACGAGATGCATCAAAACTTTGTCGCGGCCTCCATCGACAAAATAATACGTGAGTAAAACCCGTGTTTATCAAAATGTATTACTATACATTTTGATAAACTCTCGAATGTTTTGAAAGTGTTATACATAGATTAATTTTTTGGTGCAAACTAAATTAATTTCTTAGAATTCTTAAAACTTTTGTAGAACAATCTAAAGCGCTCCCAAACCGACCGATATTTACAGCCAAAATTAACCTTATTTCATCTGACTAAAGTAAATTAGAATTTATGGATACTTTATTCGGAAACGCCTCTGCGCCGCTGTATGCTAACTCACACACCGCTGAGTAATGAGGCGTCAAGGCTTTCTACGAAACAACGGCCGCTGTATAACTGAAGTAATATAGCGGAGACCTGGCAGTCAACATTCACTGGTATAAAGAATTGAATACGAATTCCAACTTTTGTTAATTGCCATTGCCAATGATTGCTGCCACTTATAAACAACTCGCGTCTTTGCCTAGTAGTATCTACCTATATGTTATTCCACGTCCAAAGTTATACCTAGTCTCAACCAACATGGTTTGAGTAGCAAACAAATATCCAAACATCTCCCAGGGCAAACATTTTTGTGTTATAAAGTATCAAAAGTATTTTAATAGGTATATAAGTATTATATCAGTCATCTGATCAACATAAGCTTGTAAGCTATGCTTATAATAAAATATTGTAATATTACCGGACATTTCACACAACATCATCTGGCCCCAAAGTAAGCAGAGCTTGTGTTATGGGTACCACATGACTGATATACTACTTATACTCTTTTTTTGTAAATATATACATATTATACATAGAAACACCCAGACCCGAGACAAATACTTGCAGATCATACAAACATTTTTCTCGCGGCGGGAATCGAACCCGCAACCTTTTGCGTCTTAACCGGCCTTTAACCCACTGCGTCACAGAGGTCGTCAAAGTTTGGTTAGTTTGGTACTAGATGTTGTATGCATTGTCCATGTCCACCAATATTTATGTATATATTCATGATTTAACTAAACAAACTTTTAAATGAATATTATTCGTTTGATAGGATTGTATGGGGTTCAGTCTTTAAATCCAGATCAAAGTCAGCTGCATCTCTACAATGTAAAATGCCGCTACAATCGCCGCTTCTGAGGAAACCAGAGCCTTAAAAGCTGCCTCGAGCCTCACATCGACAAAGGGCCTATTATGTCAAAAACAAACCCGGGTATAACCAATTCCCTCCATGTTTGCCGAGGGCTGTCTCTTATAAATATGCAAATTTTATCCTGCGTTTAGCGTGCCACTGCAATAATAATATTGAAATACTAGTCCTTGAACTCCGTTATTATGATAGCTCAAACAACCCTTTTACATAGAAAACATTCACAGATTTAATTTTATATATTTACTAGCGACACGCCCCGGCTTCGCACGGGTACAATGCTGATACTAAATATACTACAGAATGTCTAATGTGATTAGAAACCTCTAAAATTATCAGTGCTCCTCTGCTATATTATTCATGTATTATACATATAAACCTTCCTCTTAAATCACTATATCTATTAAAAAAACCGAATCAAAATCCGTTGCGTAGTTTTAAAGATCTAAGCATACATAGGGACAGACACACAGCGGGAAGCGACTTTGTTTTATACTATGTAATGAAGGTGCTTTATAACACCCAGCATGAAGGTACTTTACAACACCATTCACTGGTATAAAGAATTGAATACGAACTCTAACTTTTGTTTATTGCCATTGCCAATGATTGCTGCCACTTATAAACAAACTCACGTCTTTGCCTAGTAGTATCTTTTATGTTATTCCTAAAGTAAAGTTATACCTAGCCTCAACCAACATGGTTTGAGTAGCAAACAAATATCCAAACATCTCCCAGGACAAACATTTTTGTGTTATAAAGTATCAAAAGTATTTTAATAGGTATATAAGTATTATATCAGTCATCTGATCAACATAATATTACAAGCTATGCTTATAATATAATATTGTAATATTACCGGACATTTCACACAACATCATCTGGCCCCAAAGTAAGCAGAGCTTGTGTTATGGGTACCACATGACTGATATACTACTTATATACTTTTTTTTTGCAAATACATACATATTATACATAGAAACACCCAGACCCGAGACAAATACTTGCAGATCATACAAACATTTGTCTCGCGGCGGGAATCGAACCCGCAACCTTTTGCGGGTTCGTAACACAGATGTTTGGTCTGGAAGATAAACAAGGCCACAACACAGCCCAGAAGACAGAGCTACTACCAACAGAGGTGAGAGGCCAATCTTGAAATTCAACCTTTAATTTAAATCAGTTCAGCTGTTTCCTCGTCATTGAGTAACACAATCAAACAGTTGCATTTATAGAGCACCTAATGACGTAGGTTATTGACTTGTTTGAGAATTTTAGACAAAACAAATACCATAAATAAGATACTTATAATGAAATACAAATTTTAAATATTGATTACTGCAAAAACGGAGTCCTTATGGCAGGGCCTAGTCGAATGATAGGACAATAGTATACAAAACAATGAATCTCATGATAAACATTCATGTTTTCCAGAGAACTTATTCTATTTAGGGTATATTTATAGGCTTCCTCATTAGGCAAAGACTTTATCGAGGAAACCTGTATCCCGCTTACACTGGCCTTAACGTAATGATGACACATCAGACTATAATAATAAATAATGCCGGTCATGTCACACAGCATCATGTAGCTCTAAGCTAAGCAGAGCTTGTGTTCTGGGTGACATACACAATGACTGATATACTACATATATTTTTTTTTCATAAAAACATACTTATGATTCACGAAAAAACACCCTGACCGGAGACAAATACTTGCAGATGCGAAAATTTGTCCCGCGGCGGGATTCGTACCCGTAACCTTTTGCGTCTCAGCCGGGCATTGGCCCACTGCGCCACAGGGGTCGTCAGGTAAGTTGGTATATAAAGTTTTTTAAACTTACGCGATCAGAACACATTATTATAAATATTTACGAGTATTTATCGCGTTTATTTACCTATTTTCCCGACGTTTCGACAGGTTTACACTCTGTCGTGGTCACGGGATGACTGATCAGACTGAGTGTAAACCTGTCGAAACGTCGGGAAAAATAGGTAAATAAACGTGATAAATACCCGTAAATATTTATAATAAAGTTGGATATATTTGAGAATGTAATAACAATGTAGGTAGGTAACGCCAAAGTATATTAGAACTAAAATAAATACATATAAAAGCAATAAGACATACACATACACATACAAATATCTATGTAATGAAACTAAGTACACTCTCAGTGTAATCATATGACAACGCAGAAAGCCAATTTAATATTATACTTATTGTTTCATTTACTAATTAGTTCCTGATGTCGCAAAATAATATATAATAATACATAGTACCGAACCCGCAACCTTCTGCGTTTCAGATAGGCCTTCGCCCACTGCGCCACAGAGGTCGTCTCAAAATTGATGAAATGAGTTATATGTATTATAATAATTATAATAAACAATAATATAAAATGCATGTTAAACAGTTGAGCTATCTATGTTTAAAACGATCTATAGATAGCTCAACTGATCCAGATCACTGCGAGAGGGCTGCGTTGAATGGCAATGCTAATACGATGTGTTTTCTATTAAAACTTCCGAGTCGTTGAGCAAAGCTTGTAACGGATAGGGTAACTAATCTACTATATACTCTACTAACCATATAATAAAATATGGTCTGTCTGTATCCAAACAACCTATTTAAAACTAAAATTTACTTACCTTGTTTCGCTTTCTTTCGTAAAAGTTTCGTCAACAGTTCCCAAAAGAACCGCTATAACGTGGTTCATATAACAAAACGATAGCGAAAACTTTTTGTTTAACACGGACTAAAGCATAACCCTCGTCCCACAAAGGACAAGTTATAAACCTGTCCGCAAATGTCCGCTTATAAAAGATATAACAACACCACCTTGATTACGTAACTTACGGTTAATTAATATTTATTAAAAAATATTATATAAAAAATCTTTAAAAAACTTATTATATGGGTGCTCCAGTGCCTTAAGTAAGTGGAGTTGGAATTTCATTTATTTTACTAACCTTTAGAGGAGGAGGAGGTGGTTTCTGAAATAGTTATAATAAATAAATTTGTAGCATATTCTGAAATTATAATAAAAAATATCATAGCTTATAAAGATTCTGCTTGATATTATGAGTAACATTTAAAACAACCATGAAAGCACAATACTATATTCTTTTATTTTGCTTACTAATTGGTGTTGAATTGGTTTAGGGCCTGACAACTAGTCTTATCCTAACTGACTCTTATCATTCTTATCACATTAGCTTGGCCAATTTTTGTACGCTAATGTCACTTCATATTTCATTCAAGCAGGTAGCGGTTGATTTCCGTAATAAGTGTTTTTTTGACGGCTTGCACCTGATAACGTAGTAACTGCGGTCGTGTTAGTATGGTTGTCGTTGCTGCTACATTTACGTAATAGCTCTGCAAACCATTCACGGCAAAACGGCTCAGACGTCACTCCCACTTTCCTTAATAAAGTAGCAGTCGTAAAAAACCACTACAATCATAATAACTGGACACAGACTTTTAAACATTAACGTCGTGGTCGCGCACATAAAGTTCGCGAAATGTCATAGGTTAGATACCATAATATAACTTCACTAGATTGAAAATATCTTGAGTGGTGAACTGAACAATGCTGAGATTTTTAGTAGAAAATATTATCGTTTCATGTAAGAGGATACAGGCCATTCTGTTGTTAATTGGCCGTAGGTACTAACATCTTGCGAAATACGTTTGTGCTTACCTGCTTATACAAGAATTATATCATTTATTGTGTTATGACGAGGGATACGTCCAGTACTTCGAGCACACGTTACAGCATGGTGATCAAGTTTTCAGCGATCTTCCTCGTACCACACTGACGTTGATGTGCCACTTGACAAGTAAAGATGAACCTAAGCGTAGAGAGTTTGCCTGAAAAGTGCTAGCATCAAAAAGTATACCTAATTTTTTTTAGAGGAAGGCATGCAAAGTTCCAAATCCCTACTTCGGGACAGCGAAGAGGCGAGCGCGTTCTGTTGGGCAACTGGGCGTATCTAAAAGTTTCTTCTGTTCCAGCTCACAGAGCGGCTCGTCCTATAGTCTCTGAGAGGAGAGAGGACTAAATCATTATTGGGGCAAGCTGCACTACAAAACGCCTTGGTTTCACATAAATTTCAAAACATTTACTTATGTTAAATCAGTCATTTAAAATGTTACTCTTATATCGGTGCTTACATTGGTGCAAGCAAAATAGAAGCTTTCATATTTTACCTATTAGCATAGTCCACTGAATGAGAATTGCTAGAGAACGAATAGAGTGGCCTTATAATAATAATAATACCGAACATTTCACACAGCATCATCTGGCCCCAAAGTAATTGTTATGGGTACCACATGACTGATATACTACTTATATACTTGTTTTTTGTAAATACATACATATTGTACATAGAAAAACCCAGACCCGAAGCAAACACTTGCAGATCATACAAACATTTGTCCCGCTGCGGGAATCGAACCCGCAACCTTTTGCGTCTCAGCCGGACCTAAGCCCACTGCGCCACAGAGGTCGTCAAAAACCTAATATGAATCCGGATTGAATGATGATGATGATATTTTACAAACCTTTAGCTAGTTCGACTAAACAACAAAATCACAACTTCTGTTTCGCAAATCTATATCTATAATATAAAAGAAAGTCGTGTTAGTTACACCACTTATAACTCGAGAACCGCTGGAGCGATTTAGATGAAACTTAAAATGAATATAGTTAATAACTTGGATTAGGATATAGACCGTTTTTATCCCGGAAAAACAACGGGAACGGGACCGAGGCGGGCGAAGCCGCGGGTGGCCGCAGGTGGCCGCTAGCACCATCTATCAATATTTATCCGTAACTTTGTTAATATCTGTAATTATAACAATAATTTGTAAATATATTTATATATTTTTTGATAGCGATATTAATACTTTAATATTTTTTGTGAGTTGTAACCGCTCAGCGAAGTGGGCACGGGTCAACTAGTAATTAATAAATATATTAATAATAATAAATATTGGTTGACAATACACACAACACCATCTAGTCCCAAACTAAGCATAGCTTTTATTATGATGACTGATAGAATACTTATATATTTTTTAATACATGCTTATGATACTTTATACTACCCAGACACTGAATAAACATCTGTGTTTATCACACACATGTTTATCCTGGGAGGGCATCGAACCCGCAACCTACAGCGCAGAAGGCAGAGCTACTACCAGCTGAGCTGACAGTCCAGTCAAGCTAAAAGATCTACATAGCGCCAGATGGCGGTAGTGCAAGAACTATAGAAACATTTACCGTTATTTTATATGGTTAGTAAGGATTAAAAATATTGTTCAACGCCGGAATTTTCATGTACAAAGTACAGTAACCGCACCACGGTAAATTGGACACAAAAATGTGTCAAACATTTTGGCCAGTCACTCGCCCCTGTTACCTGAGCTTACCGTATGTTGTGGTCTGTGGGGTAAAGGTATGAAAAGTATATTCTATAGGAAGTAAGAAGGATCATATTATTTAGTAACTGGAACCAGTTTTAGCTGACAGGGAGTTAATAATACACCTAAATAATTGTACTAATTCAGAAAACGATTTACGCAGTAATATTACGCAACCTATTTGGTTAGTAATTTAGTACATACGTTAGCTCTAAATTACTGCCCAAATAGGTTCGTATATTTTTTATTTATATGGTTAATACAATTTAAAAGAATGCCGCCAGTGTCTTGAGGACGGTGTAGATAGATCTACTGATTTAGATCTCTGTCTGGCAGAGATCTAAATCAGTAGATCTATCTATAGATCGTTTTAAACGGTCCTTAGATAGCTCAACTGTTTCACATGTATTTTATATTATTTCTGTAACTTTTCTGTACATTGCTGTAAATAAATATTATATACCTATTAAGCTGCCCTCTGGTAGTGATCTGGATGAGTTAAAATAACAATAGATCGTTTTTAATGATCATTAGATAACTCAACTGTTTAACGTTTATTTTATACTATTTTATACATATCTGTACATAAGAAATTTTGTTTAGTTCATACATAATAAAACTAAGCATACAGTTTTAATTAAATAAAGTGAATTTGGTTTGTTCACGCTCCATAAAATTTGAATCATTTATTTAGAAACTACCCTCGTTCAATTAGTTATTGTGCAAAGTTCAGTGCACCGAATAAATTCAGATTAAAATATTATTTAGTTTCAAAATACGAACAAAGATTTACTTTGACTTGGTAAACATACTCAATTTCAAATTTAAATTCAAATTCAGTTTATTACCAATATAAAACATCCCATATACAAACATATGTAATAATACAAAAGACTGTTGAAATAATTATTTAGAACAAATAGATATTTATTTACTTTGTAAACATATAACTAAAAAAAACACTTAAAATTGTATGTAAATATTTAAAGAACACGTAACTATAGCTACCGGAAATCAAATCTCACGTGTCTCATCCGGTCATGACGGTCTCTTATGACATGAAGGTCGTCATAAAATCCTGTTAAAAAAAATATTTGCGAGACAAAAGCAAAAAGCATTATGAATATCATTGTGTTTACGACTGTAGAGGTACTGCCCTAATGCGCTTGATAACGTAATCATATATAAAGTTATTATTGTAAAACACTAATATAAAATGTTTTTGGTATTGCTTTATAAATGTATGAATCCATAAAACATATGGACAAATATTTAGTACTATTCCGCTAATCTATTCCTAATGAGTTAGAAACGATGCAGACGCATGCATCTCTCTCCCGCTCGCCAATTGAAAAGCCTACAAAGCGTTGCTATAAAAAGCGTTTACTAAATATTTGTCCATTCGTTTAATGTTTTGTAATAGATTTTCGCAATGTCACGCCTGAATCAATTAACTAAATGTATGAATTACAATGAATTATCTTGACACTAATATAAATTGCTAGCTACTACAGTTCACAGACAAAATTTATGATAAGTTTTATCCAAATCCGGCCAGCTGTTGCAGCGTGATTGAGCTACAAACAAACATATAAACATGCAAGCAAATTAACATTAACCCCTTATTGCATGAATTATGGAGGAGATGATGAAATTGTTTTTTACTGAAAACATCTTTTATTTCTTATTTAGAAACATTATGAATGAGAAAAAAAAATTAGTGTTTTTATTTTAGAAATTACCACACGAAGCCATATATGGCATCGTATGCAATCTAAAGGAAGTAAAATAATCCATATATGGCTTCGTATGCATTAATCAAAAAAATGAAATTATGCTTTATGGAAATCTTTGAAACAATTTCTTTTAAACTAATTTGACATTTCCCACATTTAGTATATGAACGGAATTTCGAACAGTTCTGGCAAATTTGTCGGCTTGATTTGGTCGGGGAAATGGTCCACGTTATCTGAATGTACAGAATCTAATGGCATAAACCAGATCATCGTCACTCAAGAAACCATCACCCGGAATAAAATTAACGTGCTTGGAAGTACCATAAAAGCGAGAAGGGTCCATTGCTGCAAGGAAAAGAAAAAGCATTTGAATGCATGGGAAGCCATATATGCCCCCATAATCTTTTTGACAATAATGCATACGAAGCCAAAAATGGCAATAACAAAAGAAAGCTCAAAAACGAACAAAAAATACGAAACACACGGAAGCGATCATTTTTTCTCATTAAAGCATATGTAAACATTGTACATTGAAATTCGCAGGATTTTTACTTACCGTTTTATTGCTTTTTTTCCATTTATAAAATTAGCACTAATTAATTGCACTGTAACGGTCGGACACGCTGCACATAACCTTCAATATTTTGACAGGTGGCACTTACCATAGACAACAAAAAATACGTTCCATTAAACGAAGAAATTGTGTATTCGATCTAAACGTTGGTTGCGAAATAACAATATTTTAATTACTAAAAAAAAAAAAAACTTTTAAAGCCATATATGGTTTTGTATGCGGTAAGGGGTTAACACAATCTTCATATCTGATATAAGTAGGAAGTAAAATAGGAATATTTTAAGACAGAGAGCTCACCAAATTAACTTTTGTATGATTTTTTTTTAAAGCTATTTAGTGACTATCTGCTCGTTAATTGAAGGAATATTAGTTATAAAAGATATATGGTATGGAGTTTTAAAATGTTGCCTCCTACTTCTTCGTTTCAAATTGTTTTTAAAGTAATGGTTAGTTTCATAATGTAACTATGAAATAATGTCTAAAATATCAAAATATTAAATCTCCTAAAGTTGATGTAGGATGCTAGGATCCAAGTTTAGTAATTAAAGACATTTCGGACATAATAAGCTGAATTGCCCAAGAATCATGTTTAAAACCATGTTTAGACATTATTTTAAAGTAAGGCGTCAAACACACCAAACTTCGCACCACGACGGGTGAAGTGAAGACGCGGTTAACTAACATGTATATACCAAAATTTGAAAAAAAACGTGTGGTTATAAATATCAGAAATGCCAACACCACGGTTTCATAAGTTCGGTGAAACGCGTCCCTTTCCGTGATCGTCGTCGTCGGTCGCATTGGGTGAACGCGTGTTGGACGCCTATGTTCCTAAAAGCGTACTTTATTTCAATACATTTTGATAAATACAAATGACCGAACGTTCTAAACAGGTGGGGCACACGGCCTGCCTACAAACTGTTACGTACATAATTGATGAGCTCATTAATAAATGCCCAGCCCAAACTAACCCTGTTTGTGATACTCATACCGTTTAATTCTAAAAGAAAGGTTATAAGAAAATCAATCATTGCTAACTTAGGCCGCTTGAAGGCATCTGTCATGGCCTCCAGTCTAAAGCACAAAAGCGTGCAAGTATGCATAACTGATGATCAAAACTGATATATACCTAAATATTGATAGACAATTCACAAAGCACCATCTAGCCCTAAACTAAGCAAATTTGTACTATGGCAGTTTAGATACAATGATAGAATACAATAATATAACACACAGAATAAACATTATAAAGTATCACACAAATGTACGTCCTGGGCGCGAATTGAACCCACAACCTAGAAGGCAGAGCCACTGTGCTGCCAGTCAAATCTACGGTACAGATAAATATTAAATTAAATGTCAAATATTGGAGGACAACTGCACACAACACCGTCTAGTCCCAAACTAAGCATAGCTTGTATTATGGTAACCAGATGATTGATAGAATACATATATATTTTTAAATACATGCTTTCGATACTTTATAACAACCAGACACAGAACAAACACCAAATGTTCACACAAATGTTTGTCCTATGAGGAAATCGAACTCTCAACATACAGCGTAGAAGGCAGAGCTACTACCAACTGACAGGCCAGTCAAAAATGAATATCTGATTATCTTCACCATTTAGCCCCAAACAAAACAAATACAATGGCAACTAAATGACTGATACAATACAGTACATATGTATTTACTCACAGAATTAAATTACAAATAATGTAGTTATTTATTCAGACGTGACTTTGCGGAAATCCAAGTCCAAGAGGCATCCTCAGGAACAATTGACAATGAAGCGAGTCAATCGTTTCTGAGGATGACGAATTTCTTTTGAATTTAACTCATTAGATTAGAAGAGATTGGCAGGATTATACTAAATATTTGTCAATCTATTCTACATATACACTCGTTAATGTATTTATACAATATCTTTAATCGCCCCGGTATAGAACAAACATATGTTATCACAAAAATTTTGGGTTTGAACGGAAATTTAACTCCACAACCAACAGTGCAGAAAGCAGAGCTACCACCACCACCACTACCAACTTAACTGCGTCAGTCAAATCTACGGTAGGTACTTATAATAATTATTATCAAAAAAAAAGAAAACACCCGCATGTGGCGTCTCCAGAATGTCTCTATAGTGCCGATAGTCTTGTCTTCTACAGGAGCAGTCCCAAAACAACTATTTCAATCCCTTGACCGGTTCTCCCAATCAATCCCAAAATCTCCCATAACATACATATGCTCTTCTTCAGAAGACTGTTATATTGAACACCTGCAGAATAGTTAGGAAATTCCTGCAGACTGACCTTCAGGATGAAGGAACTTCCAACCTTGATAGGCACTGATGTGCAATTGACTTAGTTCCGTGCATTTCAGTTTACTCCCGGTTTAATCGTAAAACTGAGTACGAAAAGTATAATACAATAATAAAAGCATTTATCCACTGACCAATTTACAATAAATTTTTAATCTAATCTTTAAATCTAGTTTAATTATGAAAAATTCGACATTGGCCAGCCCTAATTTCTTCCTCTCCTCTCTGTCACGAGATAATCTTCTCCATCCTTTTGGTAAGTCATCTTCCCATCTCTTCATTTGAAGTCCCTTTTGTCTTTTTCCATTCCTAGGATACCATTCCGTTACATCTTTTCTACGGTACTTACTAAAGTTTTATTATTTAAAAAGCGTAGTTGAAGTTTAAATATAATTCCAACCGTAAAACACAATTTTACGCATTGCAATGCGTTTTTACCCTCGGACTCTCCCCTAAGAAGGGAGGTTTTATTGACAAAGCTGTAGAAACCTTACAAGGGTAGCGATGTGAAAAAACGGTCAAGCACGAAAGTCGCGTAACTATCGAGCTAACTTTTTTTTTACCCTCGTGATACTGTCATGACTACAGGTAACTACACCGTCAAAAAATATTCTAGCACCGATTTTTTAATTAATATTTAATAATTAAATTTTAATAATTTATTATCTTTACTTAAGTCTCACAGAAGCTTGATCTGTTTACAGCTTTAAAGGACCGAAGACATCTATACCCATAAAAGAGCTTAACCTGACTGACTGATTCATCATCGAAGAGCCCAAACCGCTGAAGCTAGAAAGGTGAAATTTGAAAGGTAGATTTCTTTTACAGCAAAAGCACCCACTAAGGCGGGATTTTTTTAAATTCATCCCCTAAGAAGGTGAAAAAGGGTGAAAACAAATGTATGAAACTTTTTTACGCGTGGTGCGATTTGCTTGAAACTTGATATGAATAAATAAAATGCAAAATAAATGGACATATGTTTCAGGCTTTTTCAAAATAACCCTAACAAAAGGGTAAAGTGGGGTGTCAAAGTTTGTATGAGAACTTTTCAACGGGTAGTGTGATTTCTTAAAAACTTGGTTTGGATACTTAAAATGCAAAATAAATGGACATGTGTTTAAGGATTTATCAAAATAACTCTCATAAAAGAGTAAAATGGGGTGTGAATGTTTGTATGGAAATTTATAATGGGTGGTCAGGTGATTGTTTTGAAACATCAATAAAATTTGGCAAAGAGATAAATTGGAGGATTGAAGGATTTAGGTTACAATTCCTTTCAAAAAAAAAATGCGGACGAAGTTGCGAGCAACAGCTAGTAAAGTATAAGATTCAATGTGATACCTCTCGAGTTCCTGAGAAGAAGACATACAGACATAGTAATAGTTTGAGGGTTTTTTCACCTTTGAGGTACGGAACCCTAAAAGCAAACAAAAAGCATTGTGGTGAATTAAACTGTAATAAATTTGTTAGTCATTAGAGTTATTTAATTACAGAAATGTATAGAATACACTATAATATAAAAACATCATCATTGGCTTTAGTTTATTACTCCCTTATACACCCTCACACACACTCTCACACAAACCCTTTCTCTCTCTCACACACACACACACAAAACACACACACACACGCACATACTCACACAAACAAAACCTTTCATGCTCGTGCACTCTCCACAGCATCACTTAGCAAACTTTATAGACTTTTCATGTGAAATTATTTATTGAAATTTCCGTATTTTGCTTTCCTGTGGTTTTACGAATTTAAAAAAATTATAAAGTACTAAAACGATTTAAAAAAAAAGGAGGCTCTCAATTCGGTTATTTTAAAACGTAATTATAGTTTTAAAGTCCAATTAATATACAGAACTGTCTAAATGAGACTGGCTAAGGAACAGAAAGAGAGGTGTGTGTGTGTGTGTGCTAGATTGTTACCTCTCCACGCTCGGCTTGAAAAAAATAAAAGTTTATTTTGTGTCACATTCTGACAGCATAGAAGCACTTATGTACCAACAAAGTATAGGTGCTTAGTGCATAGGTTATAGTAAAGTTAAAACGCTCTTATAACGCTGGTCGTTTGACCAGCTTAACGGGTCTAGATTTTATGTAAAATTATGTAAAATTAAAATTATTTTAATTTTAAAAAATTAAAATTATTTTAATTTTACATAAAAATAGTATATAACCCCAGATTAATTGATGATTAATTGATGAATTGAACATTGATCACTTATATACCTACCAGGTGGGCCAAGCTGCGGGCAGCAGCTATCATAAATTCAGGTATATAATAGTTGTTAGGTACTTTGTCGTAATTAAATTTTCAAATGCTACGGTTTTTGTCAAAAATTACTGAGGTTTAGGTAATCTTGAAAAACGACTAAAATGTATATAAAACTATTTGAATAACTTAAATAAAGTATGCAAATAACCCTATACAGGGTATCATGCAACTATAATGGCAAAATTAAATGAACATACTCGTACGTATCCGGTTTCATGTTTCTGGATTTTAGAAATATATTTTATATCATTTACTTTAAGTTTTATTGAATAAACACTATTTTCTTTATTTTCATTTTGGAGCAACCTGTACTTAAAAAAACTATAGTGCCCTTGTCCCGCGCTGTCGCCACATAGCTGCCTCACTACGGTAGCGCTCACATAAAAGATGATTACAATTTTTCTTTCAACTACGTAGTAATGTTATCATTAATCACTACAAAACCGATCACAAAGGACATATATTTTGCTTAGAGCCAAAACAGTGCAGAAATGTTAAATGAAATCTCATTGTTGCAAAGTTTTTCATGAATGCGCTGTTTTTTAATTTTTATTTACTTAAATATGAATTTACCACAGAGGTTTTATGTCTCCCATTAATATAAAAATTCAGTAATCTTTTTGATCTTATGCAAACAGCATTAGATCAAAAAGATACTGGCTGAAAATAAAAATCGGCTGAATAAAACCGACTTGATAAAAAAAACAAATGTATTGTACCACTTTTTACCATTGTAAAAACTTTGATACATCATATATTTAGGTTGAGTATATTTTATAACAGTACATATAACAGTAACGCACCTTGCTAAAGTGAGTAATTAATGCACTCGTGTTAATAACTCACTTTGCGTTCAATTCAACAATCTACTATTGTTTCTTATCGTATTATTTATTTATGTACTAAATTTGTATTTTATTCTATTATGGACTTTAGTTTATAGATTTTTTTATTGCTACTCATAAGTAAGTCTACCTGTATGTTCATAAACAATACTAATAATAATATACTTATATAATAATAATACCGGACATTTCCGTTATAATAATAATAATACCGTTATGTGTACCACATGACTGATATACTTATGCTTTTTTTGTGTAAATACATACAATTATACATAGAAACACCCAGACCCGAGACAAATACTTGCTGATCATACAAAAATTTGTCCCATTGTCGTCATTGTGGCTCCACGTTGTATAATATGATAATATGAGATTATTAGGACATGAAAATTTATGAACAATGCAATTTGAAACAATAATACCAGTGAGTAAACATTTAGGTTATGCATACGCTCAGCTAATCACACTAACATAACAGCACTAATATTACACATGTTTTATTATTGATTAGCTTTTGTATGTGGCTTCACTTGAATACCTGCTTGAAGGGGACGTTTTAGGTATTATATTTTATTTTTATACTCATAATCATTTAGTAGCTTCTGTGGCGTTTAAACTTGTTGCCATTTTTGGTTTGAACTAGCTGACTCGACAGACGTCCTGTCTTAACTATGAGTATTAAATTCGAATTGGTATAATCTATAACTGTCAAACGCCATAATGTAACATTAGAAAAGTTAATATAGTTTTCAGTTTTCTTAAATTTTCTAATTTTCCACGCAACTATTGTGCCGGGAATAAATTGCCAGCTAACTCCTACGTAACGTGATGAAATGGAAAGTTTTTTTTTAATTTACCGTTTGACTTCCCAAGAGTTCCGACTACACCGCGATAGTACGCCAATCCGGTTGTGCCAATCTAAAAACAAAAAAAAACAAAAAAAATATCCAAATATTTTTACCATAAAACCATAAACAAATCATCCGTTCCCGATACTTTTTTGACAGAAAGAATGTATAGATAAGGGTGTATCTTATAAACACATACTAACTGATGCGTTTGTTACATACTAACTATGTACCTAATCTGCCGACTGGCACTGCAGCGTTGCATTAAGTATATTGTTCGACCGGTACAGTACGAACGCCGATTCAGCATTACCATCTTTACCTAGAATTGCGGAGCCTCGGAAACAATGGCAGGTGTCGTCATTCTACACTCGGTACTTGCATCGACCGAACGTAGCTTCGTACATTAGATTTTAGACTTAGAATATTTTACGTAATTTTGTAACTCTTTAAAATAAATTCTTCTAAAAGTCTTTTGGTTTGTTTTAAAACCATCGGTTGTGGCTTACGTAATTGGCGCAGCCGGTAGGATACTTCGAAGCAGTGCGTTATTCGTCCAGGGTCCACAAATCGGTTCCAGACGAACAGACCACTGTTCGTGCTTTCAAGGACTTCATCGAGGTATTCAGAATCTACGGGCACGCAACCGAGGGCACTTAGCAATCAGTGCAGAGAGAAAACCAAATGTGAGTACTTTGAAACTTTCTTATAAGTGTTGCCTCCTTTCCCACCATTTTCCATCCAAGAAAACTCGGGGAGGAATCTGTCTCATCAAGACGGATTCGTAGGAATAGCAAGTTAGATAGCCATAGAAAACTAGGTAGTTTAAATACGATAAGTGAAACAAGTGAGGAAATTATGTCTAACGAACCAGACCACATCTTTAAGGCTCTACGCATGGTCCCAGAATTTGATGGGAACCCGAATATTCTGACAAGATTTATTAGAATCTGCGATCAGCTTGTAACGCAATATATAAAAACTGAGGCAGGATATGAGTTAAATAATTTGTGTCTTTTAAATGGTATATTAAATAAAGTGACTGGTCCTGCGGCAAGGACAATAAACGCGAATGGCATACCAGACACCTGGTTAGGAGTTCGAAACGCTTTAGTTAATAATTTTGCCGATCAGAGAGACGAGACCGCTCTCTATAATGACTTATCTCTAGTTTCCCAAGGCAACGATTCCCCACAGGAATTTTATGACAAATGCCAAAACCTTTTTAGTACGATTATGACGTACGTTACCCTGCACGAGTGTCTGCCTACCACCGTTGAGGCAAAGCGCGACTTGTATCGCAAATTAACTATGCAATCGTACGTACGCGGGTTGAAAGAACCTCTCGGGTCTCGTATACGGTGTATGAGACCGCCGACTATCGAAAAGGCTTTGGAATTTGTTCAGGAAGAACTTAATGTCATGTACCTACAGCATAGAAATGAATCTATTCCGGAGCGGCGTAACCCAGCTACGCAAGGGCAGTCATCATCAAAGGTACCGTCCCTAGTTCCTAATTATTCTATAACGAAGGGATTTAATTCTGGTGCTCCAAATTGGCAGAGACCAATGCCAATGCCGATGCCCGCGCAGACGCATCTTCCTCAGCAGCAGCCTTGGCGTCCTGCTTTTCAATTTCGCCAACCCCCACAGCGAATGCCTATGCAACCATCGCGTACGCAACAAATGTTCCGGGCACCCCCACCAAATTATAACGCCCAGAACGGAGGTTTTAGATTTCCCCCTAGGAATGTACCCCCACAGAGCCAGGGACCGACACCAATGAGCGGGGTTAGTCATTTTGTGTCCAAGGCCCTTCCTCCTACTATTCAGGGCCACGATTGGCGAAAGTTTGGCAATCCTCCTCCAACAAACTATTTTAAATCTAGGGAGATGAACTTTAATGAGGTAGGCGATTACGACAGTTACTATGACTATTACGGCGATCTAACTGAATACCCAATTACTGACTTTGACAATTACTATGACCACCAAATTGTCCCTGAGTACTATTATGACCCCCAGAACGAGCCCCAGCATCAGGATGATGTACCATCGAGCTCAAATGCAATTGACCTCGCGCAACCGTCTATTAGCCATAAAGAGCAGGATTTTACCAAGGGCCGTTCCAACAACGAACCAAAATAGAGTTAAATTTACAGTCTAAGAAAGAATTATGTTATATACAGACATCTCATCCGCCACTTAAATTACTTGTAGACACCGGGGCAAATCAATCATTCATAAGTCCCGAGGCGGTTGACGAATTCTTTCCACATATTGCAAAAGATTTTGATCCTTTTGAGGTCACTAATTCACGGGTAACGAGTACCCATGACCATTCGATCACAATACCTCAGTTTATGGAATTTGGCGAGCAAACTAACATTAAACTATTCGTTTATAAATTCCACAATCACTTCGATGGTTTAATAGGTCTTGATTTATTAGAGAACTGTAAAATAGATTTGAAGAATAACATTTTGTTAACCGAGCAGGCTATTATACCATTATCTCGTTACCAATGTAGAAAAACTAACCAACGGGAAATTATTCCTGCCCATACGTCAATGTTAGTTAATATTCCAATCGAATATCCTGACGGTGACGTATTTGTGACTGAACAACTGATGTGTAATTGTATCATTCATGACTGTGTTACCACTGTGACTGACAAAACCGGAATTGTAGAGTTAGAGAACATGACAGATAAAGACATAGTTATCTCGTTTGACCAACCAACGCGAGTAGATGTCTGTAATATCGAGTGCGCACGCACTGAACAAGACCCGTGTCGAGTTAAAAGTGTTTTATCTAAGCTTCGAATGAATCATTTAAATATTGAAGAGAAGGCTAATTTAGAGGCATTGTGCGCGCGTTACGCTGACGTATTTTACATCGAAGGAGAAGCTTTGACTTTTACGAACAAAATTAAGCACAGTATTAAGACAACAGACGAACTACCTGTCTATACGAAAAGTTACAGATATCCTTTCATACATCGACAAGAAGTTAGGGAACAGATTACGAAAATGTTAGAACAAGGTATTATACGACCATCGGATTCGGCATGGAGCTCACCTATCTGGGTAGTTCCAAAGAAATCAGATGCCTCCGGCAAACAAAAATGGAGATTAGTCGTAGATTTTCGCAAACTGAATGATAAGACCATAGACGATAAATATCCGATCCCCAACATCACAGACGTTTTAGATAAACTTGGTAGGTGCCAGTATTTCACTACCTTAGATTTGGCATCAGGTTTCTATCAGGTAGAAATGAACTCTGAGGATATACCAAAGACAGCCTTTAACGTAGAGCATGGCCATTTCGAATATCTTCGCATGCCCATGGGGCTCAAGAACTCACCATCAACCTTCCAGAGGGTTATGGATAACGTTCTGAGAGGACTGCAAAACGAGATCTGCCTCGTTTATCTCGACGATATAATCGTTTTTAGTACATCTTTGCAAGAACACATGATTAATCTCGAAAAAGTGTTCAATAGACTGAGAGAGTCCAACTTTAAAATTCAAATGGACAAATCCGAATTTTTACAGTTGGAGACTGCTTATCTTGGTCATATTATCAGTAGGGAAGGTATCAAACCTAACCCAGACAAAATTGCGGCTATTGAAAAATATCCATTACCAAAAACTACCAAAGAAATAAAGCAATTTTTAGGACTTCTAGGATATTATAGGAAGTTTATACCCGATTTTGCCAAAACGACTAAGCCTATGACTAAATGTCTTAAGAAATCTAACAAGATTACTTTAGACTCTGACTATGTTAACTGTTTCGAGAAATGTAAGAAGCTATTGACTAACGACCCAATACTTCAATACCCTGACTTTAACAAAAACTTTATCCTGACGACAGACGCCTCAAACGTAGCCTTAGGAGCCGTGCTATCTCAAGGACCAATAGGATCTGACAAGCCGATCTGTTATGCATCTAGGACATTAAACGAGAGCGAACTTAATTACTCCACAATAGAAAAGGAACTTTTAGCTATAGTGTGGGCCACTAAGTACTTCAGACCATATCTATACGGTCGCAAATTTTTGATCCTCACTGATCACAGACCTTTGCAGTGGGCCATGAACATCAAAGAACCCAATTCTAAACTAACTAGATGGAGACTAAAACTAAGTGAATACGATTATGAAATAAAGCACAAACCAGGCAAGGCTAATACTAATGCAGACGCTTTATCTCGTGTAGAGATTAATAATGAAGAAGTAGAATCATTCCTCTCGGAAATCGACTCGTTAGTGGTTCAACATGCTCAATCACAACAATCAGGATCTTCAACAGCTACCGCACATACAAGCGTTGAAAATCCAATACTTGAGATCCCGATAACCGATGAACCTTTAAATAAGTTCCACAGACAGATTTGTTTCACCATTGTAGGCGACATTAAACGACGTACGACAGCGACAAAACCATTCGACACACACACTCGTACTTTCATACAAATTTCAGAATCATCTTTAGAGCAAGATGTAATTAACGCCATAAAAGAGTATGTTAACCCAAAGGTTAAAACTGCTCTTAAGATCACCCCAACTCTAGGAATGTATGCGATCCTTCCGATCATTCAAAAGCATTTTAAGAGCTCTTCTATGAACCTGGTCTTAGCAAAGACTGAGTTAGAAGACGTAAAGGAATACCTGAGACAACAGGAGGTTATAAAGCATTATCATGAAGGTAAAACGAACCACAGGGGCATAAGTGAATGCTATTTAGCTTTATCGCGGCGCTACTATTGGCCGAAGATGAAGGACGAAATAACTAAATACATTAACGAATGTTCAGTATGTGGCCAGACTAAATACGACAGAAACCCGATCAGACCACAGTTTAATATTGTACCACCAGCCACAAGGCCCTTTGAGATAGTTCACATGGACCTGTTTACGGCACAATGTGAAAAGTACTTGACTTTTGTAGACTCCTTCTCGAAGTATGGACAAGCGTATCACTTGCGAGATGGTACAGCAGTCAGCATTCTGCAGGGACTACTGACTTACTGCACGCACCATGGACTCCCCTTGACTATAGTGACTGACAATGGAACTGAGTTTACAAATCAACTGTTCGCGGAGTTCATACGACTTCATAGAATAAATCACCATAGGACCCTCGCTAACTCACCTAACGATAACGGTATTATAGAGAGATTTCATTCAACCTTATTAGAGCATTTGCGCATATTAAAGATTAAACAAAAAGGCGAGCCAACAGTTAACCAAATGCCTTACGCGATACTGGCTTATAATAGCTCAGTTCACAGCTTTACTAAGTGTAGACCTCATGATATCGTTAGAGGACATTTTGATCCTAGAGATCCTTTAGATGTCGATCTCACTCAACATCTGATGCAACAATATATTATAACGCATCGAGATCAGATGAAGACAGTTTATGAATTAATTAACCAAGTCACTACAATAGACCGTAAAAACATAATGGATAGTAGGAATAAGAATCGTGAGCCGGAAGTAGAGTATGAACCATATCAGCAGGTATTTGTTAAAAACCCTTTTGCTGCAAGGCAAAAGTTAGCACCAAGATATACCCAGGACACTGTCCTTGCTGATCTTCCGATCCATATCTACACGTCTAAAAAGAAAGGACCCATTGCCAAAAACCGTCTTAAGCGGTTACCTAAGAATAATAAATTGTTGCAGGATTCCACTATTACTCATACTCCCAATGACGCTGGCACTGGAGATAAGACTTGAAAGTCTTGATAATGGACCCGGACTCCTACCTTTCAACCTTGGGCAAGCCAAACTGATCACTCACTATCATTAATTTATTCAGTACATAGAACTAACGGACTTAGAAAACCAACTTGACTCCATTCATGACCAACTAGACTATTTTAAAACTAAATTGGACAATCAAACTCTTGCTTTATACGAACTACAAATTGACTATCTCATTAAAAAGTTATCTAAAATAGATTTTCAGATAAAAAGTTTAGAGCCTAACTACCGTATTAAAAGAGGTTTAATTGATGGTCTAGGGTCTATAATCAAAAGCGTTACTGGTAACCTAGACCATTCCGATGCTGAACGCTATAATACTGCTATTAGAATCTTAGAAAGTAATGAACATAAGATGTTGTCTGAGTTCAATGACCATATTAGCATGAATAAAGAGTGGATGTCGCAAAATACGATATTAATAGCAAATATTGCAGAAAACCAGGAGAAGATAAATAATACGTTAGAATTAATCTTAGATAGTAAAGCTTACGCCGAGAGTAGTCTTCTTAAATACGCAAAGTTTGCGCAGCTTCTTGCTATCATCAGTGAAAACACAGATGATTTATCTTTAGAATTAACTAGGATAGAAAACATTTTAGCTTTTGTACGTGCATCGAGCACTCATCATAGTATGTTAGGAATAGATAACTTAGGAAATATGATAAATAAGCTTAGGACTATCTATAGTTATAAGGAAATAATAGATGACGACCTACGAGAATACTATACCATAATAAAACCAGGTTCTTATTTTTGTAACAAAAGAATAGTAATAATATTTAAATTCCCGATAGTCTCCCCAAACGATTTCAATTTATTTAAACTCTCTATCGTTCCTAACCAACATAATCTGACCTTTATTCCACCATATCCTTTCATGGCAACCGACGGAAAAGCTTTCATGTACATGGAGGCAGAATGCCCGAAGTTCAATCATCATCATCTCTGCGAAGCTAACATCAATCATCACGCTCGCGACCATCCAGATTGCATCCAGAATCTTGTCATCAACCAATCTTTAGACAAATCATGCCAGCCAACAAAGGTCACTCTTACAAAGGAGGCTATGGAGCAGTTAGATGACCAACACTACACACTAATCTTTCCAAGCCCTACAAAAGCAGAACTACACTGCGGACGCCAAGAATATATAACCCTATCAGGAAGTTACCTTGCTACTATACCTCAAAAATGTTCTCTACGAACTGAAGAATTCACTATAGTGAACATCAATGATCAAGTCAAAGGACAGCCGCTAAAGATCACTGAAATTCCTGCAAACTACAGCACAGAAGACAATGTCAGCATCCCTCATCTTAAACTCAGCTCTATCAATCTAAAAGGACTACATCATACGGAAGATAAGATATTATTGCAGCATCCCGTCCAACTGAAATCCATAGATGGAACATTATATCATACAACGTTACCTTTCTACGCGTTTCTATTCGGTGCAGCCGCACTTACCATCGTTATAATCGTGAGGCGATACATGAGACGTACAACACTAACTATTGAAACAAAATCATCAAGCGAGAAAGAAGAAAATAAGAAGGAACACCCTTATGCCATTCCTGAGGGACCCCGGGATCGGAGATCCAACCCAGCATCATTTTCGCTCAACGTTCTCAAATAGTTGCTGCTCTGAGGGTGGAGATGTTACATACTAACTATGTACCTAATCTGCCGACTGGCACTGCAGCGTTGCATTAAGTATATTGTTCGACCGGTACAGTACGAACGCCGATTCAGCATTACCATCTTTACCTAGAATTGCGGAGCCTCGGAAACAATGGCAGGTGTCGTCATTCTACACTCGGTACTTGCATCGACCGAACGTAGCTTCGTACATTAGATTTTAGACTTAGAATATTTTACGTAATTTTGTAACTCTTTAAAATAAATTCTTCTAAAAGTCTTTTGGTTTTTTTTAAAACCATCGGTTGTGGCTTACGTAATTCGTTATATTTATCATTGTCATAATAAACAAATAAATATTGGTGGACAACGCACACAACATCATCTAGCCCCAAATTAAGCATAACTAGTATAATGGCGACCAGATGGCTGATAGATTACATATATATTTGTCGGCTGATGCGACTTTCTAATGTCTCTTGTAGCCTTCGGAGACATTGACTCCATTCGTCTGGGTTAAACAACCCTAGCTGGTCCAATAAAACGCAGATAGATTCGTATTACAAGTGTACAAGATGACATTTTCAACATACTCGAATTATAATCTTATCCCAATAAGTAGAGAGACCAAGCACACAATCCATTCCTCATTCATCCAAGATAACTTTATTCCTTGATAATAATTCCAGCACCTCTCGATAACTTTCTACAACCTTTCCCGTTCTGCTCTTCTCCTTCCTCCCTCTCTCTAAAAATGATATCCGACTTTGCGCGCAAACACCTATTGACAGTTGACATTACCTGTCATGTCTGTCTCTTCAGCTATGGATTAATAATACACGGCATGTTTTTAAATACATACGTTATATATAATCCTTACTAATATTATAAATGCGAAAGTAACTCTGTCTGTCTGTCTGTCTGTCTCGCCTTAATGCCACAACTACTGAACCGATTTAAATGAAAATCGGTACACAGATAGTCTAAGGACTGAGAACTAACATAGGCTACTTTTTTATTGGAAAAAAGTGTTGTAAAGGGTTGCAAAGGGAATGAAAGGTTGTATGAAAGTATTGTCATTTTCAGAACTAGAAGCATAATATTTTAGGCTGTTGATCCCAACTAATATTATAAATGTGAAAGTAACTCTGTCTGTCTGTTTGTTACGTTTTCACGTCTAAACCGCTAAACCGATTTTTATGAATTTTGGTATATATAGATGGGACCTTAGAGAAGGACATAGGCTACTTTTTATGTAGGTACCATGCATGCGAAGCTGTTGGCAGCAGCTAGTACTTTATAACACCCAGACACAGAACCAACATCCATTCATCACACAAATGTTTGTACTGGGAAAGGAGAGAAAGGAGACCAACTGTGCTGACAGGCCAGTCAACATGAAAATATGAATGTACATTATACGCCCTTCAAGCACTGGCAGTTATAGTCCTTATAGTCCTTATAGTTATAGTTATAGCTGGGTATCTTGAATTCCGAGGTGAACAGTCATTATTCCAGTCATTATAGTAATATACGCAACTCTTAAATTTCAAGGTCAAAGGTCACAAAAATTTGTATATTGCGCATTTTTTGTAAATATCTCATTTCCTATGGGTTTTTTGCTATTTGTATATATAATCAATATTGTAGAATACAAAATTCTCTACAAATTTTGCTTAAAAAATTTGTTTATACGGTGAACCGTTTTTGAGATAGAGGGCGGAGAGCGCGCGGTCACAGCATCACTTCAGGTCAACCGGTGCCTCCGGTCGAAAACGCACCGTATATAGTTGATGAACTATCGATAAGTCAATGATTATAAATATTTGTCAATTTTTATTTTATCATTTTTTTCCTAACCTATCCACTTTTTATTCAGTATTAATTTATTTAACAACACTTACCTGCCCATGAAATTGCAGAATTGTTAATGAAAATATAGGAATTACATTTGAATTTTAACCTAATTAATATTAATAACTTCTTACATGATGAAAAAAAAACAAATAAATTATGAATTAATCTTTTTATTAAAAAATATCATTCCATACATAAATTTTTATTATGAGTAAAAAAATGGAAGAAAGGGTATAAAAACTACAATTTATACCTTTAATCATCTTCTTCCTCTTCATCGTCGTCTTCCGGCTGCTGGTAAATTTCAAACTGGTCTTCATTATCGTCTTCAACGACATTTGTCTCAAGTTCTACCATGATTTCGGGGTCAAATGTTCCATCTGCGTTAATGTCGCTCTGATATGGTAGAGCATTGAGACAAGCTTGCCCATTACATTTGGCCACAAACTAAAGAGCATTGCAAGCCCGCTTTCCTGCATCCGCAGCGTGAACCACAACCACTCTTGCAGTTGCAGAAAATTGTATTTAGCAAATCTTCTGGAGCAGGTGGTAAAATTGTCATGATAGGCTCCATAAAATCGTTTCGCATTGCCCAACCCCATACCTGGGGTTCCAAATCATGCCCTAACTAAGTATGAACTTGATAATATACACGTTTGAAATGTTGATGAGCAGCTGCACTTGTTGGTGGAATATTTGAAAGCTGCACGGGTTTATTAAGTTTTGTAGACTTGACTTATTGCATATAACGAAGATGATTGAGACTTTTCACAGATTTCGGAGCATTATAGATTGCCAATAAGGTTTGAGTTCCACTCTTTAATAATCTCTGGGCCAAACAATTTTCTTCCTCAAATGCTGCAGCTAGTTCATCCTAGTTTATCGTTCATCCTATTTATTATCCTAGCTAGTTTATCGATAGTTCATCAACTATATATAGCGCGTTCAAGACCGGAGGCACCGGTTGACCTGAAATGATGATGTGACCGCGCGCTCTCCGCCCTCTATCTCGAAAACGGTTCACCGTATAAAAAAAATTTTTTAAACGCAATTTGTAGAGAATTTTGTATTCTACAATATTGATAATAAATACAAATAGCAAAAAACCCATAGGAAATGAGATATTTACAAAAAAAGCGCAAAAAACAGATTTTTGTGACCTTTAACCTTGAAATTTAATAGTTGCGTACACGTAGGGTGTACACATATGTAGGTTTTGATACAACTTTTAGGGTGTCAATATACAAGTATTTACAGACTGACAGCTTTGTATCTCGAATTCCGAGATTCTTACCTAATTTAAGCTTAAATGACTGGACTATTATGGGCAATCAGGATGTAATAGACAACCTGTTTCAATAAAGAAACCAATTTTAAATGGCGGATTTAATCATATCCTCTCACTCGCAATCGCAACTCGTACACGAAAGGCTTTGAATCAGCTAAATGAGCCCAATTAAGGAGAAGGTAGGTGTGGTGTCGTTTAGAAAGATCAAGGATGCTACCCTAGAGAGGAATAGAGAGAAAGCGAAGGGGATAGATCTTTCACCAACAAGATCGCAGTTCCAAAATTAGAAGAGATTAAATAAATAAATAAATAATCCCGGAAATTTCACACAGCATCATCTGGCCCCAAAGTAAGCAGAGCTTGTGTTATGGGTACCACATGACTGATACACTACTTATATACTTTTTTTTTGTAAATACATACATATTATACATAGAAACATCCAGACCAGAGACAAATACTTGCAGATCATACAAACATTTGTCCCGCGGCGGGAATCGAACCCGCAACCTTCTGCGTCTCAGCCAGATCTTAGCCCGCAGCGCCACAGAAGTCGTCAAATTAAAAAAAAATACATTAGCACTAGTTTATAAAGTTTAAGTCATGCAATGCCACCAGTGTCTTGGGAACGTTGCCCTCTGGCAGTGATCTGGATCAGTTATGTTATCTATAGAACGTTTTAAACGGCCCTTAGATATAACATTTAAATGATCATAGTTTTTAGCATAATTTTCGAGATAAACGAACGAGAGTTCATCCCGTGATCATGGTGCATGCAACTGTGCCAAAATATCGGCAAACAGAAAAACTCATATGTCATGGTAAATATTTCATTTTGAGTGAAAATTTGCCCCATAAATAAATAAATAATACCAGATATTTGACACAGCACCATCTGGCTCCAAAGTAAGCAGAGCTTGTGTTATGGGGGCGAGATGACTGATAGAATACTTATAAAGTTTACATGACTGATACACAACTTACATACATATTTTTTTTAATAAATACATACATATTATACATAGAAACCTTCAGACCCAAGACAAATATTTGCAGATCACACAAACATTTGTCCTGTGGCGGGAATCGAACCCCACAACCGTCTGCGTCTTAGCCGGGCCTTAGTCTATTGCGCCACAGAGGTCATCATTATTTATTTATATAAATTTCTTCATGAGTTAATTTTCTTATCACGAAGGTGAACTATTTCCAAGCTTGTTTATGAATATTGTATTCCAAATCACATGCTATTCATTAGTAATGCAGTGTTTGCTTGTTGAAATTCCCAAACCATTTCAGTTGATTGACTCTTAGTCCATTGAAAAGTTACATTTGGGTATGCATTTGTCAGAGGACGCAATTTTATTTTTTTAATGTGTAGGGGGGGTCAGTAGAAGCTTAAGTTCAAGTTTGTGGGGTCGGCACCCTTGTCCCCCGGCCGCCATCTTGGAAAAGGGGGTGCAAAGGGTTTTCGCGCTGTATCTCGTAAACTAGTTACCTTACAGAAAATTTAATCAAACATAAAATGTAGCAAATTAAATTTCCTACAATTTTATTTCTATTACTTTTTATCGTCAAGTGACCAACAAAAAAGTTATAAACAAAAATAAATGAAAATTTTGTTTGTTTGTTCTAGGTTTTACAGCGCTCCAAACTTAAACGGATTCTCGAATGCTCATAGGGATGCAATAAAAACTAAAAATTAGGCTTACTTTTCTATCTATATTTTTTTTATTCATACAATTTATTATGATCTTAACATTCCTATGCTATTATTGAACTATGTTTGACCCTTTTACCCACCACCTATGAGGTATAACATGGGCAAAGTCAAATTTATAAAAATTTTGCAGAAGCATCCAGAGTTAGCAAGTGGAACTAAATTATTTATGAGTGAGAAAGTCGAGTCATCGTTACTCAGTGTTGTTGGCGAACGTTTTTTCGTCTTTTTATATGGCGGAAATAAAGACGATACTCTAGACACTCTGCGATACAAACGATTTGCTAAGACAGTGACAAAAAATGCATTAAAAAATGCATTAAATTTTTATAAATTTGACTTTGCCCATGTTATACCTCATAGGTGGTGGGTAAAAGGGTCAAACATAGTTCAATAATAGCATAGGAATGTTAAGATCATAATAAATTGTATGAATAAAAAAAATATAGATAGAAAAGTAAGCCTAATTTTTAGTTTTTATTGCATCCCTATGAGCATTCGAGAATCCGTTTAAGTTTGGAGCGCTGTAAAACCTAGAACAAACAAACAAAATTTTCATTTATTTTTGTTTATAACTTTTTTGTTGGTCACTTGACGATAAAAAGTAATAGAAATAAAATTGTAGGAAATTTAATTTGCTACATTTTATGTTTGATTAAATTTTCTGTAAGGTAACTAGTTTACGAGATACAGCGCGAAAACCCTTTGCACCCCCTTTTCCAAGATGGCGGCCGGGGGACAAGGGTGCCGACCCCACAAACTTGAACTTAAGCTTCTACTGACCCCCCCTACACATTAAAAAAATAAAATTGCGTCCTCTGACAAATGCACACTAAGGCCTAAAAAATGTAACATTTTAATGGACTATCTGGCCAGATGACAATTTGTGGACTCATGCATTATGATATTGTCAAACAATTGTTTTAGAACACCATCCCAAATAGTCATTACTAGATGACCTGGTGAACTTCGTACGACCTTACATAGATTCGTAAAACACTCCAGCATAGAGACGACAAAAAAAAGTTGGTTTAAGCCATTTTCGATTTTTCGCCAGACCATACATATATTACAGAAATAATTACAAAAATGTACAGAATAATATACAATAATATAAAATACATGTGAAACTGTTGCACTATCTAAGGACCGCTTATAACGATCTATAGATAGCGCAACTGATCCAGATTACTGAGAGCAGCGTTCCCAAGACACTGGAGGCATTGCCACGTTGAATGGCAATGCTAATACGCTGGGCCAGATAGGAGCCAGTTCTTGGGTTACGCAATGTTTCTACCGTGAAACGCCGTTAAATAATTTTCTCAAGACCGGCATATTTGCGTCTTTTAAGGTCCTCGGCACATTCAGCCGCCGCACCAGCTCTAACGGAAGTCTCCGACAGAGAGGATGCGGCCAGGGTGGCTACGCAAGTAGCATCTCATACCAATGAGATATATATATATAGATAGATGATTATATAGGTACCCCACATTACAAAGGGCAATTTTTTTGAGTTCCGAAGTCCTCAAAGAACCCTTTTGGTTTCCCTGAAAGGTTTTCAAAATAATAATAATTATGCCGGACACACCGCATCGTCAAGCCCTATGGTAAGAGCTTGTGTTGTGGGCACTACATGAGTAATATACTCGCACCTATATACTGTTTTTGTAAATACATACATATTACACAGAGAAAATAGTTTCATAGATTTTGAAGTTAGAAGGAAAATAATGCCAGCATGCTTTACTAGATAGTGAGTGACAGGAATCTTTGTGACACTATAAAAACATTAAAAGCTTTCCACGTATATAACACGTAGGTTTTTATAACGATTACCTCGATATATGAATGAATCATCAAAATCACCGCATAGTATGAAACCTACCTTCTGAAAAGCATCATAATATTATTTTGATGATGAGTTAAATACAACCTTACATTCATGAAAGCTCCTTACTTAGTTCTTTTATTTTGCTAACTAGAAATAGTTTAAGATCTAACCAAGTAATTTTACTCCAACTGACTTCGGAGCCTTCACTTGTACGTGGTCCTTCACGCTCTTGGCTCATTTTTCAATACTCAGAAAACTCAGTTATATGTAGCTTACTTAAATAAATATAAAATGTAATCCAACTTCATACTTATTCCGTAGAAAAAAAATAGCGTTAATAATGAAGGAAACCGGTCAATTGATAAAATAAAAATAATTTAATTACTAAAATTATTTTTCTTCTTATCGTGTTAATAATTGGAGTTATTTCTGTAAGGATTGACGTCGGAGGCGAGTGAAAACACTGAAGTCTAGATTATGACTATCGTTTATTAGAATAAGTTATTACACTCATACATAGATTAGGTATATAATACAGATTACAAACATAGTTCCTACATCTCATTTTCACCGCAATAAGGAAATAAAATAAATGATAGTTTATTTTATTTTAAATCTAAATACATTTTCTTAAGCTAAACGAATAAACATAATGATTACATGAATTAATATAATTTTAGGAATAAATTTAATATAAATTGATTAAACATGGTACAATATTTGTTTATAATATTTTTATGAAATATCTTACTTACTATATGTACATTAAAATCAAGAATCAGGCAGTATTTATCGCTTAGTCCTGTTCTTGTGCACTAAATACATTTTATTATCTTTAATTATTTCAACATTTGGTGAACAATCTCTAATAACAGAATATGGACCTGAATAAATACTTTTGAACTTATTTCCTATCTCATTTCCTATTAAAATTAAATCATTTGGCATATATGTTATTGGATTAATATTCTGATAACTTATTTTCCTATTAATTTTACTTGAAATAAGATTATCTCTTGCCTCTTTCTGTGAAGTTTGGATTCTGTAAAGCAATTCTAAAGGATAGTTATCGTAATTGTAAAGTGGATCTATCTTTTTTGAATTTAAATTCGATGGTAAATTACTCTTTTTACCGAAAACTAGCTCAAATGGAGTGAATTTCATCTCAGTGTGTACCGATGTATTATACGAGAAACACCAAAAAGGTAGCCATGTGCTCCATGCATCAGAATGATTTTCAGTTTGTATTCGTAAATAGTTACCTAAATGCTTGTGTGAATTCTCCAATGCGCCAATACTCTGATGATGATATGCTGTTGACTGTAATTGTTTTATATGTAAAAGTGTACATACCTCTTTCATTGTAGCTGATAGAAACTCTGAGCCCATATCTGTTGCTATACACCTAGGAATTCCATATCTTAGAATAAAATTATTTACAAAACTTCTAGCTACCTCTACCGAAGTTTTAGATAGCAAAGGATAAGCTTCTACGTACTTACTTAGTTCACATTGTATTGTCAGTATAAAGGTATAATTATAATTATCTCTATCTAAAGGTCCTATCAAATCTAAAAATATTTTATCAAACGCTGATGTTGCTGTTGTGGTAATAACCATTGGTTCCTTTATATGATGTGATGAATATTTTTGTTTTTGACATTTGTCACATCTTTTAATAAATAAAAAATAAAATAAAATAAATAATATTTGTTTATTTCAGGCATTGACACCCATATCACAAAAAATACTAAACTATACAAAAGAATAAAACATACATACAGAATATCTTAATATAAAGTATATGAATAAAAATCCATAGTACCCATTTACCATATTGGTATGGTGTCATTTTTTATTTCCGTCCAGGTGGACAGAAATCCAGTGCCTGTAGATTCGCTAGGTAGTCAAAAACAGCCTTTAGGATGGTATTGTTGGAGCGACTTAATCTATTCCAAAAAGCCGCTATACGCGTTCTTATGATAGAGAAAAAATCCGGAACCGCATCAGAGAACATACTCGACGCGCTGCAATATCTTGGCAGCCTCATAAGAGCTCGGTACGCATTATAGTACTGTACTCTTATGGTGCTGATATATTTTCTCGTGAAGTTGGCAGGTGTACATACCTAGACAATATGCCTTAAATAGCGTGTTCTTCACATCTGAGTTGCAGCTAGCAAAGCGGCGTGCGAGCATGTTCCCCCTTACTGCAATAGCCCTTCTCTCCCTCTCTATATCACTGTCGTCTTTCAATGACTCCGTCAGCAAATGCCCTAGGTATTTAAACTGCTTGACCATTTTAATGGTCACGCCGCTCAACTGTACCTCTGGCACAATCTCTGGGCCTCTTCCCGACCTGAATACCATCATCTCGGTTTTCGCTACGTTATACTTCAACCCGTGAGCAATGGCATATTGCTCACAGATCCGAAGTAACTTTTTTAAACCTTTGGTTGAGGGGCTGAGAAGCACCATATCGTCAGCGTAACTTAAGTTGTTTACACTGACATTGCCTATATAACAACCGACTCTGGCCCTCCTCAGCTCTCCGATCAGGTCATTGATGTACAGGTTAAACAGGTCAGGAGAGGTCAATCCCCCTTGACGAACACCGCACTCTAATCTGTAATCACTAGAAGTCGTGTCACCCCATCTCACATTATTAATTTGATGCCCATACCAGTATCTCAACAGATCCACCACATGTTTTGGTACTTGAGCATCGAACATTTTGGACCAGAGAATTTCATAATTCACTAGATCAAATGCACGGCTCAAGTCGAGGAAACAAGCATACACTGATGTGTGCTGTGAAGTGAAGTAATGCACGGTGCTTTTTAAACTCATAATAGCAGAGTCCGTTGAGAGACCGGCACAGAATCCAAATTGTGCATCATCAATTTTAATGTTATTTATTAAATCGGGATAGATAATTCACTCCAACACTTTACCCATAACTGTACCTAGCGATATAGGGCGATAGTTAGAAGGTGAGCTTAGATCGCCAGTTTTATTTTTAACGATAGGTGCGACTGATGTCCTCATAAGATCATCAGGAAGGTAGCTATATTTTATACATAAATTGTAAAAGGCACATAAATGCATATACAAGTTGTCGCTAGCCCATAGAATGTGCTCTATACTAAGACCGTCGTGACCAGGTGACTTGCCACGCTTCATTCCTTTGACTGCCGTTCTTACCGATTTAAGAGTTATTTCTGGATATTCATTAGAAACTGTCTTAGCAGAGGGCACATCCTTCACCGGCTGTGGACTAGCTTCAAATCTCCTAGCAAACATTTCAGCAATGAGTGACGGCACCTGCAAACCGTCCACAGATACTGGCAAAGTTTTGTTTATAGCTCAGTTTTTTAGTTGCGTTCCAAAATTTTGAAAATTGTTTATTACATCTGTATGTTGCTAATAAATTCATTTTAATCATTTCTTCATTCTTCTGACACCATTTAACTTTGTTTTTAAATTCAGATCGACTACTACGCATTCTATTGTATATTTCACCTCCCGACGGTTTGCCAGCCATCATCCAACATCTGAAGTTCAACCTTGCTGCCTGATGGCTGTCCCTGACATGGTGGTTCCACCCGATTACCTTTTGACGCTTTTTACATTGCGTCAAACGAGAGCTTTTCACGGCTGCATTTTGTAATGCTTTAACAATACGGTCATAATAACAATTAATATATGTAAAATAATCATTTAAATGTGGGCATGTCATAGGAATATCACAGTTACAAGTATACTTAAAACTATCACAAGTATTTAGGTTTTCATAACAATATTTACCATACATCTTTATCTGATCGGGGTCCCTTTCCCCCCACCGAATATTCCTCAAAGCATCCTGTTTGTCGAAGCTCGTTGTACCGACTGCTACGCCTGTTATGTCACACACTATACGTAGCGGGAAATGATCAGACCACGTGACGTCATATATAACGTTCACTGATATCACAGTGTTCCATGCGGCTTTAGTTGTTAAACAGTGGTCCAACCAACTTCGACTCCCATGAGATTCGCTGATAAATGTGTATGTTTCAGAATCACTACCGAGAACGTTAATGTCAGCACACTCCCACAAAATATCTTCACAGAACCTCTTCAGCTCCCGTCCAAAGATTTTGGTTGGATGTGCGTTGTAGCGTTAATGAATTCTGTTACATCAACTTCAAGACCTGGCCAAAAATAATATTTTTTGATATTATTTACCATTCGTCTAATGCCCGCGTGGGCACTAGTGGACAAAAGATGAAAGTCGTTTATTATTACACGTTGGACATCTTTATTAATTATCCTTTCTACATCTTTTAATATACATAGTCGTGGACCGGTCCAATTATTCATCTTCTGTACCTCTTTAATTACTTTTTCCATAAAAATATTTTTTTTTTTATTTTTTTTAAATATATTTCTTTTATTTCACACTTTTCACAAAATCTTTCCAAATCTCTCACAAATTCACCTGGTGATAGTTGCGATTGAGATGCTGGATTGATAAAAATGGTACTTACACAAGGTACATATCACAATATTTTACTTTCATACTTTATCTCTTTTAAATTACGATATCGTTTTAATTCTTGCGCGCTTATAAAACGTAATTCAACAAATTGTTTAGGCTTACGTAACATTTCTACAACTTTCGGGTGATCAAGCCAATCGTCGTGAAAAACATATTCGTGCTGTTATGCCTGTTGCTGTTGCATTCTTGCTTTCTGTCCTCTCGTCATAACATTCATGCTACATTCGTTCATTTCCTTTAATTCCCTGATATAATACGCAAGCGTGACATTGCGTCAGCTGCTGAATTGTTTTTTCCTTTTATATACTCCACGACAAAATCATATTCCTCTAAAATAAGTCTAAATTTCATTAATCTACTTGAAGGATCTCGCATACTAAATAAAGCTAAAAGTGGTTTATGGTCGGATTGAACCTTAAACCTTCGTCCATAAAGATATGGTCTAAAATGTTTTACTGTCCCAACAATAGCTAACAACTCTTTCTCTATAGTTGGATATCTTTTCTCTGCTTTATTTAAACTTCTACTAGCAAATGCTACTGGCTGGCCATCTCCATTACCAACATTGAGCCGATAGCAAATCCGGAAGCATCTGTTTGCAAAATAAATTCATTTTTCTCCGAAAAATTATGATATTGAAGTACAGGATGCGAAATAACACATTGTTTGAGTAATTCAAATGATTTTTGACAATCGTTATTCCAATCGAACTTTAAATTTTTCCTAGCTAAATTATTTAATGGATATGCCTTTTCTGCAAAGTTTGAAATAAATTTCCTATAGTAATTAACAAAAGCAACAAATCGTTTTACCTCGTCTGAGTTTGTAGGAATTGAGTAAAGGTGTGTCATTTGTACTACCAGTTGTACTTCTTAGTAGTACCACTGACACTGAGGCAATTTTTTACTACATTTATTTTATTAGGGTCGGGTATTACTCCTTCGGACGTAACCACATGCCCTAAGAAAAGTAATTTCTTTTGCAAAAAATTTCATTTATTGGGATTTAATTTTAGATTGGCTTTATTTAACCTTTCATATATATCTTGTAAATTTTTTATATGAGACGGTAAATCACGGCTGAAACAAACCACATCGTCTTGGTAAACTAAACATTTTTCATATGTTAAACCTGTCATAGCCATTGTCATCATACGCGAGAAAGAACTGAGACTTGTCTTAAGACCTTGAGGAAGTCTTGTCATTTGATATCTTCCTGAATCAAACGCTGTGTACTTACGACTGTCTGGATGTAAGCTAACATTGTAGTATCCTTGATGTAAATCTAAATGCGAAAAATACATACAACCCGATAAGGAGTCTAATATTTCCGTAATATTTGGAAGTGTGAATTTATCATTGTGAATGCTGTTGTTAAGTTTCCTATAAGCAATAACTAAACGCCATTTCTTATTTCCATTACTGTCCGATTTTTTGGGAACAAGTAAAATTGGACTAGACCATTCACTTTGACATGGTTCAATGATTCCATCTTTCAACAAATAATCAATTTCATTTTTTATTTCATTTTTTAAAGAATGAGGTAATCTATAAGGTTTCGAATATATTGGTTGAGTTCCTTGTTTTACTTCAATCGAATGTTGATAAATATCTGTAGTTGTTAAAGTATCGCCATCTAAATAAAAAATATCTGAATATTTTGCACATAAACTTTGGATATTTATTTTTTCTTCCTTAATTAAATGATTCAAATTCAATTTGGAAAATAACAATTTAACACGTTCAGCATTTTTAGCTTTTGTATCAAAAACACAAACATCACAATCTTTTGAACTTTGAATATCAAGCTTTATCTGTGATAATTCTATGTCATTAGCTGTTGTATTTAAAATACGAATAGGTATATTACCGTTGATTGGAGCTGCTAACGTATTTGCTACAAAAATACCTTCCGAAATCTCTTTCTTACATACCACGCATTCCTCTGTCAAACTAGTACTAACATAATGAATAGATTCAGATCTAGCAAGTAATTGCATTAATTGTTTAGAATTGTAAATAATTAGAACAATCTCATTTCCATTCAAACATAATGACAACACGTTCTTATTAAAGTCAATGGCCGATCTGTACTTGCTTAAAAACTCTTGGCCTATGATTCCATGTGCCTTACACGGTAATGAGTCAAAAACATAAAACCTATGACTAATTATTTGGTTAAGAGTCCATAATTGTAAATTAACATATCCTATTGCTTGAACTCTACCTCCGATTCCATTTATAGTTATGTTCTCCTTACAAATTGGGATGTTGAACTCTTGCACGTACTTCACGACGATGTTGACGACGACAACGTTGAAGGAACGATCCCCGATTCAACATCTCGAACTGCTGTCGCGCCCACCGAATGTGACATTTCTTATACTGCTTCATGTTTATTTCTTCCAAATGGCCATGGATTGAGCCTGCGGCATTTTGGTTGAGAAACATCGTTTCTTTATCGATATTTGTACGACACATTTTTATTGATTTGATTGATTTTTATTGATTTTTATTTACTTAATTATTATTTTATTTGAAGGCATTGCGCGCCTTAGTGCACTAAGCATACGCGTCACGCGTTCCAAACATGGCAAGGGTTGTAAGGAGGAGGACCCTGCCATGTAAGGAGCTGGCAGGGTCGCCATGTAAGGATTCACGTCGGAGGCGAGTGAAACCACTGAAGTCTAGATTATGACTATCGTTTATTAGGATAAGTTATTACACTCTTACATAGATTAGGTATATAATACAGATTACAAACATAGTTACTCCATCTCATTTCTAACAAGAGTGGTGAAAGGATTAAAGTGCGCCTAAGAGACTACTTTCCTTATTTATAAAAATTATATATAAAAATACTGTAACAAAGAACATTCCATTCAAATTTAAAGGCGACTTCCTGATTAAATTATTTTGACGCGTATTCACAGCGCTTAAATCGTGGTATTTGACAAAATCTGAAAAAAATAAGTAATGTTTTAATAAGCTTACTTTTCGCCTATTCGTGTAAGATCCAAGTTAAAACGACGTTATCTTGAGAAGAATCATCAGATTATTGAATGTTTGAGACATAATTAAATTACAAAACAATTTCTTTACAATTTGAAACGAGGAACTGGGAGGCAAAGTATTAAGAATACATACCATATATATTTTAAAACTATTATTCCTTTAACTAACGAGCAGATAGTTTACTAAATAGCAGTAAAAAAACATAAAAAATCCATACAAAACTTCATTTGCATAACGAGGGCACCGTTTTAACTAAATTCACGGTAAGCGTCTACAAGAGAGTAAGTCAGCGTAGCGCCGTAGCACCCGCGTAGCACTGTCGTAGCATTTCATGAATCCATGAACCACAAAACTCGAAAACTCTATTGTATGTTTATGTTTATTTTGGTCTTCTAAGAGCCAATGTAGTTGTGTCATTTAATAATAAGCACCTGGATGACCGAGCTTTGCTTGGTATAAAACACGTATAAAACGACGTTTTCTAAAAGTTAAACCTAGCTAGATCGATTTATCGCCCCTGAAACCCCCTGTACACTAAATTTTATAAAAATCGTTGGAGCCGTTTCCGAGATTCAGATTATATATATACCAACATATTAACAAGAATTGCTCGTTTAGATAGATTATACTTTTATATATATTGTGTTTGTCTTTGTCTTGTCACGGTATGACGTCACCAGCCTTGTTCGGCGCAATCCGAAAACCAGCTATTTTGCAATAATATGTGAAGTAGCTTAGAGCTGAGACTGTGCCTTTTTGGCAAACACAGATTGGGTTGGTGCAGAGTAGTTACACATACTCCTATTTTTTTATTCATATAAATGACTAGCGACCCACCTTGGCTTCGCATGGGTGCAATGCTGATATTAAATATACTACATAATCTTTTTATATACAACGTTATCTAAGAGAATAACATAGACTAAGAGATAGACATATACCATTGCGGACTTTTGTGTAGACCTTTTTAAGGTGTATTTTTATTTTTATATTTTTTATTTAAATAAAAAAATTATGATATAAGGTGTACAATACTGTAGTACATTATTTTGATCTATCTCGTAGGGTACAGCCAGCGTTTGCAATGTAAGCGCAAAAAAAATGTGTTTATTTACGACACCACATTAGAAACCTTCAAAATTATCCAAAAACATCGGGACAGACAGACAGCGGGAGGCGACTTTGTTTTATACTATGTAATATTGACCTTTTCATTGTGTACCTGATATTTTATGTTATTGTTATGGTATCTGTATGTGTGTGTGTTAAAATAAACTTTTTTCATTTCATTCATTTTTTTTACAGCACAACTTACGTTTACACATATTCTTTTTTATTCACCAGATTGACTATTAAGATTTATCTGACATTTAACGACACGGCCTTAGGTAAGTATGTATAAATATCATCCTAGGTATATATACAATACAGTTTCATAAACCAATATAAAAGCACGGACAAGATTATTAACAGATGATGTGGACCTGTGAACCGTCATTAAAACGAAACCACGTTTCAACCGCGTTTACCAAATGTGTTTTGTTGGTTGATATTATGAAAGGGTTTGAGGTTCGGGAGAGTTTTTTGAAGCTTTGACCGGATACTTTTATTTTATTGAATTGCCTGAAAATACATCATTTAGTCTTTTAACGTCGACCATCCGTGCCAATCGTACCTTCCGTATGAATCGTACAAGAAAATCCACTTTATAATTTATGAGCAATGTTTGTTCGTCAACTAATGTAAGACATGTCTAAGAACATTGTATTATGTCTAAAGATGAATAAATGAATTGAATTGAATTGAATTGAACTATTGATCAATCTGGAGCAACTGGTTTCCTAAATTGCTCCATATTGCGAAGTATTGTGTGGTATCTGTATTTAGTTCAAAGTAACATGTAGTTAACCATCGTCGTAAATTGCTTGATGTTGTCATGACGATAAACTATACGTTAAAAATATACAAGTCATAATAAGGTCAAAATAAAGTTAAACTTAATGTTCAAAATTCATAAAATATATCTTTTACAAGAGATTTTTTACATAAGATTTGAATTTATTTAAATTCCTACTCTCTTTCTTTGCTTATTCTTCTTCTTCTTCGTTATTGACATGTATCATATTAATGTCAATTTTGCCAATGTCAAGTATTTATATTGTTTGTAAGAATGATGTTAAAAAGTCCTAACTTGTCCTTCGGATTTTGTTATTTAATATAAAACTAGCTGTCCCGTTCGGGGTTTATAAAAAAAATCTAATTGTAAATCTAAACCATTCTCAAATCCATTTAAACATACACAAAAAAACATCACAATCGGTCCAGCCATTTAGGAGGACTTTAAATACAAACTCACTCATTGAAGATTTATATAAATAAAGATGGTGTCTTTACATATAAAATAATTATATGAACTATTTTTGCTCAAACCACAAAGAACACCGATGTTTTTATTTCAATTATTCACACTAGAGTCCATCAACAGTCAACTTTAGCTCTATATAAAACATAACACCAAAATTGCTAATAAAACTGGAAATAACTCCAGAAAAATGTTTGCTTCGGAAGATGTCCGTCTAAAGAATCTCACTTTCTATTCAGACAAGGTATTAAATAGTCTGGCAGCCTGGTATCTGTAACAGTGTTCAGCAATGTTAAATCTAGGATAGATAGGTGCCTTTAAGTACATTCTACTTTTCTCTAATCGTTATAATAGGTAATATATATAATAGGTTATAGATAGATAATAGGTTTCTCATACTCATACATATCACTCATGTATTTAACATCTGTTAGAAGTACTATTATGCAAGTATAGATTTCACTTGTCTAAGAACTGAAAAGTGACCTAGGCAATCATTAAAACTATTATATCAACTAGCTGACCCGTCCGACGTTGTCCTGGCAAGCGACTGACAGTTATGTCAAACGCTATAAGGTTGTATTAGAAAAAATAATATCGTAGTTAAGTTTTCTTAAATTTGCAAATTTTCCACACAACTTTCTTATTTTTATCTTTTATAAGAACCTTCCCCTGACAATAAAAAACACACCTACAAAAGAATTAGCGAAATGGATCTAGCCGTTCATGCGTGATGCCGTGACCAAGGGAAATAGGAATTAATTTTTATATATTTAGATATACAAAACCTCGGAAACGGCTCGACCGATTTAAATATATTTTTTATTTTGTCTGCCTCATTTCTGGGGTGATTGACAATAAATTTTAGGTGAGATGAATTTCACCGTGTCATCTAGTTTTCTTCTTCTAGTATATAAAAATCAATTGCCGTGACTTAGTTTCGCTAAAATTCTAAAATGGCATGACCGTATTGTTTTTTTTTGTTTTGTTCGTCTTACTCTGGGATATTTCACAATCAAATCTATTTAAGCAGGTACGTATTTAGATAAATCAATATCAACCTACTAACGTAACTAAAGAGGTCTTGACAAAGTCGGCCTTTTTCTAATACAGCAACTCCAGCGATGATAGAATTCTACCGTGTTTAGATAAATCAATATCGGAATTAGCGAAACTAAAGAGGCCGTAGCTAAGCCGGCTATTTTCTAATATGGCAACTCTAGCGATGAGCAGTGTGAACCTTTCTATTAAAATTCAGCGAATAAAGGGAGTCGGCCCGCTGTCTGTTTACCTGGCCCGTGTTTAGAGAGGAATGTAATATAGTCAGAGTTATTTTCATTATTCAGTGTTGCATTAGCGCCTTTTAGTTTGTACGGGGATTTGAAACAATACCTATAGCTTGTGCCTACTTTTAACCGACTTCAAGAAAAGGAAGAGGTTCTGAGTTCGATTGTATTTTTTTTCTTGTAAAAGGATATACTTCCGGATTGTTCTCATAGAAATTTCATCAAAATCAATTCAGTAGTTTTGTTTTTAAATAAATAAATAAATAAATATTGCTGGACAACGCACACAACACCATCTAGTCCCAAACTAAGCATAGCTTGTATTATGGTGACTAGATGACTGATGAAATACTTGCTTGAATACTTACTTGAACATGCTGATATATTTACAGTAAAAACATGCATAACAAAAAATTGTGCTAGATTTGTCGACTAGGCTACACCGGGTATTTATAGAAGTAGGAATACATTGTATGAATTATATGCTACCAGAGAGACAATGTTAGATGATCCAGTTTTTATATTATATGTTAGGAATTACTCAAAAGTCTTCAAAAAAGTTTGTCATGCGGTTAAGTCACTGTTTTTGAGAAAAATAATAGAAAATTCAACTAATAAAATAATAGCAACTTGGAAATTAATTAATAATGAAACAGGTAAATCAAGGGCTCGCAACATACAGTTCAAATTAAATATAAATGTTACAATTTTGACTAAAGAACAGGATACAGGAGGTTTTTTCTCAGATATACCAAAAATAGTGACCAAATCGTTAAACTCTTCAGCCTCCAGAGCTTCCGTTCTATTAGAATCTAGTGTTGCAAAATGTAAGAATGAGTTTAGTTTTAGCTACATTAACATTAACTAGTATTGTAAAAGTATTCAAGTTAATTAATATAAAAAATACAGAAGATCTTTGGGGAATGTCTACAAAGGTGCTGGGTGTCATTATCTTATATTGCACCATGTTTAGCTTATATTTTTAATAGATGTATCGACGAGGGAGTTTTTCCCGATCTCATGAAACATAGTAAACTCATTCCTATGTTTAAGTCTGGAAGTGAAAGTGATCTCGCTAATTATAGACCGATAACGATATTACCCGCTTTAAGTAAAATCTTTGAAAAAATAATTCTTAATCAGTTATTATACCACTTTAACGTTAACGGCCTGCTACATAGTAATCAATACGGATTTACTAAAGGTCGATCAACAGCTGATGCAGGTATAGCGCTCTTAAAGCATATATTTGAGGCCTGGGAGAAGTCACAGGATGCAGTTAGGGTATTCTGCGATCTATCTAAGGCCTTTGACTGTGTGTGTGTTTTTTATTCCTAGTATACGTTAACGATTTACCTTTTTTTGTAAAAAATATTTGTGATATAGTTTTATTTGCAGACGATACGTCTTTAATTTTTAAAGTTGATAGAGGTAAAACCATTATTTGCGATAACGTAAATGAATCCTTATCGTTAGTTCTTAACTGGTTCACTGTAAATAATCTTTTGCTTAATTCCAAAAAAACTAAATGTATCAAATTCATTTTGACAAATGTTATTCATAGCCCGTCCAACATTGAAATAAATGGAGAGGCAATGAATCTTGTAAATTCCACGATCTTCCTAGGTCTTAATATTGATGCAAAACTACAGTGGGGACCACAAATTGAAACGCTTGCTGGTAGGCTTACTTCCGCTGCATATGTAGTTCGTGCGATACGGTGGCTTACTGATGAAGCTACAGCTAGACTAGTTTATTTCAGTTACTTCCATAGTGTTATGTCATACGGCATCATTCTCTGGGGGAAAGCAGCTGATATTGGTAAAATATTTGTAATTCAAAAAAGGGCAATACGTGCCATTTATAAAATGAAACCACGAGAATCTTTGAGAGAAATATTCAAAGAAATTAATATTCTCACAATAGCTTCACAATATATATATATGAAAATTTGTTATACACACATAAAAATAGAGATGGGATTCAGCAAAATAGTGACCTTCATAAAATCAACACTAGGAATAAACATAAATTATACATCCCTAGGTTTCGACTAGAAAAAGTTAATAAGTCATTTATGGGGAACACGGTGCGCTTCTATAATAAGCTTCCTGAAAATGCTACTAAACTACCTATTAAGAAATTTAAAGCATACATTAAAGGAAGTCTTTTGAAGAAAGCTTATTATAATATAGATGACTATATTATTGATAAGAATGCATGGCCTCATGTCGCTCTGCCGTCAGACAGTTAACCGACACACTTGAAATGTATAAACTCTCTTGTATTAGTGTCTCGTAGTTAAGGTAGTTATAAGATGGATCATATAAAAAAGCGCTAGGACCAAGACGGGTTTCTTGCCAATTCTTCTCGAGCTTGGGTTAGGATGAATTGGCACCTAAATTCACCTAGTATGTAAGACGTTTCAAAGTGTTCCTTGTGATTGTATTGAATAAATCATCTTTTGACTTGACTTGACTTGACTTATATATTTTTAAATACATGCTTATGATACTTTATAACACCCAGACACAGAACAAACACCTATGTTCTTCACACAAATGTTTGTCCTGAAGGGAATCAAACCCTCAACCTACAGCACAGAAGGCAGAGCTACTATCAACTGAGCTGACAGGCCTGTCAAAATAGTAGGAAAAAATATGTCATCCAAGTAAACGAAATTTAGATATTTTGCTTTCCTGTGACTTACCAGTACGGCGATTATGGAACTTTTGACACAATCAATGTATATTAGTTTCGATTAGCAATCGGCATAATTTCAATCATAAGTTTGATTGTAATTGGAACCAGTTTTGACAAGAGGGATTACTATTACGTACGATCTATCTTTATCTCAGACCAAATAAATATATAAACGGAGACGTCCATGAATGACTAAAGTGAAGTCTCAAAACCATGCTCCTCTGTGTAAATACACCACCCACACACACATCTACCCAAACCGTGTTCATTGTTTTTAGTATATGCATACATACTTGTAATATTAAGTATTATCGTATCGTGGTCTATAAAACATATTACAAAAAATAAAAAATAAACATATTCCGTGGCAAAAACTGTCACAGAATCACTTAGAATACCTAACACCATTTATTTAATATAAATATAAAAGCAAGAGCACGATTTCGGTATATGTGTGTGCGTGGGTGCGGGTATTTACACAGGAGCAAGATTTTGAGACTTAAGTTTGGTTGATTGCGGTGCTCCGTCTTCATATTTATTTGATCTAAGGATTCTATTCATATGACTGCATATGATATGACAATCAAAATCAACAATACGTAATACCAATTCATCAATGGTAACTGAAAGCGATTAGTATCAAAGTTTTGATACTATTCGAATTCCATAATCGCCCCACAGTGGTGTTTATGAATTTCGAAAACTTTTTATACCGACTTTAAAAAAAGGAAGAGGCTCTATTTTTCTAAGCTCAAATTTCATCCAATGAAATCGGTATTCTTTTAAGTATTTAAAAAATTATTATATAATATCATAAAAAATATATCTTATTATAAAAAATATATCTACATTGAGAAAATCTACTTTACTAACAGAAACTGGCCTCAGTTCAGTTGATAGTAGCTCTACCTTCTGCGCTGCAGGTTGAGGGTTCGACTCGAAAAACATTTGTGTGTAAATATAAACGTTTGATCTGTGTCTTGGTGTTGTAAAATATAATGAAATCATGTATTTAAAAATATGTATTCCATTAGGAATCTGGTGCATATAGTACAAGCTACAAATATTTATTTATTTATTAACTAATCAAATTCGAATGTACTTTTGTTTCGTGCGGGTTTTTATTTTTTTGTAGTTACTGTTATTTTCTATTTGCTGTTGTTTTTATTAAGCTTTAATAAAAACAACATAAAAATGTAGTGCTGTATTGTGCAAAATGGAGTTGCCTCTGTAGCTGGCATATAATACATAAGGTCGCGCGAGACAAACCGATATTAGTAAAATTTATTATAGGTTTTAGACCGTGGGTCGCTAGTAAAAATTGATCCACGCAAAAAAAATATTTTTACCACTGGTTTGTCTCTTTGAAGGTGACAATCAGTTACCTAATATGTACTACTAGGTACTTTTTATGAGTGGCCGACTTTGTTGACGGACATAATATGTCGCCTGAAGGTACTCCAAAACTTTCAAAAAAAATATTTTTGGTCGTCTCTGCGATACCGCTACCTACGCTACCTGCGTTCCCTAAGACGACCAAAAATATTTTTTAATAATGACACAACTCAGCGACCGACGTGCGTTGCCCAATTGGGACGGAAGTGAGAACTGATAACGATGGAAATGAGCATGATATGCAGATAACAGTTTGCTAACTTTGGAACGGAGCTAGATAGGCAATAACGGATCAGCGCGAAATAAGGCGTGCCAAAAACTCCTTAGAAATTTAGTTTTAGGCAGTGAAAAATTCTTGTTTGAGGGTTCTTGACTCGAGTGAGAATAATTGGAGTAAAAGTTTTGTGTTTCCTTGTGGCTCGAGCAAAAACAATCAAATTATGTATTCTTCTTCTTCTTCTTTGTTTATGGCATGTGTCTTATTAATGACAATTTTGCCATTGTCAAGTGTTTATATTTGTTAATAGTCAATTGGTTTGTTATAAAAGTCTTAGTCGATGGTCAATTGTCAATTCTAAACGTCATCGCGGAATGGCCGTCTAGAATTTTCTTGGGATTCCTTGTCGTTCAAATCACATTGCACCACAATACACACATAATTCAATTGTCCATACCCGTCCCATGTATTCACAATTTATTCATTTAAATTCCGCTAAGATTACTGAATAAAACTGCAATAAAACGAGTAAAAAATATTAAATTAGCAGAGCTATGTTACTTCATGAAATGACAATCGAAGAATCATCCATTTATTTGAATGTTGAACGACAACAAACGACTTTGTGACGTATTATTTTAAACAATCTACACTTGACATTGGCAAAATTTACACTATTATGACACATGCTATAAACGAAGAAGAAAAATAAACTTTTAACTTTAAAAAACCGAGTCCGTCAGCGTCAGATACCGTATTTATAAATAAATACAATTCATCGCTGCAAAGTCAAACAAATGTCCAACGTTGGCACTGGTCACAGCGGTACTGAACAGTAAGCGTCGCGTACGCAAGGAGTACCTAAATGAAAAAAAAAAAATGAGTTGAATGAAATTATGAGTCGTATCAATAAATCACTCGGTTTAAAATTAGATCATTTCATTACCTATCATTTTATTTAAGTTCTGTGTTAAAATTCAAATTACAAAAAAACAATATCGGAAAAAACCTACAAAAAATACAAGTCCAAACTAGTTTTGTTAAAATCTATTTTTAATTTGAAAAATTTAGAAATCGTCTGCCTTAACATGTTCTCCAAAGCACGGAAGCGCTCTAATGAAAATACCACAGCCACCACACATTTTAAGAGACAGTCCTAAGATACTCATAGCTGTGTCAGCTCGCTATAAGTATCTGAGGTTGCATAACTCTTTGGAAAAATAGATCCCCTACCACTTATTTCATTTTCCAGTTTAAACTGCTCATTTAACTTTATGTTTGAGCATTACGTAGGCAAGCATCCCTCGCCACAACAGGTGGGACTCGTTAAACTAACTCAGTGCCGTCTGTCCGGAGACAGTGGTTTCGGGAACTGCTTAACTATTATGAACATAGGTTTTAGTTTAAAATAATAAGAGCCACATATGTATTTCCCTATAACATGAAAAATGAAAATGACATGAAATAAATTTGTTTTGACACACACACACAGATACAAGTAACATAATAACATAGCAGGTACACAGATAACAGTCCAACCAAATCAATAAACTGACTAATACTAAACATGTATTTTTTTATCATATTGAGTAGGTATACGTACGTGTACCCACCCTGTTCCAAACCTAGTCTGCGTTTGTCAAAAAAGCAGTCTCAGCTTTATGCTATTTAACACAGTGCGAAATATCGCTGGTTTTCAGACTGCCCCGAACAAGCGCAGTCGAATGCGCCGAAAATATATATTATGCCTTCTAAAGCTATCATGGTTTTGAACATAATTTTCACTCAAAACGGGATATCTACCATGACATATGCGTTTTTCTGCATTCCGATATTTCGGCATAGTTGCATGCGCCATGATCACGAGATAAACTGTGAGTTTCTTTCCCGTTTCATGTGAAAATTGTATTATGCATTTTTAATTAACATTTATACACTTTATATAACTTACTAATATTATCCTAAACTGTTTAGATATTTCATTCAAATGATTTAAAGCAGTGTAGTCAGTGTTTTATTTAATTTTCTTTACATTTATGTTATTGCCACCCTATTGCGGGCGACGGCCTCCTCCAGTTGTTTTTAACTCTTTTTTTTAATTCTCGTATCTCATTTTCTGCTCGCTTGGAGGGATTTGGTCAATCTTCCATTAGGGACCAGCCATATTGGGATCGATGGAATAATTAATGTTTAAAATAATGAAAATTCATCGTTCAGTCCACAAGAAACCTTTATAGTTTTGTTATATCCGTCTGTCTGTCTGTCATAGGGGCTGATAAGAGCTCTTTTACGCAGATTATTGGTCCAGATAATGTTGTGTTTCTTGCTACCCAACAATCACAATATACTCGTACTCTTGCTGTACAAAGATGCTGCTTATGATTTGTTAAGCACAACTGCTAGAAAACTGCGATCATAAAAACATTAGTCCCGCGGCGGGAATCGAACCCGCAACAATCTACGTCTCAGCCGGGTCTTGGTCCATTTCGCAATTGAGGTCCTCGTAAATGATTAAGATAATAGCAATACAACCCATTTGTTTCCAAATATAAATAATAAAAATAATGTCATTTTTTTTATATTTTGTCCGGAACAGTGTTGAAACTGAACTGAAGAATGTGGATGTTATATGTTGTATTGGATCAAAAATCGATTTACTTATTTTACATCTATGTCGAATTAGTATATACCTATTTTATTTAAGAGCTTAACCTGACTGACTGATTCATCATCGCCGAGCCGAAACCGTTGAAGCTAGAAAACTGAAATTTGGAAGGTAATCTACCTTCCAAATTTCAGTTTTCTTCCTTTTATAGCAAAAACACCCACTAAGGCGGGATTTTTTGTAATTCAACCCCTGAGAGGGTGAAATGGAGTGAAAACTAATGTATGAAACTTTTTGACGCGTAGTGCGACTTGCTTGAAACTTGATATAAATAATTAAAACGCAAAATAAATGGACACATGTTTCAGGATTTTTTAAAATAACCCTTACAAAGGGGTAAAATGCGGTGTCAAAATGTGTATTGGAACTTTTTAACGGGTAATGTGATTTCTTAGAAAATTGGTTAGGATACTTAAAATGCAAAAAAATGAACACGTGTTTCAGTATTTATATTATAAATGCTCTGCTGATATATTTTCACGTCTGAGCTACTGAACATATATTAATAAAATTTGGCAAGGAGTTGCATCCTGGGGAATGATTTAAGCTTCAATTCCTTTCAAAAAAACGAGGACGAAGTCGCGGGCAACAGCTAGTAGAACTATATAATTCTGTTTTGTACAGCGTTATCAAATTACTCGCTACTGACGAAGGTCGGTCGACATGTCTGATAATTTGTTTGCAACGTATAATTTAAAACCTTGAAACTAACGAGCGACACACTCCAAAACACTCTTCTAAAATATAGCTTTGGTATATATGAGTACTTAGATGAGTAGTGTTGTAACTTGTGTCTTATGTCATCGACATACATATCATACTAGCAGATCTCTTAGCGAATGGACTCTATTTCCAGTTTTTGGTAGTCAATTATTTTGTTAATAGCTAGAAACTTATTTCATAGCTCATTTAATGTTTCAACGTTTCTTGAAACGTGAAATGGATCAAATGTTTTTATTGGGATATCATACATTATAAAAAAAAACATATTTTTAAGTGAAAACTTCTCTTAGCGCGGTACGCATATTTTTAGATGAGGTAAAACCTCTGGACTCGCGACACCGTTACGAGACGCAGGGCTGCCGCGCTCGCCCCATTTGATTATAAACCTTAAATCACATGTTTACAGTCTACTTTTGTATGGAGAAGTTTACTGAGTTAGGTTCTTTGATATATTATCTACATTCTAAACAAAAACATAAAAGAATAATTAATGTATTTTAAAGTTTCTAATAACTAATAAATAAAATGCAATTCATAACCCAATAACCCTAGTACCCATCTAAAAAATGTCTAACGCGCCAAAATAAGTTTTCACTCCTGTCGGCACTCCCGGAGTGCAACCCATAATTTTTATTTTTTCTTTGTTTACGCATAGTTAAGTACTACATGCCAAATTTAAAGTTTCTAAGTCATCTAGAAGGTGTCTAGAATACATACGAGCCTGACTGACTTTACGAGTCAGTCAGGCTAAAAATGGCCCTTTTCTACTACTTTCTTGAAATTTCGGATTCTAGGTGTTCAAGGAAATATTATTAAACAAGCAAAATTGCAAGTAGAGGCTTCCTAGTTTTTGGAGCTATGGGGTGTCAAAAGTAGCTCGAAATCTTTCGTAATAATAATTTTAAAACATTAATTAACTTAAATAAAAATAAGTAAATTTTAAGCGGTTGTGCCATATAGCAGTAAGAGCTGACATCCGTGCCTCTTCCAATCAGGTTCCAACAGAAGACCAGCGCTTGGTAGCTAATGCTACCCAGCAAATACTGAGTGGGAGCCTTTTTGTGGCGGCCTTATTTTTATGTATTGTTTGTAGTTTTTTCTATGTATTTTGTCAACCATATCGTCACAAATCAATATAATTCTTTCTTCGTGTATCTGCTCGTATATATACACACTGTCGGTTCACGTTATCTTGAGAAGAATCATCAGATTATTGAATGTTTGAGACATAATTAAATTACAAAACAATTTCTTTACAATTTGAAACGAGGAACTGGGAGGCAAAGTATTAAGAATACATACCATATATATTTTAAAACTATTATTCCTTTAACTAACGAGCAGATAGTTTACTAAATAGCAGTAAAAAAACATAAAAAATCCATACAAAACTTCATTTGCATAACGAGGGCACCGTTTTAACTAAATTCACGGTAAGCGTCTACAAGAGAGTAAGTCAGCGTAGCGCCGTAGCACCCGCGTAGCACTGTCGTAGCATTTCATGAATCCATGAACCACAAAACTCGAAAACTCTATTGTATGTTTATGTTTATTTTGGTCTTCTAAGAGCCAATGTAGTTGTGTCATTTAATAATAAGCACCTGGATGACCGAGCTTTGCTTGGTATAAAACACGTATAAAACGACGTTTTCTAAAAGTTAAACCTAGCTAGATCGATTTATCGCCCCTGAAACCCCCTGTACACTAAATTTTATAAAAATCGTTGGAGCCGTTTCCGAGATTCAGATTATATATATACCAACATATTAACAAGAATTGCTCGTTTAGATAGATTATACTTTTATATATATTGTGTTTGTCTTTGTCTTGTCACGGTATGACGTCACCAGCCTTGTTCGGCGCAATCCGAAAACCAGCTATTTTGCAATAATATGTGAAGTAGCTTAGAGCTGAGACTGTGCCTTTTTGGCAAACACAGATTGGGTTGGTGCAGAGTAGTTACACATACTCCTATTTTTTTATTCATATAAATGACTAGCGACCCACCTTGGCTTCGCATGGGTGCAATGCTGATATTAAATATACTACATAATCTTTTTATATACAACGTTATCTAAGAGAATAACATAGACTAAGAGATAGACATATACCATTGCGGACTTTTGTGTAGACCTTTTTAAGGTGTATTTTTATTTTTATATTTTTTATTTAAATAAAAAAATTATGATATAAGGTGTACAATACTGTAGTACATTATTTTGATCTATCTCGTAGGGTACAGCCAGCGTTTGCAATGTAAGCGCAAAAAAAATGTGTTTATTTACGACACCACATTAGAAACCTTCAAAATTATCCAAAAACATCGGGACAGACAGACAGCGGGAGGCGACTTTGTTTTATACTATGTAATATTGACCTTTTCATTGTGTACCTGATATTTTATGTTATTGTTATGGTATCTGTATGTGTGTGTGTTAAAATAAACTTTTTTCATTTCATTCATTTTTTTTACAGCACAACTTACGTTTACACATATTCTTTTTTATTCACCAGATTGACTATTAAGATTTATCTGACATTTAACGACACGGCCTTAGGTAAGTATGTATAAATATCATCCTAGGTATATATACAATACAGTTTCATAAACCAATATAAAAGCACGGACAAGATTATTAACAGATGATGTGGACCTGTGAACCGTCATTAAAACGAAACCACGTTTCAACCGCGTTTACCAAATGTGTTTTGTTGGTTGATATTATGAAAGGGTTTGAGGTTCGGGAGAGTTTTTTGAAGCTTTGACCGGATACTTTTATTTTATTGAATTGCCTGAAAATACATCATTTAGTCTTTTAACGTCGACCATCCGTGCCAATCGTACCTTCCGTATGAATCGTACAAGAAAATCCACTTTATAATTTATGAGCAATGTTTGTTCGTCAACTAATGTAAGACATGTCTAAGAACATTGTATTATGTCTAAAGATGAATAAATGAATTGAATTGAATTGAATTGAACTATTGATCAATCTGGAGCAACTGGTTTCCTAAATTGCTCCATATTGCGAAGTATTGTGTGGTATCTGTATTTAGTTCAAAGTAACATGTAGTTAACCATCGTCGTAAATTGCTTGATGTTGTCATGACGATAAACTATACGTTAAAAATATACAAGTCATAATAAGGTCAAAATAAAGTTAAACTTAATGTTCAAAATTCATAAAATATATCTTTTACAAGAGATTTTTTACATAAGATTTGAATTTATTTAAATTCCTACTCTCTTTCTTTGCTTATTCTTCTTCTTCTTCGTTATTGACATGTATCATATTAATGTCAATTTTGCCAATGTCAAGTATTTATATTGTTTGTAAGAATGATGTTAAAAAGTCCTAACTTGTCCTTCGGATTTTGTTATTTAATATAAAACTAGCTGTCCCGTTCGGGGTTTATAAAAAAAATCTAATTGTAAATCTAAACCATTCTCAAATCCATTTAAACATACACAAAAAAACATCACAATCGGTCCAGCCATTTAGGAGGACTTTAAATACAAACTCACTCATTGAAGATTTATATAAATAAAGATGGTGTCTTTACATATAAAATAATTATATGAACTATTTTTGCTCAAACCACAAAGAACACCGATGTTTTTATTTCAATTATTCACACTAGAGTCCATCAACAGTCAACTTTAGCTCTATATAAAACATAACACCAAAATTGCTAATAAAACTGGAAATAACTCCAGAAAAATGTTTGCTTCGGAAGATGTCCGTCTAAAGAATCTCACTTTCTATTCAGACAAGGTATTAAATAGTCTGGCAGCCTGGTATCTGTAACAGTGTTCAGCAATGTTAAATCTAGGATAGATAGGTGCCTTTAAGTACATTCTACTTTTCTCTAATCGTTATAATAGGTAATATATATAATAGGTTATAGATAGATAATAGGTTTCTCATACTCATACATATCACTCATGTATTTAACATCTGTTAGAAGTACTATTATGCAAGTATAGATTTCACTTGTCTAAGAACTGAAAAGTGACCTAGGCAATCATTAAAACTATTATATCAACTAGCTGACCCGTCCGACGTTGTCCTGGCAAGCGACTGACAGTTATGTCAAACGCTATAAGGTTGTATTAGAAAAAATAATATCGTAGTTAAGTTTTCTTAAATTTGCAAATTTTCCACACAACTTTCTTATTTTTATCTTTTATAAGAACCTTCCCCTGACAATAAAAAACACACCTACAAAAGAATTAGCGAAATGGATCTAGCCGTTCATGCGTGATGCCGTGACCAAGGGAAATAGGAATTAATTTTTATATATTTAGATATACAAAACCTCGGAAACGGCTCGACCGATTTAAATATATTTTTTATTTTGTCTGCCTCATTTCTGGGGTGATTGACAATAAATTTTAGGTGAGATGAATTTCACCGTGTCATCTAGTTTTCTTCTTCTAGTATATAAAAATCAATTGCCGTGACTTAGTTTCGCTAAAATTCTAAAATGGCATGACCGTATTGTTTTTTTTTGTTTTGTTCGTCTTACTCTGGGATATTTCACAATCAAATCTATTTAAGCAGGTACGTATTTAGATAAATCAATATCAACCTACTAACGTAACTAAAGAGGTCTTGACAAAGTCGGCCTTTTTCTAATACAGCAACTCCAGCGATGATAGAATTCTACCGTGTTTAGATAAATCAATATCGGAATTAGCGAAACTAAAGAGGCCGTAGCTAAGCCGGCTATTTTCTAATATGGCAACTCTAGCGATGAGCAGTGTGAACCTTTCTATTAAAATTCAGCGAATAAAGGGAGTCGGCCCGCTGTCTGTTTACCTGGCCCGTGTTTAGAGAGGAATGTAATATAGTCAGAGTTATTTTCATTATTCAGTGTTGCATTAGCGCCTTTTAGTTTGTACGGGGATTTGAAACAATACCTATAGCTTGTGCCTACTTTTAACCGACTTCAAGAAAAGGAAGAGGTTCTGAGTTCGATTGTATTTTTTTTCTTGTAAAAGGATATACTTCCGGATTGTTCTCATAGAAATTTCATCAAAATCAATTCAGTAGTTTTGTTTTTAAATAAATAAATAAATAAATATTGCTGGACAACGCACACAACACCATCTAGTCCCAAACTAAGCATAGCTTGTATTATGGTGACTAGATGACTGATGAAATACTTGCTTGAATACTTACTTGAACATGCTGATATATTTACAGTAAAAACATGCATAACAAAAAATTGTGCTAGATTTGTCGACTAGGCTACACCGGGTATTTATAGAAGTAGGAATACATTGTATGAATTATATGCTACCAGAGAGACAATGTTAGATGATCCAGTTTTTATATTATATGTTAGGAATTACTCAAAAGTCTTCAAAAAAGTTTGTCATGCGGTTAAGTCACTGTTTTTGAGAAAAATAATAGAAAATTCAACTAATAAAATAATAGCAACTTGGAAATTAATTAATAATGAAACAGGTAAATCAAGGGCTCGCAACATACAGTTCAAATTAAATATAAATGTTACAATTTTGACTAAAGAACAGGATACAGGAGGTTTTTTCTCAGATATACCAAAAAATAGTGACCAAATCGTTAAACTCTTCAGCCTCCAGAGCTTCCGTTCTATTAGAATCTAGTGTTGCAAAATGTAAGAATGAGTTTAGTTTTAGCTACATTAACATTAACTAGTATTGTAAAAGTATTCAAGTTAATTAATATAAAAAATACAGAAGATCTTTGGGGAATGTCTACAAAGGTGCTGGGTGTCATTATCTTATATTGCACCATGTTTAGCTTATATTTTTAATAGATGTATCGACGAGGGAGTTTTTCCCGATCTCATGAAACATAGTAAACTCATTCCTATGTTTAAGTCTGGAAGTGAAAGTGATCTCGCTAATTATAGACCGATAACGATATTACCCGCTTTAAGTAAAATCTTTGAAAAAATAATTCTTAATCAGTTATTATACCACTTTAACGTTAACGGCCTGCTACATAGTAATCAATACGGATTTACTAAAGGTCGATCAACAGCTGATGCAGGTATAGCGCTCTTAAAGCATATATTTGAGGCCTGGGAGAAGTCACAGGATGCAGTTAGGGTATTCTGCGATCTATCTAAGGCCTTTGACTGTGTGTGTGTTTTTTATTCCTAGTATACGTTAACGATTTACCTTTTTTTGTAAAAAATATTTGTGATATAGTTTTATTTGCAGACGATACGTCTTTAATTTTTAAAGTTGATAGAGGTAAAACCATTATTTGCGATAACGTAAATGAATCCTTATCGTTAGTTCTTAACTGGTTCACTGTAAATAATCTTTTGCTTAATTCCAAAAAAACTAAATGTATCAAATTCATTTTGACAAATGTTATTCATAGCCCGTCCAACATTGAAATAAATGGAGAGGCAATGAATCTTGTAAATTCCACGATCTTCCTAGGTCTTAATATTGATGCAAAACTACAGTGGGGACCACAAATTGAAACGCTTGCTGGTAGGCTTACTTCCGCTGCATATGTAGTTCGTGCGATACGGTGGCTTACTGATGAAGCTACAGCTAGACTAGTTTATTTCAGTTACTTCCATAGTGTTATGTCATACGGCATCATTCTCTGGGGGAAAGCAGCTGATATTGGTAAAATATTTGTAATTCAAAAAAGGGCAATACGTGCCATTTATAAAATGAAACCACGAGAATCTTTGAGAGAAATATTCAAAGAAATTAATATTCTCACAATAGCTTCACAATATATATATATGAAAATTTGTTATACACACATAAAAATAGAGATGGGATTCAGCAAAATAGTGACCTTCATAAAATCAACACTAGGAATAAACATAAATTATACATCCCTAGGTTTCGACTAGAAAAAGTTAATAAGTCATTTATGGGGAACACGGTGCGCTTCTATAATAAGCTTCCTGAAAATGCTACTAAACTACCTATTAAGAAATTTAAAGCATACATTAAAGGAAGTCTTTTGAAGAAAGCTTATTATAATATAGATGACTATATTATTGATAAGAATGCATGGCCTCATGTCGCTCTGCCGTCAGACAGTTAACCGACACACTTGAAATGTATAAACTCTCTTGTATTAGTGTCTCGTAGTTAAGGTAGTTATAAGATGGATCATATAAAAAAGCGCTAGGACCAAGACGGGTTTCTTGCCAATTCTTCTCGAGCTTGGGTTAGGATGAATTGGCACCTAAATTCACCTAGTATGTAAGACGTTTCAAAGTGTTCCTTGTGATTGTATTGAATAAATCATCTTTTGACTTGACTTGACTTGACTTATATATTTTTAAATACATGCTTATGATACTTTATAACACCCAGACACAGAACAAACACCTATGTTCTTCACACAAATGTTTGTCCTGAAGGGAATCAAACCCTCAACCTACAGCACAGAAGGCAGAGCTACTATCAACTGAGCTGACAGGCCTGTCAAAATAGTAGGAAAAAATATGTCATCCAAGTAAACGAAATTTAGATATTTTGCTTTCCTGTGACTTACCAGTACGGCGATTATGGAACTTTTGACACAATCAATGTATATTAGTTTCGATTAGCAATCGGCATAATTTCAATCATAAGTTTGATTGTAATTGGAACCAGTTTTGACAAGAGGGATTACTATTACGTACGATCTATCTTTATCTCAGACCAAATAAATATATAAACGGAGACGTCCATGAATGACTAAAGTGAAGTCTCAAAACCATGCTCCTCTGTGTAAATACACCACCCACACACACATCTACCCAAACCGTGTTCATTGTTTTTAGTATATGCATACATACTTGTAATATTAAGTATTATCGTATCGTGGTCTATAAAACATATTACAAAAAATAAAAAATAAACATATTCCGTGGCAAAAACTGTCACAGAATCACTTAGAATACCTAACACCATTTATTTAATATAAATATAAAAGCAAGAGCACGATTTCGGTATATGTGTGTGCGTGGGTGCGGGTATTTACACAGGAGCAAGATTTTGAGACTTAAGTTTGGTTGATTGCGGTGCTCCGTCTTCATATTTATTTGATCTAAGGATTCTATTCATATGACTGCATATGATATGACAATCAAAATCAACAATACGTAATACCAATTCATCAATGGTAACTGAAAGCGATTAGTATCAAAGTTTTGATACTATTCGAATTCCATAATCGCCCCACAGTGGTGTTTATGAATTTCGAAAACTTTTTATACCGACTTTAAAAAAAGGAAGAGGCTCTATTTTTCTAAGCTCAAATTTCATCCAATGAAATCGGTATTCTTTTAAGTATTTAAAAAATTATTATATAATATCATAAAAAATATATCTTATTATAAAAAATATATCTACATTGAGAAAATCTACTTTACTAACAGAAACTGGCCTCAGTTCAGTTGATAGTAGCTCTACCTTCTGCGCTGCAGGTTGAGGGTTCGACTCGAAAAACATTTGTGTGTAAATATAAACGTTTGATCTGTGTCTTGGTGTTGTAAAATATAATGAAATCATGTATTTAAAAATATGTATTCCATTAGGAATCTGGTGCATATAGTACAAGCTACAAATATTTATTTATTTATTAACTAATCAAATTCGAATGTACTTTTGTTTCGTGCGGGTTTTTATTTTTTTGTAGTTACTGTTATTTTCTATTTGCTGTTGTTTTTATTAAGCTTTAATAAAAACAACATAAAAATGTAGTGCTGTATTGTGCAAAATGGAGTTGCCTCTGTAGCTGGCATATAATACATAAGGTCGCGCGAGACAAACCGATATTAGTAAAATTTATTATAGGTTTTAGACCGTGGGTCGCTAGTAAAAATTGATCCACGCAAAAAAAATATTTTTACCACTGGTTTGTCTCTTTGAAGGTGACAATCAGTTACCTAATATGTACTACTAGGTACTTTTTATGAGTGGCCGACTTTGTTGACGGACATAATATGTCGCCTGAAGGTACTCCAAAACTTTCAAAAAAAATATTTTTGGTCGTCTCTGCGATACCGCTACCTACGCTACCTGCGTTCCCTAAGACGACCAAAAATATTTTTTAATAATGACACAACTCAGCGACCGACGTGCGTTGCCCAATTGGGACGGAAGTGAGAACTGATAACGATGGAAATGAGCATGATATGCAGATAACAGTTTGCTAACTTTGGAACGGAGCTAGATAGGCAATAACGGATCAGCGCGAAATAAGGCGTGCCAAAAACTCCTTAGAAATTTAGTTTTAGGCAGTGAAAAATTCTTGTTTGAGGGTTCTTGACTCGAGTGAGAATAATTGGAGTAAAAGTTTTGTGTTTCCTTGTGGCTCGAGCAAAAACAATCAAATTATGTATTCTTCTTCTTCTTCTTTGTTTATGGCATGTGTCTTATTAATGACAATTTTGCCATTGTCAAGTGTTTATATTTGTTAATAGTCAATTGGTTTGTTATAAAAGTCTTAGTCGATGGTCAATTGTCAATTCTAAACGTCATCGCGGAATGGCCGTCTAGAATTTTCTTGGGATTCCTTGTCGTTCAAATCACATTGCACCACAATACACACATAATTCAATTGTCCATACCCGTCCCATGTATTCACAATTTATTCATTTAAATTCCGCTAAGATTACTGAATAAAACTGCAATAAAACGAGTAAAAAATATTAAATTAGCAGAGCTATGTTACTTCATGAAATGACAATCGAAGAATCATCCATTTATTTGAATGTTGAACGACAACAAACGACTTTGTGACGTATTATTTTAAACAATCTACACTTGACATTGGCAAAATTTACACTATTATGACACATGCTATAAACGAAGAAGAAAAATAAACTTTTAACTTTAAAAAACCGAGTCCGTCAGCGTCAGATACCGTATTTATAAATAAATACAATTCATCGCTGCAAAGTCAAACAAATGTCCAACGTTGGCACTGGTCACAGCGGTACTGAACAGTAAGCGTCGCGTACGCAAGGAGTACCTAAATGAAAAAAAAAAAATGAGTTGAATGAAATTATGAGTCGTATCAATAAATCACTCGGTTTAAAATTAGATCATTTCATTACCTATCATTTTATTTAAGTTCTGTGTTAAAATTCAAATTACAAAAAAACAATATCGGAAAAAACCTACAAAAAATACAAGTCCAAACTAGTTTTGTTAAAATCTATTTTTAATTTGAAAAATTTAGAAATCGTCTGCCTTAACATGTTCTCCAAAGCACGGAAGCGCTCTAATGAAAATACCACAGCCACCACACATTTTAAGAGACAGTCCTAAGATACTCATAGCTGTGTCAGCTCGCTATAAGTATCTGAGGTTGCATAACTCTTTGGAAAAATAGATCCCCTACCACTTATTTCATTTTCCAGTTTAAACTGCTCATTTAACTTTATGTTTGAGCATTACGTAGGCAAGCATCCCTCGCCACAACAGGTGGGACTCGTTAAACTAACTCAGTGCCGTCTGTCCGGAGACAGTGGTTTCGGGAACTGCTTAACTATTATGAACATAGGTTTTAGTTTAAAATAATAAGAGCCACATATGTATTTCCCTATAACATGAAAAATGAAAATGACATGAAATAAATTTGTTTTGACACACACACACAGATACAAGTAACATAATAACATAGCAGGTACACAGATAACAGTCCAACCAAATCAATAAACTGACTAATACTAAACATGTATTTTTTTATCATATTGAGTAGGTATACGTACGTGTACCCACCCTGTTCCAAACCTAGTCTGCGTTTGTCAAAAAAGCAGTCTCAGCTTTATGCTATTTAACACAGTGCGAAATATCGCTGGTTTTCAGACTGCCCCGAACAAGCGCAGTCGAATGCGCCGAAAATATATATTATGCCTTCTAAAGCTATCATGGTTTTGAACATAATTTTCACTCAAAACGGGATATCTACCATGACATATGCGTTTTTCTGCATTCCGATATTTCGGCATAGTTGCATGCGCCATGATCACGAGATAAACTGTGAGTTTCTTTCCCGTTTCATGTGAAAATTGTATTATGCATTTTTAATTAACATTTATACACTTTATATAACTTACTAATATTATCCTAAACTGTTTAGATATTTCATTCAAATGATTTAAAGCAGTGTAGTCAGTGTTTTATTTAATTTTCTTTACATTTATGTTATTGCCACCCTATTGCGGGCGACGGCCTCCTCCAGTTGTTTTTAACTCTTTTTTTTAATTCTCGTATCTCATTTTCTGCTCGCTTGGAGGGATTTGGTCAATCTTCCATTAGGGACCAGCCATATTGGGATCGATGGAATAATTAATGTTTAAAATAATGAAAATTCATCGTTCAGTCCACAAGAAACCTTTATAGTTTTGTTATATCCGTCTGTCTGTCTGTCATAGGGGCTGATAAGAGCTCTTTTACGCAGATTATTGGTCCAGATAATGTTGTGTTTCTTGCTACCCAACAATCACAATATACTCGTACTCTTGCTGTACAAAGATGCTGCTTATGATTTGTTAAGCACAACTGCTAGAAAACTGCGATCATAAAAACATTAGTCCCGCGGCGGGAATCGAACCCGCAACAATCTACGTCTCAGCCGGGTCTTGGTCCATTTCGCAATTGAGGTCCTCGTAAATGATTAAGATAATAGCAATACAACCCATTTGTTTCCAAATATAAATAATAAAAATAATGTCATTTTTTTTATATTTTGTCCGGAACAGTGTTGAAACTGAACTGAAGAATGTGGATGTTATATGTTGTATTGGATCAAAAATCGATTTACTTATTTTACATCTATGTCGAATTAGTATATACCTATTTTATTTAAGAGCTTAACCTGACTGACTGATTCATCATCGCCGAGCCGAAACCGTTGAAGCTAGAAAACTGAAATTTGGAAGGTAATCTACCTTCCAAATTTCAGTTTTCTTCCTTTTATAGCAAAAACACCCACTAAGGCGGGATTTTTTGTAATTCAACCCCTGAGAGGGTGAAATGGAGTGAAAACTAATGTATGAAACTTTTTGACGCGTAGTGCGACTTGCTTGAAACTTGATATAAATAATTAAAACGCAAAATAAATGGACACATGTTTCAGGATTTTTTAAAATAACCCTTACAAAGGGGTAAAATGCGGTGTCAAAATGTGTATTGGAACTTTTTAACGGGTAATGTGATTTCTTAGAAAATTGGTTAGGATACTTAAAATGCAAAAAAATGAACACGTGTTTCAGTATTTATATTATAAATGCTCTGCTGATATATTTTCACGTCTGAGCTACTGAACATATATTAATAAAATTTGGCAAGGAGTTGCATCCTGGGGAATGATTTAAGCTTCAATTCCTTTCAAAAAAACGAGGACGAAGTCGCGGGCAACAGCTAGTAGAACTATATAATTCTGTTTTGTACAGCGTTATCAAATTACTCGCTACTGACGAAGGTCGGTCGACATGTCTGATAATTTGTTTGCAACGTATAATTTAAAACCTTGAAACTAACGAGCGACACACTCCAAAACACTCTTCTAAAATATAGCTTTGGTATATATGAGTACTTAGATGAGTAGTGTTGTAACTTGTGTCTTATGTCATCGACATACATATCATACTAGCAGATCTCTTAGCGAATGGACTCTATTTCCAGTTTTTGGTAGTCAATTATTTTGTTAATAGCTAGAAACTTATTTCATAGCTCATTTAATGTTTCAACGTTTCTTGAAACGTGAAATGGATCAAATGTTTTTATTGGGATATCATACATTATAAAAAAAAACATATTTTTAAGTGAAAACTTCTCTTAGCGCGGTACGCATATTTTTAGATGAGGTAAAACCTCTGGACTCGCGACACCGTTACGAGACGCAGGGCTGCCGCGCTCGCCCCATTTGATTATAAACCTTAAATCACATGTTTACAGTCTACTTTTGTATGGAGAAGTTTACTGAGTTAGGTTCTTTGATATATTATCTACATTCTAAACAAAAACATAAAAGAATAATTAATGTATTTTAAAGTTTCTAATAACTAATAAATAAAATGCAATTCATAACCCAATAACCCTAGTACCCATCTAAAAAATGTCTAACGCGCCAAAATAAGTTTTCACTCCTGTCGGCACTCCCGGAGTGCAACCCATAATTTTTATTTTTTCTTTGTTTACGCATAGTTAAGTACTACATGCCAAATTTAAAGTTTCTAAGTCATCTAGAAGGTGTCTAGAATACATACGAGCCTGACTGACTTTACGAGTCAGTCAGGCTAAAAATGGCCCTTTTCTACTACTTTCTTGAAATTTCGGATTCTAGGTGTTCAAGGAAATATTATTAAACAAGCAAAATTGCAAGTAGAGGCTTCCTAGTTTTTGGAGCTATGGGGTGTCAAAAGTAGCTCGAAATCTTTCGTAATAATAATTTTAAAACATTAATTAACTTAAATAAAAATAAGTAAATTTTAAGCGGTTGTGCCATATAGCAGTAAGAGCTGACATCCGTGCCTCTTCCAATCAGGTTCCAACAGAAGACCAGCGCTTGGTAGCTAATGCTACCCAGCAAATACTGAGTGGGAGCCTTTTTGTGGCGGCCTTATTTTTATGTATTGTTTGTAGTTTTTTCTATGTATTTTGTCAACCATATCGTCACAAATCAATATAATTCTTTCTTCGTGTATCTGCTCGTATATATACACACTGTCGGTTCGACGCCCGTTTCTTTTCCGAACTTGACTAACACATCGCCGTGTCTCTAGATAATTACGTTTTAAAAACTAAAAAGACAACCGATTTCATATATATAAAAAATATCATCGATATATACAATTTTCTATTATACAAAATTTAAATGGGACTACCTGGGAAATATACCTTTTGAAACAAAAATATTTTTCCAAATCTGTTCAGGCGTCTTCGAGAATTCGAATTGAGAACCTCCTCCTTTTTTGAAGCCGATTAATAAAGAAACAATAGGTGTCTGAGTTCATGTCTCTAACTATATAGCTTCACTCGATCGATCTTATGCAAACAATGGTCACAAGTCTAGAAGGTCAGCCGTCCTTCAAAACCTGCTGTTAGAACTGTTATTTAAGACAAACAAATTATTGAAGAAAATGTATTTATTTAGATACATAGTTTCAACTAAGAAACAAATATGTTTAACAAAATAACTACCTAGAATTCGAAGATGAACTTATCTATTACTTATACAAATAACTGGATAATTTATGAAAAGATGATAAATAATCCGTCTGGTCATCACCAGTTGAATGCCCAAAACACTGTTGTATGTCAATGCTAATTCACTGTCCGAAATAGAAGCCAGCATTCCGGCTCCAAATGTTCAAAAATGTGGTTTTGTACATTTCTTTCAGAAACTTTAATAAAAATACATTCGAAACAGTTGAGCTATCTAATAACCGTTTTAAAACGATCTATAGTTCACTCAACTGATCCAAACTACTGCCAGAGAGCATCTCACAAATCGCCAACATTGATTGCCTTTGAGATAAGGCATAGATAACGTTTATTTAAATTTTTTTTTTTGCAATACCTACCTATCTAATTATATTTAAATGTTATATAGATGTTATTTGGATAGCTAAAGCCACTTTGATTGCTTACGGAGTAAAATAATATGAATAATGCCGGACATTTCACAGCATCATCTGGCCCCAAAGTAAGCAGAGCTTGTATTATGGGCACCACATGACTGATGTACTGACTGTATTTAGTGAGATTGAGATTAGTATTGGAATGGCCGGTAGATCCCCAGTACTTAATAAAATAAATTGGCAAAACGCGTTTATGATTACGCACAGTAAATGCTTGCAAAGTCAGTTAGAACAAGAATGACTAGTGGTCAGATCCTAAACCAACATCATCCAAAATTCAACACTATCTAATTAGCAAACTACAATAACAGACATAGTTTTTTTAAGGTTTACAAGTCAGACAGTTACGTACAATCCAGTAAGTAAACCCTTACTAGCCGTGTAAACTTTCTTATAACCTACAAGTTTGAAAACTTTTCGATATCCTCAAACAGTAGTTAATTTCACGACGACGACGATACAGGACTTAAAAATGACGCCTGCAAACCTTAATATTTATCAAACAAATGCCTGTATCGAAAAACTGATTCGGAAACCTTCAAAAGACCTATCAAGAGTTAACTCTAAAAATCATTTACCTTTGTAGGGGCCACTAATACGCGCACCATCGTGTAATTTAAATCACGTTAACGTGCAGGAACTCTGATTAGACAGACATAGCAAAACTGTGTAAGCTTTCTGTGTTTCTTGTGAACTTTGGAACCCTAAAAACGTTAACAACAAGGTAGTTAAGAGAGTTAGGTGTTCTATAATGTGGAAACCGTTTTATGATGACCGGTGATATTACGGTGGAAGAGAAAACCAATATAACGGTAAATACTTGTTAGGTACAATTTGTTTCGCGTTTCCATTAGTTATAGTCGTAACCAATGTGCGAATAGCATAAGCATTTCGCGAACCCATGAGTAAAGTTCTTGTTAATAAAAGCATTTACCTATATTATATATATTGCAAGCAAAGGAGCAATATCCATTTGATTTACAGACAATCGTATTACAATAGCCAAGACTGGAAACTTTGGAATAAAAAACTCGCAATAAAAGCCGACTTGATGGCGACAAAGTTCAACTTTTATATCAAAGCCGAAGAGAAAAACCATCAAGCATTTCCGCTGAAGATGCTATAGAATGAGAAGTTTAAATGAGCTGCAAGCTGATTGCATGGCACATTGTGGCCACGTGGTCAGCGTGATGAATCCGTGCTTCAATTATTCTAGTAGTTAAACAATTAAATAGACGCATAAATCAATTCAAAATGTTCGGTAACAATAAATAATGTCCAGCAACTGATTTATATAGTGCAAGCACTTTTTCATACGAGCGCAAACATCCTATGAAAGTATTTAGTATGACAGAGACATTAGCTCTGATTCTGTAGTGTTGCCAGGCTAGTTTAAAATTTTCTAAAATACGAACGACGTTATATATCTTGCATTTAAGGTCAAATTAGAGTAACATTATTAAATGACAGATAAAAAATAAGTTTAAATTTACTTTTAATTCCTTTATTGAATAGATTTTCTAAGGATTTTTTGCAGCTTTATTCAATACCCCTTTCATGATGACTAAAATGCGCTTAAACACGTCCATCACACGCCAATAAATTACGCCAGTAAATTTCAAAAATGTTCCATAGTTCAGAACTCAGTTAAAAAAAAAATCGTTTGTATTTCATTAAATTTTAGTTAGTCTGACGAACTAGAGAATGATGGCCAAAGATGAGCATGCTCGCCAAATGTTAAAGAACCTCTCTTATGTGCCACATCAACAGTCGATAACTTTACTACGTGGCTGCGTGCAATAAATGAATGAAAAACTTCTCCAAGTCTCAGATACAATTGATAACCCGCCTGGAGCTAACTTTCTTCGATATTGTCGGATCTGAAGAAGTCGATCGAAGCTTAGTTTCTATCTTCATTTTCTTATTAATGCTTCTTGTTTTTGTGTTGAAACCAATTACATTATTTTTACAAAAAATGTTTAGACCCCAGATGAGTCCATAACCCAATAGCAAAAACCACAACCTTCTAAAGACGCAAGAGCTCTCATCTGAAGACGCTATCACGGCATGCGCACTCAAACACAGTTTTCTGACGACTCGCACGATCGTCTGATTTACATATTTTGTCTGCCTTGCTCCTCACGAGGTCACTATTGTTGCTATAAATACTAAAAACTGAAAAATCTATCACTATGATGAAAGTCAATATAAACCCCAATGTGTGTTCAATTCGCAATAACAAATGGATTATTCAATTAGACCCGTATCGTATAGTGAGGAAAAACCCGATGAAAAGCAAACAAAAACTGTGATGTCACGGAAATGGGTCATCGACGGCACTCCACGCCCGATATAACGAGACACTTGTACTCAACTCACCAGCCGCCATTATCTGTGCTATTCTCGTTGATGATAATAGCACTTGACTGTATAGGAAATTGGAATAGATAAATCTCATGAAAACGAAACAAAAGTAACTGGCTTTTTCTTCGTTATCCTAAACTTATCCTAACCTAGCAAATTAATGCCTTCAGAATAAAATACACATTTTTTGCAGTTCTAAGAGCATGTGGCTATATTAATGACAGGTAGGCGTCAAACAATAATGCAGGGCCGTGACACTGACTACTATCCTGTAAAACTTTTCAAGATCCTGAGGGTATCATACTCTGCATAAATGAGGATTACAGTAGCTTTATTACAAGAACAAGTTAAAAAGCATTAAAAAGATGGAAATATTTAGTACTATTCCGCCAATCTATTCCCAATGAGTTAAGACACGATGCAGGCGCTTGCACCTCCCTCCCGCCTGCAATTGAAAAGCCATGAAAACCGTTAATAAAAGGTTAGCGCATACAATGCACCAAAAAAACCTCAAAAAAAAATTCGATACGTGTTTCGCTTCTTCACGAGGCATCTTCAGGAACACTTGACTCGCTCCGCACTTTGACGAAAAACCACTCTGCTCTGCAGTCCAACTTTTGTCGAAACAGCATGTCTGCAGAGCGGAGTGGTTTTTTGTCAAAGTGCGGAATAGTACTAAATATTTCCATCTTTAAATGTTTTGTAATGGATTTCCGCAAGTTCATGCCTAAATTAATTATCTAAGAATAAGTCAAACTATTTGAAAACTGGCTGTGGAAACTTTTCATAATGTCATTTCGGAAAAATTCAAATACGCACGTCAATCAAAAACAGTCATACTAGACAATGTGACAGCATGCACAAAAATCCCAAAAAAATACATGGAAAATAGAAATGTGGCTAAATTATTTATAATGTGACATTAAGTAAACTATAATCTATTCAAAATTTTTGTGATATGCCGGGGCCGGATACCAGAGCCAATGACAATGTCCTCGGCGAGATGTCGACAGAGCCTGCGGCAACTGTGCATAGTGGTGTAGAGGCCAAAGCAGATCGGAAGCTCACGGTCCTTGAGACCCACGGCTACGTGTTAGGGAGAACCATTGGATCTGGCTCCTATGCCACTGTCAAGGTACTATTGAACTGTTGGTTATATTTTTATAGCAGAATAGAATTTTGACTTTCTGGTCAGCACGGTAGAGAAAAGGTAGAGATGTTTACCCACTAAGGTGTATATAATCTCGAGTTTAATCGTATTTAGCAGGAAAATCAGATACGCTTTGTTACGCTTTGTTTATCATACGGTTTTGTTTGTTAGAAGCAGCTATTATGCTTATGCATTTACTTACGTTGTTTATATTTGTCATATTATGAGTTGCTGTGACAATTCGAGGGATACAGTTAAACTGAATCTTCTATGGATAATAAGCAGTTTGAGAGCCATATCGATAAGTTTGCAACTACCAGTGATTTTATTAATAAAATAGCTGTCCCGTTCGCGACTTCCACCGCGCGTTTTAAAAAAAAAAAATATATCTAATTGTACAGACTACAGCGCCATCTACCGGGCTGATTTGTGAATCTAAACCATCTAGGAAGCCACCCAAACGCATACAATAAAAACATTCAAATTGGTCCAGCCGTTTAGGAGTTCAGTAACATACACACAGTAGAATCATTACATAGTATAAAACAAAGTAGCCTCCCGCTGTCTGTCTGTCCCGATGTATGCTTAGATCTTTAAAACTATGCGACAGATAGAGTAATTCAAGAGGAAGGTTTATATGTATAAAACATGCATAATATAGTAGAGAAACACTGATAATTTTAGAGGTTAGCGTATATGGGTTCAACGTATTAGAACTACTGAGCTACAGCAACGCGTGGCCGGGTCAGCTAGTTATATACATAAAGATAAATATTGGTGGACAATCCTCACTAGGTGGGTCTAGCCTTGAATCAATCATAGCTTTTACTATGATTCTGTCTTTTTACAGTCTCCTTTTTTATTCCAGGTAGCCACTAGTGACAGGCACAACTGCCAAGTAGCAATAAAAATAATAAGCAAATTCCAAGCGCCTGGTGATTACCTGAAGAAGTTTCTGCCGAGGGAGATTGAAGTTGTAAAAGGCTTGAAACATGAAAACCTCATACGGTTTTTACAGGCAATTGAAACAACCCATAGGTAGGTAGGTCTCTGTGCCCATTTTACTAGACACCATAGTTTCTTCATACTTCGTACCAATTACATTCTTTAACCGAAGTAGGAACCCCATATTTGTTTTTCTATCTTTTGTGGATATGAAGCCGGCTCGATATTCAGTGTCTTTTTAATTTACCAAATATTGGTATAAAACAGTTTGTATTATAAATTCCAGAGTGTATATCGTAATGGAGTATGCAGAAAACGGCAGTCTTTTGGACATAATACGCAAAGACCAGCACATTGACGAGCTTCGAGGGCGCCGTTGGTTTCGACAGCTAGTCGAAGCTGTCGACTATTGCCATGAACGAGGGGTCGTACACAGGTAACCAGAAGAAAAAATGCTGGACAATGCACACAACACCATCTAGCACCAAACTAAGCATAGCTTGTATTATGTTGACGAGATAACTGGTAAAATACTTATATATTTTTTAATACATATTTAAGATACTTTATAACACCGGCACAGAATAAAAACCTTTGTTTATCACACAAATGTTTATTCTAGGAGAAAATCGAATCGAACCCTCTACCTATCGCGCACAAGGCAGAGCTACTACCAACTGAGCCGACAAGCCGGAAAGATACTTTGATGGACTTCACCATTGAAGTTTCTTTGTAACTACAACTGGGTGTTAGTACGCTAAGATTAACGTTACGTCTGCGTTACTTCACGCTGCCATCTCCAATTGTGCCTTACCCAATCCCGTTCATTCACCTACTGCAATATAACCAACCTAATGACGTTACTGGCCTCTCAGCTGACATGATAATAGATCTGCTTTTTACGCTATACGTTGTGGGTTCGATTCCCACACAAACATTTGTGTGATGAACATCGATGATTGTTCTGTGTCTGGGTGTTAAGTTTTGACATAAGCATAATTTAATCGATTAACAAATTGAGACCATTTTCTTTTTACTGTCGCGTAAAAGTTTAAATTCGTCCTGCTATCCTATATTACAATAGAAACTGCACGTCTCTAAGTAATGTTAGCATTTAATATTCCTACTTCAAACCCTAACAGACTAGCAATAGGTAGCATGTAGGCATAACTCTAATAATGTGTTTACATGTAGGGCCTTGAATAGGTCTATAAATGAAGTAATATTTAACAAAAATGTTATAATAATAATAATAATAATTCCGGACATTTCACACAGCATCATCTGGCCCCAAAATAAGCAGAGCTTGTGCTATGGGTACCACATGACTGATATACTACTTAAATACATTTTTTTTGTTAATACATACATATTATACATAGAAACACCCAGATTCGAGTCAAATACTTGCAGATCATACAAACATTTGTCCCGCGGTGGGAATCGAACCCACAACCGTCTGCGTCTCAGCCGGACCATGGCCCACCGCGCCACAGCGGTCGCCTACCTATCACTTAGCGATTAGGTTACGACTTTACTTCTGCTTTACTTCTTCCAGGGACATAAAATGCGAGAACCTGCTCATGGACCACGGCCTTAACATAAAACTGTCAGACTTCGGTTTCGCACGCGGCCACATGAAGCCGAAAAACGGCGTTTTCTCCCTCTCCGAAACATTTTGCGGCAGTTACGCGTACGCTTCCCCTGAGATTCTGAAGGGTGTTCCGTACAGGCCACAGGACAGTGATATATGGAGCATGGGAGTGGTTCTGTATGCTATTGTGTATGGACGCCTGCCGTTTGATGATACCAACTACACGCAGTTGTTGAAGGTAATGTATGTGATTAGCCATTTATAGGAAGACATAGAAAGACGGTTCAGTCCCTATACAATACAGCGCATAAACGTAAATTCACGTGTAGGTAGGTACATACCTAAACCTTAATGCTCGCAACCTAGCGTGGCAATACAGCTGAACATTATAAACATTATGAGCAAGAGTCATCAAAAGCAAAAGCAAAGTCAGAAACAATTCCAACTTTTTTAATTAATCATCATAGAAAAATAAAATATCTTGAAATGTTGTATTAATTGATTTTTTATAAGTATCTAATGTATTAGCAATAAATTTATTAGTAATAAATATTACTAGCCTCAACCAAATCGTATGGCGGTGGGTATTGGTACACTATATCACAGGACACCGATCCTAGTTTGGGTACCAATGTTCGTCCAATCAGTACTTAATAAAAACCAATAATTATAGAAATATATTAACTATGTTAAGTTATGATTGTACACTGATTACTTATGTTTGTTATTCTCTCAATAAATGTCATTTCATTTCAAGAGTAAATCGATACATATATGAACATCGCTCATTTTCTTTTATCTTATATCAATCCATATAGATGCCTAGCTATGTTTAGTTTTTTCATCATTATTATGCACATTACGTATCAAGGTTCATCATTCATTAACTTATAACACCCTGACTGGCGTTAATTATCTGATTTAGACACATTCGCCATAAATCAAAAATATTTTAATTTTAGTTCAGTTTGGTCATTGATGACGAATAAGGAAAACGAATGAAGCCAGAGCTATGTATCTAGACAGACGAACTATATTCTTCTGGCGCTTCGGCGGCCGCTGCCGCGGCTTCGCTTTGCTCGCTCGCCTTGCGCGTTTTTTTCTATACTCTAACATAACCTAACCAACTGGTTTCGATCTGGTTAATTTCTAAGGTGTACCGTATTACGTGTAGCGTGGCTATTAATGAAATCTTTCAAATGTGGAATCCATTCCGTTACGAATACGTAAAAACATATTCGTAACTTTATGACAAACGCGAAATCTGTCGAATGTGAAATCATGAATAATGTCGTTTCGTCAGAGGTTGAATGAATCTGACGAATGTGCAATCTGGCGGATGTGTCCCTAACCGATTATCTACATTAAAAGTGATTAAGCCTCTTAGACATACTATATAACTATAGATTGAGGCCGGTGTCTACCGAACCCGAGGATTATAATCGTGAGCATTTCTGCATGTTTGTTTGGTGTAGGAGGAACTCTTGACTTACTCGCATAGCCCAAGTCGTTGATCATAGAAACTTGAAACTTTGAGTGTTCTTTACGGTCTGAAAACGCGCACTAAGTATCTAAGGAAATCCCCGAATCTCAACCTCTAAGAATGCAGAGGGGGGTTCTACTTGTGTGAAATCAAACGAAGTTGCGTGGAGATTCTACCAGTGGTTTTAACAACTCCTCATTATCCTTCAACAGCAAGTGCAAAACAAGGTATCCTTCCCTCGAGAACCGAAAGTATCAGCGGAATGTAGGAAGCTCATCACGAAGGTGTTGTCTCCTTTGAAGATCCGTGTGAAGATACCGCAAATACTCGCTGACCCCTGGCTTAACCCAAACCAATCACCCGCCAAAGAGGACGAGGTCCGTTTCCACTTGTTATAAATCTGTAATCTAAGTATATTCGCAGAATAACATATTTAAAACTCACGGAACACCTACGTTATAAATAATAATGCCTTTTTACACAGCATAATCTGGCCTCAATATAAGCAGAGCTTGTGTTATGGTTACTACATGATTGATATACTACATATATATTTTTTTATGTACATACATTCATATTAGACATAGAAACACCCAGATCCGAGGCAAATACTGGCAGATAATACAAACATTCGTCCCGCGGCGGGAATCGAATCCGTAATCTACTGCGTCTCAGCCTGCGTCACAGAGGTCGTCATCAACAAATAGTTTGTTGATGAAGGCCGTTTTGAATAATTTTGTTATAGAATCTTTAACAGGGTAAGTTCGATACGTATGCTCGCTTCCGCTCGTGTACCTAATTGTATAGAATCACGAAAGTTTTGAAGGTGAAATAGCATAGTTATTGTAGCGTAGTTAGGCATATTTCAGACCCTAATAAGACCTGGGTTGAGTTGTACACGAGTACTATTAGTATGTGCCTACGTAGTATGTAACTAGTTGAGTGGTTATTTTAGCTATCTAGACACAAACTTCGAGGTGTCGTGGGTTTTTCTGAACGAACTTCTAAGTTACTGTGTAACCCGTACCTACACGGTCGCGTCGTAGGTTGTTTTATAGAAATACTATAATAATAATAATAATAACAAATCTTTATTCATTATTTTAGAGCTAAGGGTTACAACAGGAAAAATAATATTTATTATTACACTAATACTTATTATGTTAATAGGTATACTTAGGTAACTGCTTTCAATATGCCCGAACTACGAGAACCTGTGTCTCAGGCTATTAGTATCAATCTAGTTTCACTAGTAGGATGCTAGTCCTAGACAGATTCGTATAATTCTAAGAATGTTTCCCATGTCAAAAAAAAAGTCAAAAGTCAAAAGATACTTTATTCAATACAATCACAAGGATCACTTTGGGGCTAGATGATACTTTGTGAAATGTCCAGCATTAATATTTATTTTATACCACTTGTTCTAGGAAAACGCGCAAGTCAGTAAAGAAGAAATCAAAAGCGTTAACATTGGCACAGTCACGTTCGACAGGAAATTAGAAGAAGTTAAGATTTAACGGAACAAAACACAAACTGTAGTCAAACTTGTTAATAAATAAATATATAAAAATTGAATCACGTTACATTGGTTTTCTATTGTATTTCATCTGGGGAATCATGGGTCATTATTAACCTCTTTTTGGGCAATCTGGTACTTTAATACTTCAACCGGGCGATTATGGAACTCTGATACTGTCAAAACATTGATGCTAACCAGCTCTGTTACTATTCATGAACTGGTACTACGGAACGTTAATGTTGATTGCAACATATTATGCTGTAATTATGAACAGAAACTGAGATATACACCGAATGTATTTAAAGTTTTTTAAACATACGCGATCAAATGTATGTAATAACAATCCATGAAATAATGCCTGTTGCTAGTCGAAACTGAGAGATATTGATTGTATCATGAGTTCCATTATCGCCTTGCAGTAGTACCTTCTCCTACATAATTACCTAGCTTGAAGGTTTAGATAGAGACATGATACCATGACAGAGTACCTTTAGATTGCTTCTGTCTGTACAGCGCATTTTGGGACATTAACAGGCAGCTGAGAAAATTCAATTGAAAGACCTTTTTTAGAGTATATTTAGTAGTTTAACAGACCGTAGATGTACCCATAACACAAGCTCTGCTTACTTTGGGGTAAGATCATGCTATGTAAAATGTCCGGTTATTTCTACACAAATAAGTATTATAAAGAGAAAAGATTAGTATTGTTGTATGTAACGAATAAACGTAAAAACTACTGGACCGATTTGAAAAATTCTTTTACCGTTGGAAAGCTACACTATCTACACTATCCCCGGGTGACATATGCTACTTTTTATCCCGGGAAAATGGGTTTGTCTCGTGAAAAATCTTCAACGCGGACGAAGCTACGCGTGTACAGCTAGTATTTGATATTTTTACATCCAAGTCCACAGCGGGATAGAGTCTATTTACTCGCAGATAGTAGTGAAGAGACTCCATTGCCGTACCAAATCAGGCCTGCCCCGTTCCGTACCACGACGACGGGAGTAACATCTACTCGTTTCTAGATTCTAAGAATTGAAACTACAGGAAAAAGTCCCTCTGTGAAATACGGACTCTTTCACTTTCAGGGACGATGCAATTTAATTTTCTTATTTGAAATGTGGTCATACCCGTCGCCCTCGTGTAGGTCTTACCTAGTCATGAACGTAAATGCTACATGCTTTTTTTTTTATTTTGATGAAATTTTATATGTATATTCAGTAGGTCTGAGAATAGGTTTATAACTAATTTTCATACCCCTAAGTGTTAGGGGTGGCTCACCCTAAAATATATTTTTTTTTAAGGAAAAAAATTTAGAACCGGTTTTTTGTGATTTCAAATCTAAAAGCAATGTTCGGTGTTTTTCATAGTTTAATTTATATGTTCTAAAACGATGTTAAAACGATGGTAAAAAATCATCATAGGTACTGAAAAAAGTAGGTACCTACTTAGGTATACCTTGGTACGGTACCCTCTTAGGCGCGACTTTAGCAATTGATCGATGTTTTTTATAAAGAAGTCCTATGTCATTATTCTTAAGAAATAAGAAAGTATATCAAATAACATTGTGCCTGAAAAACTTCAGCCTAAAATAATAATAATTTACCGTCACACATCCGTTGCTGAATCCTAATTGATGCTACGTGCTTTTTACTTTTACCATCTGCTGTACTCTATAACGATCAGCTGAGGATCATCAAAAATGCCACCCGCACCCGCATCTGACTGTAAAATCAGGTTGGTAATTTTCGCTGAATTATATAACACTTAGAGTGAGGATTTCTACGTGGAACTGATCCCAGATGAGTGCTGCTTGGAGACTGATTATGGAGACGACTACGATAGTCTTCAAATTATTGGGGATTAGTCCCCCTGCTGACTAACAGAAAAGCTAGCAATAGAGAAGGAAAACTTGAAACAAGCCCGGCTCAGTGCCAGCCGTTATGCACCTGCAACCAAACCGACACCGCATGTACTGATTCATCTCTCCTGCGGGTCCTGTCGGCAAGGTCGAGAGCTTACATTAAGGCTTACCTAAATGCACGAAAGGAGCCTCTGAGGCGCACTTTAATCCTTTCACCACACTGGTTAGAAATAACTAGTGACACGATAAGAAGAAGTTGGTGCTGGCCTCGAAATGTACCTTCTGACGGGCCTTACCTTGTGAAGGGGCTTATTCACTGAAGGACAAGGAATACACTTCGGGTATTTAACTTTTAAGCCTTTTAAGCCGGTTCTGAAGGATTTTTTGTCAAAAAATCTATGCTTAGTTCTGAGTTTGAGTTTTGTTACTAAAATACCCCATAACTCTACTTCCAATGACACTACAGGAGATTGAATATTTCACGAATTATATTTCAGTTTAGTCTTACTAAAATTATTTCATATATTTATTTGCATAGGCTTAGTTTTGTTAGCTTGGCAGATATATTCGTCGTCGTCTCTCCTAACCGCGGCTATCTTCTCGGCTTTCTTAGCCCGGTGCAACCCCATGCAGGATAACGCTAACGTTACTGCGTAAATTGCTGCTGTTAGCCAGCAGTTTATGGCTGAAAAAAAAATACAGTTTATTTTTAAATGATTTTAGGTAGGTACATTACAAGTTTAGTTTACCTATCAACATTTTATCTTCTTTCGGTGTTCGAGTTTACTCGGTGTAACAAAGAAGGTGTAAGAGTTGCGAGTTTACACAGCAATTCTTAATTTTCGTCTTATTAACAAAAGTACAGAATTGCCTGATCAAATGTGTCGCGCTGTGATCAGTGCGCTACTATCTGACGGCACAGAGTCAGTCATCACTATCCCACCATATACCATACCATTTTATAACAGTTAAATTATTGCCTTAATAACAGTTTAAGTTACTCCCTCTGATAATTATTACGTAGCAGTGTGAAGTTCAATATATACCTACAACCACCTATAGTAAACTTAACAAACACCTAAGTCAGACTCCATTGATTAGGCCTAGAATTCCCACCATACAGATTTCTAGTCTGTTTACATTCGGTGTGAAATTTCAGCAACAATGTGTCTAACCTTACTCGTGTTCTGTAGATTTTATTTTAATTATGAATGATATTTTCATTTAGTAGGTTCTTATATCATGGTTGATTAAAGAAACGAATCATAATTGAAGGTTTAAGTATGTCCTCTCATTCGCACAATAATGTAATAAGTTCTGAAGGTATGACCTTGTTATTCAAATATCAATGAATACAGCTGGTAACAGATTTATACAGGTGCTTACCCACCGTCCACCCCCCTGAGACCATCTGGGTGAACCGTTGAAAGTTTTTTTTACAACATAATCTATACTTTATGCACTTCAAATCTAAAGAGTTTTGATAACAATGTGGACGGTTGTACTAAATATTTCCCAAGGATCACCCAAAAAAAACGATTCACCAGATGGTATCAGGGAGGACGGTGAACGGTGAGTAAGCACATATTTTTACACCATAACAGGATAGTATGTATTACCTAGAGAAAGAAAGTCTCAGGAGGAAAGGAGACGGGACTTACATTTTGAAAATGTTAGATCTTAGGTAGGTATTTATTATGAACCAACGATTATGAAGTTATGAACCGACATGAGTATCTACCTTATATCGGGTGTATCGGATGCTTTTCAGGATATCTCCAAGCTAGCCAACATAAAAATTAGCTTTTTGTCATCTAAATAATCTGTTATAAATATTTGACTCATAAAGCTATTATAATAAGCTTCATGAGACAATGGTGGCAATTCGGTTGGTTCATTTCTAAAATTAGAAATTGTCTAAAATATATTTAGTTAGATAGCATTTGTAAAACCTATTCGAGTGGTACCATCTATCTAAATTAGGAACGCTTAATTAAGTTAGATAAAATTAAATTAGGATAATTTGGTAGTAGCAGAATAACAAAGTTTCATTTGACAGTTCTAAACCTTAATTTGTTAGGTTGGTGCCAACAGAATTGAGGCCATCGGCCTCAATTCGGTGATTATATATATACTAACTAAAATATATTTTAGACAATTCCTAATTTTAGAAATGAACCAACCGAATTGCCATCAATTTATGACTTATTACGTTTTTAAATTTGCCAATAGACAAATCTAACACGTCGCTTGGGACCTTGTTATAGAAGCCAACATAAGTATTTGCTAAAATCATTACCCGTAGCTTTAAAGTTACTTGTAGTAATCTTGATAAAGTCATCATAATTTTCGTACCCGTGATGGGGCTCTACATCTTCCAGTAGAGTCATAGCTTGAAAATAGTAGCATACTCCCATTATGAGCTGAAACATTAAAATGTACAGATAAGTTCCTACATAGTGTAGAAAACTTCTCTTGAAAACTGAAACCTGACGTTTGGACCAAGTTTTTAGATCTTAGCTTAGATCTTAGTTTTTAGAATAGGTAAACTAATATCTGGTAGGTACCTACTATCCCGTCAATCTATTCTTATGAGTTAGAACCAAAAGAAGTTCGATACGAGGCATCCTCAGGAACATTTCTTTTGGGTCCAACTCATAAGAATAGATTGACAGGATAGGTAGGTACTAGATATGATACTAGGTACCTATTTCATATTTTGTAATGGATGTCCGCAAAGTAACGCCTCGATCAATTATATAACTGAAAAACCGGATTTAAATATATTGATAAGTAACCTACCAAAGTTATTTCCAAAGGTTCCTCTATAATATGTAGGCACTTATGTACCGACTCACCGACATATTATGGGCCTTATTTTATTTAAAACTAAAATTCAGATGGAGATTTTTTTTTAATTTTACAGGTTTTCATTCCGAACTGTCTTTAAATAGTTATTTAAATCTTTACTTTGATCTCGATATGAGTTTGCGTTTTGTTCTGAATTCGGACCATAATAGTTTTCAGTCAAATTGGATCGTTGTACAGGGTGTAAAAGCTGAACGTTGCTTAGTTTAGGTACTACCTACTACTAGGTACACACTTTCGTATTCAGTTGCAATGCAACTGAGTTAATGGTCCTCCAACAAGGTATAAAAACTAAAAAAAATGACCTGTCAGCTTAATTGGTACCTAGTAACTTTGCGCTGTGCTGTAGGTGGAGGGTTCGAATCAAGTCAAGTCAAGTCAAAAGATGATTTATTCAATACAATCACAAGGATCACTTTGAAACGTCTTACATACTAGGTGAATTTAGGTGCCAATTCATCCTAACCCAAGCTCGAGAAGAATTGGCAAGAAACTCGTCTTGGTCCTAGCGCTTTTTTATATGATCCATCTTATAACTACCTTAACTACGAAATACAAATACAAGAGAGTTTATACATTGCAAGTGTGTCGGTTAACTGTCTGACGGCAGAGCGACATGAGGCCATGCATTCTTATCAATAATATAGTCATCTATATTATAATAAGCTTTCTTCAAAAGACTACCTTTAATGTATGCTTTAAATTTCTTAATAGGTAGTTTAGTAGCATTTTCAGGAAGCTTATTATAGAAGCGCACCGTGTTCCCCATAAATGACTTATTAACTTTTTCTAGTCGAAACCTAGGGATGTATAATTTATGTTTATTCCTAGTGTTGATTTTATGAAGGTCACTATTTTGCTGAATCCCATCTCTATTTTTATGTGTATATAACAAATTTTCATATATATATTGTGAAGCTATTGTGAGAATATTAATTTCTTTGAATATTTCTCTCAAAGATTCTCGTGGTTTCATTTTATAAATGGCACGTATTGCCCTTTTTTGAATTACAAATATTTTACCAATATCAGCTGCTTTCTCCCAGAGAATGATGCCGTATGACATAACACTATGGAAGTAACTGAAATAAACTAGTCTAGCTGTAGCTTCATCAGTAAGCCACCGTATCGCACGAACTGCATATGCAGCGGAACTAAGCCTACCAGCAAGCGTTTCAATTTGTGGTCCCCACTGTAGTTTTGAATCAATATTAAGACCTAGGAAGATCGTGGAATTTACAAGATTCATTGCCTCTCCATTTATTTCAATGTTGGACGGGCTATGAATAACATTTGGCAAAGTGAATTTGATACATTTAGTTTTTTTGGAATTAAGCAAAAGATTATTTACAGTGAACCAGTTAAGAACTAACGATAAGGATTCATTTACGTTATCGCATATACTGGTTTTACCTCTATCAACTTTAAAAATTAAAGACGTATCGTCTGCAAATAAAACTATATCACAAATATTTTCTACAAAAAAAGGCAAATCATTAACGTATACTAGGAATAAAAAAGGGCCTAGTATCGATCCCTGAGGTACCCCTATATCAATAATTGATCCCGAAGACCTCTCACCACCCACGTCTACTTTCTGGACTCTATTGGATAGATAAGAGGTCATGAGGTCAATCGCCCGGTTTTTAATGCCATAATATTTTAACTTTGTGATTAGGGTTGCATGACTCACACAGTCAAAGGCCTTAGATAGATCGCAGAATACCCCAACTGCATCCTGTGACTTCTCCCAGGCCTCAAATATATGCTTTAAGAGCGCTATACCTGCATCAGCTGTTGATCGACCTTTAGTAAATCCGTATTGATTACTATGTAGCAGGCCGTTAACGTTAAAGTGGTATAATAACTGATTAAGAATTATTTTTTCAAAGATTTTACTTAAAGCAGGTAATATCGCAGGACAAACATTTGTGTGATGAACAGTGTTTGTTCTGTCTCATCAAGCATCATATACGAGTACCTATGTATTTAATAATAAATACCTACCTAAGTATTCTATCAGTCATCAATATTAATAACTATTATAAAAAGCCGAGACCGACAGTTTAACATGCCCTCTGAAGCACGGGATCATTTATATGAAAATACTACTGATTATCCCTCAAAATGCAACCGCAAACAACATTACTCAATTCGAAGATCTGTTATGAACGAACATGCTAGTTGTGTTACAAGCGCTTCTAGCTTAGCTTTGCTCATGGAATAGTTATTTCAAACCAATGTGGTGTAAGAATTAAAGTTAAACCCTTACCAGCTGAATTATAGCCCAACTGCTCAGAAATATACAAAAGCCTGAACACATAAGTAGACCACCCATTAGAGATAATTTGTGGTGGTGACATGCAACGAAATAGGAGCTAGTATAACTAGGCTATGGAGATTTCTGCACAAGGAACCTCGTAACCACTATCCAGGTATGTAATACACACAGGCAGATATTTTGCCACTATAATGTGAATCTAAAAAGAAACAGTAAATATCTTATGTTGTCTCCTTTTTGGCATCTGTCTTGATACAATGCCATTATATGAATACTTCATGTATTTTCTAGTAGGTTTCTATCGTATAACTACTGATCAGAGATAAAACAATACTCCTTAAACATGACCATTCTGATTTAGACAAGGAGGTAAAGGTCTTATGACTTTATCCCTCAATAGCCTGCCCCTAAAAGACTAAATCATCTTTCATCTGATTTTACTTCTTTTTTGTCTGTCAACTTGACAGGTACATTATGATTTATGATATTTAGCGACACAACCTTAATCATTTATCTCAAAGAATCTAGAAAGAAGATTTTTCGTTTGTCATTTCATGAAGTAGGTAACCTAGCTCTGGTAATTTAATATTTGTTGCTGATTTTATTGCATGTTTTATTTAGTAATCTTAGCGTAATTTTAATGATTTAATTGTGACTACCTACATAGGACAAGTATGGACAATTGAATTAACTATGTATTATGGTGCAATGTGATTTGAACGACGAGGAATCCCAAGAAAATTTTAGACGGCCATTCTGCGTGACGTCTAGAATTTTTTCTATTGACCATCGACTAGGTAATACTTTTATTAACAAACAAATTTACTATAAACAAATGTAAATTGACACTGGCAAAATTGACATAATATCACATGCCATTAACAGAGTTCAAAGCCTTGAATTGAAATGAATTGAATCGAAAGGAGGTAATAGGTAACAATAGTTTGTATTGATGACCTCTGTGGCACAGTGGGCTGAGTTCCGGCCGAGACGCAGAAGGTTGCGGGTTCGATTCCCGCCGCGGGACAATGTTTGTATGATCTGCAAGTATTTGTTTCGGGTCGGGGTGTTTCTATAAGTATGTATTTACAAAAAAGAAAAAGGATATAAGTAGTACCTATGTCAGTCAGGTGGTACCCATAACACAAGCTCTGCTTACTTTGGGGCTAGATGATGCTGTGTGAAATGTCCAGGATTATTTATTATTTTTATTATTATTATTGTCTTTACAATTGATAGATTATCAAAGTTTGTTAATCTTTATGTTGATGTTTCCTTATAAAAAAATGTTTTTTGATATTTCGAGATTGGGAACCTAGTGTTTACTTAAACATAGCATAGTGTTTAAAACACTATCAGCCGAACCTATTGTTTTTTATAATAAATTAAATAAATAATAGTACTGTCTTTTGGTTTTCTAAGAGAATGTACATAATTCCAAAAAGCTGAACATGATATAACACAGAGTTAACGCATTATATGTACCTATTTTTTATAGCAATGCCTTATTGTACATTATACAAATGAAACAGAAATTAAGTTAACATTAATACATTTAATTCAAGAAAAACCTAAGCATTTATTTCCATTTGAAGAAGAAATTGAATCACCATCTAGCTGAAATTAAAGTTAAAAATGGCTAAACAAGTTCTTTCCCAACAGCACCTACGATATAGGATATTTTATGTACAATTTTTGATCAACCACAGATTAATACTTATACTCATAGTTCATACTAACTCTTTGCAAGCTATTCATTTAAAGAATTTAACAAGAAATGTGCTCAACAATGTTTTATAAAATCTGTTACAATATAAATAGAGTTAAGATTTGTAGAAGTCAATTAAGATTGTTGAATCATCAGTGCAAACCAAATTGCTAATTTATGAAACCTTGAATGTCCTTTTTCCAATACAGTGCACACAAGTGCGATTCAAAATTCAATATAAATAAAGTGGAATGGAATTAACAGTAACAACTTATATCCAAGACTGTAATGATTACTGGAGTAACACCATTTTACATGCTAACTGAGGAGCGGTTATTCATCCAAAATTGATGGGCTGATAGTACCAGAGTGATGACATATAGCAGGGCAGCAATCCAGCAGTTGTAGGCATTCTGGAACATAGCAAAATACACCATGATGAATTGGGCGGTCTTCGTTACTAAAACCAAGATTTGACAACTAGTTAGTTGTTTTTAACAAATCAGTTTTATCACTGGCATTAGGTAAGCAAACCACCATTTCAAACTTGAAAGGTAAGCAGTAGGGCAATTATGGAACTCTAATTACAATCAATGTCTATCAGAAATCTATGAAAACTGATAGACATTGATTGTAATTAGAGTACCATAATCGCCCTACAGAGCTCAACGTCTGGGCAGTGGGTATTAGTATTTGTTCCTACTATTACATATTATATAGGTAGGCACTAAAGAACTTACAAACTGTAGGTTGTAAACCTATGTAAACCTATAAGTTATAAACCTATCTGCAAAAAATTTTGACTTTGTGACTCACCTGTGTATAACCTGTTTCGACTTCAGCAACGAAAGTCTCGATAGAGTGGGCACCACCTTCTTCAAGAGGAAGGTCCTCTAACAAAGCCACGGCTTTGATATAGTAGAAGACGCCCATCAAGGTCTGGAATATCAAGAAGTTCATGAGCACCAAGTTATAATAAAAAGTGTTGTGCCCGGAGTTTCGGGGGTTCCACTTACCAATTGGATGATACCCCAAACACTCAATATAAGCCCGCATAGCGACAGCTTGGGTCCACAGAATTTGCAGGCCATTTTATTCGTATTTTTTGAAAATTACGAGACCCAAATATATTTCAGCAAACACTTTAGCTGTCAGCTGCTGTCAAAAAAAGTTAGAGCACGGATACTCACATGATCTCCTCTTGTCTATGTCTATGGTTGTCAAAGATAATTTAGTGGAACTGGATTTTTTTATCTCATTTAATTTTATAGTGCATAAGTATAATTTATCGCAATGCTTTTGCAATAAACCATGTATAAATTTGAAGAATCAATTCAATAACAATTGTAATCTGTTTAGGGAATTTGTGGAATGGACCGTAATTTTGATGTTTCCAGAAAAACATTTCCTACTATAAATTATATTAAAATACTTATAGAACTTTCAAGTTATCGAAACGCTTCATACAATATACACACAAAACATGAAAGAAGTAATGGAGCGCAGGTGTTCCTTATTTTTAGATGCAAAGACGATCCGACAATTTTTATCGTGGAACCTACTTCATTTAATGTCTTAAATGGGTACAACCGGTTTTCTAGTTATTTATTCGCGACAAAGAGGGAATTAGTAACTTTTTTTAAACTAGTTGTACCACTAATTTCTGGATAAAATTTCTACATGTAACACGTAGTAAATAAAAAAAAACGTCTATATTATAATATAAAGTGTCTGATGGTCATAAAATTTTATGTTGGTGGCATTGTGGTAGATACATTTTTTAATTAGTTGGTAACATTTTAAAAGTGAGTGTGACACATTTTTCTTGTTCGTGTCGTATTTACGAAAAATATAATTTCTAGAATGGTGGACCGTTTAGGTAGGACAATTTATACTTTACAAGAAAGAAAACTGTACTATAGTGAACATCATGTAATATGAAGCCACCCACAACAGTTACAAAAGTGATCGCTATCATTGTTTGCTTTGCTTGGTGGCTCGCTTTCCATTGACGTCAAACTTTGGTGTAGTACTTTATTTTGTAATTATTTCCACCTTTCAGTGAATAGTGAGGCAAATGCAAGGCGGATCGCTATGGTGGAAAATTGCTTCGGCAGTTCAGGACAGGTGAGCGTCATTTTACACTTAAATAGATGACTACTTTGGCCTCATAAAGTTTGTGATCTATTAGTTTATGAACCGACAAACCGAAAGTTATTATCTACTGTCCGACGGTTGGGATTGTCTGAGTAATGATATCGCTTTATCAGCAAGCGTTTTTGATACTCTGCAACTGAAGTGGTTATGTTTACCTTTTCATACTTGTTTATATATCTTTAAATTTAGTAATATGACTCCATAAAACTTTTTTAACTTTTACTTCGATTTTACAGGGGCCTACTACTAAAATAAATGTGAAACTTTGTGTGTAAGGTTCAGTTTACTTTGTTTGCTGTCACTCTGACATTACTGAACTGCTTTGTGAAAATTGTAGCTACAGGACAATAGTAATTAATGCAACAACTACTTGTATCAATATTAATAATAATAATAATGATAATGCAGGACATTTCACACAGCATGGCCCCAAAGTAAGCAGAGTTTGTGTTATGGGTACCACATGACTGCTATACTACTCACATACCTTTTTTTTGTAAATACATACATACATATTATACATAGGAACACCCAGACCCAAGATAAATACTTGCAGATCATACAAAAATTTTACTAGCGGTGGGAATCAAACCCGCAACCTTCTGCGTCTCAGCCAGGCGTTAGTCCACTGCACCAAAGAAGTCGTCATTAAAACAGAAATTAAAAATGTTTATAATATTTTTCCAGCCCCTGGCAGAACAAGGCAGGGTCCTTGTAGGAGAGGGTGTCTTAACTAAAATGTGTCGCAAAAAACCAAAGGCTCGCCAGTTCTTCCTCTTCAACGATATACTTGTGTACGGCAACATTGTGATAAACAAGAAAAAATATAACAAACAGCATGTCATTCCACTCGAAGAGGTCAAATTGGAATCACTGAAAGATGAAGGACGTGAGTAGATTCTATAAAATTCTTACTTATTTGATACCATCGCTTTGATACCAAACCAACAATTTTATTGTTGTGTCTCTTTATCATCTGCTACAATACTTTAACTAACTACAACTTACTTATAAACACCTCTCAACTGGAACTCTGCCTAAACAATGCTTAAAATTCGCCGTCACTATTTGTCGTATACAGGGAATTCAGGAACTAGTATTTTAAGCCTGAACGAGGAAATTCCGACCATGAAAATTAACAGTTGTGGGGGTACAAATCCTAAGAATTAATATTTTCAGATTTTCATACAAAAACATTCAAGAAATAAAATTGACAACCCTTATTTTGTCAACAATGTTTCTAAATGCGTTACCTACCTACATACCTACCTACCTAGTTTCGCGTGAGTTCAAATTGTCTGCTAAGCTAGGCTAGATAGGTACCTAGGTTGGTGTATGTAAGTATCTTTTGACGTAGGTTCGACCTACATCACATACTGACTGCGGTATTCACACAAGCCATGTTGTTTCGTTTGTAGCACAAAACTAAGTAGATATTTATTTAGTAACTACCTAGTAATCCAGCGGCTAATCTAGTTAAGTATTCGTCTCTTGAAAAACAATGTTTTTAACTTTATGGTAAAAGAAGTTACTACTGTTTAATGTCTTGTTCTAGGCGGATCCATAAAATTTTGAAAATTGACAATAACAAACACCACATTACACGATTAGTAGGTACCTATTCTAGGTACTACCTCCTAGGTATCCAACACAAAGCACTTATGATTGAGTTAAAAAAACACATGGTCACTCCCAATGGTCACAAGAAACGGAATGACGAAACTCTTTACTAGAAAGTTGACCGCACGAAGTACAACAAAACACTGAGCTAAAATCAATTCAAAGCAAGCAAAATAAAATCCTTTGAAATTGCCGACAATTTTTTAGGGTTCATTTTTGATGTGAAAATTCAAACCTATCACAATGATGACATTCATGTTGGTAAATACTATTTTGGTTCTTAGTGAAGTTATTTTGCTTAGTTTATTCTGTAGTCATGTCACTGCTTCTTTCTTGGTCACTGAATCCTTTAACCACTCTAGTTCTGTCACCATTAATCACTAGACTCATGTTAAGGCTACATACAGAAAAAAAACCAGTGACAAAACAAATTAATTCAGCACAGAGTGACCAAGAAAAAACCAATGACAGAATTAATAAATAAATTAATGAATAAAATAAATAAAGTCTTAATCGGAACAAGAACTAAAAATAAATACCTACGGAACTAATTTCTGACAAAATAATAAATGTTGGCTTATTACAAAGGTAGACTATTTTCGGAATTAGCCGAAATTTATTATTTATTATGTGGATTGAACTCTTCTGATTGGTTGTCGGTTTTGTTTGACATCTTTGATAAAAAGCCGCGAAGTCACAGAGTCGCACAATGAGGTGTAAAGATAAAACTATGAGAAAATATGGGATAGACAAGATTTTTCATAGAAATTCAAATGATTAGATACCTAGCCTAGAAATGTTAATAAGAAATCTATCTACCTACCTAAGAAAAATGTTGTAGGTTGGGTACCTAATACTTTGAATTTCTATGAAGATCTACCTACCTGTGTATTCTGCCTACTTACGAAAAATGTTGGTTAGATACCTACCTACCCAATGCTATAAATTTCTATGAAAATCCAAATCAAGTTGTTTTAATAAAGAGTTGTGAACATGTTATCATCATCATCATCATAAAAAAATCCTGTTTAGTTGTAAATTTTTGTTTGTCAACAAAAACTAAATGCAATAAATCCGAAAATTTGATTGAAGAATAAACAAGATTCTTATAAAAATTGCAGCTGATCTTAACAAGAACAAAAATTTACATATGTAATTTACATACATATGAACATATGTTGTTCTCGAAAGTATCGAGAATCGGCCCACCTCGGCATAACATACTAGTACCAGGGCACCCTGCATAACTGTTTAAAAACCAAAAAGATTTTCATTATATAAAAAAATGAAATTTAGTTTTCTTGAATGACATATTCTTTCCAGCTATTTTGATTTAAAAACCAAACTACCAATTTTGAAAAAGATTTTTCAAATCTTTATAAATGCAAGATTAATGAGGCAAAAACCATAAAAAAATAAACATACAACCAAATTGAGAACCTCCTCCTTTTTTGAAGTTGGTTAAAAAAGGGTGACACTGTTTTAAACAGTAGAGAGACGTTTCTAAGGCTGAATATGAATAGCAATTATGTTCTGGTGCCTTAAGAACTCCATCCCCTAGGATTGGCCACTTACTTGGCATTTGGAGAGCAAACCGGTTTCTCATAGGTTGCTAGTGTGCCCTTTGCAAGATATATGGAGGCTGCTATTCCAGGTAATGTCTTCCAGGAATGCCAGCAACTCTATCACTCGCGCAGGCCTTGTTTAACATCCTTGAGGTCCTTAGAAGTTGAGACGCCACTCTGCTGCAATTGTTGATAATTATTTGCTTTTGTATTTCAGTTTAGATTAAGTACATGTTACTTGAACTTTTTTATTTTATTGTATAAAATATTAATGAATGAGTCAATAATGTTCATGGCCATTGAGTCATCATTATCATATTGCAGTAGCTGTTGTGTTGGCATTGATTATATAAAAGTTGTTAGTCACTCGGGGGAGACTTAAATACATTGTAGTTTACCTTACCTACATTAATTACTAATTATTAATAACTACATTTTATAAACTAAAAAGAAAACTGACTTCATTAAATGTAATTGAGCCCATAAAAATACATGCGAATTGAGAACCTCTTCCTTATTTTGAAGTTGGTTAAAATTAATTTATTGAAGTTTAAGTTCATCCTTACTTCATGAAATTAATTTTAACCAACCTCAATATGAACCTCACTTACGACTACTTCTGTGACACAGTGTGCCAAGGCCCACTGGAGACCCAGAAGGTTATGGGTTCGATTCCCACTGCGGGACATGTTTGTATGATTTGCAAGTATTTGTCTCAGGTTTGGGTGTTGTTTATGTACCTATATACTGAAAAATATATAAGTATTACTTTTTATCAGTCATGTCATACCTATAATACAAGCTCTGCTTACTTTGGGGCTAGGTGATTGTGTGTGAAATGTCCGGTACTTTGAAGTCTTGTGAGCTATTATGTAATTTGATTGAATAGTGAGAGCATTGTATTATGCTGATGATTACCTGTAAGTAATTATATTGAGAAGTAAGCTAGTTTTATTTTTTGTAGCTATATACCATCCACAGTTGGATGGTATATTATATAGCTTATGCTCATGGCTACACACACATGTTGCCTACCTTAAAAGTAACCTTTATTCTACACCAAAATACATGCTATCTCCCTACCAAATTTCATGATGATCCATTTAGCCTTGAAAACGTAACAAACTAACAAAGACAGACAGACATATTAGAATTTGTAATATTAAATATTTTAAATAAACATTTATACAATACACTAAACACCATCTAACCATAGCTAATATCTAGCATCTAGCTAAGCATAGCTTATATTATGGTGACCAAACGACTGACTTAAATATTATTAAGTACATACTAATGATACCATAAATCACTCTGACACAGAACAAACAAATACAAATGTTTATTTCGTTGCCAAAAATACATAAATTAAAACAATGATAAAACCTCCTTTTAAGTAAAGAATACTAGTCATAGAAGATTTCGCTCTTCCCTTGGTTCATTTAACAAATCTTTGAGGTGATAAAATCATTAAACATTGAAAAATTGTTTAAAACAGGTAGGCTTGAATTAAATACAAAACAAAGTGTATCGTAACGTGTTTTTGTTGTTTTTGAGTGTGGTTGTGTGTGTGTGATGTATATGTGTGTGTGTAGTGTGTATGTGTGCATTTATGTGCATGTGTGTGTCTGAGAAAGCGTGAAGGTATGTGTGATTGCCTGGGTATAGTGAAATGTGAGCATGGGTGAAAGTGTGTGTGTGGGTGTTGTGTTAGATGCCAATATTAGATTATTATAGTACTTATATAATTTATATAATGATTTTGAGGAGTGTATCAGTATCATTGTAGCTTAGATACATTAGCCATTTGGTTAAATTTATTTTACAGTTGTAATTATTCAGTGGGTATACCTAGGGTATCTTGCCATAAATACTGAAACAAAGAAAAAAAAAATTCTAATGAAAATAACATTTATTACTTTTACAGTGTGTTAGTTTAATACATAAACATAAAACAATTTAAAATATAAAAAGCTTATTCGTAGTGGTCTCCATTGGCTGCAATACAGTCCTTTAAACGTTGAGTCCAGTTATCAATAGAAGCACGCACTCTTTCCATGGGAAAATTCTTCACTGCCAAACTGCCAGAAACGTTCGTTTCCAACCAAAACTGTGTAGACCGAGCTTTATGACCCGGCGCCGAGTCTTCTTGGAAGGACCATTCTTGGTTATTGAACTTGGTGTTGTTAAAGGGCTTCACTACCTTCTCAAGAATGGTATCTTGATACACTTGTGCCGATGTTTTGATACCTTTTTCACAAAAGTATGGCTCAGTCACTCCTCCATAGCTAATACCCCACCAAACCATCACTGAAGTCGGATAGTGCCCACGTTGCACTCTGTCGACTAATTGGGAAGCTTCCTTAGAGCTTTGAGCATAAATACGGTCATTTTGTTTGTTAAAATGTTGCTCAATTGTAAAAATTCATCCATCCCTTTGCGTACTGCTTCAGTAGTTGTTTCGATTTTACCACCCTATTCTCTTTTAAATTATCAGTAAAGAAATGACCAGTACGTCTCTTATAGGCTGCAAGTTCTAAGTCATCTTTTAAAATACGCGACATGGTTCTAGGTGCTATCTTGTCATCTTTTAAAATACGCGACATGGTTCTAGGTGCTATCTTGTCATCTTTTAAAATACGCGACATGGTTCTAGGTGCTATCTTGTCATCTTTTAAAATACGCGACATGGTTCTAGGTGCTATCTTCATCTCCCGATATAAAATCTTTTGCTTTCGGACAGGATTTCTTCGAATTCTTTCCCTTACTGCTTTGACCACCTTATTCGTACGAACACTACGTGGACGGCCATATCTTTTTCTGTCACAAACAGAGGTCTCATTGCACCTATTAATAGCCCGGTACACAAACATTTTACTAATACCAAGCGTATGGAGAGTTTTAAAAATTGCATTTGGCTCCATACCTACTTTGTGTAATGCAATCACAGCGATTCGGTTCTCTTTATCGCCATTTATTCTCCATTTTAATATCGCAAAATATTGTTCAATGTATTGGCGCCAAAATGAGAAAACTCAATGAACAATCATATAAAAATGACAGATTCCAAATTCAAATGTAATATTTTGTTTATTTTTAATTGTAACAGTATTTATAGCCAGACTAAGTATATTAAAATGCTTGTTTAATTTATTGTATAGTAGAGCAGACTGTCTAAAATATTGTCGTGTTGCATAATTCGATTTTACGTAAGTAATAACTACCTATTACGATATCTTCGATATAACAAACACCTGTGTTCAACACACAAAAGTTTTGTCCTGGGAGCTAATTGAAGCCTCAACCTACAGCGCAGAAGGCAGACTTACCAACTAAGCTAAGGCCAGACTAATAAATAAATATGTAAAATTAATTAAGGCAGACATTTCACACAGCATCATCTGGTCCCAAAGTAAACAGAACTTGTGTTATAGTAGGGGAGCCCAGGATGCTAAATGGGGATTTACTCGAGCGTCATAGAGACCTATCGGGTTGCAAAGCTTAGATGATATGGAGGAAAAAATGTTATATAATGTATGCCTTTTCATCGGTGGGGGGAGCGGCTATAGATTTTCAAATATGTAAAAAAATACTGTTGCATGGACATACTCGAGCGCGGCAGATATTGATAGCATCAATGTCCTACGTATTTTTAATATTATACGTATGTTAATCTGATCGTTTGGATGATGCGGGTGGTCGTACGTAAGGGTGGAAAATGAAGAAAAAAAAAATTTTATCGAGCGCGTCAAATTTTCTAAGGGGATGTTAAGTGAACCTAAAAAAAAAGCTCTCATTCAATAATCTGACGATTTCGATGTGACGCAAACTCGCGGCCATTATTATAATGTGCAAAAAAATTCGCCATTTTGAAATACTCAAGCGCGTCAGATTAAAATATATATGGTTCATCTTTATGTCCTAGACGTGCTGCCTCATAATCTGTTGATTATCTAGAGGGATTCGCCTAATCTAACAAAAAAAAGATTTTATTTTTTTAAAACATTGAACTTAATTAATTGAAAAGCTCAGGAAATAGCATGCAAATAAAAAAGTGTATATTTTTTGAGTAGAATACTTGTATTTATAAGAAAATAATTAAAAAAAAAATGCTCAGAAAAATTTAATTTTTAATAATTAATTGAATAATTAATCATCATCTTCATCAGTAGAATCATCTTCCTCTTCTGGCTCGATTTCATCCTCAGATTGCGTATCTGTAACAAGAAATCATTAAAATATTAAAAACAATTTTTTTTAATGAATAACGTGTTTTTTTAATTATTGGAGAAAAGATATACCTAATTCTAGAGTATCCTCAAGAATATCAGGTGTTATGACTACATCTTCATACGCTTTCGGCAATTGATCACCTGAAAACCAGATCATTGTGAACTTTCCATCGACAACTTTCCATCCATGGTCCGTTGGTGAAAGATCAATCATTTTTGCATTATGGGCAATATTACTCCACAAGTATGCAATCAATCTTGTTGGAGTAACTCCGATTGACAGGGTGGCAAGTTGCACGCATCGTAATTCCGGACACTCAAGGAGAAGGGTTGTGATATGTCTTTTACCTTGTACGTCTTAATGAAGATGACAATCCTGGCTTCATTGATATCGTCTAACTTTTTCAACACACACAAGTGGCAAGTAAAAGACTGTATGATGTTAAAAGAATCCTGCACATTATGCTCTTTTGATCCCAAATCCAGAAATGCATTTTTGAAAATTTCTGAATTCATCAGAAATTGTAAAGGTTTCTTTGTCCCTCGTCGGTACAATGCCGGGTTGAAATCGCAACCAGTGAACACATGCAAAGCTGGAAGCGCCCCAAAAATTTTTGGGCCTAATTTCTTGTAGAGAGCGGATACGTCGATGTATCGGCGTGCATTGCCAACTCCAAGATCCATCCATACTTCTACTCATATTCATAACACAAATCATGTTTTATGTAAATGACCTTACTACCGATAATGGTTGCCATCTCCTGATTAGCCCAATGATCGATCAAAAATTTGACAATATCTTCCTTAAACTTTATATTTTTCAAATCTTTCGTAAAATCTGCTGTTCTTGTTTGTTGAGGACCGGAAATGTGGAATTCCTTGTCGTCTACGCTATCTCGAAGAGAATGCTCATAATCTTTGATAGAGGGTGTGAAGTAGAGATCAAATACAATGGCAACTCTACTTGCAGCGTTATTGACAAGGCATTGTAATATCTTCTGATTGCGGTTGCTCTATATCTTCGACTTGTTTCTCTAACTCATGAATTAGTACTGACGTATTAGTCTTGTTTAAAGAACCATCTATATGGCACAGTGATAACGGCATAGGAGTTGTAGGAAAACAAAGTACTTTCTCCAAGTCTATACTCGTGTCAAGAGATAGAGCTAATGACCGACCGAATAAATCCCGCTGCAATGTAACTTCGTGCACTTTTCACCAATTTTCATTTTTCTTTTCTTCTTGAGGCTTGCAAAAGTCAGTACCGAATTTTTTTTTATTGACTGGTGAAACCTGTCTGGATTTAAATTACATTCCTTTATGAATTGATCTCGCTGAAATGTTCCTCCAGACACTGTCTGTAGTAAACAGTTTGTAATTTCTGGAGTGGCAGCTTGCCCTGTTGAAATGTTAAACAACAGATCCTTATCAATTGAAGGAGAGAATGGATTGATGGTTTGTGATTTGAAACAGGAACATGTGATTCGGAGCTATTTCCACAAACTTCCAATGCATTGTCACGTTCCACTACATTTTGCTCTTGTAAATACTGAACGTCTCGCGGTATTTTTATTGCTGTAAATAGTTGATAGCACTGTGCGTGATATACTTCATTTAATGAAGATTCTATCGACAGTTGAAGATTGTCGTATGTTGTTCGGGATTTTCGGAAATCCGGTTTGCTCCGACGATATTCTAAAATATTTATACATTTTTTTAATGTTTTTAATGTAAATTTAATCGTTTTTTGCAAAGTAGTTTCACCACAAAATACACACTTTAAATTGATACCACTCATAGTAAATATTTATAAACTTTAATTCACATAACTTATATTAAAATAACAAAAAAAGCCAAAACGTTGGAAATACGTTATTAATAATATTATGCCACGAACGAGTCTGTGTGATCAGCTGTTATGGCGTCATGGCAACGGAAACCAGAGTGGAGACGGAGTGAGAAAATAATAGATAGAGAAAGAGTGAGAGAGGAAAAGAAACGCGGAGAAGGGAAAATAGGCATCACGCAGCTGCACGCATTAAGTTTTATCGACGAATTTTTGTTACTTCGGCTCGTTGAAATCGTCAGATTATATGTTTTTCGTTATCCTTGAATTATTTCCTTTAAAATTAAAAAAAAATAGCCACGCTCGAGAATGTCGAGATGACTTTTTTTTACAACTTTGTCGCGCTCCCCTTTCTTTACGTCACTCTCAAATCGTCAGATTAGTGGAACACTTTTTAGCATGTAATTAACTCACCCTACCTTAATCTGACGCGCTCGAGAATTTCTGATGATACAATTTTTTTTTTATCTGATCCTTTATCCTTGACGGGCGGCCTCATATATGGGGCTAATATTTGGTGGAGGTACTTAACCGGGTACCAGGTATCCCTCTGTATATTAATCTGCCACGCTTTCATAAATCCTGAAATCCCCGCTTGGGCTTCCCCTACTATTATGAGTACCACATGACTAATATACTACTTACTTATATATGTACTTGTTTCTTTTAAATACATACATATTATACATACAAACACCCAGATCGGAGACAAATACTTGCAGATCATACAAACATCTGTCCCGCGGCGGAAATTGGACCCGCGACCTTCTGCGTCTCAGTCGGGCCTTGACCCACTGCGCCACAGAGGTAGTTGATAATACTAATATTCATATAGAACTATGGATTTCACGTATCATTTTGTTTTAATATTATTTCAGAGTATCGTAATGGCTGGCTCATTCGCACGGCATCTAAATCATTTGCGGTGTACGCCGCCACAGCGACAGAGAAAGAGGAATGGATGGCGCATATAGAAAAATGTATAGAAGATTTGCTAAGAAAGAGTAAGTGCTATGTTCGTACATCCTTTCTATCTATTAGTCCGGTCAATTTAGACATTTGAAGTTATATAAAGTCCCAACAAGCTGAATTTCTGTGAAGTTGTTCAAAACATAATTATAAACAATGTCTAGAAGTTCCCCATCATTCCCCTGTAAGGAAAAAATTTAATTCAAGGTCAAAGGTCAAAAAAATGAGTTTTTCGCGATTTTCAGCAAAACGGTAAGTTTTATCATAAAAGTACCTCAGACAAATATTGTAGATCATAAAATTATCTATAAAAAACTTTTTCTTACGAGCCACCGTTTCTGAGATATAACGATTCAAAAAGTTATAAAAGTTGTTATCGTCATAATATGCATGAGTACGCCACGTATATACATCTAGAGTTGTAATGTTTTATATAATATATATATATATATATATATTATATATATGTATATATTGTAACTTATACTTTCAATATAAAATATACATAAGTTTTAACTACCTATCTAATCTAATACCTTTAAACGAGCAATTCTTTATGTATATATATAATCTGAATGTCGGAAACGACTCGATTTTCATAAAAAATTTAATGCAGAGGTTTCGGGGGCGATAAATCGATCTAGCTAGGTTTCATTTAGAAAACGTCGTTTTATCCGTGTTTTATACCGAGCGAAGCTCGGTCATCCAGGTATTAATATTTATAAGGACAATAATAAATTATACAAAAATTTAATACTTATATACTTAAATCGAGAATGAAACTTGTCTTGTCGCTTTTATACGAACCTTTTTATCTACCTTATCTACGAAAACGAGATTGAAGGTCTAGTGTAATTGCGATGAATTTTTAAACATCTGTGTACAAATGTTAATTTAGTGTGTAGTACAAATATTTGTAAATTTTTGAAGGAAAAAATATAAGCGAACTATATCGACGAGCAGAGCGAGCCCTGTGTGTAAAATGATAGAATAAAAAAACTGTTACATGGTTCTTATGTAGGTAAATATATGTAGTAAATATAGGTAATGCTCCCACTGGATCTTAATCCCTCTGAAGGTTGCTTTTGGTGACAATTGGAGGAAAGAGAGGGGTGTGGAGGGAGCTAAGGATTTAGCTGTTCTACGATGAACAGCAATCGAAATATTACCGATTAATGAAACTATTTTAATCGATAATCGTATTTTGTATTTGCAGGGTACAATTAAATATTTAATAATATAATATTTATAAATACATACATATTTTACATAGAAACACCCAGACCCGAGACAAATACTTGCAGATCATACAAACATTTGTCCCGCGGCAGAAATCCAACCCGCAACCTTTTGCATCTCAGGCGGGTGTTCGCCTACTGCGTCACAGAGGTCGTCAAAAAGAAAGGTTAGAGAAAGGTTAAAGAAAGGTTTTTTAAACTAAGTATATCGTAAGTATATTTAGGTTAGTATAATATTTGAAAAGTATACGCATGTAAGTATAGGAAGTTGGTATATTTAGAGCCTGAGACGTTTTAAGTTTAAATCTATAGCGAAACCAAATCAAAAAATAAAATAACGATCTTATTTGTTTGTTTCGAATATAACATTTGTATCGAACAGTATGATTTAGCTGCAATCTCCTTTAAAAATGAAGACAGCGTTGTATAACTACCTCGCTCACGGCGCATCGTCTTATCTCGCTTACTCTAAGTAGTACACTCGATAACAATACGCAATTTGTAATTTCGAGTCTTGTTAAAGTTTTTGTTGTATTTAACTGTTATTAGTTTTAAGCGTTTTTGTTATTATATTTTATAGTTGCTATCTATTTTCTATTATTGCGTTTATTGATTTAATAAAATCAGAAAATAAGCATTTTTAAAATCAAAATATAATAAATGGTTTTTGAGTAGTTTATATAAAAGCCTACCACCTAGGTAGGCTCTTTACATTCGTGAAAAATATCCATGGTGATGTGTATCGAGCCATAAAAATCTGTACTCAACATTTTTCCGCACAACAGTACATGCGCAATCTTTTGTTGCACCTAGTTAGGTGCAGAGGGACAAAGATCCAGTGTGAGCAGTGCAGTTAGGTTTCAATAGTTTTCTCTTATGTCTGCATAGTCATTACTGAGGTCTAATCTATGTTACTACAAGTAGTCGAACTTAAAAATTTTACTCCTCAAATGATGATAAATTTTTACTGAACTATTTAAGGATAAGTAGCTAAATGTGGGCCTGTTTTATTTTTATATGAAACGGTTAGAGAAAGTTAATAGCTGATGATATAATTCATAGGGATCAAACTGTAAGAACATTGGCCTGGAAAGAAGCTCAAATTATTCCCTTACCTAAAAAATCTAATCCTTCATCTTTCTCTGAATATCGACCTATATCTATCCTCTCTTTCCTTTCAAAAGTTCTTGAACGTCTTATCCACCAACAACTAAGTATTTTTGTTTCTAAGAACTCCTTTCTCAACTCTTACCAATCTGGGTTCCGTCCAGGCCACAGTACCGTTACGGCTTTAGTAAAAATTACCGATGACATTCGTTTCGGAATGGACAGTGGAAAGGTCACTATATTTACACTCCTCGACTTCAGCAGTGCTTTTTGTAATGTTGATTTTGACCTTCTTTTGGGTGTGCTTAGCTCTCTTAATATATCTCCGCCGGCAGTTGACTGGTTCCGTAGCTACTTATTCGATCGGCAGCAGCGCATTCGTGTTGAGGACACATTCTCTACATGGTGTAACCTCACTGCTGGCGTCCCCCAAGGCGGCGTCCTCTCTCCTCTTCTCTTTACTATTTTTATTAATTCCATAACGTTAAATCTTTGATCTTCCTACCACCTGTATGCAGATGATCTTCAAATATACTGTCATACTACTGTAGATAATGTCAATGGAGCCATTAGTCTGATTAACTCTGATCTAGGCAGAGTTTGTGAATGGAGTAAGTCTTACGGACTTACTGTCAATCCAAGCAAAACTCAGGCCATCATAATTGGTAGTTCTAGGCAAATCGCTAAACTTAATCTTAATCTTCTCTCACCTATATTATTTAATGGTACACATATTCCGATCAGTCAGTCAGTAAAAAATTTAGGTATTATAATGGACACTAAGTTGACATGGCAGCCGTGGATTAATGAAATTAGTCGAAAAATGTTCGCATCATCTGCGTCTTTACGAAGACTTCGTAATTTTCTGCCAACCGCTACCAAAGTTATGCTTGCACAATCCCTGCTCCATCCAATATTAGATTATGCAGACGCCAGCTATCTTGATCTATCCGAAGTCCATCTTAACAAACTTGAGCGTCTTCAAAACCTCTGCATTCGGTTTATATTTGGCTTGCGCAAATATGACCATGTTTCAGAATTTCGCATGAAGCTCAAGTGGCTCCCTATTCGTTTTCGCCGGAATGCTCATATCCTGACGCTGTTATACAACATCCTTTATCTGTCTTCATCTCCCCACTATTTAAAGGAACGGTTTATTTTTCTGCACCAGTCAAACGATCGTGATCTGCGTTCGTCTGACACTCTCCAACTCCTTACTCCTGTTCATAGTTCAGCTATGTATGGTGAATCCTTCACTGTTCAAGCTGTACACTTATGGAACTCCTTACCTTTATCTATTCGCTTATCTAAATCTATTCATATATTTAAAATCAAAGTCCATAACCTTTATCTGTCTTTATCTGGAAACTGCTAACTGGTTGCTAGCTTCTATCACTATAGAAAGTTGTTTGATGGTGGTTATGTATGTCATCTTTCTTTGTGTAATTTTTGTAATTTTTATAGTTATGAATTATAGGCATTTTTATAGTTATTGTTATATTTTGTATTTTTATGTATTAGATTAAGTATAGGTAACTTTTTTTTTGTACACCGCCGACTTTTTGGTATTTTGTCTATCCTGTCCATCCAAAGGTTGCCTGGAAGAGATCGCTTTTAGCGATAAGGCCGCCCATTGTACAACTGTACTGCTAATCATTATTTTTTTTGTATATTCTCTTGTGTACAATAAAGTGTTTATCTATCTATCTATCTGTAATCGTCTGCATACGTTGATTGATGTTTTATTGTTTTCTTTTATTACTTGTAGGTGGCAAACAACCACCCTCAGTGCACGCGGCAGTGTGGGTTCCGGACAATGAAGCCTCAATATGTATGCACTGCAAGAAGACACAGTTTACTGTGCTTAACAGGAGGGTATGTAGTTCATCTCAAGTTTTACTCGAAAGTGCTTATCCTCTATGTTGTGGTTAGAAAAATGTATCAATAATATTTTTGATTATTCAGTTCTCTGTAAAGAGTCAGTCCTTGGATAAGTGATGGCAGTGGCATTTTATCTGAGCGCTGTCGTCCTTTGAAGGGCATGTTAGCTGTTGGTCCCGGCTTTTCAAGTTGTTTGACCATAACGGAGACCTTTGGGCCACCTATTTAAAGTCACCAGAGTTTCTCCACTAAATTTTACGAAGTGGTAGCATCACAAAATGTAGAAAACTGGCCTTTCAATAAAACCAGTATTAAAACACCATTCCAATGGGATGGTGAGTTGGGTATCCTGCGGATTCCAGATGATGCTGCTTCTGGTCAAGGTTACCTTACCTATTATTGAAGTAACAGGGTACAACATTTTGAGTTGATCAGACCTGGGAAGGCTGCTTCCATTCCTCCAACTAAGATACTATTCTTTATACGTTGAATATATTATTTTGTATACTTTCATAATTTGTAACTTGTTTATGGTACTATTTCTTTTATATATATATATATATATATTTTACTGTTATGTTATAGAGGAATTCTGCTGAGACAAACCAAATTTAGGGTTTTAAAGTGTTTATCATCATTAAGTTTAATGTACATATTAATTTCCGTTATAAAAAATAGCAGTTTATCTTTTAAACGGTGATACCGTTAAAAAGATAAACTGCTATTTTTCGCTATTAGTCGCATTTAAAAAAAAAAAAAAAGGAAATCAAAATCGGTTCAATCTGTTTGGGAGCTATAATGCAATAGACACACACATACACACGTGAAACTTTGGGCGATTATGGAACTTTGATACTATCAAAACATATATATGTTTGTGATAAAGATATAATTTTATTAAGTTTCGCAATCGATTGTTGATTGTTAACGTAGTAGTGAGGCAAACGCGGTGACGTCAGTTGTTTTGCAATCGTGGCACGTGGACAGAGTCGCAATGGAGAGTGGGGATTGGACGATCGGGCAGTTGACGTTGAGCCACGAACCGAGACGCTTCTCCGTTGCGAAACTGTCGGTTTGCCTATCTAAGTGTGTTAACTGAACATTGTAATTATAATACTGTGATTAAAAGGTCAAGTAATAAACATCGTATTATTCTATTACGACAAATATGGACCCTTTACCACCAAATCAAGATGAAGACGGCTTCATCGCTCAGGCGTCGCTGACGCCGTTATATACTAATAGCTTTCAGTTACTATTGATGAATTGGTATTACGGATAGCTTATCTCTGCAATTTCTATCGGCTTCTATCGCTAGTTACAATGTGAAGTTGGTGTCAAACTATGCATAACTCGACCAATTTACAAAGTATGATTGTGGTAGGAACCGTGTTTAGCGCACTAAGCATTTAAATACATCGTATAATTTAAATACATCGAATACGAAATCTAACGAATCATTGAAGTAATGCCGATTGCTAATCGAAATTGATAGACATTGATACCGTTTTCTAATCGAAACTGATAGAAATTGATTGTATCAAGATGCCCTACTGATACTAACAAATATGTTTTGCTTCAGCATCACTGCCGTAAATGCGGCTCAGTTGTATGCGGTCCCTGCTCGTCTAAGAAGTGGCTGCTCCGTGGCCAGAGCGACAAACCTCTTCGCGTATGTCTCCAGTGCTTCGACGAACTGAACAGAGAAAGGGCTCGTCCACCAAACCAGGCGTCATTACCAGCTATCCGTAAGTTTTCAAGTTATTCTCCCATCTCCTTGCATTTATCATACTTAATGAGGTTGGTGTAATTGGTTATTTTCTTTCACATCTTCATCTCAGTAGTCTCTTCTATTTATGGTTCCGAAGTTCACAAGGAACACTTATAGTTTTGCTATGTCCGTCTGTCCTGATCTTGCAAACTATTAGTTTACTACTTGCTTGCAAACCATTCGTTTTCGTGATTCGTTTTCGTGTTTTCGTGACGTGATCGTGATTACGTATTAGTGACCCTTACAAAGTTATAAAATAAAACTTCAAAAATATGGTCTTTTCATTAACGAGCATATGGCCATTTGCATTTGCAAAAATTATTTGCTGTTTCGAAAAATACGAACGATGTTTATTTTGCTAAGGTCAAAATTAGTCCAATTTAAAATTGATCTTATTCCGTTATTAAATTGATTTTTATATATTAGGTTGGGGAAAAAGCCTTTTCGCATATAGTATGTATGAACTTGTAATAAAATCTCTTTGGCTGTACTATTTGTATCTGGGTGGTTTTGGTATCATTAAAAGTTTAAATTATAAAGAAATTCCAAATTCATCATCATAATTCCAAATTCAAATTAGGAAAATGTGTGATTTTTATTTGTTTTTCGTACTGTTAAATTGAGTGAATCTAATGAAGAAATTCGATACATTTTAAAATTTTACTACAAAAAAAAATGCAACGCAAGCCTCGAAAAAAATCGATGTTTATGGACCTAGTGCAGTGTCTGTGAGAGTAGCACAAATTTGGTTTAAGCGTTTTCAATCCGGAAATTTTGATGTCAAAGATGCACTTCGCTCTGGTCGCCCTATTACGGATAAAATGGATGCCATTTTTGAAAAAGTGGAGTAAGATCGGCATATCAGTAGTTACGACGTAGCTGAAGACTGAGAATTGACCACAAAACAGTTTTGGCGCATTTGAAAAAAGGTACACAAAAAAGCTCGATTTTTGGGTACCTCACGAGCTCACTGAAAGAAACCTAATGAACCGTGTACTCATTTGTGATTCTTTATTACGACATAATGAAACCGAACCATTTTTGAAGAAGCTGATAACTGGTGATGAAAAGATGTGTGCTGGGATTGGAAGGGCATTATTCATTATGAGCTGTTACCACCAGGCAGGACCATCGATTCTGAACTCTACTGCGAACAACTGATGAGATTTAAGCAAGAAGTTGAGAAAGCGGCCGGAATTAATCAACAGAAGGGGTATGGTTTTTCATTATGATAACGCTAGACCTCACACATCTTTAGCCACTCAGCAAAAATAAAGAGAGTTTGGCTGGGAGGTGTTAATGCATCCGCCGTATAGTCCTGACCGTGCACCTTCAGATTTCCACCTGTTTCGGTCTCTTCAGAATTCTTTAGGCAGTGTCAGGTTAACATCACGAGAGGACTGCCAAAACCACTTGCCGCGGTATTTTGATCAGAAGTCCCAAAATTTCTATAGCAATGGGATCATGTCCCTACCTACAAGATGGCAAAAAGTTATCGAACACATTGGTACCTACATACTTTAGTTAAATGTGAATAAACTATATTAAAAAATGTTTTGAATTTTCTTAAAAAATGCGAAGAAACTTTTTCCCCAACCTATTATTATTTATGTATTTATTTTACTAGAACTTTACAATTTTAATCAACATCAATTCAATGCATATAGTTTGTTCTATCCTTTGATAACACAGAAAGCTTAAATTTTTTAAATGAATTCATAACGTTATGAACGCTTGAAGCTTTTAAAACTTTCGTGAGTTGTACATTTTGATAAACACGGGCTTTACTAACGTATTATTTTGTCGCGGTCCGCTCGATGCCGCTCGAGTTCACGGTTCGCACTGAGTTCGCGGATCAAACTTACCCTGATGATTCTCTAGATGAATCGAAACAGGGCGTCTACTCTGCGAACCGACTTCGATATATCGAAACAATAAAGTCGTTGAAATGCACGTCGAATTTAGTCGAATGGACAGTTATTTCGTTGTCAAATTCAAGATATCGAATCGTATGTTGTGGAGGATTACGACTTCAATTGTCAAAGTAATGTATGTTGTTTTATTACTCAAAAAGAGTCGAAACGATGTAGCTAAGAGTAGGGTTTTGCACGATTATTGACCCGATATATCGTTAATCGATTTTAAGAGTAGGCCCTCAGTGTCGGTGTTTCCATCGTTATACAAGTCAAAATGTACGCTTGAAGCGTTTATATAATGAGCGCTTCCATCTAGCATTAAAGATGAAAAACTCTAACTCTATAATGTTACTTGTTGTTCTTAGCAAAAGCAGATGGCGTGGGTTCAGGTGGCGAGTCCTCAGCGGACGAAGACAGCGATGATGATGACGACAGGGTGACAGCTGAAGAGAAACACGATGAGGTATTGCAAAAAGTTCATTAAAAAAAACGCTAAAACAGGTTACTGTTTCAGTAAGAAACGAATCTTAAGTCGTGTCTTTTAACTTGCACAATAAGAATAGCATTGTACGAGTTAGAAGACATGACTAAACCAGCAATTCAAAATTCGTTATTGAAACATATACCTAGCTGTGTTTGCTGCTTGCTTGGTAGGATGGATCAAGCTTAAACTCAAAGACTTTTGTTACCTAAGAGTCCCGTCTTGGTAGGTATCAGCGGAGACCCTGATATTATGCTTCAAAGCAGTAGCGTGGAAACATTACTGTGTTTACATTCAAAGGGCACTGGAGAAAGTGGAATTACTGGGCGAATAGACAAAAGAACTTGGGTCTAGCTAGGGGAACGTGTAATAGCTGGGAGTCCCAAATATCTCACGCTTTTCTTCACGATAACGCTTTTGCGGATATATCTAATTGTATGGAATTGACAGCAGCAACATGCTTCAGTATCAGTTATCACAATTAGTGTCATATCCATGCAATTTATCTTACCACAGGCGTGCACGCGGATAGAATGTAGATCTTTTTTGAAGTGGTGATATTTTCTAGGCCCCATCTGGTATCTGGCAAGTGCCATAGGTTACAGTAACAGCTTACCATCACGTGGGCAGTATGATTTTCAGACTCAGTTGATTAAAAATTAAATAATAACGTGTTAAAAACTAAAATGAATATCCACTTGATATTTTTTGATTTAAAAACAAAACTACTTAACCGATTTTGATGAAATTTCTATGGGACCAATCGGAAGTATATCCTTTCACATGCGTTGTATGCATGCTTTAAAAAAAACGTTTATCAAATCGGTTCATAGATGAAGGAGTTATGAGGTAACAAATATAAAAAAAATACCACCGAATTGAGAACCTCCTCTATTTGTTAGTATGTACGAGTACTTATGTATATCATAAGACACGAAATAAACTTTTCTTTCTTTCTAATTTCTTACAATTACTGTATATATGAACGAATAGTTCAAGAGACAGGAGTTGGTAGTATATTCTAGAAATAAAACCTAGTTGTTTATTTCTAGGGATTTACAAGTTATAATGGTGTGAAAAACGGATTCGGAAGTAAAGTAACGACAGTATAGTACAAAGTGATCATTTAATGAGTAAGTCGAGTGCGAGCTATTCATGCTTTAATCAACACTTGAAGCAGTTTTTGGTGCATACATTGTTTTTGTTTGTGGTTTTTTTTATTATCATGACCATTTGTAGCGTTTTTATTGTTTTATAAGCTGGTATTTCGGTTATCCGCTTTCATTTCATTCTATGGAATTTGTAAGAGAAAGTGTACATAGTGTATAGAAAAAATGGTTGTCTGTAAAGTCGGTTTACAGACGATAATTTTACGTGATAACGTCATAAGAAAACATCCTATCGTGCCTCTCTATCGCTTGTTTCGCGCTTGCACGCTCGGCTCAGGCGGAACGTGACACTTTTTCGTGACGTACGTGCAGCCGGCGTTCATTGATTTATAAGACGTTATCACGTCAAAAAAATATTAGGTAGGTATTTAGTGGTTTTTGATATTAGAAAACATGCTAGTTGCTAGCTAAAGTTTGACTAACCTGTTACATAGTTGTACAAAAAAAATCGTTTGATTATCAATAAAGAGGAATAAAATCCCCAGCGTGTGTTATGTCGAGATGCTCGTACTTACCCAAAAAAATAACTTTAATTGTTTATATCGAACACAACATTATTTAGCACCTTGGTTGCACAAATGTTTTGTCCACATGTTTTGTTCGATAGCATTGGTTTTTATTAATAAGTGCTCACAGTTTTACATTTTTCACTAATTCTGTTTGTGGTGTTTTTACTCGCATCATATTTTCTTTTTACGCTATTCTTAGGTGGCATAACCTACAACCTAGTCTATATAGGTAATTTGTAAAGCTAGAAATCAACCTAGATTTCAATAGTATGAAGAGTTTTTAACCATGAGCCATCACAAGAACATCTGTGAAGTTAGAGAGCTAAATAGCAAATCGCGAAGGTTGCGAAATAAATTTATATATAACCTCTTTGTTCCCACAGCCAAAGTTCTACGGTGACGCCGAAAAGACTGAAGAGACCAACAATCATTCGTCCAAGGAAGCAGCTTCCGTCAACTGAACCCTGCCCGAGAGACCACTCTGTCCAGTTTCATATTCCAAGTTATATCGTCTTAGTTCTAACTATAGTTTACCTGGTATTGGATACACAATCTGGCAGATAACTTATTCTCTTGTCATTGACGCCATTATAGCATGGGTCAAAGCAATTCATTTCAATTTGATTATTCATCTTTAATTATACACTTAGATATTATCTATGTCGTGCATTAGACAAAGCTTACCTCATTGTCGGTAGATTTTCCATAAATTTTACTAACTCAGTACCAAGTTTTAAAATACGACGAGAAATAGGTAAGAATAATAAACAAAGCAATCATGACTGTAATACCCAAGCTTAAGACGCATCGAATCTCTAGTTACTTTGATATTGAGGGTGTCTAAAGGTAATAGAGGGACGAGATCATAACGAAGACGAAGATGCCAATCAGTTAAAAGTAGTCGCTGCTGCAAGCGGATTGGCATGTGTGGTACCTACACGAAAAGTAATCTATGTACGTCCCACAGTACAATCTCTTTAACAAATTTTATCAAGCGTTTAGCCACAGACAAACAGACACTTTCGAATATACAATATAAGTATGATACTCTATAAACCCTCATTTTCTAACCTTACATTTCGTCAGGTTGCCCCGAATCAAATAAGATTTTTGCGATGCACATAGATGTTAGTTGGGTGTGTCTGGGTGTTATAAAGTATCATAAGTATGTATCTAAAAATACTTTGTTTTGTATCAGTCATGCAGTTTCCATAGTACAATCTATGTTTGGGAGTTTATGGTGTTGTGTGCATTGTCCACCAATATTTATTTAACATTGAAGAATTAAGTATTATATCTGTGCACAAGTGCTTTGATTTCTTCTGTGTAGGGAAAGAGTTTATCTGTCAGTTTGTTGTATTGGTAAATGGTAATGTGACCCTTATTGGCTCAAAGGCGTTTGTGGTCTTAAAAATAGCACCGATATGGCCTTCGACATTTTTACATTGGATAAATCAATCAAATTTTACCTATTAAATATTTTTAACACAACTTTTTTCGAAACGATTAATACTTTTTTCTGGTCGTGCGTGACTCCGCCCATTACGCTTTAGCAATTTAAGATTTTAAATAAAGAATTTTGTCAGTAAGATATATTTTTAAAATCAAACCATTCTTCTGATAAAAGTATTTTGTTTCTAGAATTTTAGCGTAATGCTCGCAGGGTCATTGATCGGCTGTTTACAAATCTCGCTCATATAAGAGGGGAAACATATTGTTTAGTTTTTAAACTGTATTTATTATCCTACTAAGACATTATCATGGTTCTAACAGATGTTTTAACGTTTATTACTAAGCCTATTTTTAATTATGTTATAATATATTTAATACATAGCGTATATTTATAGTAAACTATACTTTTGCTATTTAAATGTGGATTTGTTTACAAAGATTTTTTTATTAACGTTCCCGTAACTTTGTCTATTTATAACCTACTAGATGGCGCCACTGGGTGTTTGGAGTTTGCTATAAATATTTTACGATTCTTTACCTAATTTTAGTAGGATATTGCAGTTTTATATCAAAATAGCATCACACCGCATCGCAAATTGTTTGTATCTTTGTAAATGAATCCCAGTCTTTATTTGTATATTAGATTTTTAGATGTAAGAGGTGTTGAATGGAACGGTTTCTTGTAGAAACAGGATGGTTTGTTGAAGTCGGACTTATTTATTACGGTTGATTTAACATAGGCCTAAAGTAAAAACGAAAGTGCTGTTTTTGTTAATTCTCCAAATATCGGTAAGCGGAATTATGTTAAGATATTGTTTAGTTTTCGGTTGACAAATATACAATAATATTTTTTATTTTCTTGTTTATTATTTTCCCGATTCAGAGCCATCTAATCGTGTACCTATTATTAATACCTGTGTACCCCCGAGGGTATATAATCTACATGTAGCAGTAAAACACTGGTAAGTAGGTATATTGACAATTTATTGTCTCAAAAAAGATATATAAGATAAAGTATATCTGCATTATTAATACACATAATATATAATTTATAACTAATTAATTATGACTTTTATTAAACTAAATATCTCTCGAGCTTTATTTAGCACTATAATTAAGAGTTTAGCTCGTGTTAGCCGCTAGTTCAAACCACTGTCTCAAAGCATCGCCTAATACATCAGGCAAGGCGGATATGTCTCGTAAGATCAAGTAGAAAGGGAAGGGGAACGCATCCAAATACGAAATGAAGCTCAACTTGTCAGTCACTGTATCCATTACTGGTTTCCTGATGTCCATTATAGAGTCCTGAAAAGAAGAAAGTCATCTAATTAATAAAACATTCGTTCGTATTAGATTACTTTGGATTGTTTAAAAATTGTATTTTATTATTGTGTGTAAATAAATAATACCGGACATTTCACACAGCATCATCTGGCCCCAAAGTAAGCAAAGCTTGTGTTATGGGTACCACATGACTGATACTACTTATATACTTTTTTTTGTAAATACATATTACACATATGTAGAAACACCCGGACACGAGACAAACACTTGCAGATCATACAAACATTTGTCCCGCGTCATCATTCCCGCTGCGGGAATCGAACCCGCAACTTTATTGTAAATGGAAGTCTCGTTATCTTCTTTTCCTATAATGACATCTGCCTTGATGACGATTTTCTCAATGTCAAGTGATTGGTTTGTTATAATATCTTCGAAGTCGAAGTCGATTCCACAACGAACATTACGCTCATCATGGTCTTAATCTGATCTTAAAATGGATAAAGCTTCCCGGAAAAATTTCAAATTGGGGAAATACTGACTGACCTTGTTTCTATAGGACTTTAGTATGAACTTAAGACTATACCATTTTCCTGTCACAAATTCACAAGACGATCACAAACCTAATTTTGACGGTACATCAAACTCTAATTACCCTGTTATCCGGATTGTCTATGATGACATAGACAAGGAATATCCCTTGTTGCCGAGCCCGTCTCACCGCTCGAACCATCATCTTCTCTCCCTCAGCGAAGATATTTCTTCCGTCGCCCACAATCACCAGTAACTTCGCGTTAGGCGCGTCACTTCTTATTGTCTGTTCCTCGAACATAACCGTGCAGAAGTCTAGTAGTTGTGCTATCTTGGTTTTGGTCTGTTCAAAGCGCAGCTGTTCTAGGATTTTCGCGCCGGAATGTTCTGAGAACTGCTCGGTGAAGGGATGAAGGAGATTAGGTTTCTCGCCGAAGCTAAGGACTGCTAACTCCCCGGATTCGAGAAGGTTTAGAGCCTGTGAAGAAACAAGTTTGATTATTTTGGTGAATACTTACATGGATGCATACATTCAAGAAGTTTCAGAATTGAAGGGACCTTAACGATAACGAATCATGCATACTAATACTAATATTATTTGACGACCTATGTCCATTGCACCATTGGGCCAAGGCCAGGCTTATACGTAGAAGGTTGGGGGTTCGATTCCCGCCGCGGGACAAATGTTTATATAATCTGCAAGTAGGTATTTGTTTCGGGTCTGGGTGTTTCTATGTAGAAAATGTATGTATTTACATAAAAAAGTATGTAAAAATTATATATAAGTAGTATATCAGTCATGTGGTACCCATATCACAAGCTCTGCTTACTTTGGGGCCAGATGATGTTGTGTGAAATGTACGGCATTATTTATTTATATCATTAACGGTTTAAGTAAGCTGTTGGACATTGATCTATTTAATTTTTATCATATTACCAACCCGCAACATTGCACGTTGCACTTACAAATTAAGCCTATATGCTAGGCCACATACTAGTGAGTGATTATGCCACAATCAAATATCTACACAATCTTCCACATTCATAATATTAGCAGGATGTAATTATGTATCTTATATCGATGGCATAAACGTCTTAATGGAATGGGCGAATCATACCTGAGAGACCAGCGCCAAACTCTCAAACGCGAGCTCCTTGCTTCTATTATCCGCCATTGAGCTGGAATCATCAATAGCGATGGCGATTTTGTACTCCCGTTTGGCCGGCTTTGTGCGTCGTAGCCAGATGCGATCTTTGCGGAAGTGAGACGCGATGTAGGGGATCACTCGACGCATGTTTATGGCACGCCCGGTGCGGAAGTCACCTGTGGAATAAAAAGAAAATGTTAAATTAAGTTGAATGTATAACCTATAGCGCCAATGAAAGATAAGTTAACAAGTAATAGGCTAGCGTAGTACTGGCATGTTCTGGGGAGGGATGAATGTCATGTGACGAGTGTGTTAGATATGAATGTAAAAGCCGATGCCATCAAACACATAACTTGTAAACAAAACCAAGTCTCGCGCAACTCAGTTCTTCTACCGTAAAAAGTTGTGAGATCCATGTAATACCAAGTCGATAAATTTATCCAGTCCCTACTTAAGGGACCTTCTGTCTTAAGTTATTACGTAATTAGCTAACCTAACAACATCTTATTAAAAATCTTTTGTTTTAAATAACTAGATTGCCTTGGCAATCGCACTAAACAATCTAATTTAATATAATATGTATTACTTGTAACATGGCAAAAAATGGCAAAAAAATGTGTCTTTTAGCCTGAGATAAGGGAGATGATGATTCTTATAAGAATACATACCAGCTCTTCGTGAGCTTAACGTAGGTTCTAGAACCAGTCGCAGTCTCTCGCATAAAGCTCTGGCAGCGCCGCCGGATTGTTGCCACAGGGATCGCCAAACACCACTGGATACATTGGCTTTCGTCGGTTTGGAGGTCAGCCATTCACGGATGCCCATGTATTGTTCCACGGTCATGTCTTCGGGCCGCGACTGTGATGGCTCGTCTAATCTGTAATAATAAAATAAATAAATAAATGATCCCGGACATTTCACACATCATCTGGCCCCAAAGTAAGCAGAGCTTGTGTTATGGGTACCACATGACTGATATACTACTTATATACGTTTTTTTTGTAAACACATACATATTATACATAGAAACACCCAGACCCGAGACAAATACTTGCAGATCATACAAACATTTGTCCCGCGGCGGGAATCGAACCCGCAACCTTCTGCGTCTAAGCCCACTGCGCTACAGAGGTCGTCAAGAATATGATTGTAGAAATGTCCGTCTTTAGAATTAATTATTTGAAATAAATCGTTTTATCAACAGGGAAACACAAAGTTACTTACGAGTATGTCTCTTACTAAACTTTAACGTGCAAGTAGTGTGTGCAAACTAACGCTGCCGATAAAGTCATAAAACAAACAAACGAGACAAACATATCCGATAATAGAACGCAACTGCTCACACGTTTTAAACGTCTTTACCAGGAGCGTTAATAGTTAATAATGTCAAAATCGAATGCCATCTTTATTCATTGATATTAGAATGACAAGGATAGAGCATATTTCTACGCCACGCTAACTGATTCTAGATTGAGGGTAGATTTCATCATTTCATATTTTATGTAGTAACATAGCTCTTATAAATGAATTAATTTCTATCGTGTTATTTCATATTTTACGGGGAAATGTTAGCGGGTTTTAATCTATAAACTGTGATTTTTTAGCAAGAGTGTATACAATCAAATTATAAGTGTACTAGATGACCCGGCCACGCGTAGCTCAGTAGTTCTAATACGTTGAACCAATATACCCTAACCTCTAAAATTATCAGTGTTACTCTACTATATTATACATGTATTATACATATAAACCTTGCTCTTGAATCACTCTATCTATTAAAAAAACCGCATCAAAATCCGTTGCGTAGTTTTAAAGATCTAAGCATACCCTCAGACACCGGGAAGCGACTTTGTTTTATACTATTTAGTGATAATTGCAATGTGATTTGTATGACGAGGAATATAAGTAAATTCTAGACGGCCATTCCGCGATGACGTTTAGAATAGACAAATGACGATCACTAAACATTAGTAAAATTGCTATAGGAAGAAAGAGATACGAGGGTTAAATTGACTTTTACGGCCTTACTTATAAACGGCTCTCAACTTGAGCACTACCTAAACACTGCTTAAAATTCGCTGACTATTAATCACTATCTTGAATAAGGTATGGCACTATTTTAAACAGTGATTAACTTTAGACAGAAGTTAAAAGACGTTAGTACTTGAATTGAAAGACGTTAGTAAGTAAAGCCGTTAAAGTGTAGATAATTAAATTATAAGTGAAATTATTATGTTGCAATGTGATTTGTAAGAGGAGGAATCCAAGAAAATTCTAGACTGCCATTCCGCAATGACATTTAGAATAGATAAATGACGATCGACTCCAACTTTGTGACACTAAATTATAACAAAACAATCACTTTCGTCACTGTTATATAAAAATCACTGGCAATTCGGTTGGTTCATTTGTAAAATTCGGTATTGTCTAAATTATATTTAGTTAGTCATAGCATTCTAAAACTTATTCAGTTGGTACCATCTAACTAAATTAGGAACGCTTAATTAAGTTACATAACATTAAATTAGGATAAGTTGGTAACAGCAGAATACCAATGGTTAATTTGACAGTTTAAAACCTAACTTTAGCTAAAATTAGTTAGGTTGGTGCCAACAGAATTGAGGCCATTAGCAAACTTGTCAAGACGGATGTCATTATAGGATGAAAAAGATAGAGAGTTAAACAGATTTTTAAGGTGTAGACAATTTAATTATATGTGTATTGTAATGATTTGAGTAATTAGCTTAATTTATTTAATAACTTACATCTTTGGCGGAAAATAAACCTGTTAATCATATTTCTTATATTAAGGCTGACTATAAGGATGACTGTAAAAGACTTGCTGTCTCATGATTGGACTACCTGAATGGATGGTTGATTTTACTGGTTGGTCAGAATGGGGAAAAATATTCAGTAGTACGCTAGGTGATTTCGTGAAGTAAAGTTATCTAGAAATACTGTGTGTTTAAGAATTGAAAGTCGAATAAAGTGCTAACGAGCTGGTTTGATTTTCTTTATATAACGAAAATTCTAAACGTCCATTCTGCGATGATGTTTAAAAAAGACAAATGACGATCGACTGCAACTTTGTGACACTAAATTATAACAAAACAATAACTTGACATTAGGAAAATTGTCAACATGATGCCATTATAGGAAGAAAGAGATAGATAAACTATGGCTTATATAGTCTAACGTTATGGCTACGTACCTAGTATGATACGTTGTCTCTGTCCCTCTTGCCACGTGTTCCGTGTCTACCTTCTCTCCTTCCACTTCGACGCCTGTGTCTCCCGTCAGCTCGTCTGATCCATCCTTCTTGTTTCCAGACTTTTCTTTATCTTTTTCGTTACCTTCTTTCATTTTCTCCGGTTTGAGTTCGTCGGATTTCTCAACCTGAATTTAATTAATAAGTGAATCTACAAATATAAATGCGAGTGTCTCTGTCTGTGATGTTTAAATGCTAAACGGTTGAACGGATTTTGCTGAAATTCGGTACGGAGTTTTTTTTTTTTATCATAGATTGACCACGAACTCGTCTGATGTTAAACGACGATGTGGCCGACGACGGGGCACGCAGGTCTAGAAGATACCTATTCACTCTTGACTTAAAGAGTCACAAATTGTATTATTATAAATATTTACGGGTATTTATCGCGCTTATTTACCTATTTTTCCCGATTTTTTTTTTTGGGTCATCCCGTGACCACGACAGAGTGTAAACCTGTCGAAACGTCGGGTAAAAAAATAGGTAAATAAACGCGGATAAATACCCGTTAATATTTATAATAATGTGTTCTGATCGCGTAAGTTTAAAAAACTTCACAAATTGTAGTTTTCAGGAAAGACATACGACGGCAAATCATTCCAATCCTGGGCTGTACGCATTATAAATGTGGAAGCAAAGCGCTTTGTTCGTAAGGGTGGTAGACTGACAAGGTATGGATGGTATTGAGCGGTGCGTCTGCTTGTCCTGTTGTGAAAAGGAGATAAATTGTATCTTTGGGCCATACATAGGCTACTATTTATGTACATTAATTCGAAAGTACTTATGTCTGTTTGGTTAACTATTACGTTTTACGTATTTATGGCTAAACGGATCTTGACGAAATGGAGATTGTATCTTGAAGAAGGACATAGGCTACTTTTTATGTAGGTAACACGCGTTCAAATCCGCGGGCAGAAACTAGTGTCATAATCATCTCCTTGCCTTTTTATGTGGGGAACATTTACTATTCATAGGTGACATGGAACTATCTTTAACGTATGTATTCTATTATATTGAACACTCACTTCTGCTCGCTGTTTACTCGTGGTACGTATATAATAATAACGTTTTTAAAACTAAAAAGAAAACCGACTTAATTGAATTAAATTTGAGGCCTATAATACATTTTTAGTAGAAAGTAGATGTATTTCGTATATATATAATATGGGTAGGCCAAATAAACGCACTGCTCCAATGAGACAGCGAGGTATCGGAGTAAACGAAAATATCATCGATGTATACAATTTTTTGATTTTTGTTGATTTTTCAGCTCGACCGATTTCGATAAAATTTAAATGGGACCACCTGGGAAGTATACCCTGTCAAACACAAAAATAATTTTACAAATCGGTTCAGGCGTTTAAGAGTAATCGGGTGAACACACATAAAAGATTCGGTCGAATTGAGAAAGTCCTCCTTTTTGATAAAGTCGGTTAAAAATAAGCCTATTATGTTAATCC